>CM033473.1:113576902-114176902 GCA_019447015.1 Hymenochirus boettgeri
GCATTTGGTGCAATTTCAGTGCTATTTTGGTGCAATTTTAGTGCTATTTCAGTGCTATTTTGGTGCAATTTCAATTTCAGTGCTATTTTGGTGCTATTTCAGTGCTATTTTGGTGCCCAATTTTGTTGTGCTATTTCAGTGCAATTTCAGTGTTTTTTGGTGCTATTTGAATGCTATTTTGGTGCATTTCAGTGCATATTTTGGTGCATTTCAGTGCTATTTTAGTGCGATTTCAGTGCTATTTTGGTGCTCAGTGCTATTATGGTGCAATTTCAGTGCTATTTTGGTGCAATTTCAGTGCTATTTTGGTGCAATTTCAGTGCTATTTTAGTGCTATTTTGGTGCAATTTCAGTGCTATTTTAGTGCTATGTTGGGTGCAATTTCAGTGCTATTTTGGTGCAATTTCAGTGCTATTTTGGTGCAATTTCAATTTCAGTGCTATTTGGGCTGTTTCAGTGCTATTTCAGTGCTATTTGGTGCTATTTTGGTGCAATTTTGGTGTTTTTTCAGTGCAATTTCAGTGCTATTTTGGTGCTATTTGAGTGCTATTTGTGGTGCTATTTCAGTGGCAATTTCAGTGCTATTTTGGTGCTATTTGAGTGCTATTTCAGTGCAATTTCAGTGCTATTTTATTGCTATTTTGGTGCAATTTCAATTTCAGTGCCATTTGGTGCTGTTTCATTGCAATTTCAGTGCTATTTTGGTGCATTTCAGTGCAATTCATGCTTGCTATTTGGTGCAATTCGAGTGCTATTTCGTGTGCTATTGGAGTGCTATTTTGGTGCTATTTTGAGTGCTATTTATGGTGCATTTCGAGTGCAATTTCAGTGCTATTTTGTTGCAATTTTCAGTGCTATTGGTGCAATTTTGTGCTATTTCAGTGCATTTTGGTGCAATTAATTCAGTGCTATTTGTGCTATTCAGTGATTATTTGGTGCGATTGTGGTGCTTTTCATTGCAATTCAGTGCTTTTTTTGGTGCTATTTGATGCTATTTTGTGCAATTTCAGTGCATTTTGGCAATTTCAGTGCTATTAGTGCGATTTCAGTGCTATTTTGGTGCCAGTGATTATTGGTGCAATTTCAGTGCTATTTTGGTGCAATTTCAGTGCTATTTTGGGTTGCAATTCAGTGCTATTTTTGGTGCAATTTCAGTGCTATTTAGAGCAATTTCAGTGCAATTTTGGTGCAATTTAAGTGCTATTTTGGTGCAATTTCAGTGCTATTTCGGAGCTATTGGTGCAATTCGGAGCTATTTTAGGTGCTATTTTGGTGCATTTCAGTGAGTTTAGAGCAATTTCAGTGCTATTTTGGTGCAATTTCAATTGCAGTTATTTCAGAGCTATTTGGTGCTATTTCAGTGCAATTTCAGTGCTATTTTGGTTGACAATTTCAGTGCTATTTCGGAGCTATTTTGGTGCATTGTTGCATTTCAGTGCTATTTGTTTGCAATTCAGTGCTATCAGTGCTATTTTGGTGCAATTTCAGTGCTATTTTAGGTGCAATTTCAGTGCTATTTCAGTGCTTATTTTGGTGCAATTTCAGTGCTATTTCGTCTATTTGGTGCAATTTAAGTGATATTTTCAGGGTATTTGTGCTATTTCAGTGCTATTTTGGTGCTATTTCAGTGCTATTCAGTGCAATTTCAGTGCTATTTGTGGTGCTATTTCATTGCTATTTCGGTGTTATTTGGTGCTACTTGAGTGCTATTTTGTGCTATTTAGGTGCAATTTCGGTGCAATTCAGTGCTATTTTGGGCTGCAATTTCAGTGCTATTTGGTGCAATTTCAGTGCTATTTCCGGAGCTATTTTGTTGCAATTCGGAGCTATTTTAGTGCTATTTGGTGCAATTTTCAGTGCTATTTTAGAGCAATTTCAGTGCTATTTTGGTGTGTTTCGGTATTTCAGTGCATTTTGGTGGATTTTAGTGCAATTTCAGTGCTATTTTGGTGCAATTTCAGTGCTATTTTGGTGCAATTTCAGTGCTATTTTTGCTATTTTGGTGCAATTTCAGTGCTATTTTAGAGCAATTCAGTGCTATATTGGTGCAATTTCAGTGCTATTTTGGTGCAATTTCAATTTCAGTGCTATTTCAGAGCTATTTTGGTGCTATTTCAGTGCAATTTCAGTGCTATTTTGGTGCAATTTCAGTGCTATTCGGAGCTTTTGGTGCAATTCAGTGCTATAGGGCAATTTCAGTGCTATTTCAGTGCTATTTGGTTGCGATGCATTCAGTGCTATTTAGGTGCAATTTCAGTGCTATTCAGTGCTATTTTGGTGCAATTCAGTGCTATTTCAGTGCTATTTTGGTGCAATTTCAGTGATATTTCAGTGCTACTTTGGTGCTATTTCAGTGCTATTTCAGTGCTATTTTGGTGCTATTCAGTGCTATTTCAGTGCTATTTTGGTGCAATTTCAGTGGATATTGGTGTGCTATTTCATTGCTATTCGGTGTTATTTGGTGCTATTTGAGTGCTATTTTTGGTGCTATTTGAGTGCATTTAGGTGCAATTTTGTGCAATTTCAGTGCTATTTTGGTGCAATTTCAGTGCTATTTTGGTGCAATTTCTGCTATTTTGGTGGCAATTTCGTGCTATTCAGTGCTATTTGGTGCTGTTCAGTGCAATTCAGTGCTATTTGGTGCCAATTTTGTGTTGTTATTTCAGTGCAATCAGTGCTATTTTGGTGATATTGAGTGCTATTTGGTGCTATTCAGTGCAATTTCAGTGCTATTTTGTGCTGTTTCAGTGCTATTTCAGTGCTATTTTGGTGCAATTTCGGTGCTATTTTAGTGCAATTTCAGTGCTATTTTGGTGCAATTTCAGTGCTATTTTGGTGCTGTTTCAGTGCTATTTCAGTGCTATTTTGTGCAATTTCGGTGCTATTTTAGTGCAATTCGTCTATTTTGGTGCAATTTCAGTGCTATTGTGTGCAATTCAGTGCTATTTTATTGCTATTTTGGTGCAATTCAGTGGCTATTTTAGAGCAATTTCAGTGTTATTTGGTGCAATTTCAGTGCTATTTCGGAGCTATTTGGTGCAATTTCAGTGCTATTTGGTTGTGCATTTCAATTTCAGGGCTATTTCAGAGCTATTTTGGTGCTATTTCAGTGCAATTTCAGTGATATTTGGTGCAATTTCAGTGCTATTTCGGAGCTATTTTGGTGCAATTTCAGTGCTATTTTGGTTGCAATTTCAGTGCTATTTCAGTGCTATTTTGGTGCAATTTCAGTGCTATTTCAGTGCTATATCAGTGCTATTTTGGTGTATTACAGTGTATTTCAGGCTATTTTGGTTGCTATTTCGTGTATTCAGTGCTATTTGGTGCAATTTCAGTGCTATTTTGGTGCTATTTCATGCTATTCGGTGTTATTTTGGTGCTGTTTCGGTGCAATTTCATTGTGCCTATTTTGGTTGCAATTTCTGCTATTTGGTGCATTTCGGTGCTATTTTTGGTTGCAATTTCGTGCATTTGTGCAATTTCAGGCTATTTTGGTGCAATTCAGTGCTATTTTGGTGCTATTTCATTGCTATTTCGGTTGTATTTGTGGTGCTGTTCGGTGCAATTTCAGTGCTATTTTGGTGCAATTTCGGTGCTATTTTGGTGCTATTTTGGTTTTGCAATTTCAGTGTTATTTTTGGTGCTATTTCAGTGCTATTTTGGTGCTATTTCGGTGCTATTTATTGCTATTTCGTGTTATTTTGGTGCTGTTTCAGTGCAATTTCAGTGCTATTTGTGTGCAATTTTGGTTGTTATTTCAGGCAATTTCAGTGCTATTTTGGTGCTATTTGAGTGCTATTTGGTGCTATTTCAGTGCAATTTCAGTGCTATTTTGGTGCTATTTGAGTGCAATTTCAGTGCATTTTATTGCTATTTTGGTGAATTTCAATTTCAGTGCCATTTGTGCGTGTTCATTGCAATTTCAGTGCTATTTTGGTGCTATTTCAGTGCAACTTCAGTGCTATTTTGGTGCAATTTTGGTGCTATTTCAGTGCTATTTTGGTGTATTTGAGTGCATTTTGGTGCTATTTGAGTGTATTTAGGTGCAATTTCGGTGCAATTTCAGTGCTATTTTGGTGCAATTCAGTGCTATTCGGAGCTATTTTGTGCAATTTGGAGTATTTTAGTGCTATTTTGGTTGCAATTTCAGTGCTATTTTAGAGCAATTTCAGTGCTATTTGTTGCTGTTTCAGTGCTATTTCAGTGCATTTTGGTGCAATTTCGGTGCTATTTAGTGCAATTTCAGTGCTATTTTGTGGTGCAATTTCAGTGCTATTTTGGTGCAATTTCAGTGCTATTTTATTGCTATTTTGGTGCAATTTCAGTGCTATTTTGGTGCAATTTCAGTGCTATTTTATTGCTATTTTGGTGCAATTTCAGTGCTATTCGGAGCTATTTGGTGCAATTCAGGCTGTTTAGGTGCAATTTCAGGCTATTTCAGTGCTATTTTGGTGCAATTTCAGTGCATTTTGGTGCAATTTCAGTGCTATTTCAGTGCTATTTTGGTGCAATTTCAGTGCTATTCGTGCTATTTCAGTGCTATTTTGGTGCTATACAGTGCTATTTTGGTGCTATTTCAGTGCTATTTCATGCTATTTTTGGTGCAATTTCAGTGATATTGGTGCTATTTCATTGCTATTTCGGTGTTATTTGGTGCTGTTTCGGTGGCAATTTCAGTGCTATTTTGGTGCAATTTCTGCTATTTGGTGCATTTCGGTGCTATTTTGGTGCAATTTCGGTGCTATTTGGTGAATTCGTGTATTTTGTGCAATTTCAGTGCTATTTTGTGTGCTATTTCATTGCTATTCGGTGTTATTTTGTGCGTTTCGGTGCAATTTCAGTGCTATTTTGGTGCACATTTTGCTATTTTGGTGCAATTTCGGTCAATTTTGTGCAATTTCGGTGCTATTTTGGTGCAAATTCAGTGCTATTTTTTGGTGCTATTTCGGTTGCTATTTCGGTGCTATTTTATTGCTATTCGGTGTTATTTTGGTGCTGTTTCGGTTGCAATTTCACGTGCTATTTCGTGCACAATTTCTGCTATTTGGCTGCTTTTGGTGCAATTTCGGTGCTATTTCAGTGCTATTTTGGTGCTGTTTTGGTGCTATTTTGGTGCAATTTTGGTGTTATTTCAGTGCAATTTCAGTGCTATTTTGGTGCTATTTCAGTGCAATTTCAGTGCTATTTTGGTGCTATTTGAGTGCTATTTCAGTGCTATTTTATTGCTATTTTGGTGCAATTTCAATTTCAGTGCCATTTTGGTGCTGTTTCATTGCAATTTCAGTGCTATTTTGGTGCTATTTCAGTGCAACTTCAGTGCTATTTTGGTGCAATTTCGGTGCTATTTCAGTGCTATTTTGGTGCTATTTGAGTGCTATTTTGGTGCTATTTGAGTGCTATTTAGGTGCAATTTTGGTGCAATTTCAGTGCTATTTTGGTGCAATTTCGGTGCTATTTTGGTGCAATTTTAGTGCTATTTCAGTGCTATTTTGGTGCAATTTCAATTTCAGTGCTATTTTGGTGCTATTTCAGTGCTATTTTGGTGCAATTTCTATTTTGGTGCTATTTCAGTGCAATTTCAGTGCTATTTTGCTGCAATTTTGGTGCTATTTCAGTGCAATTTCAGTGCTTTTTTTGGTGCTATTTCAGTGCTATTTCGGTGCAATTTCAGTGCTATTTTGGTGCAATTTCAGTGCTATTTTGGTGCAATTTCAATTTCAGTGCTATTTCAGAGCTATTTTGGTGCTGTTTCAGTGCAATTTCAGTGCTATTTTGGTGCAATTTCGGTGCTATTTCAGTGCAATTTCATATCAGTGCTATTTTGGTGCAATTTCAGTGCTATTTTGGTGCAATTTCAGTGCTGTTTTGGTGCTATTTCAGTGCTATTTTGGTGCAATTTCAGTGCTATTTTGGTGCTATTTCAGTGCTATTTTGGTGCAATTTAAGTTCTATTTCAGTGCTATTTTGGTGCAATTTCAGTGCTATTTCAGTGCTATTTTGGTGCAATTTTGGTGCAATTTCAGTGCAATTTTCAGTGCTATTACAGAGCCATTTTGGTGCTGTTTCAGTGCAATTTCAATTTCAGTTCTATTTCAGTGCAATTTTAGTGCAATTTCAGTGCTATTTTGGTGCAATTTCAGTGCTATTACAGAGCCATTTTGGTGCTGTTTTTAGTTCTATTTCAGTCTGTTTTGTTCTATTTCAGTGCTATTTTAGAGCAATTTCAGTGCTATTTTGGTGCTGTTTCAGTGCAATTTCAGTGCTATTTGGGTGCAATTTCAGTGCTATTTGGGTGCAATTTCAGTGCTATTTTGGTGCAATTTCAGTGCTATTTTGGTGCAATTTCGGTGCTATTTCAGTGCTATTTTGGTGCAATTTCAGTGCTATTTTGGTGCAATTTCAATTTCAGTGCTATTTCAGAGCTATTTTGGTGCTGTTTCAGTGCAATTTCTTTGCTATTTTGGTGCAATTTCAGTGCTATTTTGGTGCAATTTCTGAGCTATTTTAGTGCTATTTTGGTGCAATTTCAGTGTTATTTTAGAGCAATTTCAGTGCTATTTTGGTGCAATTTCAATTTCAGTGCTATTTTGGTGCTATTTCAGTGCAATTTCAGTGCTATTTTGGTGCAATTTTGGTGCTATTTCTGTGCAATTTCAGTGCTATTTTTGTGCTATTTGAGTGCTATTTTGGTGCTATTTGAGTGCTATTTTGGTGCGATTTCAGTGCTATTTTGGTGCAATTTCAGTGCTATTTTGGTGCAATTCAGTGCTATTTTGGTGCAATTTCGGTGCTATTTTAGTGCAATTTCATATCAGTGCTATTTTGGTGCAATTTCAGTGCTATTTTGGTGCTATTTCAGTGCTGTTTTGGTGCTATTTCAGTGCTATTTTGGTGCAATTTCAGTGCTATTTTGGTGCTATTTCAGTGCTATTTTGGTGCAATTTAAGTTCTATTTCAGTGCTATTTTGGTGCAATTTCAATTTCAGTTCTATTTTGGTGCAATTTCAGTGCTATTTTGGTGCAATTTCAGTGCTATTTTGGTGCAATTTCAGTGCTATTTTGGTGCAATTTTGGTGCAATTTCAGTGCAATTACAACTGTATTACATTGGGTATTGGCCTGAATGCTGATACACTATAGAAATGATCTGTATTATGAGCAGGATATAGGGGCACAACATGCGGAGATTGTTCTTAAAATTACTATTTGCTTTACAAAGATGCAAACCATTGGGAGAATACTATTAATTTTATCCTGTGAAAGGAGTTAGGGGCATTGGAAATAATACATATTAACTGTTACTTCCAACAAGCTACTGTATATCACCAAAGAAAATTTAGGTATACAATTTACTTACTAGATTCTGCATTAGCAAGTTAATGGGGCAATTTGTTAATAATTTGAAGTAATAATAAGACAATAATAATAAGACATTATCCTTATTAGTGACCTATTTTATACTGTATACTTCTGCAGGTTCCCCAATAACCTTTACAAAAAGTTGGCTCTCAGCTGAGGGGCCTTCATATAAGGAAGCCTTAATAGAGAAGCACATAGCTCCTGTATAACAGTTTACCTTGTATATGAAGAACACAAATAGGATCACATATTTTATCTATCAATTGTACTAGAGCAAGGGAGTGACCAGTGGGGAAATTCATTACAACTGCCATCATAGAGGATATTTCATATGTGACTGTACTTTAACGTGCTATTTAGATCCAGAGATATAATGGCCACTTGTCCCTTTAATGATCTAATTTATTACAAATAAAGCTTAATCCTCTCACCAGATCCTTGTCCTATATCACCTTCTTAATCTCCGCTTTTCTTCTCCAAAAAAAAAATAAAACCTCTCTAATAATTTCTTCCTGTATTTGCCTGTCCACCTTCCTCTTACATCAACATTTGCTTGAACTTTCTAACATAGTCTAAAATTCTATAATTCGATATAAAATTCTATAAGTCTTTATTTTCCTATGACTGTGCACGTGCAGTTGCAAAACAATTAAAATCACTATGAGAATTATTTAAGTCCTACTAAAACTAGTTACACCTCAAATCTATGTGCGCTTATCCACAAGCAAAAGAAGAGAAAGAGGGAGAAGCGGGGTGTCAGGAACGTAGACACTGTAGACACTGCAGATAATGATTAGACACAGAACTTTACAATACTAGTAAGAAACAGAAAGGAAAATAGATTTATAAAAGAGAACATAGTCAAAACATTCTAAGTGAAGCTACCATTATCCAAAATTAACCTCACTTATTTATATTAATTTAGATTCTAATAAAATTCACTAAAAGAGCTCTCAATGGGAATTTACATCTTCTGTCCAACCCACTATATTATCCACCCATTGATTGCTATAAACTGTACCACCATCACAAATCACATAATTTTTGGACTTTTCCCAGGAAAATTCTTTGGAGTTCCTGTACCACTCTGGTTTTGTTATCAGTATTTTGGATCACACATTGAAAATCTGTAAACTCAAAATTAAAAACAATTTAAAATAGTTTAAGACAATTATCATGTTTGGGTCAGACGCCTTACTGGGAATCTTTCCATCCTGTAAGCAAGAAGGTTTACAATAAGCACAGCAATAATACCAAGCGCAGCAAATGCAGCAAATTAACAAATTTTACAGACAAAACAGTTTCACACAAAACACACAAGACACAAAACAGTAGGGTCCCTTATTCTGAATATTGCTAGCTGGCAAAACAACTCATAACTCTTCAGAAGTTTGAACTTCAACTGAACTGGACCACACTGTCCTTTCTAAAAGTGGTTAAGCTTAACACTTCTGTTTTACACTCCCTGCCAGAAGTAACTCCTAGTTAAGGAGAAAATATTAACTAGCTATCTACAGGTCGCCACCTGAATGGTTGCCTCTAATCTCTAATAACATTCCTAATACAACACGATTATTAACAGACAGATATATACAAAAATATACACAAGTACGCGACTCGGTGTCACCATGCTATCACTCACCAACAAGGTCCAGCCGTAGGAATGGTGCGTCTTACACTTTGTCAACAGTACTTCCAATGACTCTGATCCATACACTTATCAACCAGATACTTGAGTCATACAGACAGATTAACTTATACTTCTATGCGACAGAATAAGAAAAAGCAAGAGTTATCGGATCCTCTGAGGCTCTGGGATTAGGGGATAGTCACCCCCTGGGAGACCACCCAAACAATGTTTGTCCGACAAACATGTAACCTTTTATCATGGACCCCTGGCCCAATGATATGGATCCCTGACCCTTGGTTTCTACGGGTCCCTGACCCGGTGATCCTATGGGTCCCTGACCCTTGGATCCCTAATCCTGTAAAAATCCTAGGGTCCCTGACCCTGCAATACTATGGGTCCCTGACCCTCTGATACTTAGGGTCCCTGACCCTCTGATCTGGACTTACTTCCCTCTATAATTGATTCCCTGAATCAATATAGCTTGTTCAGATCAGAGGCTGGCCAGAGCCCATAAGCTCGGAAGAGAAAACAAACAAGTTTAAAATATCTTACCGAACCCCTGGGAATGACCCTGTTCGGTGGGACCTCTAAAAACTGTGGATACATCTGATCTGGTCAGTTGTATCAGATATACCTACGTATCCACAATTACCAAGTAAACCAGCGAGCCTCAGATGATCCGGTCGAACCCCCGGGAGAGTGATTCAGGATAAGAAAGTGACACAGAGTCTGGCTAGTCCTAAACAATTCTCTCTAGTTTATTGCATAGCACTCTGGATTATATAGATAAAACTAGCACATAGTCACAAAAACATAGTAAAAATACAGAAAAGTTAGGTTTCGTTTCTTGAGAAGTCAGTGACGTTTCACAGTGTTCCTTCATGATAATACTACATCTATTGTACTTCAAGGTTAGAGACCTTGAATATGCTGGGAGACCAACAAAAGTCCATGTTATCTCATGGGAGTAAAATGGGAGTAGAACAAGAATGTGTGTTCCCATGGGAGTAGAAATATACTAAGAAAGGCCTCCTATAAGGTAAAATATAAACAACACACAATAAGAATAGCTCATATAAAATGGATGCTATTTGCTAAGCTACGTGTAAAGCAAATAATGTATAATATGAACTGACCCTTCAGAGACCAGTGTGAGGATGTGCTATGTGTATGTTGGTGGGTGTTTATGATGGTCAGTGTGTATGTAATAGTGTGTGTACTGGACAGTGTATGTGAGAGTGTGTGTATACTGGGCAATGTTGGTGGGTGTGTAGTATGCTGGTCAGTGTGTATGTGAGAGTGTGTGTACTGGACAGTGTATGTGAGAGAGTGTGTATACTGGGCAGTGTATATGTTGGTGGTTGTTGTGCATGCTGGACAGTGTGTCAGAGTGAGGGCAAGTGTGTAAGAGTTTATGCTGGTCAGTGTGAGAGAGAGCGTGTATGGTGGTCAACGCGTTTTTCTTTAAACTGGTTGTGATCTTAAAAAGTGGGTGTGTCCAATGAGAAGAGGGTATGTCCAAAAGGTGTGGGCTGGGGGGGCCCATCCAGCATTTTGCTATTAACTTCTAGCTACGATCCTGTATGTTGGTAGAAAAGAAAGGTGCACAGTCGATAATTTAGCCTGTCTTCTTATGTTGCATGGCATTGTGTATGGCCTGCATGTGTTACAGTAAAAAAACTTTTATGCATAGGACTTTAGAAACATGCACCACAATGGGTATTTAGTTCCTACAATAAATCCTAATTGTTTCCCTGAGGCACAGTAGTGTCTCAATGGCCCAAAAAATAAAGAAAGAAAGAAAAATGCATTCTTGAACTCTTATTTTTAATATAGAGGGAGAGGGGCAAAGTGATAAAGTCACTTGCATATTAACAATTTACTTTAAATGTGTTCTTTCACAGTGGTTGTATTTCACAAAACCAGAGCTTATTCAACCAAACTGTCAAACTGCAGCCTTCAATGGGACACAATTTCTACACTACCACATTTTTTCCTCTTGTTGGAGTTAATTTTATTACAACACAATTTGTGTTTTCCAAAGGACGACCTTTCAGGCAACCTCTGTATACAAACTGTAAGTATCTTAGACTTTTATAAGGCCAAGAGATTGACTAGGTATGTGTGCTAAAGTTCAGGTTCCCTTTAAGTTTTCTGGTCACTAAAAGGACTCACTGAGTTTGCGATTTTGGATGTGCCAGTTCACTAGGTAGCATGCAGGTAATTCCCTTTATGATTTACAAGTAGTTCCATTGCTCCTGTGTCCTGATCAATATGCTTGAAATTGTCAGGAAAAGTGGAGACTAAAATGTTCCCCTGTTAGTGTTTGATTTGCTTCTCTGATATGTACCTGCCTCTTAAAGGGCAAGTCCAGCCCCAAAATGAAAACTTACATACAGGTACATTACACTCCAAAACCCTAAACGGTAATAGTTTAAAATCTGAAATATATAAGTCTAACCTGAAATCCTGCACAATCTCCTGTTTCCCTGTTTCTGCTTCCTGGTTCTTCCAGTTAGCAACTGTCAGTTATGGATTTGACAGTTGACATCACAGCCAATGACTGAATGTTAATCCCCTGTCTGCCTCTTCTAAGCATGCCCAGGCTCAGTACAGGCTCAGTACAGGTTTCTAAATTGCTCAGTTTCCATGAGGCCTCCAGAAGCAGAGCAGGCATACAGTAATGAATTTATAGGACAAAATATGATATATCAACATATTTTAAAGAGGCAATTCTTTCTAAAATATGTTCTTATGAGGGTGGAGTTGTCCTTTAAGGAAAAAGAGCAGTATTTCCCCCCTCCCAAATGACCTTATTTGCCCTTCCAGCATTCTGTCTATGCTGAAATAAATGCTTTCAAATACTGACTTCCTGTTTGCAGGACCCCCAATAGAGTTTATGGGCTTGACCTTGATGCAGTCCCTGGGTTTATTAAGTTGCTCAGTTAAAGATCTGAACATGTTTGACCCAACAGCCAATCAGTGGTGGTGCATCCTGGGAAGAAGGGCCGTTACAAAACATGGAATGTTCTCTCTAATGACCTCTGCAACGGGGATGAAGTAAATTGATTTCTCAAAATGGAAGAGAAAATGTAGAATAACTAGGATTGTTTGATGTAAACAAAGAATTAAAAATAAATACATGTACATAGCCCTTGCACACTGAGTTGTCGCTCGCTGTTATAAATACGGCGATAGCGCTATTTTCGCGGTCGCGATGTGCGGCGGTAATTTTTTTGTCGCTAATTTCGTTTCTTTATAAATATGCCCCTTAATTTGTACATTAATGATTTGTATGTTTTCTCCTAGATGTGTTATCTGTTTTAATGGTTCTCCAATTGGCATCCTTTACATTCATAATATTTGCTGATATAGATTCCCTATACAGAGCATTGGAGGTATGTACATATCTACAGTATAAAAGATATTAATCGTATATGCTATGAATGCAAAATAAAGTTTCTTTATTCACAATGTTGACAATTCACCAAGGAATTACAGGTGCAAACCTCTAGTAGTGAACTTTTAACAATATAACAAAATGAAGAGGAGCACACTGTGGACAAAATTGGAGAGTTGTTGCATTGACTTTTGTACAAAGATGCGAGGACTGCTGATATGGTGCCATTACTTACAATTGCTACCCGACCTCTGGGTTCTTTATGCAGACCGGTAGATTCAGTATTATGAAGTAATATATTGAAGTACATATCAGATCATAACATGAACAGAAGACTCCTGCTAAATCTATTCCAAATTCCTTCTGCCTTAAGGGTTTGTGTTACACAGTGAATTAGCTATATAGCAAACTGAAAATTAGAAACCTACAAGAATCTAGTCAGAGCTCTTCTGACAGATCTCTTCCACATCTGCTAAACTTCAAAAGCTTTTGCTTTATATAGTTTTCACACACACACACATATATATATATATATATATATATATATATATATATATATAAACGTTGATGGCAGCGGGCACTCCTTGTATAACAACTGCCTCGGTGCACAATCCCATAGGATACATGTATAGGAAAAGACGGATCCCTGCTGTTGCTAGGTATTGAGACGCTGCCTGTTCCTGCTTGAGAGCCCTGGGGATTAGCTGGAGGAGGGAGTTAATGTGTGTACAGTATTGTATGTATACAACTTGACAGCACCTGGTCTGGGGCTCCAAGTGCTGATGGAAACCCCGCGGAGCCTCCCAACACTTGCGGCAGGGCCTGGGAGCCTGGTTTTTGGCCGCGAACAACCGCAAACACCCCCTGGAAGACAGAACTACCGGGAAAGGCTCCAAGTGCCGCGGAGCCTCCCAACACTCGCGGCGGGGCCTGGGAGCCTGGTTTTCGGCCGCGGACAACTGCAAACTACCCCTGGAAGACGGAACTACCGGGAAGGGCTCCAAGTGCCGCGGGAAGCCCCGCGGAGCCTCCCAACACTCGCAGCGGGGCCTGGTTTTCAGCCGCAAACTATCCCTGGAAGACGGAACTACCGGGAAAGGCTCCAAGTGCCACGGGAAGTTATCATTAGGTAAAAACGTATCTTAAACATAATAATTACACTACAAAAATAACAGCATTATTACTTAAAATATGTCATTCTTAGATAGGACTACCCTAATATGCAGGGCCTTGTAAGTGGCGGGTAGCTTACACTTATTATATATTAATATTGTGGGAGAGACTTACTGAGCATGTGCGAGTTAATGGCCAATCAAAACAAAGTTTGCTTTCCCAGTAAGTGTAGATGATATCCAGCTGTATTGCATTGTGGGAGAGTGCTTCACATCCTGATGCAATGTGTAGTGGAAGCGGTTGGGCGTGGCCAAACGACACTGTCTGTCTCTCTCTCTCTGTCTGTCTCTCTCTGTTTGTCTCTGTCTCTCCCTCTATCTCTGTCTGTCTCTCTCTCTGTCTCTCCTTCTGTCTCTCTGTCTGTCTCTCTCTTTCTGTCTGTCTCTCTCTGTCAATTTCTCTGTCTCTTTCTCCTATTCTGTTAGCAGCAGTGCTCACAATGATCAGCTTCCAGGTTAGTACAATTATTATAAATTGTCCCATTACTGTAATAGTGGCCGACTGTATTCTAGCAGCCAATAGGAATACCCCATATTAAACAAGCACCAGGTTCCTCCTTACTGCCGCATGTGTGTAAAGTACAGCATCTAACAAAGCCCTTCCACATTGGTTGTAATCCAGATAAAAGCCAATAGTGTTCCATTTAACTGGGAGAGAAGGCATTGCCTATAGAAATGGTGGGAGATCCCTGCTGTTGCTAGGTATTGAGACGCTGCCTGTTCCTGCTTGAGAGCCCTGGGGATTAGCTGGAGGAGGGAGCCTCCCAACACTCGCGGCAGGGCCTGGGAGCCTGGTTTTTGGCCGCGAACAACCGCAAACACCCCCTGGAAGACAGGACTACCGGGAAAGGCTTTAAGTGCCGCGGAGCCTCCCAACACTCGCAGCGGGGCCTGGGAGCCTGGTTTTCGTCCGCGTACAACCGCAAATACCCCCTGGAAGTTGGAACTACCAGGAAGAGCTCCAAGTGCCGCAGTAAGTCCCGCGGAGCCTCCCAACACTCGCGGCGGGTCCTGGGAGCCTGGTTTTCAGCAGCAACCAGTCGCAAACTACCCCTGGAAGACGGAACTACCGGGAAAGGCTCCAAGTGCCGCGGAAAGTTATCATTAGGTAAAAACATATCTTAAACATAATAATTACACTACAAAAATAACAGCATTATTACTTAAAATATGTCATTCTTAGATAGGACAACCCTAATATGGAGGGCCTTGTAAGTGGCGGGTAGCTTACACTTATTATATATTAATATATTTTAATAAATATATGTATGTTATGTAATATGTAACACTCCAGCAAATTAAACTATATAAAATTAACACATAAAAAACCCACTGTGCACCAACGGGCACACTTTTGCTAGTATATATATATATATATATATATATATATATATATATAATTTTTGCCCCCCTTTGTATTCTATATTGTACAGCGCTATATAAATAAACATATGCATACAATATATGCATACATACAGTTGAAGGGTGCTAGTATCTGTTCTCCTCTTTTACTTTAATTACATTCAAGCGTTCTACAGGCACATTGTAACATTAATGACTGGAAGTTGCATGATAGTGTATCTCTTTTATATTGTATTGTAATGTAAGACAACACACAATTCAGAAATATTGGTTGCAGAGGATTGACAATGCTTAAGGCCAACAAGTCAATAAGTGTCTATAGGACTTCGGTAAGTAAATGTCACTGGCAACGTAAAACACGGAGTTGTGTGCAATGACTGGATATTGAGAGCTGGAGAAGATTGAAAAGGAATTGTGGGGTAGGATGGTTGGCTGAGAAAATCAGCAGCTGTGCACAAGACATTGGAGCAGTTGAGAGACATGGTTAGAGGGGAGATACGCTACTATTTAGATGGTCTGTGCAATAAATTGACTTTCTGTATGTTAAACCGAACGTATATTCCCAAAGTTAGTACTGTATGATGCTTGTATTATTCATAGGGATATGAGTTTGTGGTACATTATGCTTGACTGATAGCTGCAATGACAGCCTGATTAAAACACAGGCAGCTGTGAATAAAAGCAAGTCTAATCTGCCCCCTTATGCATAATAAGCAGAAGAGTAATAAACACTTGTAGCTTTTCCCATAATCACCAACACAGTTTTATTCACATGTAAGAATCGCAGAAAAAGGGGGAACATTTATGTAAATTACTGTCATGGTTTTCACGGAAAAAAAAACCTAACATCATGAAAACAAAATCTTCCTCTGTGAAATTAGAATCTATTATGCACAACCAGTTCTTTGTAATCGACATATAAAAGGGCAGGGTTCTTAGCAATGTCTTTTGTTTGCTTTGGGGAAACATGTTCTTCCTCTCAGACTTGAGAAGAACATGGAAGGTCAGGATTCAGAGCTAGCATTTGGTGTACTGGTCTGCAGTGGGGCAATGTGTATAACTGATATAGCTGTACTCACTGGACAAGACTGTATGTTACATGACCAAGAGCAAGTAGTGCAAATAACCTTTATTCTTTGATTAATTTGTAACTTTAGACTTGAGGCAGTGGTTGGTGGGCCCCAGTTTTACTAAACTGTTTCTGGATTCCCCAGGAGTACAACACTGGTCTGGACCTGACCATGGAAAAACAGAATGATTAAAAAATAACAAATTGTACCAAAGGGGGAAAAATTACAAATATTAAATTAATTATGAGATGAGGTGTAGGAAAGTGGTAATTTTTGCAAATCTAAAATGAAGCCTCTTCAACTCCAACATCACTTAATTATATTCATTTTGCACTGACCAAGCTGATCTTTCCTGTTTTTTTGCAGTGGATCAAATACCAGGAACCTTAAGAACAGAAGCAAATAATGTGGGTGGGAATAGGTTTCTATATAATGTTCTATATAAGTTTAAAACATCCAACAACACTCCACCGGGAGGGGGACAAATCCTGTTTAAAATTGCACATTTCGTAATAACACAGTACAGTGGCATTTCAAATGGAAAGTCTAGCACAGGGGCGGCATATTTACTTGTTCATTCCTTTTTTCCTAGATGTTTCTTATTGAGTTGATGATAAGGAAGCTCATAGAAACTAAGGTATCTTAAGCACTATTCCAAGAAAGCTAAAGACTGCTACCAATAAAACATATACAAATAAATAAGTAAGATTGTATTGTCACCACCCCTTTAAGTAAAAGAAACATTTTGAGATGCTTTAAGGCTTTCAAGACTTTTAAAGTTTTTCAAACAGTAAATTCAGAAACTGAGTCAGACTGGCACCTGTCAAAGAGACACTTAAAATCAGTGAAACATGACAGGATTATCTACTGCTTTCTTTCTCTGTGTCCATTATGTCTTGCAGAATCATGGATAGTTTTCAAGCTAAGGAAGGCACCCAGTAAATATGTGTATCAAATAGGGTTTGTAATGCCGCTTGTTGGACACAGTCCTGCAGGCTCAGGAAACTAACGATCATTCAAGTGGACATCATGGTCAATTTGCACACATTTTAATTAGTTTTTGATTATGTTTAAATAATAACTTTCCTGTTTGTTCATTTGGTTTAAAGGAGAACAAAACCCACATGTTTACACTCAAGAATCTGAATATATCCCTCTAAAAATACCAATAAACTGTAAAATAGCAATACAGTTAATAGCTTTAAAGCAAATATAACTACTTGAAGAAATGGATGAAATAACTGTGTGTATGTACAAAGACTGGTCACACCCCTCATCTCAGTCACATGCTCCCTTGCCTATTCTGTCCTGTAAAAGGATTGGCTAGAGGCTACTAGTGGGTGTGACCAACTGTAACAACTTCCTGCAGTATCTTAGGACTGAGCATGTGTAAAGAACGTAATGGTCAGTGACCACACTGTGCGATACTGGAACACTGGGAAACAAGACAGAAAGTATTTAATAAGTCAAACGGTGCACTGTTTTAAAGAATAACTACCTTGGACACCATTTGGAAAGAAAACAGGCTGAAGGCAGAGGCATGATCTTGGAGTCATTTTAAAGTTAGGAATGTGCCCTTTTTTAATAAAGGCCACTTGTATGGAGACCACAGTTCCCTTTAAAGGGTATGTCCACTCCCAAATCTAAATTTTGTATATGGCTGACATGCCCCCTAAAACTGCGACCTTGCAAGGTCCAAAGTTTTAAAATTTGCTCCTAAATATACTTACCTGCCCTTGTACCCTTGGCTTCCTTCTGCTCTGTCAGACTGGCCTTAGCATCTGTGCTTGGCTGAGATGCGTTGTCTCAGACAAGCACAGATGTGGCTGATGGTTGGCCCCTCTTTTGCTTTCATGCATGGAAAAGGCTTGGAAGACAGGCAGAAGGCAGCCAAGGGAAGGAGGTCTGGTAAGTAAATTTAGGAGCCAATTTTAGGCCTTGTGAGGTCAAGGTTTTTTGGGGGGCAATTAGTGCCATATGCAAAATGTAGTTTTACTGGTGGAAATACACACACGCACACACACACACACACACACACACACACATAATATACAATGGGTTTATATACACTGGAACAGGAAATTACATATTTAGTTAGCCCTGCAATCAGCAGAAAACATATCTTTTACATAATTATTCAGTAAGTGACATATTTTACCCTGTAGACAGCAGAAAACTTTCCTTTAACTAGCCCACTTTTATATATATACAGACTATCACTCCACAATGTAAATTATCACAAAAATTATATAGATCATAATCTAGATTTAGGCCAGATGGAGCAAGCGTCATCAGGTGCTTCGTCCATCTGACCTCTTTTTGTTTAAGCTTAAGGTTGTTGGTCCCTGCCCCTTTTGGGATGGGCACAAACTCCACCACCATGAACCGGAAGTGTTTTAATGAAATAGATGACTTATGCTGGGGGATATGTGGTTATATCTTTTGTGTTGTCTCTATGTAAAGTAACCCACAGAGGCAAGTGAGACTATAAACAGCATAATAATTGTAACACATAACTAGTGTCACAATTATTTGACCACCTGATCAGTCCTTTCCCCTGTGTTAGGATTTATAAATTGATCTCCAACTATTACTTAAGGGCATTGTACACATTTATAACATTTAAGCATTCTTTTTTCTTTTCAGGTAGCCATGTTTGGAATTTAGACAACTGATTTTTTTTGGTTGTGTACCTGCTACCATTGTATCTGAAGTCCTACCCCTCATGTATGAACAAATAGGATAGCAAGCTTTTGCATTTCTCATTCTTAACTTTGCTAATCTTAATTGAATTAAAAGAAATGTAAAAAGGTTAGAAGCTAGGACCTTCCAGACTGGGGTTACTTTGACATGGTTGGAAGGCTTTTTATTCATGTGATCACAGTAATGTATACAAAAATCCCTTTGTTTATAAAGTATGCCAGTGTGCGGATAATATGATATTGTATGGGGCCCAGGAATGTGCATTGATTCTCTTTTCTATGTTTATAATGTATGCCAGTGTGCAGATAATTTGATATTGTATGGGGCCTAGCAATGTGCATTGATTATCTTTTCTATGTTTGTATAAATGTTTGACCAGATCAGTAGCACTTCCGCTAAATGTAGTTGTAAATTAGCCTTATTGGAGTGCTTCCACAATTCTTATATTTTATGTCTTTGTTAAGATAATGGTTAACAATTCAACAAAAAATGTTTTCTATGTTCAGTATTATTTGTATTGGTTAATAACATCCCTATTGCATCAATAGCCTACATATGGGTGATCGAGGTATATAAAGATGTTACTTCAAAACTCCTTGAACCTCTTGTCTCTACACGCATTACTAAATACCTCCATGCTAATAACTTATTGGACCCGTTGCAATCGGGATTCCGACCGGGTCATTCAACTAAAATGGCCCTCTGCAAAGTCTCAAATGACCTACAAGATGCCAAAGCCAAAGGACAGTTCTCGGTCCTCATCCTCCTTGACCAATTGGCTGCCTTTGATACTGTGGACCACTCTCTTCTTATGCATATTCTATATGCTCTGGGCATCCAAAATCAAGCTGTAGCGTGGTTGTCTTCTTATCTCTCTAACAGATCTTTCACTGTCTCTTTTGCTAATAAGACTTCCTTTCCTGTTCCGCTTAGTGTGGGGGTCCCTCAGGGCTCGGTTTTAGGACCCTTGCTGTTCTCCCTCTACACTATCTCTCTGGGAAAAATAATAAGTTCTTACAGTTTTAAGTTTATATGCTGATGATACCTAAATTTACATGTCCACCCCTGCGCTAACCCCTGAAGTTCAATCCCAAATCTCTAAATGTCTGCTCTCTATCTCTTCCTGGATGGCGCTCTGTCGCCTTAAACTCAATCTATCCAAAACGGAATTAATCATTTCCCCCCCTAAACTGGGACCTAGCCCACCATTCTCCATCTCTATTGACAATATGGTCATTACCCAGTTGAATCTGCATGCTGCCTTGGAGTGATCTTTGACTCCTCTCTTTCCTTCCATCATCACATTAACAATGTCGCTAGGACCTGTCGTTTTCTCCTTCGCAATATTACCAAGATCCACCCTTTTCTCTCTTTCTCCACTACTAAAATGCTCATCCATGCCCTTATAATCTCCTGTCTTGACTACTGTAACATTCTACTACTTGGACTCCCGGCCTCGAATATCTCTCCTCCCTAGTATATCTTAAACTCGGCAGCTCGGATCATCTCGCTCTCCTCCAAAAGAGAACCCGCAACCCCGATACTTCAGTCCATAGAGTGGCTTCCCATCAAACAAAGAATCATAATCAATACCCTTCTTTTAACCTTTAAATCTCTTCGCTCTACTGCACCTACCTACTTATCTTCTCTCTTGGTCCCTTATGTTCCAGGTCGTGCCCTCCGTTCCTCGCAAGGAAATCTTCTCCACAGACCCCCAACTAACACTGCTGCCTCCTGCCTTAAACCATTCTCTCTTGCTGCTCCCTACCTGTGGAACTCTCTCCCTCTCTCGCTTCACCTGGTGACATCCATTAATGCTTTCAAATATAGACTGTTATCCTACCTTTCTGAGCATCAGCATAACTAATGATTGTTGGCCCTTTTAAGCACTTTGTACCCATCCCCTCACTTGTACCTGTATGTTGTCCCCCACTTAGATTGTAAGCTCTTCCGGGCAGGGATCTCATTCCTAATGTGTCGAGGTTTGTTGCACTTATATCCATTCATACATAATTTATATATTTATGCTTTCTTAACCGATGTATGAAATTGTATTTAACTTAATTTAATTTTTATCTATCTATATAATGGCTTGCATTTATCCCTTGTTTGTATACTCTATATTTTATAATGTACTGCGCTGCGTACCCAAGTGGCGTTTTATAAATTAAATTATACATACATACATCAAAGGTAGCCATAATTATGTCACTGCCCACACCCTCTGCTCATAATAGAACCATCTCTTTTAAAGACCACTCACACTGCCTCCTTTCACCTTAAACTTTTTTCTCTTGTGGCTCCCATCCTTTGGAATTTTTTTCCCCTCTATCTTTGTTAAAAAACCTCAATAAACAAGTTTAAATTTAACCTCTCATCCTATCTGTCTGAGTACAGCACAGCATTGGACTGTTGACACTGCGCCAGTTATTACTTTAGCACTTTCACCCTTTCCTATGTATCTGTATGTTACCCACCTACAGTAAGTAGATTGTAAGCTCTATGGGGCAGGGACCTCTTTCCTCATGTTAAATGTTTTAAGCACTTGTATACTGTATTTCATGATGCACATATTTATTTATGTATTCATTTAATATCTCTCCCTTGTAAGACTTTTTGTATTCTATATTGTACAGAGCTGCATCCCCAAGTGGCCCTATATAAAAAAATATATACATACAAACAACAGCAAAAAGCTGTACCTTGCACACACTGTGGCAATGTGTTCCTTAGTCCTTAATGCATCCAAATAGTAAAGAAGGAGGAAGGAACCGGGTAAAGGCAGTATATGCTGCAAAATTGGCTTGTTTTATTTTCTCCCACACAACATGTTTCGGGTACAGGACCCTTGTTTTTTTCTAATGTACAATACACTTGAGAATCTGTGTTCATAATATTCCGTGTCTATCACCACCATTGCGTCCTCTTTATCAGAGTGCCTGATGGTGATAAATTCATCCCCTTTAATTTTATTCAATGCCAATTTCTCACTTTTAGCAAGATTCAGATATTGAGACAACAAATCCCTAGGTGTAGGATTCATCCTCTCAATCTCCTCCTGTAACCTTTTAATAAATGTTTCCACTCCTGGATTAGTTGAGGGTGGTACAAAATTACTTTTTTTTATACAAACCAAAGGTATGAAGACATAAACTAACCTTTTTTTCACAGAATCAATTTTTTGAACCTCCTCCTTTTAATCTTAATGACCGAAATAAGATTAAAATCGACATCCAATTCAAATATATCAAATCTTGAATGAAGGCAGAAATTTAAGCCCATTGCAAGTACTTTCCCCCAATTTTTGTTAATACATGTTTAGATAGAGGATATACTATCTGTTGGTCTGTCTAGTTGTCATGCCTTGCGTTCCTCCTTTTGTTCTATCTTCTTGGCTGTCCTTCCATGTCTCCTCCCACTCCTCCTGGTTCATGAATATATATATATTCATGTTTTCATGAGCTGTGACCTATGATGTATGTCAGGAAAGACTGAATTTATACTTATGTAAATTCCATTTCCTTGAACCCCAAAGGCAGCCATAACATATGAGAGGTAGTCCCTCCCCTGGTAGGACAGTCCCAACTTAAAAGGCCCTCCTCTAACCAAGCCCCCTTCAGTGTAAGTCCGACTAGTAGTAAATAACCACAAAGACCACATAGATGCAATAGATTTATTCAGGGGGAGTGTGCTGCCTTTGGGGTTCAAGGAAATGGAATTTACGTAAGTATAAATTCAGTCTTTCCTTCTCACCCCAAAGGCAGCCATAACATATGAGATATCACGTAGCAGTGAAAAAACAAGGGAGGGAACTATTAATTAACATTATTGAGGACACTACGACCAAAAGCCGCTTCCCTCTCATGGAAGACATGTTGAATAAGGCCCAGGTTGCTGCCTGACATATTTGCTCTGGAGATACCCCTGCCTTTTCTGCTCAGGAGGTAGACACAGATCTAGTAGAATGTGCATTTACTAAAGAAGGAACAGGTATATTGGCCAATTCATAGGCTGAAAAAATAGCCAATTTCATCCATCTGGCTATAGTGGCTTTTGAAGCTTTTTTACCTTTCCTTTCCCCAAAGTAAGAGACTAACAAGGAATCACTTTGTCTGAATGACTCGGTCCTTTCTAGGTAAGTTAAGACGCATCTCTTGACATCTACAAAAGTAAGCAGGCTGTCTTCTGGGTTGCTCGTGTTTTAAGGACGGTAAAAAGATCTCCTGATCCTTGTGAAAATTAGAAAAAACCTTAGGCCTAAAGGTTGGGTCCAGGTGCAACTGAATACTTTCCTCTTTGATTATCAAGTAAGGTTCTCTGCAGTTAAGGGCCTGAATTTCACTTATCATCCTGGCTGAGGAAAGGGCAATGAGAAGAGCTGTCTTCCAAGATAGCAATTTGATGGAAATTTCTGCCAGCGGTTCGAATGGATGCTGACATAGACCTTTCAACACCAATTTAAGGTCCCATTTAGGAAAAAAAATTTGACTCTAGGTTTTATATTTAAAGCCGCCTTAAAAAAATCTTCTTATGAGAAACGCCGAGACCTGAACCTTAAGGGTACTAGGAGCAAGGCCTTTTTTGAGGCCTTCTACCAAAAAATCAAGAATAGTTGGAATATGAGGTGTTGCCCCCTTCTTGCCTTTGTCTTGGCACCATATCTGAAATTTATTCCAGGTCCTACAGTATATGGCAGAAGTAGAAGCCTTTCTGCTGAGTAGCAGTGTTTCAATTACTGGAACAGAAAGCCCCATTTTTAACATCATATCCCTTTCAGAAACCACGCACACAGCTCTGAAGGACTGGGATGAAGAATTTTGCCCTGAGATAGAAGATTCTCCGAAACAGGAAGATTCCAGGGTGGTCGAATGGAAAGCTGAACTAGGTCCGAAAACCAAGCTCTGCGAGGCCATGCTGGGGCTATTACTATAATCTTGCTCTTGTCTGAACGGATCTTCCTCAAAACTTTGGGGATTAGGGGAAAGTGAGGAAACACATATGCCAGGTGAAAGTTCCAGGGTACTGAAAGAGCATCCCTTCCTGCAGCTTTGGGATCCTTGGACAGGAAATAGTACACCGGTAGTTTGTGATTCCTTGCAGAGGCCATCAGATCTATCTCCGGGGTTCCCCATTTGAGACATATGTTGTTGAAAATCTCTGGATCTAGCTCCCATTCGTTGCGGTCTAATGTTCTGCGGCTCAGACTGTCTGCCCATTGGTTTGTTGAACCTCTGATATAGAGAGCCGAGAGACCTGCTAAGTGTTCTTCTGCCCACGAGTTTATTTTCAATGAGAGCCGTACCAAGTTTAGGCTCCTAGTGCCTCCTTGGTGGTTTATATAGGCTGCGGTTGTACGTTTGTCGGTCTGAATCTGGACTCTTTTCCCTATGACCGTAGTTTTGAAGGCCTTGAGGGCTTCCCATACCGCCTGGAGCTCTCTGTAATTCGAGGAGAGGGTTTTCTTGTAGCAAGGCCATTTGCCCTGTTTGGATACACTTTGCCAATGTGCTCCCCAACCCCATTTGCTGGCATCTGTAGTCAATATGACGGGTAGGGAGGGAGCTAGGAGATTCCCTCTAGACAAATTCTCCCTCGTCATCCACCATTTCAGAGAGGATCGTACTTCCTCTGGCAGTTGGGTTCTGCGAAGGAGAGAAGTGGTCTGCCTGTCCCAAGTAGCAAGAAAGTGAAGTTGGAGAGGCCTCATATGAGCTTTTGTCCATATGAGCACCTACTATAGCGGCTGAAAAGAGACCTAGGACCTCTAGAATTGCCTTTAAGGGAATTGAAGAAGCTGATCTTAGATGAGCTACTTTGGATCTGATTTTCGCTATACATTTCTCTGGACGGAGAATCACATTTTGTTTTGTGTCGAACAAGAATCCCAGAAACTTTTTCTTTTGTTCAGGGATGAGGGAGGATTTTTCCCAATTTATTAACCAACCAAGTTCTTGGAGGGTTTGAATGGTAAGGCAGATATTTTGATATAATGTTTGTTCTGAGCTTGCTCTTAGAAGCCAGTCGTCCAAGTAAGGGATGATACTGACACCGAGATGTCTTAAATGAGCTGCTACTACACTCATAATTTTCGTAAATACCCTTGGTGCTGAGGTAATTCCGAAAGGAAGAGCAGCGAACTGAAGATGCTCTAAACTTTTGTCCGATTGGATTGCAATCCTTAGGTATTTTTGATGACACTTGCGGATAGGAACGTGCAGGTAAGCATCCTTTAAGTCCAAAGAGGCCAAAAAATCTCCTGGAAGTAGAGCTGTGATTGTAGATTTTACCGATTCCATTTTGAAATGGTTCTTTTTGATGAACTGATTGAGATATCTTAAATCTATTATCAGACGGAACCCTCCTGTGGATTTTGGCGTATATTTTTGAGTATACTCCTTGGCCCCTCTCTTAAGGAGGGACTGGCAGAAGTACTGCCTGGGACTTCAGTTTTCCTATCTCCTGCAACAAGGCAGCTCTTTTGTCCAGCACCTTGGGTATGCCTGATGCTGTGAATTTGTGGGGAGGCATCTGTAGAAATTCCAAGGAATAGCCGTGTTGTATGGTCTCTAGGACCCACTTGTCTGAAGTAATCAAATCCCATTCTTGGAAGTAAGCCGACAGGCGGCCCCCTACTGCCCTGGCGTCATTGGGAAAATGGTCTTGATCCACCCAGACGACCTCTTCCTCTATTTTGTTTGGGTCTATTGAAGGAAAGAAACCGATCCCTTCCTCTGCCACTGAAGGACCCACGAAAGGAATGTAGATCCTTTCTGAAAGGTTTCTTGTCCTAGGGAAGAGAGAGAATCTTGTCCTCCCCTTTCTTTCCCACAGCTTCCTCTAGGCTTGAACCAAACAAGACTCCCCCTTCAAACCGAATTCCACACAGCCTATTCTTTGCAGACCTAGCTGATAGTTTCACACCTGATAGTGCAGAGTCACATATATAATCAGCTGCCCTGTGCAGCATAGGGAAATCTTTAAGAATCTGATCCCGATGAACTCCCTTGGCAATACTGTTTTCCAAGTCAGAGAGCCAAAGTCTTAGAGCCTTAGCCACAGAAGCTGAAGCTATAGCCGATTTCATGGCTGCCCCTGAAGCTAAAAAGACTTTCCTTAAGGCCGAATCAGCTTTGTGGTCCATAGGATCCTTCAGACAGGAGCCATCGTCTAGAGGTATAGTCGTTCTTTTTATCATCTGGGCAACTGGGGCGTCTATTTTAGGTGGTGAATCCCAATTTTTTGAATCCTCAGGATCAAATGGACATAGACTTAGGACTCTTTTAGGTATGGAAAATTTCTTGTCGGGAGAGGACCACTCTTCCTTTATAGCATCCTTTATGGCCTCATGAACAGGAATGGATATTCTTTTCTTTATAGCCCCTGAGAACAGTCTTAAAACCTTCTTAGGGGGTTCCTGCAATTCATCGGTGTCTAAGGTCTGTCTCACCACCTTAAGAAATGGTTCCAAATCTTGAAGGGGAAAGAAATCCTCATCATCCGAAATCTCTCCTTCGTCCGATGATGAGAGGGTAGTCCTGTCTGAGGGGATGGGAAATTCTGGCTCTGGAGGTGGATCAGACCTGGCAGGGCTACTGGGTGTAGCTGGAATATTAACAGCTGGTATCTCTCCTTGATTCCCTGAGGCAATCCTCTGTGTCTGCATGGCTTGAAAAGAGGAGATGGTCTCTTTAAAAAAAATCAAAAAATTCAGTCATAGCATTATGTCCTGAACCAGGAGGATTCCTGATTTTATCCATGCAAATAGTGCATAAGGATTCCGTGTAACTGGCAAGTTTGGAATCACATCCAGGGCAAATTCTGCTTTTGTCTTTAGCTTTGCCTTTTCTTGCAGCCATGGTCACTTGAGTAGGAGGCTCAGAAGGGTCCTGGGCAGACATAATCTAAAAGGGGATAAAAGCCCACATAAGATGCACTGTAAGATTCAAAATAAACTTCTCATTCCACTATACTTAAGTATAGGAGGAAGGGACAGTAATAGTAGGGTAAGCTTACCGAACTAGGCAGGGGGCTGGGAACCACGAGCACTGATCAGCACAGATCGGCATCAGTAGGGAAGCAGCAGAGAAAAAGATAGCCACGCTTACCTTTTAAATTTTTGCAGGCTCCCCCAGCTTTGCGCTGACGTGACACGCTCGGAACGCGGCAGCGTGGAAACGTCCGCCCCCAAGTACACCGGACTTCCGAACCCGGAAGTAAGCCTGCTATGGACGCATTGAAAGTACTCTTGGCTCTGAAGTAGCAAAGGAGAGCTCTCCCCAGGGGGAATAGTAATCGATCCAACCCTGCTGCCAGTCCTCACCCCCAGGGATCAGACATGCTTGAAGCTGGAACCGTCCTACAGGTAGGACAAAAAACACTGAAGGGGGCTTGGTTAGAGGAGGGCCTTTTAAGTTGAGACTGTCCTACCAGGGGAGGGACTACCTCTCATATGTTATGGCTGCCTTTGGGGTGAGAAGGAAATGCAAGTTTCATCCAAGACATGCTTGAAAGCACAGTCCCTCACACATTAGTAGAGGTCAGTTCTGTACAAAACACTTGGTAGAGATAGAGAAAATCACTTTGTTTTAGATACATAGAAATGATAATTGTCTTTGACTTTTGCCTTATGTTTGTAGAATATAAAACAGTCTCCTGAATATTCACTTACATCACAGATACATTGACCTTTCTTGATGAACTGACGGACTGGATTGGCCTGGGCAGCAGTTATTGTAAGATTAAAAGTCTACTCAAGTGTTTGAAATTGTTGTTATTTTATTGTTATTTTTATTGTTATGATGATAAACATGTAACTCGACATAGACAAAAAATTCTTTAGCATGTAGCTAGAACTAGTTTAAAATGTTAATAATATTTACACTTAGATGTGGTGATATATAAGGATATATAAGAACATCAATTATTTTTTCTATTTGTTGCATGATTTTTTTAACTAGACCAGTAGCACTTTTCACAGTCCTCCTCTAATATATGTAATTTAGTAAGGTAGGTCATACTTCCAAGTGGTAGCAACCCCTACCCAGCTCTTTAACTAGAGGTGTTATGTCTTCATAGAAAGCATTTGATGGAAAGCTGCTTCAAGTCACTGGGCAATGATCAATGAAAATGAAAGTAATTAGTTAGGCCCTTTCATACAGGGATTACCTTGACTGGAAATGGAAAGTTTAGGCAAGAAAGGGTATGCCTGTGTTGGATTGTATTGTGTAAATGTACACACACAATGAGCTGTACCTACAAACAGACACATAGGGGCAAATTTATAAACAATCAATATTTTTTTGTATAAATGTATGGGGAAAAAATCTAACACCTCTCCTGGACCCTTATTAGTAAGAAAAACTCCACAATAAACTGACACCTTCCAAGAACCTACTGGCAGGATACATATATGGGCACTTGTGCATTTTCACCACCTCAGACGTGATGATTTTAAATGTTGAACTTGAAGCAAGAGTAGGCTTATCGCCATTTTATAAATATAGTTGAGCGGTTACCGTGCCAGTAAGCGAAATGGAGATGGATGGGCATTGGTGATGCCTTTTTTGCTTTATAATTTGCATTAAATCATAATTTGATGATAACGACATTTGACAGTCTTCAGGTTTCTATACCTAGGGAATCATTTTTAGGCATTTGAGACATTCTGCTAATATATAAAACTCCATGTGATCTATTAAATTCAGCACCAGAATCACTGTCTGTGCATAAACTGTCCCCCTGTCTCTTTAGATCAGTACGTATCCATTCATTTTGAGGGGATTCCTCCTACCGAAATCTAAACAAAAAGTACAGTGTCAGCTAATTGGTAAACACAGGGACAATGGCCGGTGACATGATCTTTCTGTACTACAGGTAATATAAAATTGGTAAATAAATCCACCCATTTGTGGCATTAAACAGTACAAGCCTTGGTTGCCAGTAATTTTCTTATTCTTACATTACATGAGTAAATACCCCGCTTGGTGCAGTAAAGCTGGATACACACGATAAGATATTTCGGTCCGATCGACCAATAGTTCAGTGTATCGGTTGATCAGACCGAAATTATCACATCTAAATGCGGCCATGTCTGACCGACCATTTGTCCGAATCGGACGAAAGGACGATCGGACGAAAGGACGATCGGACATGGTGGAAAACCTTGATCAGTCGCGGTAACTGTCGGACGTGGCAATAATAAGTTGGGTATTTACTGATGTAAGGAGATGTTTCATACCTTGCACATATGAATTCTTTTAATTGGCAGGTTTTGTCTTTGCCTTGAAATCCAGATTTTATGCATTATTTTTGCTAGAAGCCAACTGCTTTTACAGGACAGGCCATAGAGAATGAATGGACCCTACAGTATCACATTGCATACATTTACTTTCACTGAGCACAAAGAAACAAATATCAGAAATAAAATTAGAATATTATAATTGCCAGAAATAAATAAACTGTTTGTATAAGCAACCGCTGTCTGTATTCTCATTCCATACAATTTAAACACAAGGATCTACAGAACACATGGGTAGTGGGTCAGTAGTATTGGGCAAGCATAGGGTTATTTCAGTTTTTCCCAACATCCTATCTTATAGCCATTAGGGTTACCTGTACCTAATGTGGTTCCTATCACCCAACCCCCCCCCAAAAAAAAAAAAAAACTGTCAGCTGTAAACTAATCCCAGGATCCATTACCCTTTCTCTCAGCACTCAGAGGTCTGTTCCATTCTGGTCTTGTGCTTTGGGTTGTATAAGGCTTAAAGCAGAGGCAGAATATCACCCACTCTCTATGTTTAGTCTGTTCATTATATGAGAATCATTTAGGCCACTGCAAGCTTACAATACAACGAGGAAGTAACTAATAGTGAAATTTACTATCATCTGTCTCTCCATATATTCCAAATTGAAACAAACTACTGCAATTTATCTTAGGTACCATTTATTTGCAAAATTTGTATTTTTATGTAATTTATGATAATGGTTAACAATGCGCACAGTTTCTAAATTTCATGCAGATGGTCACCATTTCCATGCAAATAGGCAGATTTTTTCTTTGTGGGCAAATTTATTCAGCATTTAGTATTTTTCCCCTTTTGTAGTCTAGTTGTATATCAGTAACTGCATCTTCCTTGGCCCACAGCACACATGTTTATGGATACACTTGCCTGCTGAAAGCATGGCACTAACTTAAGCAACAGTGACATCTAGTGGTTACTTACAACGATAGACTTCTTTCAAAATTCTGACATTTTTCCCCCCTTGTTTTCAGTCTCTTCTCATGTTGCCTTTTGATAATGTGACAATACTGTAATACCAAGAATATTGTGATACCATTACTATCTACCGCCATGGACAAAAGCTTTGGCAGTGACCCAGATGTTTCATTTTACAAACCTCGCTGTTTCAGCTATTTTATGTTATTTTAATTTTTTTTTACATTTCTATAGTATACCGAAGAACAATTATAAACATTTAATAAGTTTCAAATGTTTTTATTGGCAAACACATCAAATGATGCTTTTTAAAAAAAAAAAAAAAGTTGCATCTTACCAAAGCATCTTACCTCTCGCGAGACTTACTGCATCGTGGGATCCCATTCAGGTAAGACTCAACTTTTTTTTATAGCATCAACTCCGTACACCACAGTGGTAATGGTGTTAAGATTAGAGCAATATTGTCATTACTACATTGGCCACGCCACGCTATTTCCAAGCATTCTTGGAAATGGCATGGCAAGCACAAAAGTAGTTCAAAACCCATGCTAGCCCAATATTACATGGGGTTGTGTGGGTTTTGGATGACTTCATAACTTCAATTTTCATAACTGCAATTTTCTGTCATGCTGGATATCAGCTTCTGGACTTTTTGTTTTAGTGCTTGGAGTTAATGAACATTTGAGGGCTTTTAATCTTTTTTTTTTTTTTTTAATAAATTGACCACAGGTATTTAATGGGAGTTGCCCAAAAGTCTCACAGTGAGTGCAGGTTTACTTGCACCCACCTGCTTTCAATATTAAGCAAGCTCTGCACTGTGACAACATGATTCTGTAGCTGACTCTTTGGATTGAGATGGTCATGGTACTTCCTGGACACTCTTGGACATCCTCAAGATGTCTTCACTGCAATTCAACTTCTTATCTTGAAGTTGTTGATGACCAAATAGTGCCACTAAGGGGGTCTGGCACCGGGAGCAGATAGCCTCTGGTACCACTTCCTTTCAACTGAAGTAAATGGTGGCATACTCCCATGATTGAGAGTGCGCCACCATTTTTTTCCTATTAGGCAGGGCGTGACATCTAAGCTTAGCAGTTCATTGAATCCATTGTATCAAATGCTAGAGGCCAGAAGCCCAATACACAAGTAGAGGACTTTTGTATGTGTAGATATAAAGGTAACTTTATTCCACACATAATATCCAGATCCACTGCATTGTGAATGTAGACCATAGTCCACTATGTCAGTATGTTGCAATTGTTTCCACAATTTGGTAAGTTGCTGGATATAAAACATATTTATGATTGTTATAAAATCACCCACCAAATACAAGGGAAAATAAGACCATCTTATCACCTTTCTATGATAACCAGATCAGTCATATGCCATTAGTATTTCAACTACAGTAAATAAATACATTCAGTTCATTACTATCTTTAAAATGAATGGAAAGTTAGGCATATTTTAAGGGACAATTGGAAAATTGTTACATCACATCCCCTTCTTTCTAGGTTTAAATAGCTATTCTAACTGCCAGGAGGAACATTAATCTAGTTGACATGATTGAGAACACTCATTTTAGGAGAACTTCTCATTTATTAGGTCAAATATTAAGCTTAAAGATTTGTATGAATGTGGCAATTGTACATTTTGTTTACCTTAAACTTAATGCAACTTTAGAAGCTGCTTCTTTTTCTTTACCAACATATCTAGGAGTTTTAGTCCTTTATCAGTTTGGAAACTACAGGTTGAACAGTGATGCCTACTGAAATGCAAGATTATAATACATAAAAAGGGATCATTCTTGCACATGTAATTCTGAATTAAGAAATCTGGTTGGATGAGCGAAAAATCTCCAAAAACTAAACTTTGTGTCCAGTTGATCTAACTGAATACCACACATACACCATGACCTGGATGAACAAGAATCTTCACAAACCTATTACAATATAATGTTATCTAAAGATACATTGCGTGGTGATTGGGAAGCCAACCATCTAAAACTACAGTGTCCAATAACTGACTATGAATCTCTGTTCACTGGAAGATACATGACTATCATATTTTCAAATACATGTTTTTCTTGAATGTTTTAGCATATCCCATTTCTTTCATAACAATTTACCTACCTCCCTTCCAATCATTACACCATATATATATACAGTATATCCTCCACACATATCCCTTGCATGCAGTAGAAATGTTACATTACCATGATATATTAACATATATAAGCCTCATTACACTCCTATTTACATTTAATGATGGCACTGTCTTTTGCATTTACATAAACATTTCTCTGAACTCTCCTTACTGCCATATATTTGGTGTTGTGCTCTGAAATAAGAAAGTTGAATACATTATTATTATTATGCCTTAAAGGACAAGTGCACAAAATTGTATTTATATCTAGGACCCCCCCAAACCTAGCTTTTGTTATACTTGCCTTTAAATTGGATGCTCCTAAGGCTGGGAACACACCAGAAGATATTTTCGGCCGATTCGGTCGGTCAGCCGAAAATATCTCCTGGTGTGGAGTAGCCGGCCGCGACCGATCTCGATTGTACGTTTGTCCGGATTGGAGGAAAATCCCATATGGAACGGCACAGTCGATTGTTCCCTGAATTTGCCACGACTGAAGGACATTTGTCCCGGCCAAGTGTTCGCTCGTAGCGAGCGCTCGGTAGGGACAAATAATCCCTCCATGTGTACCCAGCATAAGGATACTGTAATGCTGTTACTAGCTTGTTACGAGCTTTCACAGCAGCAAAAGTAGCAGCTTTGGAAGCAGCTGTCAGCTATTGGCCTAGACATCACACAGCCTTGACTGACAGCCACTGCACATAAGCAACAGGAAGAATGTGAAAGCTAAAGGCAAGGGATCAGGTTTTTTAAGTATCCTTAGTAGTGTCTTATAAAAAAGTATAATGAAACTTGGGTTTGGGACTCCTGGATATAAATATAATAATTAGTTTGAGGGAGAAGTTACAGCATAAATAATTAATGAGTATGTCTACCCCAAATATAACATTTTCCCATAGTGTAGGGCACCCATGCTACCCCAATTGCTATGTTAGATTTGTAAAATAAGCACAAGAAATATACGTAAGCTCCTTCGTTCCCATGGCTGTCTACTCCCTGTTGTCTGCTTGCTGGAAGCATCAGAGAGGAGCCGGAGCAGCAGCTGCGGCTATGCAGACAGCTGAGGGAATGAAGGAGCGTACATTTATTTCTTGTGCTTATTTTACAAAACCAACATGTCGGTTGGGGGTGGGCTAGGGTAATTTACACTAATAATTTAAAGGGTATCTCCATCCCCCAAACTAAATTTTAGTTTAGTTTAGGCTGTAAACCTCAACCTCGCGAGGTTTACAGCAGCCAAAGATGTCCCCAAATGTACATACCAGCCTTCCTTCCTTCGCTGCCTTCTGCTTAACTTCCATGCCTTTTCTGTGCTTTAGCCAATCAAAGGAGCGGATGCCGGTCAAGCCCCTCCTGCTTGATTTCCGTACATGAAACAGGCACAGAAGTTAAGCAGAAGGCAGTGGAGGAACAAAGGCTGGTAAGTACATTTGAGGACATCTTTGGCTGCTGTAAACCTCACAAGGTCAAGGTTTACAGCCTTTTTCTACAACATATTAAAATTTAGTTTGGGGGGGTGGACATACCTTTTAATGCTAGGGGATGAGGCAGCCATAAATGGATCAGAAGGGTGGGAGGAAGGGAAGAAAGAGGGCTCCCCTGTGCATGCCAGTGTCCTAAGGGAGGACAAGGAACAAGCAGGGTCTGGATGACTAACTGACACCTCCTACTCACTTTTTAAAACTTTGAACAGGCACTGCATGAGAACCATAAATAGCAGAGATATAAGGTAAGGATTTTTGAACACTACACAGTAGGGATAGTAGTGGATTAAATTTTAGTTTTGGGGGTGGACATGCCCTTTAAATGTAGTCCCTTAGAGTACGCTTTAGAGAAAAGATAATGGGTGGGAGGATGACATGTGACATTCCTAAGGCTGCTCCTCCATCTCGCTGCCGGTGAGCACAGCCTCAGACTCCCTCAGGAAGTCCCTCCCCCTCCCTGCTGTGTGAAGGACCTGCAGCTGCAGAGAAGGTAAGGGAATCTACAGCCCTTCTCTCTCACTATGTGACAACAGCCTTCTCACTCTGCCTGAGGCTGTTTTCACTCAGTTTTCTGTAGGGGGGGTCTGAGTGGCCCACAGCACCCGTGAGTGGGCGGAGCTAAAACACCCACGAGTGGGTGGTGCCACATGGGGCTGTAAGGGAAGGGGCCAAGGGGGGCCTGCAAATGGAGGGGCCATAGGGTCCATGAGTGGGAGGGGCCAGGGGGGCTTGCAAGAGGAGGGGGGCTGCAAGGGGAGGAGGAGATACGGCAGATTGACTGTCATCTACTGACATGGTTTCAGAGCAGGAAGCAGGAAGTGCAGAGGACCTGGTGGTGCTGCTGCCATATTACACACAAAAATGTAAATATCTTCAAAACGATGCAAAATAAACAATGACAATAAATTGCAAAAATTCTCAGGAGAGCAATTCCTATCAAGTCATTTTTTGACCACAGTTCCCCTTTAATATCAAACAGAGCTTCTAGTTCTGTATGATTGATGTGGCTGCCATTGGATTTGTGCTGTGAGTGGTGATATTTATGCCACCTTTAGCTACGGTCAATGATGTTAACAGAACAGTGCAGGGCCCTTGACAAACCTATCCATCCTCACACATACCAAGTTATCTGTCAAGTTAACAGTCTTTTAAATCTGACACATTACCAGTGTTCAGTGCCCAGCAATCATCCAATAATTTTCCCCATCAGGCCAGTTAAAAGATTGCAGATTGTACAATTGTATTGTAGCATCTATGGCCACCTTTAGACTGGTTCTAATTGAAGCTTAAGCTGTAGGAGTAGAAAATGTGTACAATGGGGATTAATTGCACCAGAACAGCATTTTTAAGGCCTAGGGAGAGAGAGAGGAATGTGAAAGAGTTGCTGCCACAGTTGCCCAACCCAAGGGGCACAAAATGTGCACAATGCAGAATGTCTATACTGGAGAGGGAGTTGTGATATAGTGCTGCTGACTGACTTAAAGTGACCATTATTATTGGTGCACACTATCAGGGACTAAGACGCTTACCAAGGTCAAAAACATTTTCTGAGTAAGAAAAGGGACCTCTGGTCCCATCCTCTTCTCATATTACAGTGAAATTGAGGATCTTATTAGAGAACTGGTTCTTGGTAATTAGCTATATATGCATCCATGATAAAGGACACAATAAATGGGGCAGAGATAATAAAGACATTACTGTAGCAAAATAAATCTTCCTAATTTGCTATGTCGTGTCTCCATATCTCCTATTTGGAACACTATTGATAAATGAGTTTAATCAGTTTTATTTGCACTGAAAACTAGCTAGCATTTGTACGCTGGTCTGTACCGGGGCAGTTTGTATATAACCAATAGCAATGTATTCACAGGACCACACTATATGTAACATGTCCAAGGGCAAGTAATCAATCTTTACTGTGTTTGATATGCTGATTATCAGTCAAATGGAATACACTAGTCTTTGCTGTGCACAATCAGTTGATCTGTTACTATTTAGTTTTGAAACATTTTTGGCTCATTTACCGAGAGTCACATTGCAGTGGTAACGTAAAGTGCCCTTTACCCACCCCATTCAACAATAACCAGACATGCACAGCATTTATTATTATTAATTTAACAACAATGTAAAGTGCCAAGTAACAATTTAAACATAGTTGATTATAAAACATAACAATGTATCCAAAACCCTGACTTCCTTTCACCAATGGACCAATGGTCACCTGCCCTTTACTAGCCACAAACACACTCAATGTGTGCCTACCACCCTTTTATCCTTACTGCTTTGTTGGGCCCGTTACAAGGTCTGTCCCTATTACAGAGCCATTTTGGTGCTGTTTCATGTGGCAATGTTTCAATTTCCATTCTATTTCAGTGTCATTTTAGTGCAAATTTCACGTGCTATTTTGGTTGCAATTTCATGCCTATTACAGAGCCATTTTGGTGCGTTTTTAGTTCTATTTCAGTGCTGTTTTTCGTTCTATTTCAGTGCTATTTCTGGTGCTATTTCTGTGCAATATCAGTGCTAATTCCGGTGCATTTCTGTGCAATTTTAGTGTATTTTGTTTGCATTTCAGTGCTGTTTCAGTGCAATTTCAGAGCTTTTTTTGGTGCAATGTACCTACAGATTTTAATGCCGTTTTTGTTGGCACACATATTAAATTGCGAGCAGCGGATGTTGTGGATGTCTTTGTGTCACTTTTCATCTGGCTCTAATATGGGTAGTTCAAGTCACGCTAAGTCACACCTTACTGATATCAAATAGTTAGTGCTAACTTTATTCCCATATAACCCAGTTGGGCCTCAGGTAAATGAAGATATTTGATACTTGCACTGAAATAGCACAGAAATTGCACTCATAAAGGGAGATTACCCAGAGTCGCAAGCCTCTTGGGCAATGCCTGAAGCGGAGTTTCCAGAGAGGCGCATCTCTAGTGAATCTCCCCGCACCATAAAGTTAATACCACTATTTTCTGGCGTTAAATACTTAAAGCATCCCCACAGCTTTTGGCAAATATGCCTGAAACGGCTTGCGAAGAGGTCTCTTTCGTTTCTCGCACAGCCTTCACAACCGAGCTTATCGTAATCGCTTAGTGTTATTTTTTAAGATTCATGAGAGAAGTGGATTTTTGCATCGTGGGAACTTTGGGTCCGTAAGCTGCGTTGGATTACTATAAACATAAGGTAACTACAATGGTTTTCAAAAACACTACGTACCCCTCCCTGTGCTGTGTCCAGAGAGCGCCAGTGATCCTGACCTTTACATGCTTTTTATTAATTTCTAACGGGCAAGGCTGCAGCTTCTTTCTTTTGGTCTGGTGTGCACTAGAGACATGTGAAGGATAGCCTTACATTACTATCAAAGCAATGGGGAGGATTATTGGAGCTGACCCTACTACCCACAGGATGATTTCATAAATTATCCAGCAGTCACAGCAAGGAAATGGTGTGAGACATAGCTTGTTGTATTTTGTTTTATGTGCTCTGTATGTCTGGGTGGTGTTCTGAGTGAGGCCTGTGCAGTCTGTGGTTGAGTGGTGGACATTGCAAGGTTGGGGCATGAAGTAGAGTTAACAAACAGTCCAGTACTGTCTAGGGTGCCACTAGTGCAGCCCCCCTAATGAGCAGGGTTGGTAACCCCAACCTAGTAACTTTATTTGCAATATTTTATGCGTATATGCATCCTGAATGGGGCAAACCCAATTTTTTATAACCATATGCCCTCGTATCAATTGTGTTTTTTAAATCCAGGTATAATAAATATTTGCCTTTTAAACATAATACAATTTAAATTGCTTGTATAACCTAAAAGGTAAATATGTGGTTCCCCGTTATAGTCGACCATTGGGAAAAAGTCCTAGAGTAGATCCCTGTATTTCATGAGCACATTGCATTGGATCACACATTAAAAATCTTTAAATAACAATACAAAACTTTTACAAAAATATTTTTTCTTTTGTATATACCAAATCTGTGGATTTAATTCAATTAAAGTTGAAATCATTCTCCTATATGTAAGCTTCTCTTCAAAGAGGTAAAAAAAATGTGCTATCCATTTATCCTTTTCTGTTAAAAGACCTGTCAGTATTAGAGATCCGTTCCCGCTCAAGGGATTCGCGGAATTTCCGAAAATTCGATCCCATTAAGTCATGGGAAAAATTTCCGTTCGAGGATTACGGAATGGCCGAAAGTCCTGTAGCCGGACTTTCAGGGTCCCACAGCTCAACCTGGACCCCCTTTCTGTCTTTAGTAGGACCATTGCGGCCCTTACAAGGCCCTTTGGGGCTTAAGGGGTCCTGCAACTCAAAACCAGGACCCCCATTGCTGTTCTTAGGTCTTCCGGCGACACCAATCCGCTGATGTGCCGACACCATGCAATGTCACTGCGCCTCCATTGACACTTAGCCGAAGCTGGCAACTTCAACTTCGCCGGTGTTGCCAGCTCCTTGAATTCGAAGTCGTCTTTCTTCTCCCATCTTCACCAATCTTGCTGATGTCGCCGACACAGATCGATGTTACTGTGGCCGCCAGTGACACACTGTTACGGCGACTTCCAGTCGCCAGTGTGTCGGCATCTTGTTTTCTTCTGCCATCACTGTGATGACTTCTACTCTGTGGGGGTTTGTCACTATTTTATATAGGTTTGCTGACGGAACCAAATCCCTTGTGATTGGGCTAATATTTCATTCATGCAATCATATGATCACACATTAACCAGGTCAGTATTTGAATAATAAAATCAAATATAATCCTCGGCCATTGAGGCTTGCCAGAACAGCCGTAATCCTCGAAAGGTTATCCAAAAATTTACCATCAAGTCCCTCTCCATCTGGTCAATAACGAAACCCTTTAGTACAGCTCACAGATGGGAAGCTATGAAAAATAATTTTCCTCATCGCATGGGAAAGGACTGCGTTAAATTCGTTTTCTAGAGATCTGCTGTACTCCCCCACAAAGATAAACTAACTGATGAGTTTTTTTCTGAGCAGGTGGGTTCCTGGAACCTACTGGAAGTTTTAAAATCCAAATTATTTAGCTGAATTTCAATTTCGGACACAATTTTAAAATTTTTATAATCTTGGGGTTAATATTTTTTTTTTAGATAATCTCCGAGTTTTCGAAAAGTTTTAAAATACTGTTCGATCCACATATATTCAAAACCGTAGTTCTAAATGAAAACAGGTTCAAACCGGTACTCATCATTAGTGGCAAACTGGTGTTTTAAAGGTCCTCACCTGAAGTACTGCAGAAGTTTTAACCTTTTGTTCCACTTTTTTTACAACACATGTAAGATTACATCATAAAGTACTGGGTTGCTATGGCTGTACTATGTTTTGTGGCCTCTTGTCCCTTATTTTTATGATTGCAACTATAGATTAGTTGCCAATGGAAATGTAAACATAGGAAAATTCTTAAGTTTCAAATTATTTATCACACACTGAGTAAGCAATTGGTTTCTTTTTAAGAGCTTTAAACCCATTTATATTGGGAAGCTTTTCGCATTGAGTGTCTGGCTTTCATATGGATTCTTTTGATTCTCCATAGCTTTAATTGGCTTGTACCGTTATCAATTATGGGTTTTCCCATCTACATGCTTAGAAAGTAGGTTGATAGGGGCCTGATTTACCCACGTGTTGCTGTGCTAAAATATGGTTTAACATGTCTAACCCAGATGAATAGGTTTATGCAAGTTTAAGTCCATAATTGCACTGGCTGCACCAGTTTCACAAATCAGGCCCAATGCTTGTAATATCCTGTGTTGATAATTTCCTGCACTAACGCATTTCTTTTTCTCTAATCCTTAATCACTCAGTAAATAAACCCATGGTTGAATCCCATAACAACATCTTGATTATCTGTACTTCACAAGAATGGAGGTAAGAACGTTTATGTATAGCAATATCCAGGTATATGGCCAGTGTTATTGTATTGTAATTATGTGTATGTTCCATGTTTTGCGCAAACTTTCTTTTGGTTTACATGTTAGCTGTATCCCCAAACATTGTTGTTTTTTTACAGTGCCAAAACCCTAACTATTTGCCAGGCATTTTTTGTCAGTTGTTGGAGTGTGTGGTAGGGATAGACGACTGCTGTTTGATAGGAGAGATACTTTGGACAAAAGAGCGAGGGTTTTTTGTCAATTTCAGCCTAATGGGCTAACACTCCCCCTGTGGTTCAATATTTTTTTATTTTATTTTTTAATTTCCTTTAAAGTCCAATACATTGTAAAATCAACTTTTTCACATTAAAAGTACCTGCAGGGCATAGCTACCAGGGTGCAGGGATGCGACCGCACCAGGGCCCATGGCCAATAAAGGGGCCCCATTTGGTGCTAAGTTCCAAAACTTTGGCCTGTGTACCCAACTGTTTTACCAGTGGTCTCTGGTCTGTGTACCAAGCCTTTAAACCAGTGCTGGCTGTTGCAGTGCCATTGTCCAACCAGTGTCTCATGTCTGCATGCCAAATTTAACCAGTCTTTGCGCCAACTATTTTAGCATTGGTTATATCTACAAGCATTTTACCAATGATTATTTGGCTTGCGGTGCCATTTGTGTTTGCGGTGTGTTGGGGGGCCCATTCCCAATTTTTGCATCAGGCCCATAAGATCTGTAGCTTACTGCCACTGAGTACCTGACAGACGGTAAGATTAATCCCTACCTCCATAGTTTTGTTAGGATGACCTGCCATGTCTGTTTTTGATTCTGCCAGGCTTGCACAAATTCCAGGAGGAAGCTGGCAATGTAAAGCAAGAAGTGCACAAAGTAGTTTTTTCTTGTGGTCTGTAGTTAAATTTTTATGCAGTTTTCTCTGTTCGTTGGTGAACGGGTCACACTGTCTTTAATGTTTGCTTGGTTGAGGCAAGCTTAAAATCAGCTGCTAATTAATTTGAAATGAACCCACTACCCATTCCAGCCGTTCACTAGTAATACAACCTCCAGCCAATCAACTAGCCCAGATTCATCTTCTGTTGTCATATTTTAGTTGTCCAACTGCTGTCAACAGCTGTATACTGTTCTTTACATAGCACACAAAATGGTATAGATTATTGTGTGACTTGATGCTGGTTTTTGTCCCTGTCCATGTAATCCATTGTGCTTCTTATTTCTGCGAGTTGTAAAACGTAAGACGAAATAAAATATACTTGACACTCTCAGTCCGCAGTGTATACATCTGTTTCTTGTAAAGTATTTATGTAATGTTCTTACAGGATTTCTGAAATAAAATATGGGGCCACCCTTTAATGTCCTCTCTTTGATTTTTGTGTAACCACGCATCCGGCACTAATATGAGTTAAAAATTTGTGCTAACTCGTATCGCACATTTTGCGCACTTTACCTCCATATATTTGCCCAGCGAGACTGGGTAATGAGGCCCATTGCCTTTTCGCTAATCACATATGCTTTTTCGCGTATTTTCTTTTCACTATCACGTATTGCCTTTTTCGCTTCGCGTATTGCCTTTTCGCTATCGTGTATTGCCTTTTCGCTTTCGCGTATTGCCTTTTCATTATCGATATTGCATTATATTGCCTTGTGCGGGGGGCATATTGCGTTTTCGCTTTCGCATATTACTTTTTTTCCCGCTTTCGCATATTGCCGTTTTGCTTTTGTTTTGGCCTATTTGCTATCACGTATTGCCTTTTCGCGTTTGTCTTTTCAACTATCGGCAATTGCTTTTGGTATCGCATATTACCTATTCGTTGATCGCATATTGCCCTTTCGATTAGTGCCTTTTGGCTAGCACATACTGCCTTTTCGCATGTTGCCTTTTCGCTTTCGCATAATTACTTTTTGTTTTTCGCTTTCCATATTCCATTATCTCTTTCCGTATATTGCCTTTCACTATCCGTGTTATTGCCTTTTCGCTTCACATATTCAGATTTTGTGACACATATCGATAACTGCTGAGGTAGCAATAAACGCATTGGCCATTAACATTTCTAGCCTGCAAATAGGTGATGTTTTCACTTGAAGTGTCGGTACATCCTATTTCCCATGGAGGGTTTTCCAAATACAAATAGTGTTGACTATTTTCATTCATTTACTGAAACAACAGTTGATATTGCTTTTCGAGTTAAGGATGTCACTATTTTAAAATAAAGTTGACTGGGGGTCTTATTTCCAAATGTACAGAATTGTCCCTGAATTTTTAAACTTCTGGAGAGCCCCCTGCTATGTTTTTCTCATTTCAGTTACAACCCGTTTTCTGGTATTTGGGAGAAGTTCTGTGACATCTCTCCATTTTTGCCGCAGTTTGAGTTAACACAAGGAATTCTACGACATTACTGGCACTATCACAACAACTTTATTTTTTTGTTTTTTTTATTTCTAAATTCTTGTATAGAAATAAGTGCGTCACTATTTGAAAAAGATTTGGGGGCACGTCCCCCCAGATCTTTGGACAGGCGCCCTGAATCTTTTTTTTCCTTAATTGGCCTCAACTGGAGAAGAAAGTCATATTGGTTGTACATTTCCAGCTCTCGCGCAACTTCGTGCAGCATTTTTGTTTAAAAAATGTTCCTCTGCCTTTTGTACAGCAGCATAAAGAACTGTATCAAACATTATTATCAACATTGCAGCTGCTGAGGTGATTGCTGAGCACTGGGTTTATATACATGCTTACTGTACCTGACTGCACTGTGAGGAGCATAACAAAGTAAGGATATATCGAATTGGTTAATATTTTATGAGTTGAGAATATATAAAATATTATTAATATAATACATAGATATAATAGAATATATTGATCTATGTTTGATAAAGAACTATGTTACATATATAAACTATGTTGCAATTCTCCCCTAATTATTGTTGAACATTAAGTTTTTTTTTTTTTTTTTTTTTTTTTTTGGTCCTTAGAAACACCAGTAACTGCATGGTTTTAGTGAGGTTTTTATATTAAATGTTTATTTCATTGTTAATATGTTAATTAGTATATACCAACTCTTCACTACCTTTTGTCAAAGCAGTGCCACCACCCTCTACCTGCTCAAGTTGCCATATGTGGTGCTTTTAACCCATTTACAAAGAAAGGTGAAGTTTAAACCCTCCAGCTTGAGCCGTTGTTTGCGGTGTATGTTTTCAAGGACTGTTGTTTTGCAGTGTATATGTGTCAAGGACTGTGCTTCCCCCTGTGGATGTGGAGCTCGCTAATGGGGGGTAGGTGAATATTATTTTCTGTATAGGTTATAAGCAATCGATGAAGATTGATTCGAACGTTCGTAATTATTAAAATTATGAAATTGAAAGTACAAAATCTGAAATAGTTCAGGTCCGTTCGACGTTTAAACCTCATGTTCAATTCAGGTCTAGTCATCTCTAGTCATGACTTCCTACTGTGCTTGATTATAAACCCCCCCTCCCTTAAAAATCCTGTGCTGCCCCTGGTTTTTGATGCATTCCCAATGGGTACAAGGGCAAGTAACAGCCACCAGAAGTTCACTATAAGGGAGGGCTACAGCACTGGCTGTGCATCATTTTGGCATCCATACCACTTCTTTGTCCTTCCAGAGACCGTGGTCTGACCTTAAGATGCAGAGGCTCATTTACAAGATGCCTAATAAGCATACCATTGCAGTAGATTAGTACCGCATGGTAATTCTACGCCAAACGATCATTAATTACCTACTTTCAGCATAAATGTATGACGGCACAATTTTTTTAAATGGGTCCCCTAGACCTTGTAACAGGGCTAACACAAATTTGTCCATAGGACTTAGGAGGGGATTAGACCTTAAAAGGAATTTTGGATCCAAAATTGTGTCACTACAGGGTGGGATTAACAATAAGTGCTAGTCCACTACACTGCAATTCACACATTTTACAGGGATATCAATATCCACTCTACTGAGGAAATAAGCTCTAAATCACTCTAACCTATGTCATATGTTTTTGCCCTGCCTGGCACCATGTCACAAGTTTTTTTTCTTTGTGCAGCGCAAAGCGGTGTATTAACATTTTGCCCCGGTTTTTTGCACAGTTTTTTTTCGCTAGCAGTTACTCTCTTCAATGGTGTCTTTAAAATATGCGCAAAATTTTCGCTACTTACTAACGTTTTCGCAATGTATTACGGTCTCAAAGTGGTTACTACATTGTGGAAACGAGGGCACGTAGGTTTGATAGGGGAAATATATTGCATCTCCCCCAGAAAGTTCAAACGAAAAAAAAATACCTCTCTCCAACTTCTACACTGTCCGTTCCTTCACTAAACTCACTTTAAACACACTTTCAAAATTGTTGTCCTGTCTACCTGCCTTTTAATACGCAAGGGGTTGGCACGTATCAAAATACGCTGCCATTGGTGAATGTGGAACATGACAATCTTCGAACTTTGTGAATCTTCGAAAATTCTAAGATTTTCAAACACGGGTTCATGAAATCCAGAAAGCAGATTCTGAAAATCCGTGAGTGGTTACAATTAGTGCTTTAGTTAGAATCTGATTAGTATACTAACTATTCTGAACTAGAAAGATGGTTAGTAAACCAATCAGTTCTAAAAAAAAAATCTGATTGTTACTAATCATAATTGGTGACAACAGATCTTTCAAAGAATCTCATTGTCTGTTCCCCAGACCATTTCCCAGGTCAGTAGCCATTTCAGTAAGTTACTGTATCATTTTCACAATTTCTAAAACTCCTTGAAAATTTGAATTTTAAAATTTCTAGAAGTTGCCATTTTGTTAACATGTATAAATTAAAATCCATTTCGCTACAATTATGTATTGAAAATGATAGTTTGCTACAGTATAATGGAATAACTGTGGGCCTCTTGTGCATCTCTGTCTCCTCTTTATATCTGTTCTCTGTCTGTTATTTTCGTCCATCTATCACTTTCTGGCTATGTATCTATCTCTCGGTTTGTCTATGTTATCTGTCGTTTTTGTTTCTCTGGCTATCTGTATTCCTACCTAGTGGGTGTGGCTTAATTGGGGACAGCCGTAAGGGGTGTGGCCTATACACAAAATGCCACGCTAAGTGCACGCACATAGGGTGCCCCAAAACTGCTCTGATCTTCTCAGACCCTAAGCCGCCCTGATATAATGCTTTTCAGGAAGGGATTTTTCCAATCGATTTCAGTGTGTAAAGCCATATTCCCCAGTTGAAATTATCATTCCCAAGTGATCGAATGAGGATCATTGGGGTGTAAAAAAAAAAGTAAACATACACATAACACTTTTAAATTGATACACACCCCAATAAAAACACAATTGGTGAATGAGCATACACTCCGCTAAATGGTCTCCAGTAATTCCTAAGTCAATTCAGATTAGTACTCAGGGAAACTGAGAATCACCTGCCAATACAAGCCAATGTTCTTTGTTTTTTACCCCCAAACATGCAGCACAGGAAATCGCCACCTCATTCTCCGGTACGGATACCAAACATCTTTGAGGCATTGCGCTAGTCATCCATCTGCTTTATCATTCAGAATGACTTTTGGTACAGGAATCTGTGGCAAGTCCAACCATGCCCTGGATGAATGAGACCTTCCAACAAATACCCTAATATATATTACTAATAGTGTTTGCTAGGCATAATTGGGCCTGGTGTGGTTGGCAAGGTGTCATTCTTAGTACTGGCTCCCTTTCGGCCTTTTTGCTGACGCATGTCGCTGTGTGGCAGTGATGCAAGTGGGCATTCTATGAAACTGGTCCAAAGAATTTTGCTGTATGTAGACTGAATGGCACGATTACGGTACATACTGAGGTATGCAGATTTCAAAAATATATAGTTTTGTGAGTGTAATTTCCAAGTTTAGGCAGTTTAGTGTGAAAATGTTTGAAGGTGTTAAATATTGAGCGATTGATTTTTTTCTGTATTGCATTTTATGCATTGGTTTTTATTTGGTGTGGCTTACCATTTAATTCTGGACATAATGGGCGATTGATATTTCGTTTGTTTTTTTCTTGCAAGAGGTTTTGTGAAAATTTATAACTTTGTAATCTCTTTCCTATTCAGTTTTTTTAGAAAATCTTGGTCATGTCTGCAGGTCCAGATGATTGGCTCGATCTATTAGGCTAGATTGCATGTTATTAACCTGTGGTTCTGGACATACAGGAGTATTTTCATATCTGCCGCCCCTTCTCTGGGAACCTGGGAGTAAGAATACTTCTTGTTTCTTAGATTTTGTTGGCAATTCTTTCATATCGCATGAGACTGGTAGAAGAAGGTGTTTCTCCTTTTTATGCTCAGTGAGGGCTTTTAGCCTCCTTTTGCCCCCCTCTCCTAAGCTTTCTAGCTGCCTTGTCCTACTGATTTAGAAATCTTTCATAAAAGTGGTATATTCATGGAGAATTGTGTCTGAATTTTCTGGCAGGTAGGTGTGAAAATGTGGCATTATGTAGCGGAGTGAAAAATCTAAAGTTTTGTAGGGGGATTTCCAAGGGAATGTTTTATTTTTGACAAATGAAAGCTGTTAAAATAAAAAGCATTTGTGCCACTCTCTATTATCCTCAAGTTCCTTTAGGCACAATCCCCAAATAGGCTACAAGTGTTCAAAATCTGCCATCTCATCTCCAAGGACCAATAAACTGAGAATCTAAAGATAGAACAAACAACGGAAAATAGATGAAGACCTGAACCTGAAACCATAAAGACGAGATCACAAAGTCTACCCATAAGGAATTATGAGAGGTAAGTTCGAATGCCCAAGGGTATTCCATAGGATGCCATGTTGAAGGTAAGGAAGCTTTGGTTTAGATTTTCTTTCTGTAATTTCATTTTTGTTTGGTACCATTTGGGGTTAGTTTGTGGCCATGTCCTCTGTGTCGTCTATTATGCACGCATACTGTTTTAATTCAGCAGTGGCTAACTTTCATATTGTTTGTTGTGATTTTTTGGTACGTTCAGTCAAAAGTTTTTCTATAAATGCACCTTTTTAATTTGTCTCTAATTTATATTTAGGAAAAACATGACAAAACTAAACCTCCAATTTCAGCTTGTCCAAGTAACAGCTGTGTCCAAGTTTATCTGCAGTTTGGATAAAACGCACGTCCCTATAAGAACCTGTGTATGTGGTTTTTAAATATCTCCTTGTATTGTAACTTATTTAGTTAATTACTGTATGTCGTTTTTCTATATAGACCTGTCATGTGTCGGTAGTACATTTGATTTAGAGCTTTTTTTTGTGTAAACATATCTTTTCTGCAAATAAAAAAAAAAAATTGTTCCCAATTCCCAGTGTATGTTTTTTTTTTGTTAAAGTACATTTGCGCTGGAAACACTCCTCCCTTCTTTCTTTGGGGTTTTCCTACTGTAAAGTTTTGACTAAACCCAAATGCACCACCAAGTTGAAATTCGGCTGGCACTGAAAAGGTTAATTGACTAGATTTCCAACAAATGTTAAAAGGTGTCCAAAAGGATTAGCGGTTTAAAAACGAATATTTACTTTTCAGTCATGAAAGACAATTCCATCCAAGATACCTGGTTCCAGTGATGTTAATCCTTCTGACTAGAGATGAGTACTACTACTTGTGATGCCATCCGATATCTGAGATGTGTCCTGATGAAGGAAAGCTTGACAGGTAACAGATTTTTATATTAATTTCTGCTGCATTCTTACTTTTTACAAAGGAAGCAAAGTGGATTATCTCTATAGACTAGTTGTAATTTCCTCCCCAATCTCCACTTTACAACTTGAACCAGGCAAGGCAGCTCAAATTGGCCCCTTTGATTAGGTTATCTACTGTAATTTCCTCTGGTAGTACAGCTGGGCAAAAAAACACTGAGCCGACAGGCATATATGTATGTAAGCTACCACTGCACCCAAGGACATCCGCCTGCAACCAGACACCAAATGCTTTCATTGCAAGACCCACCTTTCAGACCAATGAGAAGGAGCACTGTCGGGATCAAGAGACAGGTAAGGCAATTTTTAACACCATGTAATGATAAAACTCATTTAACAGATTAAGGAACGGCAGACTATTAAAATAATGTTAGAAATGTAAACCTAGAGTGCTAATGCAAATGTAGGCAAAAAAACTACATTTTTTTAGGTAGACTCCTAGACTAATCTCGCAGACTATAGACTGCAAATTCTTTGCTTTCTATCTAAAAATTCCCTGTACACTTTTTAAACAATTAAGTCCTTATTAACTGGCTTTGTATTTCGTTTGATCTAAAAGCTCCGTTTTTGGGGAATTTTAACAGGGTAATGGCTAGACATGGTCACTAAATAAATGCAGGTGATGTTTTGTTTAAGACTTGAGCCTCTTGATACCATATGTTACCCCAGGTGCTCCCTATGAGGAGGGTTATAGTTCCTTTGCAACTGCACACCAAGAGCAGGCACGATAGGGAGGTCTAGCAAGTGTATCTACTTACTCACTTGCTACTCTCGGCTTGGCCCCACAACCTACATGAATTACCAGGTTTATTTAGAAAATCTGTTACCCTTATGGTTTTGTGCTGTCAGGACCGTCATGGGCATTTTTTAATTATAGTGAACAGCATTGCCATCCACTAGTCAGGGACAGATCCTGGGTGTCCAAAACCCAAACTATGCCCTACTCCTCCAACTTAACCATTAAATAGGTATACCATTTTTTTCGGTTACCTATTCGAGAGTAATGAACATGCATCTTTCTAAAAGCCTTTCGGATACATAATTTTTCCTTCTAACAAATGTGATGCATTTTTAGGAGAATTGTATCCTGTCACAAAAACTCCTTAACCGTTTGTTGACAACTCTGTCCCATGGAAAATACAAACGGGTGAAAACTATAAGACTCATTTACTTTATTGTGGAACAAAAGTTATTAGCATAAACCGGAAACCGGTGGGGCTTGTGAAGGCTTTTTTACTACAAAATTTCTGGTGATTCTTAAAAAGATTCACTATTTTTTTTTTTTTTTAAAACATTCCTAATTCAGTTTTCATCTTAATGAGACCTTTCAGTGTAATATGCTGTTCAAGCTTACTTTCAGACGAATCACTGCATCCATTTTGTTTGCATTGGCAAACGGTTCTGATGTTCTGTCATCCGAAAACGATACAACCAACAAACTATGCCTAATTCACACTGAAAGAGTAGATCGCCGTTGTGTGTGAGGTTTTCGAGTGCCTCCAATTGTCAACTACATGCAGTAAAATATCTGGAACTGCTCAGAACCTCCCTGCAACCATGAATGCGAAGCGACTAAAGGCTGCATCCATTAGCCCCACCTACTACTTTCACACGACAGCTATTGCCATTTATCAACTTTTATTGAGCTTCCCTGATGGCTACCACTTGTGAAACAATACATTAGACAATTTTGCCAGGGTTGAAACTCGTGTAACTGCTCAGAAAATGACCTAAACCATCCAGTGGAATTAGGGTAAAAGCAGCCTCAGCGAATTCCAGCACCCATTTTGTTTTAGGACAAATCCCCCTCCGCTCTTTGAAACCACTCCCCTTCATCCGACAGACTTTTTCCCCAAACCAACTGCAAGCCTGCATCACAGCATACAGCATTTCCACTGTCAAAACTCTGTCAACATTCAGCTACAGTAAAACTACTCACGCAGAAATTTTTTTTAGAGCAAGAACTGATTGACGATGAACTTAAGAAGTTTTTAGATTGGATATCTAAGAATAGGGGAAGAATTATGTTCTGTATAGATCCCTAAATTTTTGTTGGGGGGTTACCGGCTAGGATTGAGGGGCCAGTCAGGGGTAGCCAAGGGCTGCCTGTGGTCCCCAGGCCTTACTTGCTCAGGTCTGTACTAACTGTCGAATGTGGTGGCCACAGTGTTCCAGTGAGGGTGAATCGGCAGCTTGTATGAATACTATAACTATCACATTTAAATGAGCAAGAGAAAACACAAGGGTTACAAACTTTAAGACTTTTCTGGAAAAACTATTTGTAAGGGAAAACGGTATTGTTTTTAATCTCTCGTCGAGTCACATAGTTTTTAGGCTTCAACACCACAAAGGGAGATCGTGTCTGAGATCAATGTTTGTATCCAAATGTAGTACAACAACGAAATTAAACAAAGATGTATTATGGGTCATACTATCATATAGGAATTCCTAGCTGTACTTATATCTGCATTGTATAAACACTGTAAAAGGGGGAGATTTGCATTACTTTCTGTTTTTTTCTTTTATTACACATTGAATAAATTGTACATTTCTCTTTTTATAGTTATTACATTGTCAGTTTAACTGACCAATATCTAAATAACCTTTCTAAATAGTGTTTACTTTTCAAGTCATTTAGCAGAGCATTGGGCAAGTGTGCATCTTCATTTAAGGTGGATACACACTCCGAAAAGGGACGATACTGGTATTTTTTGTTCGTTTGTGTAGCAAATTTTCCAAAGCGCTCCTTACGCCAATGAACTTCCCGTCGTCCTCATGATTGGGTGTGGAAATCCCTAAATTTCCGTCGCCTGGTCGTCACCCTGTTTACAGTATAGGGAGTCGGCTGTGGCTAAGGCAAATCTGCAGTCCCCCAAAGGTCCTCAAAAACTTGAAGTAGCATATCGTTAGAAAATTATGTCAATGGTGCATGTTTGCTCACCCAGCTTAAGGCGAATGCACTGACTGCAAGAATGAAATTAACTAGGACTTTATTATTTCTGGGGGTGTAGTCCGTGTGTAATGTAAGATAAACATAGTTTCTTCTGTACTGCTCATCTAATTTGTGGAATTTGATTTAAGTGAATCTTTAGGGACAAAGACCCTATTTATTTTAGATAAAACATTTGAAATAGAATTTCTATTTACAGTACATCAATTTGATTTCTATATGTTGCAAAAACTTGAATTGAGAATTACAAATGTGATGATAGCACTGGCTGTAGATTAATAACATTTTTCTGAAAATATTAGCAAGTAATTTGGCTATGATATTTAGTTTAAAGGAGACTAACCTACTCTTTTTTACCCTCATATGAAAACATTTCTCCACAAGACCCTATACATTGTAAAATTTTTTCTCTAAAAAGTTGCATTTACCCATGTATAAGTTATAGATTTTGTTAACTAGAAGCTACAGTGTTGTTGCTAGTACAACTCACACAGCCCTTTGTTCCTTCAAAGATTGTGGTGACCCATGCCCTTATTGCCACGTCCCTGGACCCCGACTATTTACGGTCTCTATGGCCTTTTTTCTAACAGGGTCGCCCACATCAATATGGGGGGGAAAAAAGCCCCTATCCGGTTAGTCTGGGGTTAACTCAATTTTTCAGGGCCTGCAAAAGTTTCATTAACAGCACAGGAGCCGATGTAATACAGTTTACATGCATTTTGCGGTATTTAGTTTTGCCCAAAAATGAACTAATTTCAAGCCGTCGTTATAATAAAATTTTTTACTTTGAGAACAGACCACCAATGATGTTACAGGTCAACAATCCCACACTTTCCGTATAAATTTTTTAATTTTGTTCTGTCTCAGTACAAATAAACTGCCTCAAGTAGTTATGAAGGGTAAAATGTTTTGGGTTCTGAAAGTATCTGCTGTAACATGAAATATGTCTAACAAAAGGCAAGGTGCAAGGCCTTGATATTATCTGCTGTGCACTAGAGAGCATGTAAATGTCCTGTGAACTCGAGGTGCAATTTATAACGCGCGTTAATTTTTCTACCACTGTTTTCACTGCTGATTTTTGGGAACATTTTACTTAGCAAATTTGATAAAACGAGAAATCCAGCGCCGGAAAGTTAACATCACCACAATTGGCTGTTCGATGATTTGCAAACATTGCATGCTGTTTCCCGCTGCTCGTATTTAATAAAGCAAGGTAATGGCTTTTCTTGTGATAAGTTGGCCATTTCAATTGACAACTTGTAGTGGGCGGAAACCGTCCGAGCTAAGCGATGTGCTTGCCGGGGGCCCCACCCCCCCAGGCTGGCTGGCGGGTGGCCGCACTTTCCATCGCCGGGAGGAACGCACCTCCAGCCGTGGTGGGGTGCACACCTCCGCCACCAGGAGGGACCGGACCCCAGCAGGGCTTTTGGGGCTTCAAGGGGTCCCCATCTTCAACTTGAACCCACTCCTGGCACTTGTAGTGCCTTGTGGCACTTAGAAGTGCCCTTGTGGGGCCTAAGAGTGCCTGCATCTTGAACTGGCCTCTCTCCCAGGCACTTGTAAGTGACTTTTGTTGGGGATCCGAGCTGAAACCAGGACAACTCTTGGCTCTTAGAAAATCCCTGTTACTTTAGATAGAGCCTTTCTGATGGGTCCTGCACTGGAAACCAGGACCACCCCTGTTTTTAAAGGGGGGACCTTACGGTCCCAGCCTCTTTCTTCTCTCCGATGTCACTGCCGTATCGGCAGCGACACCACTCTGCCGATGTCGCCGCCGAAAACTTTCGAGAGTTCAGAATGTATTTTCAAGGGTTGCATTTGGTGCAATTTCAGTGCTATTTTGGTTGCAATTTAGTGCTATTTCAGTGCTATTTGGTTGCAATTTCATTTCAGGCTATTTTGGTGCTATTTCAGTGCTATTTTGGTGCCAATTTTTTGCTATTTCAGTGCAATTTCAGTGTTTTTTGGTGCTATTTGATGCTATTTTGGTGCATTTCAGTGCATATTTTGTGCATATTCAGTGCTATTTTAGTGCGATTTCAGTTGCTATTTTGGTGCTCAGTGCTATTTGGTGCAAATTTCAGTGCTATTTTGGTGCAATTCAGTGCCTATTTTGGTGCAATTTCAGGTGCTATTTTAGTGCTATTTTGGTGCAATTTAGTGTATTTTAGTGCTATGTTGGTGCAATTTCAGTGCTATTTTGGTGCCATATTTCAGTTGCTATTTTGGTGCAATTTCATTTCAGTGCTATTTGGTGCTGTTTCAGTGCTATTTCAGTGCTATTTTGGTGCTATTTTGTGTGCAATTTTGGTGTTATTTCAGTGCAATTTCAGTGCTATTTTGGTGCTATTTGAGTGCTATTTGTGGTGCTATTTCAGTGGCAATTTCAGTGCTATTTTGGTGCTATTTGAGTGCTATTTCAGTGCAATTTCAGTGCTATTTTATTGCTATTTTGGGTGCAATTTCAATTTCAGTGCCATTTGGGCTGTTCATGCAATTTCAGTGCTATTTTGGTGCATTTCAGTGCAATTCAGTGCTTGCTATTTGGTGCAATTCGAGTGCTATTTTGGTGCTATTTGAGTGCTATTTTGGTGCTATTTGAGTGCTATTTAGGTGCAGTTTCGAGTGCAATTTCAGTGCTATTTTGTTGCAATTTTCAGTGCTAGTTGGTGCAATTTTGTGCTATTTCAGTGCATTTTGGTGGCAATTTCAATTCAGTGCTATTTTGTGTATTCAGTGATTATTTGGTGCAGATTTGTGCTATTTCATTGCAATTTCAGTGCTTTTTTTGGTGCTATTTGAATGCTATTTTGTGCAATTTCGTGCATTTTGTGCAATTTCAGTGCTATTAGTGCGATTTCAGTGCTATTTTGGTGCCAGTGACTATTGGTGCAATTTCAGTGCTATTTTGGTTGCAATTTCAGTGCTATTTTGGTGCTTGCAATTCAGTGCTATTTTTGGTGCAATTTCAGTGCTATTTAGAGCAATTTCAGTGCAATTTTTGGTGCAATTTAAGTGCTATTTTGGTGCAATTTCAGTGCTATTTCGGAGCTATTGGTGCAATTCGGAGCTATTTTAGGCTATTTTGGTGCATTTCAGTGATTTAGAGCAATTTCAGTGCTATTTTGGTGCAATTTCAATTCATTATTTCAGAGCTATTTGGTGCTATTTCAGTGCAATTTCAGTGCTATTTTGGTGCAATTTCAGTGCTATTTCGGAGCTATTTTGGTGCAATTTCAGTGCTATTTAGTTGCAATTTCAGTGCTATTTCAGTGCTATTTTGGTGCAATTTCAGTGCTATTTTAGTGTGCAATTTCAGTGCTATTTCAGTGCTATTTTGGTGCAATTTCAGTGCTATTTCGTGCTATTTGGTGCAATTTAAGTGATATTTCAGTGCTACTTTGGTGCTATTTCAGTGCTATTTTGGTGCTATTTCAGTGCTATTCAGTGCAATTTCAGTGCTATTTTGGTGCTATTTCATTGCTATTTCGGTGTTATTTTGGTGCTATTGTAGTGCTATTTTGTGCTATTTAGGTGCAATTTCGGTGCAATTTCAGTGCTATTTTGGTGTGCAATTTCAGTGCTATTTTGGTGCAATTTCAGTGCTATTTCGGAGCTATTTTGTTGCAATTTCGGAGCTATTTTAGTGCTATTTGGTGCAATTTTCAGTGCTATTTTAGAGCAATTTCAGTGCTATTTTGGTGTGTTTCAGTGCTATTTCAGTGCATTTTGGTGCGATTTTAGTGCAATTTCAGTGCTATTTTGGTGCAATTTCAGTGCTATTTGGTGCAATTTCAGTGCTATTTTTGCTATTTTGGTGCAATTTCAGTGCTATTTTAGAGCAATTTCAGTGCTATATTGGTGCAATTTCAGTGCTATTTTGGTGGCAATTTCAATTTCAGTGCTATTTCAGAGCTATTTTGGTGCTATTTCAGTGCAATTCAGTTATGTTGGTGCAACTTTCAGTGCTATTCGGAGCTTTTGGTGCAATTCAGTGCTATTTAGGGGCAATTTCAGTGCTATTTCAGTGCTATTTGGTTGCGAATGCATTCAGTGCTATTTAGGTGCAATTTCAGTGCTATTTCAGTGCTATTTTGGTGCAATTTCAGTGCTATTTCAGTGCTATTTTGGTGCAATTTCAGTGATATTTCAGTGGCTACTTTGTTGTGCTCTTTCAGTGCTATCAGTGCTATTTTGGTGCTATTTCAGTGCTATTTCAGTGCTATTTTGGTGCAATTTCAGTGGATATTGTGTGCTATTTCATTGCTATTCGGTGTTATTTTGGTGCTATTTGAGTGCTATTTTGGTGCTATTTGAGTGCTATTTAGGTGCAATTTTGTGCAATTTCAGTGCTATTTTGGTGCAATTTCAGTGCTATTTTGGTGCAATTTCTGCTATTTTGGTGGCAATTTCGGTGCTATTCAGTGCTATTTGGTGCTGTTTCAGTGCAATTTCAGTGCTATTTTGGTGCAATTTTGGTGTTATTTCAGTGCAATTTCAGTGCTATTTTGGTGATATTTGAGTGCTATTTTGGTGCTATTTCAGTGCAATTTCAGTGCTATTTTGTGCTGTTTCAGTGCTATTTCAGTGCTATTTTGGTGCAATTTCGGTGCTATTTTAGTGCAATTTCAGTGCTATTTTGGTGCAATTTCAGTGCTATTTTGGTGCTGTTTCAGTGCTATTTCAGTGCTATTTTGGTGCAATTTCGGTGCTATTTTAGTGCAATTCGTCTATTTTGGTGCAATTTCAGTGCTATTTTGGTGCAATTTCAGTGCTATTTTATTGCTATTTTGGTGCAATTCAGTGCTATTTTAGAGCAATTTCAGTGTTATTTGGTGCAATTTCAGTGCTATTTCGGAGCTAGTTTGGTGCAATTTCAGTGCTATTTGGTTGTGCCATTTCAATTTCAGGCTATTTCAGAGCTATTTTGGTGCTATTTCAGTGCAATTTCAGTGATATTTGGTGCAATTTCAGTGCTATTTCGGAGCTATTTTGGTTGCAATTTCAGTGCTATTTTGGTTGCAATTTCAGTGCTGTTTCAGTGCTATTTGGTGCAATTTCAGTGCTATTTCAGTGCTATATCAGTGCTATTTTGGTGCTATTACAGTGCTATTTCAGGCTATTTTGGTGCTATTTCAGTGTATTCAGTGCTATTTGGTGCAATTTCAGTGCTATTTTGGTGCTATTTCATTGCTATTCGGTGTATTTTGGTGCTGTTTCGGGCTGCAATTTCATTGTGCTATTTTGGTTGCAATTTCTGCTATTTGGTGCATTTCGGTGCTATTTTTGGTTGCAATTTCGTGCATTTGTGCAATTTCAGGCTATTTGGTGCAATTTCAGTGCTATTTTGGTGCTATTTCATTGCTATTTCGGTGTTATTTTGGTGCTGTTCGGTGCAATTTCAGTGCTATTTTGGTGCAATTTCGGTGCTATTTTGGTGCTATTTTGGTGCAATTTCAGTGTTATTTTTGGTGCTATTTCAGTGCTATTTTGGTGCTATTTCGGTGCTATTTTATTGCTATTTCGGTGTTATTTTGGTGTGTTTCAGTGCAATTTCAGTGCTATTTGGTGCAATTTTGGTTGTTATTTCAGTGCAATTTCAGTGCTATTTTGGTGCTATTTGAGTGCTATTTGGTGCTATTTCAGTGCAATTTCAGTGCTATTTTGGTGCTATTTGAGTGCAATTTCAGTGCAACTTCAGTGCTATTTTGGTGCAATTTCAATTTCAGTGCCATTTGTGCGTGTTCATTGCAATTTCAGTGCTATTTTGGTGCTATTTCAGTGCAACTTCAGTGCTATTTTGGTGCAATTTTGGTGCTATTTCAGTGCTATTTTGGTGTATTTGAGTGCTATTTTGGTGCTATTTGAGTGCTATTTAGGTGCAATTTCGGTGCAATTTCAGTGCTATTTTGGTGCAATTTCAGTGCTATTTCGGAGCTATTTTGTGCAATTTGGAGTATTTTAGTGCTATTGGTGCAATTTCAGTGCTATTTTAGAGCAATTTCAGTGCTATTTGGTTGCTGTTTCAGTGCTATTTCAGTGCTATTTTGGTGCAATTTCGGTGCTATTTTAGTGCAATTTCAGTGCTATTTTGGTGCAATTTCAGTGCTATTTTGGTGCAATTTCAGTGCTATTTTATTGCTATTTTGGTGCAATTTCAGTGCTATTTTGGTGCAATTTCAGTGCTATTTTATTGCTATTTTGGTGCAATTTCAGTGCTATTCGGAGCTATTTGGTTGCAATTCAGGCTTTTAGGTGCATTTCAGTGCTATTTCAGTGCTATTTTGGTGCAATTTCAGTGCATTTTGGTGCAATTTCAGTGCTATTTCAGTGCTATTTTGGTGCAATTTCAGTGCTATTTCAGTGCTATTTCAGTGCTATTTTGGTGCTATTACAGTGCTATTTTGGTGCTATTTCAGTGCTATTTCAGTGCTATTTTGGTGCAATTTCAGTGCTATTTTGGTGCTATTTCATTGCTATTTCGGTGTTATTTGGTGCTGTTTCGGTGCAATTTCAGTGCTATTTTGGTGCAATTCTTCTGCTATTTGGTGCAATTTCGGTGCTATTTTGGTGCAATTTCGGTGCTATTTGGTGAATTGTGTATTTTGTGCAATTTCAGTGCTATTTTGGGTGCTATTTCATTGCTATTCGGTGTTATTTTGGTGCTGTTTCGGTGCAATTTCAGTGCTATTTTGGTGCAATTTCTGCTATTTTGGTGCAATTTCGGTGCAATTTTGGTGCAATTTCGGTGCTATTTTGGTGCAATTTCAGTGCTATTTTTGGTGCTATTTCGGTTGCTATTTCGGTGCTATTTTATTGCTATTCGGTGTTATTTTGGTGCTGTTTCGGTGCAATTTCAGTGCTATTTTCGTGCAATTTCTGCTATTTTGGTGCAATTTCGGTGCTATTCAGTGCTATTTTGGTGCTGTTTTGGTGCTATTTTGGTGCAATTTTGGTGTTATTTCAGTGCAATTTCAGTGCTATTTTGGTGCTATTTCAGTGCAATTTCAGTGCTATTTTGGTGCTATTTGAGTGCTATTTCAGTGCAATTTCAGTGCTATTTTATTGCTATTTTGGTGCAATTTCAATTTCAGTGCCATTTTGGTGCTGTTTCATTGCAATTTCAGTGCTTGTATTTGGTGTGCTATTTCAGTGCAACTTCAGTGCTATTTTGGTGCAATTTCGGTGCTATTTCAGTGCTATTTTGGTGCTATTTGAGTGCTATTTGAGTGCTATTTGAGTTGCTATTAGGTGCAATTTTGGTGCAATTTCAGTGGCTATTGGTTGCAATTTCGGTGCTATTTGGTGCAATTTTAGTGCTATTCAGTGCTATTTTGGTTGCAATTCAATTTCAGTGCTATTTGGTGCTATTTCAGTGCATTTTGGTTGCAATTCTATTTTTGGTGCTATTTCAGTGCAATTTCAGTGATATTTGCTGCAATTTTGGTGCTATTTCAGTGCAATTTCAGTGCTTTTTTGGTGCTATTTAGTGCTATTTCGGTGCAATTTCAGTGCTATTTTGGTGCAATTTCAGTGCTATTTTGTTGGTGCAATTTCAATTTCAGTGCTATTTCAGAGCTATTTTGGTGCTGTTTCAGTGCAATTTCAGTGCTATTTTGGTGCAATTTCGGTGCTATTTCAGTGCAATTTCATATCAGTGCTATTTCAGTGCAATCTTAGTGCTATTTTGGTGCAATTTCAGTGTTATTTTGGTGCTATTTCAGTGCATTTTGGTGCAATTTCAGTGCTATTTTGGTGCAATTTCAGTGCTATTTTGGGGCTATTTAAGTTCTATTTCAGTGCTATTTTGGTGCAATTTCAGTGCTATTTCAGTGCTATTTTGGTGCAATTTTGTGCAATTTCAGTGCAATTTCAGTGCTATTACAGAGCCATTTTGGTGCGTTTCAGTGCAATTTCAATTTCAGTTCTATTTCAGTGCAATTTTAGTGCAATTTCAGTGCTATTTTGGTGCAATTTCAGTGCTATTACAGAGCCATTTTGGTGCTGTTTTAGTTCTATTTCAGCGCTGTTTTAGTTCTATTTCAGTGCTATTTTGGTGCAATTTCAGTGCTATTTTATTGCTATTTTGGTGCAATTTCAGTGCTATTTTAGAGCAATTTCAGTGCTATTTTGGTGCTGTTTCAGTGCAATTTCAGTGCTATTTGGGTGCAATTTCAGTGCTAATTTGGTGCAATTTCAGTGCTATTTTGGTGCAATTTCAGTGCTATTTTGGTGTAATTTCGGTGCTATTTCAGTGCTATTTTGGTGCAATTTCAGTGCTATTTTGGTGCAATTTCAGTTCAGTGCTATTTCAGAGCTATTTTTGGTGCTGTTTCGTGCAATTCTTTGCTATTTTGGTGCAATTTCAGTGCTATTTTGGTGCAATTTGAGCTTTTAGTGCTATTTTGGTGCAATTTCAGTGTTATTTTAGAGCAATTTCAGTGCTATTTTGGTGCAATTTCAATTTCAGTGCTATTTTGGTGCTATTCAGGCAATTTCAGTGCTATTTTGGTTGCAATTTTGGTGCTATTTCTGTGCCATTTCAAGTGCTATTTTTGTGCTATTTGAGTGCTATTTTGGTGCTATTGAGTGCTATTTTGGTGCGATTTCAGTGCTATTTTGGTGCAATTTCAGTTGCTATTTTGGTGCAATTCAGTGCATTTTGGGGCAATTTCGGTGCTTTATTTTAGTGAATTTCAATCAGTGCTATTTTGGTGCAATTTCAGTGCTATTTTGGTGCTATTTCAGTGCTTTTGGTGCTATTTCAGTTGCTATTTGGTGCAATTTCAGTGCTATTTGGGTGCATATTTCAGTGCTATTTGGTGCCATTTAAGTTCATTTCAGTGATTTTGGGCAATTTCAATTTCAGTTCTTTTTGGTTGCAATTTCAGTGCTATTTTGGTGCAATTTCAGTGCTATTTTGGTGCAATTTCAGTGCTATTTTGGTGCAATTTTGGTGCAATTTCAGTGCAATTTCAGTGCTATTACAGAGCCATTTTGGTGCTGTTTCAGTGCAATTTCAATTTCAGTTCTATTTCAGTGCAATTTTAGTGCAATTTCAGTGCTATTTTGGTGCAATTTCAGTGCTATTACAGAGCCATTTTGGTGCTGTTTTAGTTCTATTTCAGTGCTGTTTTAGTTCTATTTCAGTGCTATTTTGGTGCTATTTCTGTGCAATATCAGTGCTAATTCGGTGCAATTTCTGTGCAATTTTAGTGGTATTTTGTTGCAATTTCAGTGCTGTTTCAGTGCAATTTCAGAGCTATTTTGGTGCAATTTACCTACAGATTTTAATGCCGTTGTTGGCACAAATATTAAATTGCGAGCAGCGGATGTGTGGATGTCTTTTGTGTCACTTTTCATCTGGCTCTAATATGTAGTTCAAGTCACGCTAAGTCACACTTACTGATATCAAATAGGTTAGTGCGACTTTAATTCCATATAACCCAGTGGCTCAGGGTAAATGAAGATATTTTATTACATTGCACTGAAATAGCACAGAAATTGCACTCAGAAAGGGAGATTCACCCAGAGTCGCAAGCACTCTGGGCAAATCTCCTGAAGCGGATTTACAAGAGGATGCGCAGCTCTAGGTGAATCTCACCCGCACATAAGTATTTAATACCAGCTATTTTCTGGCGTTAAATACTTAAACAGCCCCACAGCTTTTGGCAAATAGGCCTGCAACGGCTGTGCGAAGGTCTCTTTCGGTTCTCGCACAGCCTTCACAAACCGAGGCTTATCGTAAATCGCTTAGTGTTATTTTAAGAGCAGGAGAGAGAGTGGATTTTTGCATTGTGGGAACTTGGTCAGGTAAGCTGCGTTGGATTACTATAAACATAAGGTAAACTAAAATGTTTTCAAAAACACTACGCTAACCATCCCTGTGCTGTGTCAGAGAGAGACAGGATCTCTGACCTTTAACATGACTTTTTATTAATTTCTAACGGTCAAGGCTGCAGCTTCTTTCTTTTGGTCTGGTGTGCACTAGAGAGCATGTGAAGGATAGACTTAAATTACTATCAAAGCAATGGGGAGGATTATTGGAGCTGACCCCTACTACCCACAGGATGATTTCATAAATTATCCAGCAGTCACAGCAAAGGAAATGGTGTGAGACATAGCTTGTTGTATTTTGTTAATGTGCTCTGTATGTCTGGGTGGTGTTCTGATTGAGGCCTGTGCAGTCTGTGGTTGAGGTGTGGACATGCAGGTTGGGGCATGAAGTAGAGTTAACAAAACAGTCCAGGTACTGTCTAGGGTGCCACTAGTGCAGCCCCCAGAATGAGCAGGGTTGGGTACCCCAACCTAGTAACTTTATTTGCAATATTTTATGCGTAATAATGCATCCTTAATGGGCAAACCCAATTTTTAATAACCATATGCCCTCGTATCAATTGTGTTTTAAATCCAGGTATAATAAATATTTGCCTTTTAAACATAAATACAATTTAAAAATGGCTTGTGATAATCCTAAAGGTAAAGATGTGTCCCTTTATAGTCGACCAGTGGGAAAAGTCTAGAGTAGATCCATGTATTTCATGAGCACATTGCATTGGATCACAACATTAAAAATCTTTAAATAAACAATACAAAACTTTTACTAAAAATATTATTTTCTTTTTGTATAGACAAAAAATCTGTGGATTTAATTCAATTAAAGTTGAAATCATTCCTATATGGAAGCTTCTATTCAAAGAGGTAAGAAAAAAATGTACTATCCAATTTATCCTTTTCTGTTAAGAGACTGTCAGGATTAGAGATCCGTTCCCGCTCAAGGATTCGCGGAATTTCCGAAAATTCGATCCCATTAAAGTCAATGGGGAAAAATTTCCGTTCGAGGATTACGGAATGGCCGAAAGTCCTGTAGCCGGACGTTCAGGGATCCCACAGCTCAACCTGGGACCCCCTTTCTGGTCTTTAGTAGGACCATTGCGGCCCTTACAAGGGCCCTTTGGGGCTTAAGGGGTCCTGCAACTCAAAACCAGGACCCCCATTGGCTCTTAGGTCTTCCGGCGACACCAAATCCGCTGATGTTGCCGACACCAGGCAATGTCACTGCGGCCTCCAGTGACACTGCAAGAGCTGGCAACTTCAACGTCGCCGGTGTTGCCAGCGTCTTGATTCGAAGTCTTCTTTCTTCTCCATTCTTCACCAATTCTGCTGATGTCGCCGACACAGAGCGATGTTACTGTGGCCGCCAGTGACACCACTGTTACTGGCGACTTCAAAGTCGCCAGTGTTGTCGGCATCTTGTTTCTTCTGCCATCACTGTGATGACTTCTGAGCTCTGTGGGGTTTGCACTATTTATATAGGTTTGCTGAAGGACCAAATCCAATTGTGATTGGCTAATATTTCAATTCATGCAATCATATGATCACACATTAACCAGTCATATTTGAATAATAAAATTCAAATAGAATCCTCGGCCATTGAAGGCTTGCCGAACAGCCGTAAATCCTCGAGCATCCAAAAAATTTACCATCAAGTCCCTCTCCAATCTGGTCAATAACGAAACCCTTTATTACAGCTAACAGATGGGAAGACTATGAAAAAATCAATTTCCTCATCGACATGGGAAAGGGACTGCAGTTAAATTCGTTTTCTAGAGATCTGCTGTACTCCCAACCACTAAAGATAAACTAAACTGATGAGTTTTTTTCTGACAGTGGTTCCATGGAACCTACTGAAGTTTTAAAAATCCAAATATTTAGCTGGAATTTTCAATTTCGGACACAATTTTAAAATTTTATAATATTTGGGTTAAGATTTTTTTTTTATCATAATCTCCGAGTTTCGAAAAGTTTGAAAATACTGTTAGATCCACAGATATTCAAAACCGGTAGTTCTAAATTGAAACCAGGTTCAAAACCGGTACTCATCATTAGTGGCAAACTGGTGTTTAAAGGTCCTCACCCTGAGTACTGCAGAAGTTTAACCTTTTAGTTCCACTTTTTAACAAACACAAGGTAAGATTACATCAGAAAGTAACTGGGTTGCTATGGCTGTACTGAATGTTTGTGGCCTCTGTCTTTATTTTATGATTGCAATATAGAATTAGTTGGCCAATGGAAATGTAAACATAGGAAAATTCTTAAGTTCAAATTTATTTATCACACACTGAAGTAAGCAATTGTTTCTTTGTACAGAGCTTAAACCCATTTTATATTTGGGAAGCTTTCGCAGTGAGTGTCTGGCTTTCATATGGATTCTTTGGATTCTCCATAGCTTTAATTGGCTTGACCGTTGTATCAATTATGGTTTCCATCTACATGCTTAGAAAGGTAGGTTTATAGGGGCCTGATTTACCCACGTGTGCTGTGCTAAAAATAGGGTTTTAAACATGTGCTAACCAATATTGAATAGGTTAGTGCAAGTTTAAGTCCATAATTGCACTGGCTGCACCAGTTTCACAAAATCAGGCCCTAAATGCTTTAAGTATCTGTGGTTGATAATTTCCCTGCACTAACGCATTTCTTTTTCTCTAATCCTTAAGCAATCAGTAAAATTAAACCACATGGTTGAATCCCATAACAACATCTTGATTACTGTACTTCACAAGAATGGAGGTAAGAACTTTTAATGTATATCAATATCCAGGGATATATGCCAGTGTATTGTATTGTATTATGTGTATGTTCCATGTTTTGCAGCAAACTTTCTTTTGGTTACATGTTAGCTGATCCCCAAACATTGTTGTTTTTTACAGTGCCAAAACCCTAACTATGTGCCAGGCATATTTTGTCAGTATGTTGGAGTGTGTGGTAGGGAGAGACGACTGCTGTTTGAGTAGGAGAGATACTTTGTACAAAAGAGCAATTTTTGTGTAAATTTCAGCCTAATGGGCTAACACTTCCCCCTGTGTTCACATATTTTTTTATTTTATTTTTTAAGTTCCTTTAAAGTACAAATACATTGTAAAAATCAACTTTTTACAAATTAAAAGTACCTGCAGGGGCATAGCTACCAGGGGTGCAGGGGATGCGACCGCACCAGGGCCCATGGCCAATAAGGGGCCCCATTTTGTGCTAAGGTTCCAAAACTATTGGCCTGTGTGCCCAACTGTTTTACCAGTGGTCTCTGGTCTGTGTACCAAGCATTTAACCAGTGCCTGGCTGTTTGCAGTGCCAGTTTCCCAACCAGTTTATCAGTGTCTGCATGCCAAACATTTAACCAGTCTTTGCGCCAACTATTTTAGCATTGGTTATATATACAAAGCATTTTACCAATGATTATTTGGCTTGCGGTGCCAATTTGTGTTTGCGGTGGTGTTGGGGGGCCCATGCCCAAATTTTGCATCAGGGCCCATAAGTCTGTAGCTACGCCACTGAGTACCTGGGACAGGAAGGTAAGATTAATCCTACCTCCCAATATTGTTTTGTTAAGGATGACCTGCATGTCTGTTTTTGATCTGCCAGGCTGGCAACAAATCCAGGAGGAAGCCTGGCAAATGTAAAGCAAGAAGTGCACAAAGTAGTTTTTCTTGTGTCTGTAGTTAAATTTTAGCAGTTTTCTCTGTTCTGTTGGGTGAAAGGGTCACACTGTCCTTTAATGTTTGCTTGGTTGAGGCAAGCTTAATCAGCTGCTAATTAATTTGAAAATGAACCCACTACCCATTCCAGCCAGTTCACTAGTAATACAACCTGCCAGCCAATCAACTAGCCAGAATTCATCTTCTGTGCATATTTTAGTTGTCATACTGCTGTCAACAGCTGTAATACTGTTCATTTACATAGCACACAAAAATGGTATAGATTATTGTGTGCACTGAGGCTGGTTTGTCCATGTCCATGCTAATCCATTGTGCTTTTATTTCTGATAATTAAAACGTAAAGACGAAATAAAATATACTTGACACTCTCAGTGCCGCAGATGTATAAATCTGTTCTTTGGTAAAAAGTATCTTATGTATATGTTCTTACAGGATTTCTTTAAATAAAATATGGGCCACCTTTTAAGTGTCTCTCTTTGATTTTTGTGTAACCCACGCATCCGGCACTAATATGGAGTTAAATTTGTGCTAACCGGTAGCGAACAGTTTAGCGCGACTTTACCTCCATATATTTGCCCAGCGAGACTGGGTAAATGAGGCCCATTGCCTTTTCGCTATCACATATTGCTTTTTCGCGTATTGTCTTTTCACTATCACGTATTGCCTTTTTCGCTATCGCGTATTGCCTTTTCGCTATCGTGTATTGCCTTTTCGCTTTCGCGTATTGCCTTTTCATTATCGCATATTGCATTATATTGCCTTTTCGCATATTGCGTTTTCGCTTTCGCATATTACTTTTTTCCCCGCTTTCGCATATTGCCTTTTTGCTTTTGTATTTTGCCTATTTGCTATCACGTATTGCCTTTTCGCGTATTGTCTTTTCACTATCGCATATTGCCTTTTGGTTATCGCATATTACCTATTCGTTATCGCATATTGCCCTTTCGATTATTGCCTTTTAGCTATCACATATTGCCTTTTCGCATGTTGCCTTTTCGCTTTCGCATATTACTTTTTGTTTTTCGCTTTCGCATATTACATTATCGCTTTCGTATATTGCCTTTTCACTATCGTGTATTGCCTTTTCGCTTTCACATATATTCAGATTTTTGACACATATCGATAACTGCTGAGGTAGCAATAAACGCATTGGCCAGTACATTTCTAGCCTGCAAATAGGTTATGTTATATCACTTGAAAGTGTCGGTACATTACTATTTCCCATGGAGGGTTTCCAAATACAAATAAGTGTTAGACTATTTTCATTCATTTACTGGAAAACAACAGTTGATATTTGCTTTTCGAGTTAAGGATTTTCACTATTTTAAAATAAAGTTGACTGGGGGTCTTATTTCCAAATGTACAGAATTGTCCCCTGAATGTTTTAACTGCTGGAGAGCCCCCTGCTATGTTTTCTCATTTTCAGTTACAACCCTGTTCTGGTATTGGGAGAAGTTCTGTGACATCTCTCCATTTTGCCGCATTATTAGAGTTAACACAAGGAATTCTACGACATTACTGGCAAATATCACAACAAAATTTAGTTGTTTTTTTTTTTATTATAAATTCTTGTATATAAATCAGTGGCGTCACTATTTTAAAAGATTTGGGGCACGTCCCCCAGATCTTTGGGAAAGGGCGCTGAATCTTTTTTTTCCTTAAGTGCCTCAAACTGGAGAAGAAAGTCATAGTTGGTTTTACAGTTTCCATCATCTCGCGGCAACTTCGTGCAGCAGTTTTTTGTTTAAAAAATGTATCCAGTCTGCCCTTTGATTGACAGCAGCATAAAGAACTGTATCAACATTATTATCAACATTGCAGCTGCCTGAGGTGATTGCTGAGACTGGGTTTATATACAGTGCTTACTGTACCTACTGCACTGTGAGGGAGCTATAACAAAAGTAAAGGATATATCTATATTGGTTAATAATTTTATTGAGTTGAGAATATATAAAATATTATTATATAATACATATATAATAGAATATATGGATCTATGTTTGATAAAGAAACTATGTTACATATATAAACTATGTTGCAATTCTACACTAATTAATTTGAACAGTAAGTTTTTTGGTCCTTAGAAACACCAGTAACTGCATGGTTTTAGATGAGGTTTTTATAATTAAAATGTGTATTTCATTGTTAATATGTTAATTATGTATATACCAACTCTTTCACTAAATTTTGTAAAGCAGTGCCCCACCCTCTACCCTGCTCAAGTGCCATTATGTGTGTGCTTTTACCCATTTACAAATAAAGGTGAAGTTTTAAAACCCTCCAGCTTGAAGCCTGTTGTTTGCGGTGTATGTTTCAAGGACTGTTGTTTGCAGTGTATATGTTTCAAGGACTGTGCTTCCCCCTGTGGATGTGGAGCTCCGCTAATGGAGGGGGTAGGTGAACATTATTTTCTGTATAGGTTATGAAGCAATCGATGAAGATTGATTCGAACGTTCGATAATTATTAAAAATTATGAAAAGTTTGAAAGTTCAAAATCTGAAATAGTTCAGGTCCGTTCGAACTGTTAAACCTCAGGTTCAAATTCAGGTCTAGTCCATCTCTAGTCATGAACTTCCTACTGTGCTTGATTAGAAACCCCCCCTCCCCTTAAAAATCCTGTGCTTGCCCCTGGTTTTGATGCATTCCCAATGGGTACATGGCAAGTACAGCACCAGAAGTTCACTATAATGGAGGGGCTACAGCACTGGCTGGTGCATCATTTTGGCATCCAGACCACTTTCTTTGTCCTCCAGAGACAGTGGTCTGACCTTAAGAGGCAGAGGCCTCATTTACAAGATGCCCATAGCATACCATTGCAGTAGATTAGTACCGCATGGTATTCTACGACCAAACGATCATTAATTAACCTACTTTCAGCATAAATGTATGACTGCACATTTTTTAAATAGGGTCCCTAGACCTTTAAAAGGGCTAACACTAAATTTGTCCATAGGACTTATGAGGGGATTAGACCTTAAAAGGAATTTTGGATCCAAAATTGTGTCACTACAGGGGTGGTTAACAATAAGTGCTAGTCCACTACACTGAAATTCACACATTTACAGGGAGATGCAATATCCCACGCTAATGAGGAAATAAGCGCTAAAATCACTCTAACCTATGTAATATGTTTTGCACTGCCTGCACCATGTCACAAGTTTTTTTTCTTTGTGCAGCGCAAAGCGATGTAATACATTTTGCCCCGGTTTTTGCACTAGTTTTTTGCGCTACAGTTAACGTCTCTTCAATGGTGTCTTTAAAATATGCGCAAAATTTCGCTACTTACTAACGTTTTCGCAATGTATTAACGGTCTCAAAGTGGTTACTACATTGTGGAAACGAGTGCACGTAGGTTGTGATAGGGAAATATATTGCATCTCCCCCAGAAAGTTCAAAAAGAAAAAAAAATACCTCTCTCCAACTTCTACACTGTCAGGTCTTCACTAAACTCACTTTAACACACTTTCAAAATGGTGCCTGTCTACCTGCCTTTTATACCAAGGGGGTTGGCACTTATAAAAATAGCTGCCATTGGTGAATTTGGAACATGAAAATCTTCGAAAATTTGTGAATCTTCGAAAATTCTAAAGATTTTCAAACACGGGTTCAGGAAATCCAGAAAGCAGAATTCTGGAAAATCCGTGAGTGGTTACAATTAGATTCTTTCAGTTAGAATCTGATTAGTATACTAACTAATTCTGACTAGAAAAGAATGGTTAGTATACCAATCAGATTCTAAAATCTGATTGTTACTAATCAGAATTGGTGACAATCAGATTCTTTCAAAAGAATCTCATTGTCTGTTCCCCAAACCATTTCCCAGGTCCCAGAGCCATTTACAGTAAGTTACTGTATCATTTTTCAAAATTTCGAAAACTCCTTGAAAATTTGAATTTTTAAAATTTCTAGAAGTTGCCAGTTTGTTAACAGTGTATAATTAAAATGCCAGTTCGCTACCATTATGTATTGAAAATGATAGTTTGCTACCAGTATAATGGAATACTGTGCCTCTTGTGCATCTCTGTCTACCTCTTATATCTGTCTCTGTCTGTATTTTTCTGTCCATCTATCACTTTCTGGCTATGTATCTATCTCTCGGTTTTTCTATGTTTATCTGTCTGTTTGTTTCTCTGGCTATCTGTATTCACTACCTAGTGGGTGTGGCTTAATTGGGGACAGAGAAGGGGTGTGGCCTATACAAAAAAATGCCACGCTAAGTGCACCACATAGGGTGCCCCAAACTGCCTCTGATCTTCTCAGACCCTAGAGACGCCTCTGATATAAATGCTTTTCAGGAAGGGATTTTTCCAATCGATTTCAGTGTGGAAAGCCATATTCCCAGTTGATTATCATTCCCAAAGGTGATCTAATGATGATCATTGGGGGTGGTAAAAAAAAAAGTAAAACATACACATAAACACATTTTAAATTGATACACACCCCCAATAAAAACACAATTGGTGAATGATGCATAACTGCATAAATGTCTCCAAGGAATTTCCTAAGTAAATAAAGATTAGTAATCAGGGAAACTGAGAATCACCTGCCAATACAAGCAAATGTTCTTTTTTTACCCCCAAACAGGCAGCACAGAAATCGCCACCTCATTCTCCTGTACTGATACCAAAACATCTTGAAGGCATTGCGCTAGTCATCCATCTGGCTTTATCAATTCAGAATGACTTGTACAGGAATCTGTTGGCAAGTCCAACCATGTCCTGGATGAATGAGAACCTTCACAAATACACTAATATTATATTACTAATAAGGGTTTGCTAGGCAATAAATTGGGCCTGGTGTGGTTTGGCAAGTGTGTCATTTCTTAGTACTGGCTCCCTTTCGGCCTTTTTGCTGACCATGTCTCTGTGTGCAGTGATGCAAGTGGGCATTCTATGAAAACTGTGTCCAAAGAATTTTGCATGTATGTATGAATGAATGGCACTATTACTGTACATACCTGAAGGTATGCAGATTTCAAAAATATATAGTTTGTGAGTGTATTTCCAAGTTTGAGGGCAGTTTAGTTTGAAAATGTGGAAGGTGTTAAAATATGGAGCAGATTGATTTATTTTCTGTTATTGCATTTATGCATTGGTTTTATTTGGTGTGGCTTACCATTTAATTCTGGACATATGGGAGATTGATATTTAGTTTGTTTATTTTCTTGCAAAGAGGTTTTGTGAAAGATTTATAACTTTGAATCCTCTTTTTATTCAGTGTTTTTAGAAAATCTTGGTCATGTCTGCAGGTCAGATGATTGGCTCTATATATTAGGCTATATTGCATGTTATTAAGCCTGTGGTTCTGGACATAAAGGAGTATTTTGCATATCTCCGCCCCTTACTCTGGGAACCTGGGAGTAAGAATTACTTCTTGTTTCTTAGATTTTGTGGGCAATGCTATTCATATAGCATGAGACTGTTATAAGAAGGTGTTTCTCCATTTTTATGCTCAGTGGAGGGCTTTTAGCTCCTTTTGGCCCCCCTCTCCCTAAGCTTTCTAGCTGCCTTGTCTACTGATTTAGAAAATCTTCTAAAAGTGTAATATTCCATGGAGAATTGTGTCTGAATTTCTGCATGTATGTGTGAAAGAATGTGGCAATTATGTAGCGGAAGGTGAAAATCTAAAGTTTGTAGGTGGTATTTCCAAGGGATGTTTAGTTTTGAAAAATTGAAAGCTGTTAAAAATAAAAAGCAGTTTGTGCCACTCTCTATTATCCTCAAGTATCCTTTAGGCACAGATACCCCAAATAGGCTACAAGTGTTCAAATCTGCCATCTCATCTCCAAGGACCAATCAGAAGCTGAGAAATCTAAAGATAGAACAAACAACGGAAATAGATGAAGACCTGAACCTGAATACCAGAAACAGACGAAGATCCACAAAGTCTACCCATAGGACATTATGAGAGGTAAGTTAGAATGCAAAGGGATTCCATAGGAGCAGGTTGAAGGTAAGGAAGCTTGGTTAGATTTTCTTTCTGTAATTTCATTTTTGCTTTGGTACCATTTGGGGTTAGTTGGTGGCCATGTCTCTGTGTCGATCTATGTATGCAGCATACTGTTTTATTCAGCAGTGGCTAGACTTTCATATTTGTTTGTGTTGATTTTGTACTTTCAGCAAAAGTTTTTCTATTAAATGCACCTTTTAATTTGTCTCTGAATTTATATTTTAGGAAAAACATGACAAAAAAAACCTTCCAATTTCAGCTGTGTCCAAGTAACAGCTGTGTCCAAGTATCTGCAGTTTGGATAAAACTCACGCCACTAGTAAGAACCTGGTGGTATGTGGTTTTTAAAAATATCTCATTGTATTGTATTATTTTAGTTAATTACTGTAGGTAGTTTTTCTATATAGACTGTCAGGTGTCCTTATACATTTTGATTTAGAGCTTTTTTTGTGTGTAAACATATCTTTTATGCAAATAAAAAAAATAAAATTGTTACCCAAATTCCCAGTGTATGTTTTTTTTTTGTTAAAGTACAGTTTGCGCTGAAACACTCCTCCCTTATTTCTTGGGGTTTCCTACTGTAAAGTTTGACTAAACCCAAATGCACACCAAGTTGAAATTCTGCTGGCACTGAAAAGGTTAATTTACTAGATTTCCAACCAAATGTGAAAGGGTCAAAAAGGATTAGCGGTTTAAAAAAAAAATATTTACTTTTCAGTCATGAAAGACATTCCATCAAGATACCTGGTTCCAGGTGATGTAATCATTCTGAATAGAGATGATACTTACTTACCTTGTGATGCCATCCTGATATCTGGAGAATGTGTTACTGATGAAGGAATGCTGACAGGTACTACAGATTTTTATATTATTTCTGCTGCATTCTACTTTTACAAAGGAAAGCAAAAGTGGATTATATCTATGGAACTAGTTGTAATTCCTCCCCAATCTCCACTTTACAAATTGAACCAGGCAAGGCAGCTCAGAATTGGCCCCTTTGATTAGGTTATCTACTGTAATTTCCTCTGGTAGTACAGCTGGGAAAAAAACACTGAGCAGACAGGCATATATGTATGTAAGAGACCACTGCACCCAAGGACAGCCGCCTGCAAACCAGACACCAAATGCTTTCACTTGCAAGACCCACCTTTAGACCATGAGAAGGAGCACTGCGGGATCAAGAGACAGGTAAGCAGATTTTAACACAAATGTAATGATAAAACCATATTAAGCAGATTAGGATAGCTGCAGAGCTATTAAATAATGTGCTAGAAATGTAAACACTAGAGGATGCTAATGCAAATGTAGGCAAAAAAAAACATTAGCATTTTTTTAGGTAGACTACCTAGACTAAATCTGCAGACTATAGACTGCAAATTTCTTTGCTTTCTATCTAAAAATTCCCCTGTACACCTTTTTAAACAATTAGTCCTTATTAAACTGCTTTGTATTTCGTTGATCTAAAAGATCCTTTTTGGGGGATTTTAACAGGGTAATGGCTAAGACTGGGCACTAAATAAATGCAGGTGATGTTTGTTTAAGACTTGAGCATCTTGATACCATATGTTACCCCAGGGTGCTCCTATGAGGAGGGTTATAGTTCCTTTGCAACTGCACACCAAGAGCAGGCACGATAGGGAGCGGTATAGCAAGTTATCTACTACTCACTTGCTACTACTGGCTTGCCCCACAGACTACATGAATTACCAGGTTATTTAGAAAGATCTGTTACCTTATGGTTTGTGCTGTCATGGGACACGTCATGGGCATTTTTAATTATAGTGAACAGCATTGCCATCCACTAGTCAGGGAAAGATCCTGGGTGCCAAAACCCCAAACTATGCCTACTCTCCAACATTAACCATTAAATAGGTATACCATGTTTTCTTTACCTATTAGAGGAGTAATGAAACATGCATCTATTCTTAAAAAGCCTTTCTGATACATATTTTTCCTTCTAACAATGTGATGCATTTTAGGAGAAAGTGTTCCTGTCACAAAAACTCCTTTACCGTTTGTTGACAACTCTGTCCCATGGAAAATACAAACGGGTGAAAACTATAAGACGCATTTACTTTATTGTGGAACAAAAGTTATTAGCATTAAACCGGAAACCGGTGGGCTGGTGAAGGCTGTTGTACTACAAACTGGTGAGTCTGAAAAAGATTACTATTTAACATTCCTAATTCAGTTTTAATCTTAATTAGACCTGTCAGTGTAATATGCTGTAAGCTTACTTTCAGACGAATCACATGCATCCATTTTGTTTGCAGTTTGCAAAGCGGTTCTTGATGTTCTGTCATCCGAAAACGCTACAACCAAACAAACTATGCCTAATTTCACATGAAGAGTAGATCGCCGTTGTGTGTGAGTTTTCTGAGTGGCCTCCCAATTGTCACTACATGCAGTAAAATATCTGGAACTGCTCAGAAACCTCCCTGCAAACCATGAATGCGAAAGCAGACTAAAGGCTGCATGCCATTAGTCTCACCTACTTTCACACGGACAGCTTATTGCCATTTGATCAACTTTTATTGAGCGATCCCCTGATGGCTACCACTTGTGAAACAATACATGTAGCATTTTGCCAGTGTTGAAACATCTGTAACTGCTCAGAAAATGAACCTAAAACCATCCATGTGGAAGTAGGGTAAAAGCAGCCTCAGCAGAAATTCCAGCACACATTTTGTTTAGGAGCAGAATCCCCCTCCCTCTTTTAACCACTCCCACTTCCATCCGACATGACTTTTTCCCCACAAACCAACTGTCAAGCCTGCACACAGCATACAGCATTCCAACTGTCAAAACTCTGTCACCATTCCAGCTACAGTAAAACTACTCACAGAAGAATAGTTTTTTAGAGCAAGGAACTTGATTGACAGATGAAATATAAGAAGTTTTAGATTGGATATCTAAAGAAATAGGGGAAAGAATTATAGTTTCTGTATAGATGCCCTAAATTTTGTGGGGGGGGTACAGGTCTAGGATTGAGGGGCCAGTCAGGGGTAGCCAAGGGGCTGCCTGTGGTCCCCAGGCCTTACTTTGCTCAGGTCTGTACTAAACTGTAGAATGTGGTGCCACAGTGTTCCATAGTAATCGGCAGCTTGTATTATACTATAACTATAACATTTAAAATGAGCAAGAGAAAACACAAGGTATACAAACTTTAAGACTTTCTGGAAAAACTAATTTGTATAAAAAGGTATTTGTTTTAATCTCTCACGATCACATATTTTTAGGCTTCAACACCACAAAGGGAGATCTTCTGAGATCAATTTTGTATCCAAAATTAGTACAACAACTGAAATTAAACAAAGATGTATTATGGGTCATACTAATACATATAGGAATTACCGTAGCTGGACTTATATACTGCATTGTAATAAACACTGTAAAAGGGGTGAGTATTGCATTACATATTCTGTTTTTTCTTTTATTACACATTGAAAATAAATGTACATTTCTCTTTTTATAGTTATTAGCATTGTACAGTTTAACTGAAAAATATCTAAATAACCTTTCTAAATAGTGTTTACTTTGCAAAGTCAGTTAGCAGGCATTGGGCAAGTGTGCATCATTATTTAAGGTGGATACACACATACGAGAAAGGGACGATACTGGTATTTTTGTTCGTTTGTGTAGCAAATTTCCAAGCGCTCCTGACGCCAATGAACTTCCACCGTCGGCCTCAGGATTGTGTGAAAATCCCATAAAATTTCCGTCGGCCATGGTCGTCAACCTGTTTACAGTATAGGGAGTCGGCTGTGGCTAAGGCAAATCTGCAGTCCCAAAGGTCCTCAAAACTTGAAGTAGCATGATCGTTAGAAAATTATAGTCAATGGTGCATGTTTGTACCCAGCTTAAGGCCGAATGCACTGACTGCAAGAATGAAATTAACTAGGGACTTTATTATTTCTGGGGGTGTAGTCAGTGTGTATGTAAATAAAACATAAGTTTCTTCTGTACTGCTCATCTAATTTGGTGGAATGTTATTTAGTGAATCTTTAGGGACAAAAGACCCTATTTATTTAGATAAAACAGTTTGAATAGAATTTCTATTTACAGTACATCAATTTGAATTTCTATATGTTGCAAAACTTGAAATTGAGAATTACAAATGTGATGATAGCACTGGCTTTAGGATTAATAACAATTTTTCTGAAAAATTATTAGCCAAGTAATTTGGCTATGATTATTAGTTAAAGGAGACCTAACCTACTCTTTTTTACCCTTCATATGAAAACATTTCTCCACAAGACCCCTATACATTGTAAAATTTTTCTCTAAAAAGTTGCATTTACACACATGTAAGAAGTTTAGATTTTGTAACTAAGAAGGCTACAGTGTTGTTGCTAGTACAACTCACACAGCCTTTGTAGTCTTCAAAGATTGTGGTGAGCACATGCACTTATTGGCCACGTCCCTGACCCCACTATTTACTGTCTCTATGCACTTATTTTCTAAACAGGTGTCCCCACATCAATATGGAAGCCCCTGATTCGGGTTAGTCTGGGGTTAACTCAATTTTTCCAGGGCCTGCAAAAGTTTCAATTAACAGCACAGGAGCCCGATGTAATACAGTTTACATTCATTTTTGCGGTATTTAGTTGCACAAAAATGAACGTAATTATAAAGCCGTCGTTATAATAAAATTTTACTTTTAGAAACAGACCACCAATGAGGTTACAGGTCAAAATCCCCACACTTTACGATAAGATTTTTATTTTGTTTCTGCCTCAGTACAAATAAACTGCCTAAAGTAGTTATGAGGGGAAAATGTATTGTTTCTGAAAGTATATGCTGTAACATGAAATATGTCTAACAAAGGCAAGGGGGCAAGGCCTTGATATATCTGCTGTGCACTAGAGAGCATGTAAAGTGTACTGTGAACATCGAGGTGCAAATTTATAAACGAGGTTAATTTTCTACCAATGTTTTCACTGCTGTTTTTGGGAAAATTTTACTTAGCAAAATTTATAAAACGGAGAAAATCCAGCGCCGGAAAGTTAACAGCACCACAATTGGCTTTTCGATGATTTGCAAACATTGCAGCTGTTACCGCTTGCTCGTATTTATAAAGCAAGGTAATGGCTTTCTTGTGATAAGTTTGGCCATTTCAATTTGACAACTTTGGAGTGGCGGAAACGGCCGAGCTAAGCGATGTGCTTGCCAGGGGGCCCACCTCCCCCAGGCTGGCTGGCGGGTGGCCGCACTTCCATCGCCGGGAGGACGCACCTCCACGCCGGGGTGGGGGGCACACCTCCGCCACCAGGAGGGGACAGGGACCCCCAGCAGGGCTTTTGGGGCTTAAGGGGTCCCCCAGCTTCAACCGGGACCCCACTCCCTGGCACTTGTAAGTGCCTTTGTGGCACTTAGAAGTGCCCTTGTGGGGCTTAAGAGTTCCCGCATCTTGAACTGGCACCTCTCTCCCAGGCACTTGTAAGTGCCTTTGTTGGGGATCCTGCAGCTTGAAACCAGGACAACTCTTGGCTCTTAGAAAATCCCTTGTGACTTTAATAAGAGCCTTTCTGATAGGGTCCTGCAACTGGAAACCAGGACCACCCCTGTTTTTAAAAAGGACCTTTACAGGTCTCCAGCCTCTTCTTTCTTCTCCGAGGTCACTGCCGATATCGGCAGCGACACCAACTCTGCCGATGTCGCCGCCGAAAACTTTCGAGAGTTCAGAATGTATTTTCAAGGGTTATCGGATGTATAAGGTTATTTTCGGTCAGCCTTGAACGTTCAATAACCCTCAAAAATAATTTCCGAAGTCCCGAAAATCCAAACGATTTGACCGGTTTCAGACCCTGATCCCAAGAATTTTAAAGGGTGAAATCTCATCGAAATGTGATTTTGAAAATTCAAATTGTCTAAGGAGCATATTTATAAAGGTTCGTTAAAAAAGAAGGCGAATTCTTTGACGCAGCATTTTCGCCTAATTTGTCCTTTTCGCTATTTATAAAGCAGTGATAACCAGTGGCGAAAGGTCTTTACCCACTACTTCGCTTTGCGATTTTCGCCATACATTGCTGCGGTAACCGCTCGAGCATATTTATAAAATGGCGACAAGTGTATTTTTGCGTTTAGTTCAGCCATTCCAATTCGACAAGGTTGAGGTGGCAAAACACATAAGTGGCCATTTATTTAGACTGCCAATGGGTCCATGGAAGGTGTCAGTACATTGTGGAGTGTTTCTCAATACAATACCGTATATACTCAAGTATAAACCGTCCCGAGTATAAACGAGGTACCTAGTTTTACCTAAATAGGAGAAAAAAAGATTGACTCGAGTATGGGTAGAAAAAAATCCCACTAGTAATCCCTACTAGTATTGCCACTTAAGATGTTGGAAACTACAACTCCCCCCTCTTTAATTGCTGGGAGTTGTAGTTTTCAAACATATATCAGAAGCCAATACTTGCAAATAGGCGTAAATCCTCCTTTATTTGTGCATACAGTATGCACAAATAAATAAGGTTTTACTCTTATTTGTAAGTATTGTGTGCCCTGGTGTCTCTGTGGTATTCTCCTACCTTGTCCGGCGGCCGCTAGATCCTCGCTCCACATCCTCTGCGCTTCAGGATAATGTCACTACTCGGCGCCGCAAAGTGAGGCGCGTCGGGTAGTGACGTCATCCGGAAGCGCACTGAGGATGCGGATCGCGAGGCCGCCGGACAAGGTAGGAGAAAGATTGACTCGAGTATAAACCTAGGTAATATTTTTAAAGCCTGAAACCTCGGTTCATACTCAAGTATATACGGTAAGTACCCAGGGGGGTGTTAGACTATTTTCCAGCATTTACTGTAATACAATCTGAGATTTCGCTTTTTAAGGTTAACTTTTTGCTTTTTAAAGATTTTTTTTAATGTTGCGATTTTCTTAATTTACCAATAAAATCAATTGGGGGTCTGAGGGATATATTTATAAAGGGGCATTATTTTTGCTTTTTTTCCCCCCACCAGCCTTTACCATAATTTTTTCAACTTTCATCTTTTCCTTTCATCAAAGTTATTAAAACGGCGAATTTTCATCAAAAGCGAAAATCATCTAACAAAAAGTAGTACTAATAATGCTGAAAAATCTCAGCACATATGATGGTAAATAGGTAATACTCCCTGGTGGTTTTTCAGAGTAGTATTAAATTGGTGTTTTTTTTCAGCCAAAGATATAAATAGTATAGAACTCAAAAGGCGAATTTTCTCAATTAAAATAATAGGACATTTAGCTACAGCTAATTACCAAACCAGTTACATTAATATGGGAACATATTATAGTGCTGTGAAGAAATAGTCATGTTAATGGAACATTCCAGTAAGTAATGATGTTTGGCAAAAATTTGGTTAAAACTGCAAAAAATGCAACAAAAGGGAGAAAAGGGGCAAAAGGCGAAAATTCACCTGTTTATAAATAGCTTTAAATAAAAAAGTGACAAAGATAACTCTGAAATTACACTAGAGAGCAATCTCTCTTTTCGCAGTGATACCACACTTAACGCAATGAATAAGGCGAAAACTATCGGCACACATTGCCTCAGAGATACTTTTCCGCGAAAGCGAAAATGAGCAGGTTTATATATAAGGCGAAAATAGCGTTATTTGTCATTGCGATGTCCTGCGATAGCGAAATGGAGAAAACTAACTTTTATAAATATGCCCACGTCAAAAAAAAAAAATCTTATGTTTAAGATTCAAATTTTGGTGTCAAGATTTAAAATTTAGCAGCGAAATTAAATGGGGAGATTCAATATCTGTGAAAGCCATGTAAAACAGATGTTAACCCAAACTAATATCAGATTAAAGTGTTTACAAGTATTTAGGGCACTTCACTATGTTCAAATGTTTTTTGACATAGCACAGTGCACCGATATAAAAATACCTCGTAGTGCGAAACTTAACAGGCCTTTATATAGTGACTTAAAACCCGCTCTACCTTTATGCAATTCCATGCTGCAATATCAGACTAAAGCTGGGTACACACGATTAGATATTTCGGTCTGATCGACCGATAGTTCAGTGTATCGGTCGATCGGACCGAAATTATCGAATCCGAATGTGCCCATGTCCGATCGACCATTCGTCCGAATCGGACGAAAGGACGATCGGCCAGGGTGTGAAAACCCGTCCGATCGTGCGGTCCTCTTGGACCGCGTGATCGGTCGCGGTGACTATCGGACGCGGCTGCTTTTGCCGCGACCGACAGTCCTTCCTCCTGGCCGACCGTTCGAAAGTATCGAACGGTCGGTCAGGAGGAAAAATCGCTAGGTGTGTACCTAGCTTTAATCTCGATTACGTCTGATATTGTATCGTGGGATTGTGCAAAGGTATGTAGCATGATCCGCATATATTGAATCTCTCCAATAGTCTAGAAAAATCTAAAATTCCTGTTGACTTCAATTGGGTTCAATTAGAATTTTCAGTTCCATCTGAGGAATGAAAATCTCTAATTCTGAACTAAAATATCATGTATAGGGCTATACCTCTAGGTATATTGGTGCTTATTTCCATAAAAATGCCTGTGGAAATACTTCATATTACCACAAAGTTCATCATTACATAATAATAAAGAAAGATGGTTTTATCACATCTAGGAATTGCCCAAAGCTCTAGGGGGCACTTTGTAGTGAAAGTATAAACAAATATTTGTATTGGAGAAATATTCATAGCTTAGTGAACAATTATAGAATGACATTTGCAGATATACATATTTCAGAACCAAATAGTATCCCTCCCTTGTTTTTCTTTTTATCTTAACCTGTCTGGTAACATAATAATCTAAAAGATAAACATTAACCTAAAAGAAAATAAAAAATAGTAATAAACAAAATTAATACTAATAAAATTATGATAATTGTGATTACTGAGTCCTTTATCATATCTGCCTTCTCCTTGTTGTCAATCCTTTCCCTTCATACCTCTCGCTGTGGTCCCGTTTGTGTCCCTTGTTATACTTAATTCATATTGGCTCTCCCTGGGGTTCCCATAGTCTTTATCCATGGATTCCACACCATGTCCTAAGATTTCATTGTACCCCTAACTCTTGTAGTGAAAGATTTTAGTTATGTCTTAATTTAGGAAATATAATAATATACAAGGGATTCAAGGGTTTTGTTGGCCATTTCTAGCCAACAAGTCAAAGGAAATGTTTTGGAGTGGAGTCCTCCTTTAAGTCTGCCTTGACAACAGTAATAACCCAGTTTACCTACATCAAATTGTAATTAAATTAGTTTACAGTATGCTGAACTGTTATATAATTGGTTTATCTTTTCTTATATTTATATGCTTTAGGCCACAGCAGAGCACACTGTGCTAATGTCACTCATCATGCTATCAACTGCTGTTCCTGTCAGTCTGCCTCCATCTTTGACCATTGTCACCCTCTTCTCCCAAAGACGACTGAAGAAAGAAGGGATTTTTTGCCTCAGTCCCCAACGAATTAATTTGTGTGGACAAATCAATCTTGTCTGTTTTGATAAAGTAAACAACCTATTTATTTATTTCAGATCTTATAAGAAATAGATTGGTTAATATTGCTATAGCAATTTAAAGAACAAAAATAAGAAAATAATTCATTTGATTTGAAATATCCAAATTTGTTCATACCAACACCTCAACCATCCAGAAAAATATCAGACTTAAAGGGCATGTCCACCCTTCTTAAAAAAAATAGTCTCCCTGCTCCCCCAGCCCCAACTGCTATAGTTTTATTATCAGAAAGTGCCCCAAATATTACTTACCTTCCTCCGACGCACTGCCAGGCCCTCTGCTTGCGCGAAAATGCAAGCAGAGGGGCGGGACCGGCAGTCACGTCTGTGATTGGCTGAGTGGCAGCCAATCACGGACGCGGTTGCCCGGAGTTCAGTGCGACGGAGGAAAGAGGGAAGGTAAGTAATGCTTTAGGCACTTTCTGATATTAAACCTATAGCGGTTGGGGCTGATAGCAGACTATTCTATGAAAAGGTTTTGACGCTAGGGCGAGGGAATCTAATTCGGGAGGAAGAGGGAGGGGAAGGGAGGTGGAGAAGGGCTGCAGTGCGCATGCCAAACTTCTCCCAGAGGGGAGACAGAAGGCAGAGTCCAATATGGACTCTGCAGTACTCCTGGTGGGCGTTTTTTTGGACTTTGGTGGGGATAGCAGAAGAACCATATGGAGCTGAGATGTAAGGTAAGGATTAAACTACACTACACAATGGGGCCAGTAGTGGGGGGGATTATAGTTTTGGGGGTGGACATGCCCTTTAATTTAAGTTTCCAAATCCTTGTCCCATGAATACAAATTGCTAAATATGTAAATTAACCAGGAATACATTTATTGTAAAATCAGCCTTAATTTTTTTTTCCAATTAAAGATTGCCAATCCAGCCATTATGAAATTATGAATTAAAGCAACACAAATTAACAAACAAATACCAGACACCAACCTCACTTATGATGACAAAAATTTCAAGAGCTGAGGTTTTGGATTGAATTATCACCTAGGCTGATATTTTGGACAGAAAAAAAAGAAATGTATTGCACCACTGATCGTTTTGACTGGTTTTCCATCTTAAAATCTACAACATAATATTTTCAAACTATTTTTAGGCAGAAAAAGTTGAAAATAATGATCTGACATTTCAATAAATAAATAAATCAGACAAATTAATAAAGGCAAACCTGTAAGTGTTTACAACCATCGGTTCTTTACAGTCTTATCATTAGTGGCTGTTATAAACCCTCAATATCAGATTTTTCCGTTAGTTAATAAATTTGCCCCTAAAGTCTTATAAAGTCTTAATTATAAGCATCTATCCTATTATATTTTTAACATTAAAGGGGAACCATGGACTCCATACAAGTTTAAAGGGTGTTTTTTTTCTGCTAGCACTGTGAGTTTTGACATTACCAGCAACACTGGTCTGCCTCCAAGTCTCAGGTTGGACCACTGCTGGGACAGAGCATCACCAGCTGCATCATAAGACCCACCTCCAAAATTCTAAATAATTTTTAATTAATGTTCACCAATTCATTTTTTAACTATGTTTTGTTCAGTTTAAAAGGAGGTAAACAAGCTTTGTCTTACCTCCCGCTCTGCAGTAAAACTTGAAGGAGAAATAACCGCCACACTACGTATTTTGAAGTTTTTTCTTTGTCAAAGTGCTTTGTCTTACAACAAAATAAAAAAGTTTGTGACATCACCTCCTCTACATCACTTCCTCTACATCAAATTAGCATAGAGTGACATAATTTCCTCACAATATAATGCACCATCTTGTCTGTATACATATAAAATATAAACAATATAAAACATTTGTGTAATCACATAATAAAAATAATCATGTGTCCAAGTTCCTTATTGAATATAAATCAGTATAATCTTTAAACTCGTGATACAAAGTAGCTTGTGCTTGTAGTATCATTTTCCAATAAAGTCGTGAATAAAAATCCCATAAGACACTGCTCATTTACCTCCCGTTCTTCAATTAAACTGAACAAAACATAGTTAAAAAATTGGTAGACCTACCCTTTAAAGCTAGCAACAGGTTGGAAAATATTTTTTTCTCTCCCTAAGAGAGAGAGAGAGGAAAGAACAGAGAATGGTTGCAGGTTTATAACTAGCTTCAAAAAAAGAGAGGGGGTTTTTTTTGGGGGGGGGGCTTGTTTTACAGTACATCATGTGATTGTCACAGACTCACCCAGGATAGACAAGGAAGTGTACCGTATATACTTGAGTATAAGCCGACCCGAGTATAAGCCGAGGTACCTATTTTTACCTCAAAAAGTAAGAAAACATGATTGAGTATAAGCCAAAGGTTGAACTTATGGGAACTCTGCTGTCCATAAAAAAGCCTCATTCCTTGGCCAATAGTATAGTATAGTATTTGAGGTTGAATAAAGACATATGTCTATCCAGTCCAACCCATCTAGCAATATCCTCATTTCCTGCCTAACTGTTGATCCAGAGGAAGGCAAAAAAAACCCACCAAATTTATGAAGGGGGAAAAAATTCCTTCCTGACTCCAAGTGGCAATCGAAAATTTCCCTGGATCAACTCTACTTTATGTATCAATACCAGTAACTTGCAACATTCCTTATTTGCAGAAACTCGTCCAGCTTTTTTTTGAAACTGACCAATGAACCTGCCATTACAACGTCCACTGGAAGACAGTTCCATAGCTTTACCGTTCTCACAGTGAAAAACCCTTTCCGAGCTTGAAGCCTAAACCTTTTTTCTTCAAGTCTTAAGGGATGTCCACGTGTCCTCTGACATGCTCTATTGGTGAACAATGCCCCAGATAGTTTATTGTATGGCCCGTTAATATATTTATACACAGTAATCATATCCCCACACAAGCGCCTTTTCTCCAGCGTACATAATTGTAACTTTTCCAGTCTCTCTTCATATTCAAGCTCCCCCAATCCCCTTATTAATTTAGTTGCCCTTCTCTGAACCCTTTCCATTTCAAAGATGTCCTTTTTGTACACAGGATTCCAAAATTGCACTGCATATTCCAAATGAGGCACTCCAGATGTTTGGAAACTACAACTCCCAGCATGTTTTAGTAGCTGGGAGTTGTAGTTTCCAAACCCCTTTAGTGCCAAGGAATGAGGCTTTTTTATGGACAGCACCCCCCAGGAAAGCTCCAAAAACATTCCCCCTTAGAGAGCCCCCCCAGTTCAGGGAGTGAGGTGGTACTCATGTGTGTTGGTAAATCAAGGTAAGGTAAATTTTTCCAAAATCTGCTGCTGCTTACTTTCTCTCTATGTAACCAGGTACCGGTAAGTTAAATCTCTGGATCCTGCTGGCACTCTGCTGTCTGCACGCTGCACTGACGTCCGTACTCGGTGGCTGTCTAACTTACTGCCTGGTGCCAAGTAGTGACGCCAGCAGGATCCAGAGATTTAACTTACCGGTACCTGGTTACATAGAGAGAAAGTAAGCAGCAGCAGATTTTGGAAAAATTTACCGTGACCCGAGTATACTCGAGTATATAAGGTACCTTTAAATGCCTTTACTGTCATTTTAAGATCCAGAGAAGCTAGAGACATCCTAGGCATTGATGCAGTTTTGAAATGTCTTCGGCTGGTTATACTGTATCTTTCATACTTACAATATTTCATTTGTCACTAACCTCATAAATTTGAGTTTGGTGGGTATAACCAACCACAGGAAACAGAAATCATCAATATTCCAATTTTTTATATTACTTATATTTTAATTATATAAATAATGTTTTATAAAAATAAGGTTTCACTTATTTATATGTAAATATATATTTCATTTTTAGACAGGTACATTAACCGAAGACAGACTTGACTTGTGGGGATTAGTGCCCTCGGGGCAAATAGGGTAAGTTGGACTACAGTCATGAAGTTACCCCTTTAAATTATTCTCATATACCCTACAGTGTTTTCATTAAAAAAAAAATGTATATGAAATTTGTATGGTGCAAAATATATGTGCCTGCCAGAACTGGAATAAAAATAAACTACAGTATATGACAAAGGTCAGTAGTGATAGCGATACAAGAAGGCTCTATACGCCTTTTCCTGAAATAGAGCTCACAAGCCCCTAGAGATTATTGTATAGTGGTGTGTAAGAAAAGTCTTGCATAGCTATGGTTATTTACAGGGAGGATCTTTATCCTGGTGATTTTACAACTCATTTAAGCCAGGAGCATCATCTTAAAAAAAAAAATTACGTTTTTTTGTATGCATTTACAACCTCACTTTTTAACACTTAAAGGGCAAGTCCAGCCCCAAAATGAAAACTTACATACAGGTAAATCACCCCCCAAAACCCTAAACGGTAATAGTTTGAAATGTGAAATATATAAGTCTAACCTGAAATCCTGCACAATGTCCTGTTTCCCTGTTTCTGCTTCCTGGTTCTGTCAGTTATGGATTTGACAGTTGACATCACAGCCAATGACTGAATGTTAATCCCCTGTCTGCCTCTTCTGAGCATGCCCAGGCTCAGTAGAGGCTCAGTACAGGTTTCTAAATGGCTCAGTTTCCATGAGGCATCCAGAAGCCTAGCAGGCATACAGTAATGAATTCATAGGACAAAGTAGGATATAACAACATATTTTAAAGAGGCCATTCTTTCTAAAAGATGTTCTTATGAGGTTGGAGTTGCCCTTTAAAGGTGAATCTCTTTTAAATTGTACTAAGCTAAAATTTCTCTCTGTAGAATCAGAGCAAATGGTTATCAAAACTGTTAATCTGTAGCCACGTGGGTCGCTCTGTGGGTTTGCAATAGATGGAAGTTTGAAAAATTTTGGAAAAATATTTTCTATAGTGTCTAGTGTCAGAACTACCGCAGAACTACCACCCCTACGAACCCCAGCAACCATGGAACAGCCTTGGACAAACAGCTGCACATTAAACTAAGCTCGCTCCATGGCTTTCCTGGCTTTGTTTGCGTGGGAGATTGCTCAGTAGTGGTTGAGCATCTGCGAAAACAGTATACCACTCTACTGCATAGTAAATGTCAGTGCATTCTGCATTCAGCAGTAATCATTATAATAAATGTACCTTTTTAATGTTAGTTTTCAGGAGGTATTCTGCTTTAGTTCTGGGTGCTCCCTGCCATGGGGTCCATTGCTTGGAGCAATGGCCAGTTGTCACTCACTGATTGTATTGGGCGGGAAATTACATGGAGATCCACTGGACCTAAAGATGTTTCAAGGATCAGGATGGGTAATGTTAAATATTGTATTTTGGATTTGCAAATGCAATAAAGAAAAATTTACTAATGTTGATGAATATATTTTTAATTGCACTGTAACTTGTGCTTGTATGAGAAGGACATCCATTATTATTCAGTGACAAGTGAAAGAGGGCCTTAGTTAAAAATCACCAACTCTGAATTTCTGGGTTAAAATACTCTCCATCATTAGAAGGGATTGGGTTATCTGCCTCCAAGGCCCTACATGGCAAACAGTGTGTTGCCTGTCTAATGCTAGGGTTTTGACATGTGGTTGATTGTGAAAACCAGGGTTTCTCAAAGGGTGTGAAACATAAGAAGAGCGACATAATATACACAGTTCAGTGAAGAGTACTTTGATTTGTATGTGGGGGAGACCAAACAGCAGCTGCACCAATGTATGGCCCAGCACAGAAGAGCCAATTCCTCTGGTCAGGACTCAGCCGTGTACCTGCATCTTAAGGAAAAAGGACATACCTTTAAAGATCGCAATGTCAACATCTTAGCAAAGAAACAGGGTTGGTTCAAGAGAGGTGTCAAGGAGGCCATTTATGTGAAAATAAAGAGACCAAGTCTGCCAGGTACAATGCTGTTTTGACACATTACCCTGAGCGTTCCTATAACACCTATTAGCCACAATGCAATCACAACCTTGCATCAGAAGGTCCATAACACCTGGCTGTTATATGCTAATTGAGACTTTCCAGGCTACTTAATTGCCAACAGATTCTTGTACAAGTCATTCTGAATTGAGAAAGCCAGTCGGGTGACTAGCGAAACATAGTCAAAAACTAAATCGAATACAACAAATATATTATGAAAAAAATTCAAAACTCAATATAGTGTAACTATGCACTACTTTAATTTGAATACAATATACACTGTAAAGTGCAAAAAATATGGGTAGGCTCAACTTTTATTCTAACATTAAGAACACACATGTTCCTCAAGAAATATTAGCATTGCTAAGTGCACCACGTTCTGAAAAAAAAGTTTGATAACCACTGGTGTAGACAGATTATTGGCTGGGTGCTTGGAGTGACTCAGCGGTCTTGGTTCACATTGGTGCCAGTGACAAAGTTAGAAGAGGAAGAAAGTTTCTTAAAAAAGCTAGGTGCGAAATTAAAGGCAATTTTAGGTAATACTATCGCAGCCATGTACTATGCTAGGTAGACAGCGGGAGCTTAGGGGTATTAATGCGTGGCTAAGTGGCTGGATTCTTAGAGAATCGGGCAAACTTTTCTGTTAGTGTTCTTTAGTAGGGATTTGTTCACCTAACTGATGGAGTTGCAGTTGTTTTTGGGCAGAAGTTGGCTAGAGGGTTGGAGAACATTTTAAACTAGGTTTGGGGGGTACTATCAATCTCACTGGGTAGATAGCACAAGGGGTAAGCTGGGCATAGATGGGCCAGTGGTGGGAGAAAAAGGGGGAGAGGCTAGCATAGAGGATTGAGAGGCATCTGTATTAAAGTTCATAAATAAATTACAGGATCATAATCTAAAATGTATTTTTACAAATGTAAGAAACCTGGCTGAAAAATGGGAGAATTTGAGATAATGGCTTTGACAGAAAAGTATGATTTAATGGGTGTAGCAGAAACATTTTTAAACAAGTCTCATGACTGGGCTGTAAATTTAGAAGGATACTTCTTATTTAGGCATAATATAGAAAATAGGGAAGGGGAGGGGTATGTATTTATGTTGAACAAGAGTTAACAAAAAGAGAACCGTTGATGTTAAAACAGATACAATATCGGGGAAATTGGGCAACAGCAAAGGGGTCAAAGTCATTGTTGGGATTTGCTATAAGCCACCAAATGCTATCAAGGAGAAAGTGAGTCAGTTTCATATGGTAAGGGATGCGTGTTTGGGGCACATTCTAATGGGGGCTTAAATTGGGGGGACATTGGAGAAGTGGAAATTCCAACACAAAAATTGGAGTGGGTTCCTAAATTTGATACAAGGAAATTTTCTCTCACAGGTGGTTGAAGTTCCTACTAGAGAAGGCGCTGTTGGATCTGGCAATATCTAACGACACTGAGTGTACTATAAAGTAACTGGAAGCTTAGGGAATAGTGAACATGAAATATTGTCATTTAATGTGTTTTATAGAAAGAAAATGTGAACTGGATTAATAAAGACTTTTATTATTAGTATAGCAAATTTACCCTGGATAAAATATTTTTTCAGTATATGAACTGGGATGATATATTCTTAAAGATACTAAACAGAGGTGGCCTGTTTTTAAAGGAGTTTTAAACCATTTCTCTTTCTGATGTAAAGAGAGAAATGGAAAGGAAAAAAATAGCATTTAAAATCTTCAAGTCAGAGGGAACAGAACAGGCCTTTAGGAACTACAACTGTAACAAGGATTGTGAGAAACAATTAAGCTAGTTAAAATAAATAATTAAGTAAGGATAGCTGAACAATGCAAGACTAACCCTAATTTTTTTAACTATATGAATAGTAAGAAGTTGAGGAATGAAATGTGGGGCCATTAAAGGATAAGTTCTCTGTAAAAGCAAGTTAAAGGGAATATCCACTCCAAAAACTATTTTTCTATATGTATTGAGCCCATTTCCCACCTCCAAAATAAACTTTATGCAATGAAAATCCATTCAGCCGTTGATTAATTGCATACCTTTTTATCCGGCATGTTTCATCAAGTAATTGCCACAGATTCTTGTACAAGTCATTCTGAATTGAGAAAGCCAGTCGGATGACTAGCGAAACGTCTTCAAGAACTACATTTCAAGTCCAGTTGATCTAATTGAATACAACAGATATGTTTCATCAAGTAGTACAAATCCAGTGCCAGGACGAGCTCGATTATGTCAACTCATTTCAGTTCTTTTTCTGTTCCCGCGCGTGACTGTTAGGTCTACACAGTGCAGGGAACGGAAGTCTGTTTTCACTACGTACTGAAAGATTCAGCAGAGGCTTGACCCTTATTTCCCGCCTTCATTTACTACAGATTTTCAGTGATCGCGATACCACATTGAGATCGTACATTTATGCTCCCTGAGGATCGGATTTCTAAAAGTTGCTATAGAAGTTAATGCCCATATAAATTATGAAGATCACAGCTTGTATTACTATTTTATACTTGATAATCACTCTCTGTAATACTATTAGCATGCACAAAGCTGCAGCTATCAGCTGTTCATAGATCGTGCTGCCTCGTTGGGATCGTATCTATTTGCTCACAGAGGATAGGATTTCTAAAAGTTGCTTAACTAAATGTACTTAAGTAGAATTTATTTGTTAGAATATAAAATCCTTTAGATGATTATATTATATAAATATGAATTATCTATTTTATAATACATTCTACATTACATATTAATTCATTATTTATAAAATAATAAAAATTGCTATAATGAAATATCATTAATTAATTGATGCATATAATAAATTATTTTAATACATTGTATTATTTGATTGTACAATTTATTTAGAAATCAGAATATTTAACTTTATTTGAACTAATCATTTATTGCTAATAAATATTTTTAAGCTGAAAATAGTTTAATAGTGTATATTCGGGGGGCGTGGCCAGGACCTGCTGCTGGATGGAAGCAACTTGCTGAGCTCCTCCACCAGCAAACTTGGAAAGCGGGGATAAAGCGACACCCAGACCAAACCAGACCCAGAAATTGCAGCCAGAACATCAGGGAAAAGTAATAAAACCAGCAACAATAAACTTACCAAGTTCTATCCAGCAAAAACAAAAATCCAAGATGGCGCCGACTCCTTGCAGCATGGCACAGAACCAGAGCAGCATGCAGTGAAGGCTGTGGGAGAAAAAGAAATCCCTGGAACTCTTGCAAAAAGAGGTGAGAAACCTTTACACAGAGGATCACCACCCTCACCAAAAACAAACATAAAGGAACATAACTCTTTTGAAGCTCTAACAGCACAAATGGAGTTTACAAACTCCCCTGAGCATTCTATATCATCATCACCACTGATTATGGAACATAATATACACAATACTCCAAAAGGAGAGGTCAGACAGAAAGAATCTGTTTACAACCTGGAATCATTTCCAGATTCCCAGGAACCAGTTACAACCACAATCTTAAAAGACTTACTCATATCACAATCCAGAGCCCTGATGGCTGACTTCTCCATATTGTTTCAGGAGATTAAAAAAGACATACAGGCTATAGGAGAACGCACAGACCATATGGAAACCAAATTCAGTGAATTTACAGAGGAATATAACATACTTGTTGACTCACACAATGAATTGGAAAACAGTGTCTCTGCTATGCGTGCTAAATTAACTGACCTTGAAAACAGATCCAGAAGGAACAATATAAAGCTGAGAGGGGTACCTGAGTCAGTTAAAAATGACCAATTGTTGGAATATACAGTGGAATTCTTTAAACTGTTATTGCCAGATGCAACTGAACTTGATTTGGTTATAGATAGAATCCACAGACTCCCTAAAGCTAAAGCAGCGCCCCTAGAGATGTAATACTGAGACTGCATTTCTACTCCATAAAAGACAGACTTCTGAAAATCAGAAGAGCAGGAATCACCATACCAAAAAAGTTCCAAGATATACAAATCTACACTGATTTAGCACCTGAGACACTGCAACAAAGAAAGAGATTTGCGGAAACCACAAAGATTTTAAGAGACAGAGGAATCCAATACAGATGGGGATTCCCAGCTAACCTAATAATATACTATGGGAATACCTCACACATGATAACTGATAACAACGCGGCCACAGCACTACTCAAGAAGTGGGGGATTGTACAGCCAGTAACCACCAAAACAAATAAACCAACACAACAGCAAAGATCTCCCACACACATAAATACAGAATGGAAAGAATGCTCCTAAAAGGCAATCCTGGGAAATAAAACTGGAAAGAGAGAGAAATAGAAGGTCAAAAGAAGGGCAGAGGGAGGAAAAGAGGAGGGACTGCTAAGGTGGTTTTTTTTTGTTTTTGGGGGGTTTTTTTTGTTTTTTTTTGTTTTTTTTTTTCCTCTTAAAGCAAATATTGGACATGTCACAGAGGGAAAAGAGAGGAAAAAACAAAACATTCATTCCTCAACAAAGGGAAGGAAAGAGAAAGATGGGAACCTCATTGTGGTAAAACGTATGGTAAATTGATACTCCAAGACTTGCAAAGGTTGCAAATTTTTTTTTTTTTTTTTTTTGTCTCCTCTCTCTGATACAATTGGTTGATACGAACACTCTCTTCAATGTTAAATTATGGGTTGTCAAATATTCAATAGCAATAATGACTCAAGTACCTGGCCCAAATACTTTTAATACCCCCATTATCCTATTGATACATGGCGGACTCAAATCCCCCATGTGATGATCAGGTTATAAGTTTTGAAATGTTTTATACTGTTTTGTTGTGTTGTATTGTACTGAGGATAAGAATGTTACTAACAAACTGTCAATATAATATGGTGACTAGTGGGGATTCACTCTCAGAGATAATGATGTTGGGCAATGTGTGTAATAAGGTTTATAAAATACCTAAGACCCCTTTGGAAGGAGAGAGAAGCGAAAAAAAAGAGAATCATATAGATAATAAGCAGAACCCGAAAAAAAAATTAACACTATGAATATTAAGATAATCACTTACAATGTAAGAGGCTTAAACTCCCCGTATAAAAGGCACGCCATGTGGAAAGAAGCCAGTTTATATAAAGCGGATATATTATGTATCCAGGAAACTCATTTAACTGCACAAAATGAAAATCTGTTAAACCACAAATTATATCCAACAATTTATAAAGCTTCCACTATGAATAAAAAAAAAAGAGGAGTTGCAATAGCAATCAAAAGTTCAGTTGCATATGAGGAGAGGAACAAAATAATAGACAAAAACGGAAGGTATATAATCCTAGACTGCAAAATCAACAACAAACCATGCACTCTAGCATGTATCTATACACCTAACACCAAACAGATTAGGTTTATCCATAAAATAATACAAAAGATACAATCTTACTCAAACAACAAGTTAATCTTGTGCGGAGATTTCAACCTCACATATGATAGAGAAAGAGATACCCACTCAGCGAAACACATAAAACGCAGAAGGGACCTACGAAACACGTTTAAAAAAGAGGAGCTGTATGATGCATGGTCGGTCCTAAACCCTAATGAAAGAGATTACACCTATTTTTCCAAAACACATAACTGTTTTTCGAGGATAGATATGATTGCTACAGATAAGTGGACTTTACAAAATATCAAATCCAGCAAAATTCATGTGAGAACAATTTCAGACCATGCACCGGTAGAGATTATTATACAAGAAGATATCAATGCTTCATCAGTTTCAATGTGGAGACTTAACCCCTATCTACTAGCTAACCCTGAGCCACAACAACAGATTACCAAGGAATTAGAAAACTATTTTTTATACAATGATAACAACCTAGCTCAACCTTTCTCGATATGGAACGCCCATAAGGCATACCTCAGAGGAACACTAATCAAAATTGCAGCTACACAAAAAAAAATAAGATTGAAAGAAAGACTCCAATTAATAGAAAATTTGAAAGAATCAGAGAAAAATCATAAAGAGTGCCCTAACAAAGAAAACTTCCAAAGGGTAAAACAGATTAAAAAACAATTATCAAACCTAGACCATTACAAATACGACAAACTGCTACGAAGATTAAAAGCTGATTTTTACATACAAGGCCCTAAAGCTAGCAAGTACCTAGCGAACAGATTCAAAGCCAAAATAAATAAAACAAAAATCTCACATATTATAGATAAACAGGATACAAAAATATATAATCCACAAAGGATAGCTGACGAGTTCGCTCGTTATTATGAAACATTATACAACCTTAAAGACCAACCTGATTGTAATACCCCCGAAACAAAGGATATAGATAGCATTTTGGAAAAGATAAATCTACCCTCCCTAACAAACTTTCAACTCCAGGAGATAAACAAGCCAATACAGAAAACTGAAATATACAAAGTGATTTTCTCACTTCCAAACAACAAATCACCTGGAGCAGATGGCTATATAAACGAATACTATAAAACCTTTTATACTATCTTAGTTCCCCATCTACAGAAAATATATAATCTAGCCATAGCACAAAAAATCCTCCCAAAAGAAATGCTGGAAGCAGTGATAATACCCATTCCCAAAGCAAACAAAGATATGAACCATATCCAGAATTTTAGACCAATTTCACTTCTGAATACAGATACAAAGATATATGCGAAGATAATTGCGAATAGGTTACAATCTTACTTATCCTATTTAATAAACCCGGATCAAGTGGGTTTTGTTCCTAACAGACAGCCCGGGGACAATACTAGAAGATTTATTGATATTATTAACTGGGCACAAAAAAAGAATAAGACATCCATTATACTTACCCTAGATGCTGAAAAAGCGTATGACAGAGTAGGGTGGCTCTACCTAGAAAAAACATTAAATAAATTCAATATTAAAGGTTGGATACAAGATGCCATTATGGCATTATACAGTAACCCCTTTGCAAAGGTATATATATCACAAATGTTGTCAAAACCCTTTAACATCTCTAATGGAGTCAGACAGGGATGCCCTTTATCCCCAATGATCTTTGACTTGACTATGGAACCCCTAGCGGAACTTATCAGAACTAACTCATTAATAAAAGGAGTAAAAATAGGTGAACAGGAGCACAAACTGTCTCTATATGCAGATGACATAATACTAGCCCTGTCCAACCCTATAACATCGCTAATTCACCTACAACAGGTATTTAAGTCATTCGGAAAAATATCACACTACAAAATTAATGAAAGTAAATCCTATATTCTAGGAATCAATGTGTCAATGGCTTTACAATTGTTCCTGAGTGCTAAATACAACTATAAATGGGAAAAAAAATCTATAACATACCTTGGCATTCAACTAACAGCATGTACAGAGGACTTATACAAAGCAAACTTCCAACCGTACTTGGAAGAGATACAAAAAGAACTTCAGAGGTGGTCAACTAAATACCTAGGCAAAGTAAACGATGATGGAGGTGCACTCTATCCAACACTGGGTGCAGACACCTCTGTAGGTTCTTCCCTTAGGAACCGACGACTCCGCAGGAAACAAAATACAACTGAGGGTCGCACTCCAAAGCTTTAACAAGTTTTATTGTGAACCACACAACATCACATCACAACGTTTCGGGGGGATACCCCCTTCTTCAGGTGATAAAGTGCAATGGTGCTTCAAAGAAATATAAAGACTGTGTTGAACATAGGTCCCTCCCCCCAAATTAGGGCGGAACCTTAGACCAGGTGTCTATTACATCAGTGACATGAAATACATAGTGACATTAAAAGCATGTATTAAATATACTACTCAATAATAATTTAGTAAAAAATGAGTAGTCTTATAAAAACAGTCAGTCGTTATATAATGTGCTATAAAGTGTAAAATACTGAATACAACATAATTTTACCTAAAAACCAATCATTATAATATCCAAAGTGCTGAGAGTGTGCCAGTAAAGTGCATATGTGTCAATCGTTACTATCTCAAACCCATCATAATAATCACAACATAATAACATAATATTCTTATATATTAAAGACTAGATCTGGATATTAAAAACTATTTTTTTTAATATATAAGAATATATAAGAATATATGTTTATTATGTTGTGATTATTATGATGGGTTTGAGATAGTAACGATTGACACATATGCACTTTACTGGCACACTCTTAGCACTTTGGATATTAAATGATTGGTTTTTAGGTAAAATTAGTTGTATTCAGTATTTTACACTTTATAGCACATTATATACAGACTGACTGTTTTTATAGACTACTCATTTTTTACTAAATTATTGAGTAGTATATTTAATACATGCTTTTAATGTCACTATGTATTTCATGTCACTGATGTAATAGACACCTGGTCTAGGTTCCGCCCTAATTTGGGGGAGGGACCTATGTTCAACACAGTCTTTATATTTCTTGAAGACCATTGCACTTTATCACCTGAAGAAGGGGGTATCCCCCCGAAACATTGTGATGTGATGTTGTGTGGTTCACAATAAAACTTGTTAAAGCTTTGGAGTGCGACCCTCAGTTGTATTTTGTTTCAACTAAATACCTACCTTGGTTATCCAGAGTATCTCTATTGAAAATGATGTTATTACCCAAACTCCTTTATAAGTTCAGAACGCTACCAATTGTGATTCCAGAAATCTTTTTTAGACATTTAAATAATACAGTTAATGCCTATTTCTGGAGGGGGAAGAGGTCAAGAATTAAAATGAAAATACTAGCCAAAGCAAAATCAGCGGGGGTATCGCATTCCCTGTCTTTAAAGATTATTACTATGCAGCTAACTTAAACAAATAAAATCATGGTGGTCCCAAATGAAAACAAAAATGGTTGAACATTGAAAAATATCTCAACAAAGGTGTGCCACCTAAAACAATCCTAGAAATGATCTCTTTCAAGCTGAAGTATCCCCAAGATGATTGGGTCACAATTAACCAGCAGCTACAAGATATGGAAACAATCACAAAATCACATAATATTGCAACTACCTTATTCCCATACGTGTCTGTTGTATGATAGGGGAACATTTTGATAATGTGAAAATATCTATATGGGAAGATAGAGGTATAACCAAATCGCTGACTTTCTAGATAAAGGAGAACTGGCCCATTTTGAGACATAAAAAACAAATATAATGTACCTGAAGCTACCGGCTGAATTTCTACCAAATAACAAGCCTCATTAAAAATTATCTAAAATGAAATCTAACCAGGATCCGATACGAATAATAATGCACTGATAGAACTTCTATTTAATGAGGAAATATCATCCAAACTGATATCTAAATTTTACAAACTCTTATACGTAAGGATCAATTTGAGAACCTAGTGTGTTTGTCCAAATGGGAAATTGATTAAATTGCAATTTTCCCAAGAACAATGGTGCAATGCATTTATATTAACATTTAAAATGTAAGTCTATTAAACTTGGGAGATATAATAAAAAATAGCATTAAGATTCTATAGACATCCCACCTTGATACATAGATGGTTCGAAACTGTTTTCGCCTCTATGCTGGAGAGGATGTACACACCAGGGACCCTATTACATTTATGGTGGACATGCCCCAGAATAAAAAGAGTTTGGTACAAGGTGTTTATTTTATCAATAGATTACTTAACACATCTATTGAACCAAACCAGCACTAGCCTGCTAAACATAAACCTGAACCTTTTCCCACCCTCACAAAGACAATAATCTATCACCTATGTATTATAATGAAACAACTAATCACCAGATACTGGGGAACCTCAAAGATACCTTCAGTAGAGCAAATTACCATATCCTATCAGAAAAATTGAGATACAAAAAAACCTTCTACATAACACAAAACAACTTTAAAAAGTTTTATAGAGCGGGGGAAATGTGGTACATTGATGATAGGTCCTAAATTTAAAGAGAAAGGAAAAAGGATAAAAGAACCAGGATAACCTTATATAGAAGAAACCTGCTCTTTTACTATGTCTCCTCCTAGTAAAAGAATGAGGGAGAAAGATATGTTTATCCCACCACTATCTCACATGCCCAAAGCCCTTAGTACAATGTAATGAAAGTTTTAAATGTTAATTGTATTATGTGTTATCTAAGCGATATTGCACTATAAATGATAAGCATAACCATGTGATAATGGTTGAAAGTATATGAAAATGTTTTATTTAATATCTGGAAAAAAATAGCAATAAAAATTTAATGTTAAAAAAAAAAATAGTGTATATTCTAATGTAATAGTCTTTTTCTTTCTTCTTGTCTGTACATAATCCTATTATCCTTTCTTTGTTATAATTGTTGATTAAAAACTAAACGTCTGGTCTGATACAATAGCTCTTTTATTTCATGATATAATCCAATCAACATTGTTTCGTTAAAAGATTAGCGTTGTTAATATACATTCAGGGAGATTCAATAAAAGTTCTTATCGTTTAAAATGGTGTTTAATTTTGCCCCAACCAATCAGAACTTATGTAACATTTGATACCTAACATCTGCTTGGTTGGGGCAAAATTAGCACCATTTTAAACAATAAGAACTTTTATTGAATAACCCCCATATTATTTTAGAATGTACATTTTTTTTGTTATGCTAGATTCTCTATTTTTGGTGTGGATAATATCTGATAATATTTTATATAATGAATATGTATAATTTATCTTTGATTATTTTATAATTTTTTAAATTTAATGTACATTTATTAATAATTTTATTGTATGTATATTTATTTGTTTATGCAATACATTTTTTCACTTCTAAATAAATCTTATTAACAAATATATATGTATTTTCTTTGTCAGTATCAAGATACTAAAACGTGCGTGAAACCAATCATAACAATAAAAAATTAATTTGAAGGTAGTATGATTCGTGTTACAGATGTAACAGATGACCATGAATCATATCGATGGAATAGTCAGTCACTTCAAATTCTTTACCCATTGGAAGCCTAGTTATGTCAGTTGCAATACTATTTAGTGGTTGCTCGTTTAAAAAAACTAAAGAAATGTTTGATTTGATTGGACTTCATTCTATAGGAAAAACAACTTTTTTTAAGCTACAAAAAAAAAAGTATTTTTCCGGAAATAAATTGTTATTGGGCTATTGAAAAGGAAAAAATAGATGATGATTTGAAAGACCGTGCTGTTGTTCTTGCAGAAGATGGACAATTTGACAGTCCAGGTTTTTCCGCAAAGAGCTGTGTTTACTATTTTCAGGATCAATATAATGACAAGATTGTTGAGTACAACATTGAACAGGTAAGAACAGGAATGTCATCAGTAGCTTTAAAGAAAGAGACATTTGTTAATTGTCTTAATAACCTACTTGAGAAAGATATAGATGTTCATGTAATTGCAATGGATCGACATGTTTCTATAAGAATTTTTTTACGCACTGAATACCCTGAAATAGAGCATCAGTTTGATGTCTGGCTTTTAGCTAAAGGTGTATCCAAGAAAATTTTAGCTGCAAGTAAACAAAGGGGTTGTACTGTACTGATCTAAAATCATGGGTCACACCAATTACTAACCATCTTTGGTGGTGTGCTCAAAGCTGTAATCAAAGCAAAGAACAAATAGAGGATCGTTGGAAATCTCTGATGTATTATCGCAAACAAACATACTTTTCATAGTTTTTTCTTTAAAAACTATCTAAAGTGTGGTCACGGAGCATTAGAAGAGGAAAATACCATTTGTTTGATTGATTCAAGACATCCAGCCCATCATATTCTTTACAAGATTATTATGGACAGTCGTTTACTGAAGGACATACTGTATGCTATGTTACCAAATTCTATCATACTGGGACACAGTAAGGTCTTGAAATATAGGCAAAAATAAGTTTCCCATAGCATTGTATGGTATGCATGCAAAAACAATGATTGCTATACTCTCACACAATCACAACATTGGAAGAGAACAAGCTGTCATGAAGCACCAAACTAGAAGATCTGATGAATATGGAAACAAACAATTTAAATACGTTTGCCCAAAGCACAAACAAGATTGGGTTGCTAAACCTGTTTATGAACCAGTTCATGATGATTTTATTTTTGATATAATAGAAGATGTATTTGATCTTCTTAGTGGAAATCTGATTTACCATTGGTATCCTTTGCAAACAAAAGCCCCAAAAAATATAGCCAAAACATGTATGCCTAGCAAGGAGGAACTTCGAGAAAAACACATGTCTCATATTGCAAATAATTGACTAGTTTATACTATATTTCCTTTTTTATATATAGGACGAGTGTGTTATGTTGTTTGCAAATTTTTTTATATTAAATTCTTGTGTAATAAAAATGCTCATTTATAAATATTTTTTGATTTTTATTTGTGAATTAATTTTAGTTATCTATATAATATGTTATAGACCCAAAAATTAAATGCGGTCATTAATATTTTTATAATAATAGAAGGTACACCGTTTACAATATAAAAAGTGTATGTGATTGTAATTTGAGTTATGAATTAGAGTGGTGTAAGTTAAGTAGCAGAGTAGAAGTGACTTCACCATATAGAAGATTACTTAGGGAACCATTCAGGTTATTGAATATATTATAAGTCATGGTTTCAATTCTCATAAAATTTTTATATCTAATAAACATGGACTTATACTATAGTACATATATATAAATGATTTGTGTCTTACATCCTAGTCATCGTTAAATAAATAAGAAGCGCGAATAGAAAAGCAAACAAACATAGCCGATGCATAGATCCCACAATGCATATTAGATTAGATCTATTAAAAAAAAAAAAAATTTGAGCAAACATATTACAATGTTGAATGGTGAATAAACTATAAAAATGTTTACAATTGACTCTCAATTAAAGAGCTTATTAAAGAGATTATTATTCCTATAAATCCATTCAACTTCTTCGCGGACTGTGAAATGACTAACATGTCTTCCATGATATTTTCTGATATCATTTCAACCTCTTTGCAGCACAAGCATCCTATTTCAGATGGCATACAGGAACAGAGATCACATAGATTAGTCACCGATGGTCTTCGAGACAATATTGATACTAATTCTTGGTACTGGAAGAAAAAAAAGAATTCAAACTATTTACATATTTATTATATATATATATATATATCTTATTTCAGGTTCAATATTTCGAGCAGGGTGAAAGAGTTCACAATTCAAGTCCATCATATAACTAAAAAATCGTTTTAAAAAAAAATATTAATTGAAATAAATTCATTTTTCAAAAAGATGATTTAAAATTATATATTTTTTTATCTCAGAAAAATTAATTATATTAACATTTAAATAATTTTAAAATATATTACAATTAAATCAATTGTTAAAAAATTATTAATAAACTGATATAATGTTAGATGATTTTATTAAAATTTACAAACTTAAATTTATTTTTAAAATTATATTAAATAATTAAATATATATATATATATACAATACAAGAGTGAAAGCACTCCAATTAGGCTAATTTACAACTATATTTAGCGGAAGTGCAACTGATCTGGTCAAACATTTATACAAACAGAAAAGATAATCAATGCACATTCCTAGGCCCCATACAATATCATATTATCTGCACACTGGCATACTTTATAAACAAAGGGGTTTTAGTATACATTACTGTGATCACATGAATGAAAAGCCTTCCAACCACATCAAGGTAACCCCAGTCTGGAAGGTCCTAACGTCTAACCTTTTCAATTTCTTTTACTTCAATTACGATTAGCAAACTTTTGCATTTCTCATTCTTACACACTGGATCCATATAACAGGCTCTCTCCCTTCCCCCTCAGCCCTTTGGCTTTTTAAAATGAGGGAAGAGGCCATCCAGTGCTTTATTTTAAAGGCATAGGACCTCCCATTAAAGGGGCGTGTTGGGGGTGCTATTACCACATGGAGGCTTGACCAAGCCTCCCAATAAATACATACAATACAAGAATTGTGGAAGTACTCCAATTAGGCTAATTTACAACTACATTTAGCGGAATTGCAACTGATCTGGTCAAACATTTATGCAAACATAGAAAAGATAATCAATGCACATTCCTAGGCCCCATACAATATCATATTATCTGCACACTGGCATACTTTATAAACAAAGGGGTGATCACAGTAATGTATATTAAAACCCCTTTTTTTATACATTCACTTAGCTTGGGAATGCGAGGTCAAGGCAAACGTATCTTTAACGAGCAACAAGAACGGAAATGCAGGCTTAGTGCGGCCTGCTACCTATTGTGGGTGAAATCTTGCAAACGGTATTGATAATAGAAAGAGAATTGCGACGGATCAAGTTAGTGGATATAAAGGAACAAAATATCAAAAGTTTATTTTTTAGGTGGACATACCCCTTAAACTTAGTGGATAGCTGTGGCTTTAAACTTTAAAGGTGTGTATTTTTTTTGCTAATTCCGTCCCAGAGCCTACCTTTCCATTTTCAAAGTTGCTGACTTCCTCCTCCACTGAAATGCAGGCTTTGGCTCCGCCCCCACGAGATTCTGGTTAGCTGCTGGTGGGAAAGTGGGAAAAGTTCTAACACGCGATACATACAAACTTGTGGGACAGTAAAGCACCAGCAGTTAACCAGAATCTCATGGGGTGGAGCCAAAGCCTGCACTTCAGCCCAGAAACATACTAACAAGACCTGGTCCCTCATAGCCTAGGTGCCGCCCCCTGCCTCTGTTGCAAGCTCGTTTCCAGCAAGAACAGGAGCGGTAAAGCACTTCCTGGTCACAGCTGTCAGCTATTGGCATACCTTTGACTGACAGCCACAAACAGGAAGCAGAGTGGCTGTCAGCAGCATAGCTGAGGGACCAGGTCTTATAAGTATGTTCCTGGGCATCTTTGGGGAATGCTTAATCTATATGTGATTTTTTTTTTTATGGGTGGAAATGCCATTAAAAAAAATCACCTTAAAGAATCACCTTTAAAATGCTGGTTTCATTATAATATTTAAATCATTTGAATGTTTCATATTATTTTATTTTGATGAATTTTTGGATTTAAGATATATAGTCTTCTCTACTATCTACTAATGAATTTACTCCTTACCTTACATAAGAATGGATTTCATTTATTATAATAATGAAATAACATATAAATATATAGAAATATGTGATCATGTTCTTTCCAAAACTACGTGTATACTTACAATATATAATGTATATTAATAGATTACTGGGTGTGGACAAGGGGTTAAGTAACCTCACTGAATATGTAAATGTATTTTTAACTTTGATTGATGTAATTCATGTCTGGATGGCCGAGGCGGGCCATTTTTAGGATGTGAGGTGTATACAACTGTGATCTGATCCGGTAACACATGAGCCTATGGTTAAGCTCAGGTCTGCACAAAACATGTCAAGTATTAGTAAAGACTATGTTTCAGCCAAACATTGTCTAGGATTGCTCTCCATCAATGCTGCTCAATTGACTCATTTTGTATGCTAAATTTAAATGCCTTTGCTAACCTAGTGTAATTTTGTTTTTTGAAACATACATTAAAGGGGTTCTACACAGGTAAAAAAAAAATTGGTATTCAGTTTTATTAAAGAACGGGGGTATAGGAGCTGTGTCTTACCTCTCATTCTTAAATATAACGTTCAGGAGCCGAGAACAAAGGTAAAGTACTTACCCGGTGGCCAGGTCCAAACAGACTCTGTATTCTATGTGCATGTCCGTCGGGACATGTATTCTATGCGTAAAGTGGAGTTACCCTTTAAAGGGCATGTCCACCCCAAAACTATAATCCCACCCATTACTGGCCCCACTGTGTAGTGAATAAAAATCCTTACCTTACATCCCAGCTCCAAATGGTTCTCCTGGATTCCCCCCCCAAAGTCTGAAAAACTGGCCACCAGGAGCCTGGCATAGTCCACATAGGCCTCTTGCCCCCCCGGTAGGAATTATGACCTGTGCACTGCAGCCCTGCTCCCGTCCCTCTCCCTCCCGTTTTGCAAGCCCTCGCCCTACCATTAAAACCCTTTGCCAAATAGTAGCTTTCCTTCCCCATGCCCAAAGCTCCATAAAAGATTTTACAGGAACTCCCCCAAACTTTACATACCTCTCTCCCCCGGCGTTCTCCACTGCTGTCAGCCGCGTCCGTGATTGGCTGCTTCTCAGTTCCATGCAAGCAGAGGGCCAGTACAGTACGCCGTGGGAAAGAGGTAAGTACAACAGCAACTTATTGAAGTTGCGAAAACACAATTAAACCCAATTAAGTTTTTGATTTTTTTTTTAAATTTTATATTTTCTAATATTGGGATTTCAATATTTCAACAATAATTTCTGAAACCAGCATTTCTGAAAAGCTTATTTAGCAAAATTAGGAACTTGATAACTTTTCAGGTGTTGGCGGTTCCCCTACTTCAATCAAGGTAAGGTAATTAAAACCCCCAATGACTAAAACGTGCCCCACAGGCCTTTTGACTTTAGAAAACCCTTTTTCAGCTTAAAGGGCATCTATAGTGGGAAAATGAACTTTTTTTTCCTTTCTTTCCATGAGTTCTATAATTCCCCACAATCCCCAGAGTGTCTTCACTTTTTTCAGATTCCCTCTCTGTCCTGAGATACACCAGTTAGAAGAATACGAGATTGCATTCCTCTACTCCTACTTGGACTGTCAATCAAATCCCTGTGACATGATCCCCCCTCCCTGCTCTGTAATAAACAGAGATAAGAGCATTAGCAGGGGGAGAGAGGTAGCTTTATTGGTAGATATAAGGCTGCACTTGACCCCCCTTCTTAATAGCTTTCACTGATTGATAATGGGTCACAAAGTGAGAGATCGCAAACTGTACTGTTCTCCTTCTTCTTCCATGTCTCCAGTGCTTTCTATTGGCCACTGTGCGTGGGTGTGTTTTTCAGGATGTTGAACTTTTAACTCCTACTGCACATGATAAGCTTATCGGTTAGCCGGAGTTGAGACATGGAGGAGGTAACAGAGGGGAGGGGGAAGGGGGGAGTGCTGCACACAGATCTGACACCATGGTTAAACAAAGTCACTGACATGAGATAGGATTAAGGCAGCACAGAGTACATAAATTTAACTTTGCAAAGGGGCAATGTGTTTTTTTCACTATAGATGCCCTTTAAGGAATATAAATGGTTCTTTACTGTGAAGACAGTGGCATTGTGGTATGCTCTACCTGATAATGTTATGATGGCAGATTCTTTAAATTCATGGATGTCCTCTTTTTACATACAGAATATCTAGGGTTAATGTATATTAAATCTAGTACACATTTGATTCTTTGCCCTGTTGCAGTTTGGAGTATGTGGGAGGGAAGCTGGCGGTATGGTCTGTAATTATGTATCTGTATATTTTGTGAACACTACATATATATATGATATGCTATTGCAGGAGATTGAACAGAAAATTTGGACAGTGGATGGAAAATATGTCTCATCCATTACAGTTAAACCAGGACCAAAGTCGAAACCAGTAAGTTGCATTAATATGAGTTCATATTTCATATAAATTTATTGTGCAATTATTGCCTATATACAAACCTAATTAAGTGCCGATAAAGAACTCACTGAACAATCTGACATGTTGAATCTGACATGTTAAAACATTTTTGCTTTTAACTTGCTTCAAAGCAGCACAGCAAAGCCAAAATGGATTAAGCCTTACAAATACAAATGTGTCTGCTTATTGTGAATTCCCATGTATTAAGGACCGGAACTAATTTATTTTGAAGAATGGGAACTTTGGTTAAATAATCACCTTTAGGCTTGAAAACTAGAAATACTCTACTTAACCCATTACACTATAGGTGCATCAGTAATTTCATAGAGACGAATTAGTGCGCTTTCGGATATGCAAAGAAATGCTGTTCGCATGCGCTCTGAAAACAGATCGGTAACTCATGAGAAATTGTGCTGGTGTGGCATAGCCTTGAAGTTACCTTTCAAATACATGATGCAGACTGCATTGGTTTCAGTGAAAGTGACTGTTCTTTTGGTGAATAGGGGAGTGGGGTCAGTGACACTGCAAAGAGAACCAGCAACCTAAATAAAATGCCTCTGGTGCTGTCCCCCTTACAAGAGTTTCATATGTCCATGCCCTTATAGTTGGGAGGGTGATGCCATAGACTTTTATTGACAGGCACCCTAAGAAAGTTTATCAACACACCTTATGGATGCCCCATCACAATGCAACTGAGTGGGGTAAGGTAAGCAGCAAGTGTAAGAAATAAGACATCTAAAACCCCACCAATTAGGAATCAGTGGCACACCCCCACAAAAATAAAGAGAAAGTAAAATAAGGGATAATGATGATTTTGCTGTTGCTTTAGTCCAAAAGTTATTATACACCTTTTAGAATAGGACACCAGGTCTTGGGGGTGCAGGTTATGAGAGATCTCACAGAGTTGCTGATATTTTTTCTTTTATACTAGTCCAAATGCAAGATCCCACTTTTTAGCGGCACTGTCAAATAACTTCAACACTTCAGATCTCTTACGCCGAGTTCTGTACAATACTGTTCTGATGTCCTCAATCGATGCCATGCTACTACCCCAGCCTATGAACCTATTAAAACTAATTACAAACAATAATAGATTACAGTAAAATCTGTATCCAGGAACAAAAGTCAAAAGAATCGCTTGCAATTCAACCTAAAGGCTTCCTCATGCGATCAACATAAAACTTTTAAAGTTTGATGTTAATCGCCTGAGTAAACCCGTATGGTGAAACGTGTACCAAGGACATGTATAAATAAATAAGTTATTCCGATTCCCTGATTAAATAGATGTTACGTTTCTTGCTAAATAGTAGTTTGTTTTTTTTGCAACAAGTTCATCATTTTCCTGCAAAATGAGCACTATCCAATAATTATCTTATATTAAATTGAATGTTGCGGGTGTTACACCCATTTAGTGTTTATAGTTACAAATACAGTTCAGGTCATCATTACACCAGACATTACCTAATTTTAATATAGAATTAGACTTTAGTACAAATTTATTATTACAAATCACAGCATTCCTGAAGCTCTTGCAAACTGGTATAATTTATATCACTTACCCAGGTCCCAGTAAAAGGTATCACCATTCTCCGCCAGTTTCCATTTTCTTCTGTTCTGCAACGAATGTCTGTTATAACCCGTGTGGTGGATGAACAGAGACTCACTGTGTTTATGAAGGGAGCCCCAGAGAAGGTGGTCAGTTTCTGCAAAACAGAGTCAGGTAATGTGATAACTTGTGCAAAAATGAAAAACAAAACAAATTTAAAAGCCTTGAAATGGGTCCATTGATTGATATTAGTTGTAAAACAGCAACATTTTATGAATCAATTTATATCATAATCTTATTGCGTAATGAACATATGATGGCATTTGGCAGGCTATTAAATAAATCATGATTATACAATTGCATTATTTTTCCTTTTATTCAGTTGAATATAACCATTTCTAAACATTAAAAAGAGTACTATTATCAAAAGTGCTTAAAAATTTACAAGATACAATGTTTCAGGGATATCCTCTTCTCTAGGTGTAAAAGAACCAATGCAGTGGCACAAACATATATAAACTGTGCCTACAATAGGTGTTGCTGATAATTGTGTGAACAACATAATTACTGTAACCATTTCAATTTTACTGATTAGTGAAGAACAGTTTTCCTTATACCAGGTGTATAACTTAAATTAAGGTTTGGCAAAATTGTCATAGTGCCCTTTATAAAACGGAAAAATGACCTTATCCATCCCCTCTCTGGTGGAAATAAATAGTTGCCCATGTTTAATATCATTTCTTCTTCATACTGAGTAGTTAAAATACTCAGATTTCTGTCTATATAAAGTGGGTATGGCAATTGCACACCCATGTGCACAAAAATTATTGAAAACACACCGCACAGCATATCATCATGCATCACAAACCAATAGGCCCCATCCACATCAGTAAGTAAAAAGCAGACACATCACAATGTGGCAGACCCCACCACCGTAGGTTCACAAAAATACTCTACCGATCGGCTGGAGACATGGCATGGGTGCAATTAAAAACAAGGCTAGACGCATTTTGTCCATGTCCCCGGACTTTGTTGCTAGTGGAAGTGATCTAGGAACTCGGCTTTTACATCAAGTTCTACTCACTAAACTTAATTTAGCTTACTTACGGCTAAATAAACTGATAGCACAGTGATGACATCCATTGAAACAGAACAGGAAACATCATTTTGGCACCATCATAAATATGTGGAAATGGAAAATGTACCAAGTCAATAAAGTTATAAGCCTCAGCACCATCACAACTGTCGAGGACAAAATAAAGGTATATATATTTTGAAGATTTGCACCTCTGATCAATTTCAATGGGCGGCAGTTTATTTTGTTTATTGACAATAATTTATTCCAGATCTATGCCTCCCACATGTCATGTTTTAAAGGGTGTGTCCTATTGTTCTGAATCTCCAACATCCTCCTATAATGGGCAGGACTTAAGCAGTGTAGAACATGTCTCACTGGGCAAATATACAGAGTTTAAAGTCACGATAACTGGTTCGCTACCGGTTAGCGCGACTTTAGCTCCATATTAGCGTTAGATGCGTTATAAAGTGGGTATGGCAATTGCACACCCATGTGCACAAAAATTATTGAAAACACACCGCACAGCATATCATCATGCATCACAAACCAATAGGCCCCATCCACATCAGTAAGTAAAAAGCAGACTATCACAATGTGGCAGACCCCACCACCGTAGGTTCACAAAAATACTCTACCGATCGGCTGGAGACATGGCATGGGTGCAATTAAAAACAAGGCTAGACGCATTTTGTCCATGTCCCCGGACTTTGTTGCTAGTGGAAGTGATCTAGGAACTCGGCTTTTACATCAAGTTCTACTCACTAAACTTAATTTAGCTTACTTACGGCTAAATAAACTGATAGCACAGTGATGACATCCATTGAAACAGAACAGGAAACATCATTTTGGCACCATCATAAATATGTGGAAATGGAAAATGTACCAAGTCAATAAAGTTATAAGCCTCAGCACCATCACAACTGTCGAGGACAAAATAAAGGTATATATATTTTGAAGATTTGCACCTCTGATCAATTTCAATGGGCGGCAGTTTATTTTGTTTATTGACAATAATTTATTCCAGATCTATGCCTCCCACATGTCATGTTTTAAAGGGTGTGTCCTATTGTTCTGAATCTCCAACATCCTCCTATAATGGGCAGGACTTAAGCAGTGTAGAACATGTCTCACTGGGCAAATATACAGAGTTTAAAGTCACGATAACTGGTTCGCTACCGGTTAGCGCGACTTTAGCTCCATATTAGCGTTAGATGCGCGGGTTACGCAGAAATCACCTGTGCATCTGGCGCTCATGATCTAATATCGCGTTTGCGCTCGTTTTAGCGCAGGATTTTAACGCCAGCAGATAGCTGGCGTTAAAATCCCGCAGTGGCTAAATCCCTACTGGGATTACCCACATTTGCAAACACCATATTAAATCGCAAACAGGACTTTTACCCAGAGCGGTAGTGGCTCTGGGTAAACGAGCCTGTAAAAGTATATGAGGTATGAGTTAGGATGAAACCATTTAAATTGCACTCAATCTGACGCCACTCTACTTGTTAGAGTATCCACCAAACTCAATGCTATATTACAACACTTCTTTCAACAATTTTACAATTTTATACAATGCTTGCTAGAAATGAAACTGTTTAACTGTATTTATGTGTTATTGATTATTCTTTCATATATTTTAAATAGTTCCACCAGATTTTGAAAGCAAACTTTTTAACTATACGGTAGAAGGCTTTCGAGTTATTGGTCTTGCCTATAAACACTTAGTTATAAAGGAAGATTCAGAAATTGGAACAATTGAAAGGTAATTTTTTTAAATTTTCAAATATGACCATTGGGATTTTTAACCCTGTAAGTGTTACATTTTACACTCTTGTTAAAAAGAAGCAGATCTTAAAATTTACCATCTGCACACTGTCCAGACATGTTAGGGGCAAGAATTCAAGAATACATTTGCCCTTTAGATCATCCATCAGATCCCCTCATCGAATACAAAACCGATGAGGGGATCACAAAAATTAACCATATTATTTAGGGAGAGGGTTTCTGTCTTTTTATGCAGAGACTCAGTGGAAAGGGAATCCCCATGAAATCAAAGGATATCCGGGATTTCCTTAGGCTTACTCCATCCATCCTGTAGTGGAATTGTGCAGTGGTAAACTGCGAAAATCCTTAAAAATACGATCGGAGATCACTTTCGAGTTTCCAATCTTATTTTTGAGGATCGAATGTTCAAGGCTAATTTCAAAAATTATAGAAAATAGCTCTGTACATTCGAAAATCTTTCAAAATTGGTTCCGTTTTCGGATCTTCTGGATTTTCCCGGATCCGGGAATCCGAAAATGCAACAAAACTATTGAGTTTCGGCCATCTATACTACTGAGATATAGCAAGCCAACATTGATATCCTGCTTGCTATTGTATTTGTGAATGGATCTGAGAGATTCATTCAGAAATATACAGGGTTATTCAATAAAAGTTCTTATCGTTTAAAATGGTGCTAATTTTGCCCCAACGAATCAGATCTTTGCTTTCAAATGTTAAATAAGATCTGATTGGTTGGGCCAAAATTAGCACCATTTTAAACGATAAGAACTTTTTTTGAATCTCCCTGAGTGTTTTTTCTAATTTTTTTTGATGTTGGCAGTCTTCTTATAGACTAGGCCATCTTTATGCAGAGCAACATTTTTGTTTCAAATCCTCTTTACTGTGCCATGTTCAGTGACCAGTATGAGAGAATGTGAGAACGAAAACACCAAATTTAACACACCTGCTCCTCATTACACCTGAGACCTTGTCAACACACCTCCCCATTCACACCTGAGACCTGAGACAATAACAAATCACATCACATTTATTAGGGGAAATGGCTAATTGAGCAGTTTGGCCATTTTTCACTTTGAGGGAGTACTCATTTTTTTTGCCAGCGGTTTGGACAATGATGGCTGTGTGTTGGGTTGTTTTAAGGGGACAGCATATTTGCATTGTTTTAAAGGGCTGTACACTGGCTGACATGACATACATGTGAAACATGCAATCACATTAACATATTAATATATCACAATAATAATATTGGTAAAATAAGTGTAAAATCCAAGCACCATGATGTATTATTGGGTAAATGTGGGCTTTACTTAATTACGCAACATGATACTATAGATCTGCTCTAACTAATTATTGTTCTTTTTACGTCAGTTCAGATAACATACCCAACAGTATATACCATACTTTAAAGGGTAGTGCCCTCGTCCGCGCTCTCAATGACTTTCAGGCACAGTATCATCATTCTGACGATTTTATTATCAACATATAACCCCTTTAGTATTATCCAGGCGTGACCATATAACAAGTATGTCCGCAAAAGTTCTTACACAATTAGTGAAAAAGCGTTTCTTGTAAGATGTCTCGACTTTAAATTAAAGTTGAGACATCTCACAAGAAACGCTTTTTAACTAATTGTGTGAGAACTTTTGCGGACATACTTGTTATATGGTCACGCCTGGATAATACTAAAGGGGTTATATGTTGATAATAAAATCGTCAGAATGATGATACTGTGCCTGAAAGTCATTGAGAGCGCGGACGAGGGCACTACCCTTTAAAGTATGGTATATACTGTTGGGTATGTTATCTGAACTGACATAAAAAGAACAATAATTAGTTAGAGCAGATCTATAGTATCATGTTAAGTATAGTAGCAAGTTAGGCTACAAGTTTCTTGTGTTTTATATTTACTTAATTACGCAACATGATGTGATGGGAGACTTTAGGGGGAAAAAATTTGGTTGCCCAACCAATTAATATTGAGATTGTGGAAACAGAGCCATGTAAGTACTAAACTAGCAATTAAGAGGGGCAGTTAATGATGAAAAAAGTTATTTCTTTTTTGTGAAGAGAACAGAGCAAGGTACTTTACCAGTAATCTTGGAGATGAATTCCAAAGAAAGATGAGCCTGCAGGATAGTGGAGAAAACAACTAGATTGTGGAATTATGGGGTCAAAGAAAGGTTCTCCTGCTGCGCTCTGTTTTGTTCTTATAGGATATGCACAAAAAAAATATTTTTTTACTGGAATTCAGTTATATATATGTATATTGATTATATTTTCTTTGATAGTATAAATGATAAACCAGATCAGCAGCACTTCTGCAAAATGTAATTGTAATTTAGCCTAAGGAGTGCTTCCACAATGCTTCTATTGTATGTAGTCATAAAAAAGGGCCCCTTGGAATATTGTGCAGGTATGTACCTGGCACACATACAGGATGATGTACAGAAAGCCACAAAGCACCTTAAAACCCCCCACTATATAATTTGTGTATAGTGTGGATATAAAGTGGGTTTAAGCAAATGTTTTTACAGCACAAGAATGCACAAGCAATGTGCAAAGATTTAAGATGGAAATAACTAGGCTTCAATACTACCAAATGCCAGATCTTGCAAAGTAAAATCAGAATGTAATAAGAGCCACTATACACTTATTAAGTCACAGGTTAGGGGCAACACCAAGCAATTGTGGTTCTTGTTACAGGTACTGAATTCTCTTTTTCATAGATAATCTATGCTTTATCCAATCACTGCTTTTTCCTGATTGCAATTATAAAACTCGTCATACTTCTTCAGTGTAGATTACTTTTTACAATTGGACAATGCAAGAAATGTATTTCTGGTTTTGAAGAGTGGGACGAGCAAAGACCTATTTGCTAGGAGTGCAGACTCGAAATAAACCCTGGACTAGATTTAAAATACATACAGTACATGATTGCTCACAAAGTTAAGTTCAGTTTTAGCTACCTGTAGTTTTATCTACATTTGTACATGGATGGAGAATGGGTAGCAGGAAACATTTTTTTTTTTTTTACAGCATCATTTATGTGGACTAAAGTTTTAAGCGTTGTACAATGACAGGCTTCCGTTTTGGGGCCATATCTATCTAACCTGTTTATCAGTGTGTAATGAAAGCAAAATCTCTGTGTTTCCTGAATAGGAGAATTTAATATTTTATGATAATTCTCTGCAAATTGTATAAATACATAAATCTGACACTATAAATACTCAAATGTCACTCTGTAATTGTTCAAGAGGTACAAAAGTATAGGGTCCCATCATGTCTGAAAGATCCACTCAGTACAGATATGATCACAACCAGGATAATTACTGACTTCTACTTTATTCAGACATACTGTAACATGAACTAGAAAATAACATGTCATTCTCTTAAGGTGATCTGCTAGTGGAAATATTAATTTTTACAGCAATGACAATGATTAGGCAGTTTTTCCAAAATTCTGACAAAACAAGATTTTTAAAATGTATTTTCTATGAATTTCAGAGAAGGGGTTGAGTGTGATCTTATGTTTCTGGGATTTCTTATATTGGAAAATCAACTCAAACCTGAAACCAAGTCTGTTATTCAAGAACTGATCACTGCTAATATAAGATCAGTCATGATCACAGGTAGTGTATATTTGGTATGTGTTTTATATATATGTGTAACAATTACATGTTTAGTTAATACTGTTTCTTTAAAGCATAGAGGCAAGCTGGCAAAAAGGGGCAGTACCAGGAAGTAAGCTAGGGAATATCATGGGATGAGAAAGTGTGATGTACCTGTTGCTCTGTGTGAATAAATCAAGTTCCCTCTACATTCCAAGTGTTTTCTTGCTCTTGAACAATATAACAAGAGAGACACAACAATATGCAAGAAATATTAATGAAATATTTTACTCCCCCCTTATTCTTTCCATGGATTATACCCAGGGTGAGCACCTGAAGCATTAGGTCCTCACCCCTGGGTTCTTCTTAGATAAGCAGCATTACTTACCTATATTTAATTTGCTGCTTTGGTCCCTGGTATTCTCTTCAGGGCAGGGCCTTGTGTGAATGTATACATGTAATTGTAAAGTGCTACGGAAGATGTTGGCACTATGTAAATGCACAATAATAATAATTACCAATACCCCCCAAAAAAACACTGTAACTCCTCCTGTTTTTAAAAGTAAAAAAAAAATATATATATACAGTATACGTAGGTATAGATGGATTAATTTACAATATTTTCCAACAGAATTAACATAGTTGTGAGTAGTAAATATTTACAAGAGAGCTAACGTCATTATTTTTACTATATTGAAGGTGACAATCTCCAAACAGCATGTACTGTCGGAATAACCTCTGGATTAGTGCCTAAAAATGCCAAACTATATATACTTGAATCGGAATCCCCAAAATGGAACAGTCCAGCATCTATTACCTGGAACTTAGTGGAAAAGAGCAAACAAAATGGAAACAATGTATGTTCTTATGAATATTTACTAGTATTGATATTCTGGATTTGGCCCGCAGTTTAAGAAAAGCATACTAAGAGAGATGTGTATGGATAATTAAAGATGGTTATTCTCCGAGAGTGACATCCATTTCACCTAAAACAGTAAAGGGACAGTTCAGTGGAAATGATCAATATTTGTTAAGTTGTTAGTTTGTTTAATGCATACATAGTTATACTACATAATCTATTCCATTTTGAAAATTCAGTTGATTTCATACCCTTTGCTGTTCCCTGCTGTTAGTAAGCTGACATTTCAGGTTCTAATGGTCCTTCTTCTTCCCAGGATGCACCACATCCTTGGAATGTTCCTAACAGTTATTTCTACTGATTGGCTGTTGGATGGGTCAAAGATGCTCAGATCTCTACTGAGCAACTGAATCAACCCAGGCGCTGGGTCAAGGGCAAAACCATAACAGTCTCTAATAGGGGTCCTGCAAACAGGAAGTCAGTATTTCGTTTTATTTCGCATTTATTTATACACAGACAATGCTGAATTCATTATGGTCATTGGGATGAAAAAATACTGCTCTTTTTTCTGAAAAGTACATGTATTTGTACTAAACTTCCCCTTTAAAGGTTTCATTACGTTTTAGTTATCTTGAGACCTTTTGCATTTCAGTTGTTTCTGAACAAAGCTAAACAGTTTGCGAAATTACAGTATTTAGGATACAATTTAGAAAAATACAAGTAGTTAACATTTCAGACTTAAGATACTGCTGATTATTTGACTTAAGGTGGCCATACACCAGCGAGATATTACTTCCCCGACAGACCATGCGATCACAAAATCCCATTCATTTTGCGATCGCATGTCGGTCGTATATAAGATCGGGAGAGGTGGTTCCGGCAGGATCGCAGGAACATCGCGTGAGCGGTCGGTCGGGTAAGTAATATTGTGCTGGTGTATGTTTATTGTCTCATCTCTTCTAGTTCCACAAGCTGAATGCCATACAAATCATCAGACTGGCACTTACTAAAGCTACTCCTCCTCCTCCAGTTTGATGTCAACTAGTTGTAGGTAAATGTTAAATGAAAAAAAAATAGTATGACCCAACATCAATTTTTGTGGCTAAAGGAGCATTGTAAAGGTATACACACCGTATAAATGGCCAGATGATTTCATTAAACTGGTGAGTTTGGCTACTTATAAGATTTTAGACATTTTAAACACTTTTACCTTATCTCACAAAACTTGCACATGTTAACTGCTAACATCTTCTGTTTTTCTGAGGCTTTTTACAAATAAACTGTGTTCTGGTTTTAATTCCATTGATTTCCACATGAGAAACTTTGATTGTTGTAAAGGGCTGAACCAATAGGTTCAACTGAGTTCTTATAATAGAGATCGCAAAACTGAGTTTTATAAAGAGATTAAACTAATACACCTATTTCATTGTTTAGTTGCAAATTTTTAATAAAAGGTGTGTAATATTTTAGATCTACTATATCAAATTCAGTTAATCAGTTGATCAGGTCATCATTTATTTTTTAATAAGAAATTAAACTTAATAGAAATAAATCAGTTATCCAGCCTGAGACAAAAGGGTATCTCCATTGATGGAAAAAAAAAAAGTTTCTTAATAAATTATAAATTTAATTAAAATAAATCAAAAGTAGTTGTCGAACCTGAAAAAGAACTAATCTGTGCAGAGGCAAAGAAAGCCACATAAAAATAGCATCAGGGCACTAGTATTAAAGGGTATGTCCACCCTTAAATATTTTTTGATATATGATTCCCCTTGTCCCCCCAGCCCCAACCGCTCTATTTTTAATCTTAGAAAGTGCCCGAAACTCTACTTACCTCCCCTCTTTCCTCCGCCGCGCTGACGGCCCTCTGCTTGAAAGAAAATGCAAGCAGAGGGGCGGGACCGGCAGTCGCGTCTGTGATTGGCTGACTGGCAGCCAATCACGGATGCGGCTGTCGGGAGTTCTTTGCAGCGGGGGAAAGAAGGAAGGTAAGTAGAGTTTGGGGCACTTTCTAAAAATACAAATAGAGCGGTTGGGGCTGGGGGGACAGGGGGAATCATATATCTAAAGGGATTTACACTAGGGGGAGGGAATCCTAAGAGGGAGGGAGAGGGAGGGGGAGAAGGGCTGCAAAATGCATGCCAAACTTCTCCCGGAGGCCAGGTAGGAGGCAGAGTCCTATATGGACTCTGCTATCCTCCTGGTGGGCAGTTTTTGGGACTTTGGGGGGGGGGGACTACAGGAGAACAAGATGGAGCTGGGATGTAAGGGAAGGATTAAAGTACACTACACAATGGGGCCAGTAGTGGGGGGGGATTATAGTTTTGGGGGTGGACATGCCCTTTAATAGTAGGGAGTATTCATATATAATGAGGGGGGTGCTCCTATCCACCAAACAATATAAATTACACAAAGAGCACAGTAGTGGATATAAATGGGCACACCATAGTAAAATAAAACTCCTTTATTATCATACACATATGGGAGCAACTTTAGTACATAAGAAACATAAAATGAAAAACACATCCAGCATGCACAGAGTAGATAATGTATCAATATTAGCAACATGGGTTGATATACCAGTATATCAGATAATACACAATGTAATTGGTTAGATCACACACATAGTCAAAATATCCCATAAATATGGGGAAAACAGTAGTATAAACACCCCTCACTGTCAATAGGATCAAAAAAGTCTTCATAACAATATAACCACCTAATAGAGGAGTACACAGATATGTGGCAGATCCTAACCCCAACAAGGTAACACCAATGAAAGAATACGATACCGATACTTAGAAATAATGCAGGCCTCTGTGCAGCTAGAGCTAGTTAAAAACGGGCTAGACGCATGTCAGTAGCACAATACATAAATAACCAACATCCCCTTATATACCCAAGTAAATCCCAAAATATATTCACCACATGTGTAACTAGTATGAATAGGCCCAGCCAGTAAGGCACATAATAATGACATCATCCTCAGTGTCTCACATTTAACACGGCTAGTAACTATACGTCATGGCGGAATGCTAAGCCTAGCTCCTCCTCAAGGAGGGTATGGCTAAGCCTAGCTCCTCCTCAGTACCTCCCATATGTTTCTCCCAGATCAACAAAGCAAGTGCATGTCTCAGATTAGTGGTCTAGTAATGGGTCTCTAAAGCTCCCGCTGTTCTAAAAGCACGGACCCATCCTCCAAAAGTCTTGTGTGTGTAACTATATACAATACTCATTAAACCTATAGAGAACAGACCACACATGCATATTGCAAAGTGTGATCCCAATAAATCCTACAACGTAAGATCACTCATGCATATGATAATGTTAAATAGTCCCTGGGTCGGCATCAGATATTAACATATAACTAAACACACATAAGTATAATAGAATGCCTACTGCTGTGGACATTGAGAAAAATGTGTTGACATTGATAAAGCACCTAAAATACCTGCTGTATACACTGTAAAGATAGGAAAGGGAGCAAAAAGACAGTTATGCTATCCCTAAGGTCAACTAAGTAAAAATAGACCTAGTATTACAATAAGGCCACCTAACAAATACAAATAGAAATAGACCCGATAGTTCCTCTGCCCATAGATCTAATATACAAACCCAAACCCCTAGTATATCCAATAAGCTATATTAAGTATACAATATTTCAATAGATAATCATGGTAAATATGTACATACATAATACTCATGTATCCTAAACATAATAATTATAATCTCGATTCTCTAAAGGCACAATTTTAATCTCAAAATGTTGTATTTAAGTCTCCACAATCTTCAAGCGAATGTCCTCCATTAAATCCAGTTAATGGATCACAATCCCATCCACGGAACACATATCCAATGGAGACCATTTACAGGTAAGTAGGATAATCTTCTGGTAAATCACAGTCCTATTACCCAAATATCTAGACAAGCATCATAGGAAGTTCTTTCATAAATTCCTTGCACTATATAGGAGAATTTGGTAGAACAAACTGTACTGCACCGAAGACCTCCAGTTTAAGGAGACAAAGAAAGGAAATAAAATGTATCAAAATGAAGGTCTATACATTCCTGTCTTACTTTCCAAGCCCATGAGCGAGAGCAGGCACACTAGTATCCAAGGTAACGGAATGCTGTTGTCATAAGCAGGGTCAGGCTTTCCCGACGCATCCTCTGCTTTTCTGCGCATGCGCAAAGGGGGAACCTACGTCAGCGTGTGCTCTAGAGGCAGGCATGAGAATGAGCTGAGATACAGCCGGCTGAGCGTTCGTAACAGAGGAACATATGTAACTTCAACAATACTGCTTAGAAATGGATGATATTCAAGGTACAGTTTATTCTTAATCATAGGATTAAGAATAATGCATCTTTTGAAGCAAGGTTGATTTTATGAGTGGAGATACCCTTTAATATTAAGATTTTTTGTGTACAGGTATAGTCTTGAGGGGCCAGTCAACAGGACACATGTGGCCCCAGGCATCACTTTGCCCAGATCTGGACTAGATGGAATTATGTCAATTGCTATGTTAAAATGCTACTATGCTTACCTTGGACATATGTCTTTATTCAACCTCAATTGCAATGTTTATATTTAACTATATATACTTACCTTTACTAAAAATGCTTCCAAACATCATTAAACAGGAAGATCATTGGATGTGTAAGTACATTTAGAAGCATTTTTGGTAAAGATAAGAAAAGTGAAAAATGCTTTTGAGTTCTTAAGCACTGTGTAAAATTAAGTTTAGAGAGTGGACATGCCCTTTAAAAATAGCAATAATATAAAATATTTATATTCAATTTTGGATTTCTTGTAGAAGGAAACAATGAAGCTTGGATTTATTTCTAATGAAATCTCATGGGATCATAACAGAACATCAACCAAATATTATTATGCCATGAGTGGAAAATCATTTCAAACTATTAAGCAACACTTTCCTAATTTTGTGCCAGATGTAAGTAAGAAAATATTCTTCTATTTTAACTTTGCTTAAAAACTATATCTATTCTTAAAATAAAAAATTATGCCATTTTTCCATTGAGTTTTATTTTAGATATATTAACATAGAAATATATATATATTAACATAGAAATGATAATCAATGCACATTCCTAGGCCCCATACAATATCATATTATCTGCACACTGGCATACATTATAAACAAAGGTGTTTTAGTATACATTACTGTGATCACATGAATGAAAATCCTTCCAACCACGTCACGGTAACCCCAGTCTGGAAGGTCCTAACTTCTAACCTTTTTTACTTCAATTACCATTAGCAAACTTTTGTATTTCTCATACTTGTGCTCCGGATCAATATAGCAGGCTTTCTCACTTCCCCAGCTCAGTGGCTTTTTAAAATGAAGGAAAGAAGCCATCCATCCAGTGCTTTATATTAAAGGCATATGACCTCCAATTAAACGGTTGTGTTGGGGGTGCTATTACCACATGGAAGCTTGACCATGTTTCCTAATAATTACATACAATAGAAGGACTGTGAAAGCACTTCTTAGGCTAAATTACAATTACATTTTGCGGACGTGCTACTGATCTGGTCAAACATTTATACAAACAAAGAAAAGATTGTCAATGCACATTCCTGGGTTCTATACAATATCATATTATCTGCACACTGCCAAAGCCAAAGGGCTGAGGGGACATGAAAAAGCTCCAGTGTGAAAGTTTGAGAAATGCAAACATTTGCTAATTGTAATTGAAGTAAAAAAGGTCAGAAGTTCGGACCTTGGCATATCATTCTGCAGAGCAACTCTGCTACATTTCATACAAAAGCATAACACCTCCAATTAAAGGGATGGATTGGGGGTGCTACTACTACATGGAAGCTTAAATAACTCTGCTGCATTACATACACAGAAGGGGTCTGTGGTAGAACATCTAAAAGGGAATCTATACTGAAAAAAAAGGTAGATTAAATAGTAGGTAGACCATTACTGGAACCTATACATCTTCCTACCCACCACTGTACCTTTTTTTTGTTTTGTTAATCTGCTACCTATTTATTTAGATATGCCTTTAGAGATGCCTTGCTCTCAAGTGCCTTGTAGTTTTGCTGTAGATGGAATGGTGACAGAATTTTGATAGTTGGAATGCTGTGTGCTGTTTTGACAATCGATTTGTGGGGGGAAAGTCAGGTCAGATAAAAGTGGGAGTAGTTAAAAGAGTGAGGGGGGATAATGCTCCTGAGCAAAATATGTGCTGGATTGAAGGCATGCAGCAACACACACACCTCAGAGTAATTGCTACATACAAGAATTTATTTATTGGTTTAAAATGAGGAAAAGTATTTTTTTTTTCAGTATAGTGTCCCTTTAAGCAAAATTGTATAAATATCCTAGTAATGTATTTATAGCCTGTACTGCATATCTCTTTAATCGTTACCATTATTTTTATTTTTTTGCTTTTCCACTTTTTCTTATTGAGCATTTTTTTATCTTGCAGATTCTTCTAAATGGACTTATTTTTGCTAGAATGACCCCAAAACAAAAAGCTCTTATTGTTGAAGATTTTCAAAAAATCGAGTAAGCTATTAAAATAAAATCAGGCTCATTTACCCAGACTCGCTGGGCAAATAAATGGAGTTAAAGTCACGCTAACCGATTCGCTACCGGTTAGCGTGACTTTAAGTCCATATTAGAGTCAGATGCGCGGGTTACACAAAAATCGACCGCGCATCCGACACTCGCGATTCAGTATCGCGTTTGCACTAGATTTAGTGCAGGATTTTAATGCCAGCAAATAGCTGGCATTAAAATCCCACAGTGGGTAAACCCCTTACCGGGATTAACCCACATTCGCAATCGCGATATTAAATCGCGGAAATTGCATTCACCCAGAGCAATAGCAGATTTGAGTAAACGAGCCTGAATGGGTTTTAACAACAATTTTGCAATCTTTGATCTCTGCTATTATAAATAAATAAAAATTGTCCAAATGACAACATGATAAATAAATAATAAGTGCACTCGTGGAACTTTTTAATCAAATATATTCTGTATTCTCGCACCTAAAAGGAGCCCACACACATCACTCTATGTGATATGGTAAAGAGTATTCACTGTTCAACAGTATAGCAAATGCAAGTTGTTTTTCACTTTCAAAGTCTGAGCATAGCATCTCATCTTGCAGACTAAACAACTTCTTTTTTTCTGTTTTTGAAGCAAACTGCTCTTCTGCTAATTTGTTAAAACTGATATAAAATTAACTGTACACTAGACATTAGGGATGAATTAGAACTCAAACTCAAACCCAAGTTCGAGTCGGATTTTATGACTTATATGAACTCTTCAAACAACGAATTTTTGGACTTTTCACGCTAAATTGAAGCAGGAAGCAGTCAGGACCTGTCACTTTAGCTGGCGGTGGATCGTGAGTAAGGTAAATATACTCACCTTCATTCCAGGCTTCTGTACAATTGATTGTTCTTACCCCCCATTCTTTAATCAATGCATTAAAGGAATAGTTTAACTTTTCAGTAAACTTTTTTTCTGATTTTAAAATAATGAGTACTTGCAGAAATGAAAATGAAGTAACTAAACATCATATGTATATTGCATATTTCTTTTTTGTAGCTACTGTGTTGCTGTGTGTGGAGATGGAGCAAATGATTGTGGGGTACGTAAGACAAAGCCCAAAATTTTTTTTCAAAATCTTGTATTATGCTAATTTGTCATATGATCATGCTTAAAATTTGAAAATGTAGTAAATGCTAGCTTAGCTGTTCCATATTCTCTTTTCCAATCTTATTCTATGTTTTCTGTGCCTATGTTTTCTATTCATTTTTAACTTGCCCTCATCTAAATAGTTTCACCAATTTCTGAGAGTGGTAGTAAATTTTCAGGGAGATTCAATAAAAGTTCTTATCGTAAAAAATGGTGCTAATTTTGCCCCAACCAATCAGATATTATTTAACATTTGAAAGCTAACATCTGATTGGTCGGGGCAAAATTAGCACCATTCTTAACAATAAGAGCTTTTTTTGAATAACCCTGTTTTCTTTCAGAAACTAAAAATATAAATAATTTCAGGAAATTGAAAATAATTTAAATAAGAGGTGCAAATTTTGCCTGAGCTATTAATTTGCCTCAAGCAATCAGATGATACCTTTTTACTTTACTTCAACATTTGAAAACATCTTATTCTACAGCAACCAATTAGAACACGGCAACATTTTGCACCTTATTGAATAATGCCCATGTGTATTTTACAGAACCCCATATTTTTCTTCTTACTAAATTTGCTTTTTGATGATATGTGAGAAGCAGACTACATAGATATTCATAATGCTCATAGACGTTTTACAAAAAGTAAATGAGTAAATGTAAAGTCATATAAATGCAGTAAGAGAGTTTTGTCAGGGAAATGGTAGGGTAAATCTAACACAGAAAACCAGTATTTAAACTAGAAGTTTATGAAAGCCTGCTGCTATAATGGTTAACCTAACAAATGCAAATATTGGATTTAGCAGACTGGTTAGACTCACAGTGAAAGATTTAATAATTTGCCTGGAGCTATTGCATTACAGTTTTACAACAGTGACAGATATTAGTATCAGAAGAGATACAGTCAGGGGCTATATATGGAGAGCCGCTAATGTCTTTTTCCATCTTTAAGTCACCTTAAGTAGAGATGGACACAAAACCAAACTCAAACCTGAGTTTGAGCTGAACTTTATGAGTTCAGACAAACTCAAACTATTCAAACAAGTTCGGGTTCAAACTAGTTTGTTTTTCCGGACTCGAGGCTGTATTTTCGATAATTATCATAATTATCATAAATTCGATAATTATTGAATTTACAGGTCGTTCCCTAACCCTAGAATGTATCGTTCGTTAACCCTCGAAAGTATAGTTTGTTTTTGGTAACCCTCGACTGTACGGATCATTTATGCTAACCCTAGAATGTACCGTTCGTTAACCCTAGAATGTATTGTTTGTTAACTCTTAAATGTAGCCTTCAATTTTCGGTAACCCTCAAAAGTATATCGAGGGTTATTGATATGTACAAGGTTCTTTTCGATGGTTACGGAAAATAACCTTGTACATAACCCTCAAAAATATGTAACGAAGTTCTGAAATCCAAACAATCCGCTTGCTTCTGACATAACGTTCGGATTTCACAACCTAGCAGTTCCGTGACAGATCCACATCCGAGTGGGACCTGGATCCCATCTCTATCCTTATTTCATGTTTGAAGCCTTAGAATTCTTTCTGTTATGTTTCAGGCTCTAAAAATAGCTCATGCTGGGATTTCACTATCAGAACTGGAGGCATCTGTGGCTTCTCCTTTTACCTCTAAAACTGCCAACATATCGTGTGTGCCCAAGCTACTCAAGTAAGTTAGTTTTCTTTTAACAAAGCCCCAGGAATACTAATTCACATAATTGCTAATACACATTTAAAAGAAGAGTAATTTTTTGGCTGAACATTCCCTTTAAGGTCCATATTTATAAAGGTGCTTTCTCAAGATACCACGCCTTTAAGGGTATAGATAAAAACCGGAACCGGAACGGAACCGCAGGCACCGCACTGCCCTCTTGCATATGGGAGGGCTAATTACCTGCAATTCCGGCTGAGAAGGTAAAAACCGGAACATTTCCGGAAAGAAGAGAAGTCTGATGTTGGTTCCGGTATTTACATAGCAGCAAACGGAATCCCAGTAAATCCAGAAGTGAAGTCCCTGCAGTGTCGGGTCAGTGACTCATTGGGAACTCTGCTCTGTCCACTCTGTGCTGAACTCTCTCTCACTACCTGCATGGAAACCCTGGGGACAGGGACAATCCTGTGTAAAACCTGGGTTTCCATGCAGGTAGTGAGAGAGAGTTCAGCACAGAGTGGACAGAGCAGAGTTCCCAATGAGTCACTGACCCGACACTGCAGGGACTTCACTTCTGGATTTACCTTCCGTTTGCTGCTATGTAAATACCGGAACCAACATCAGACTTCTCTTCATTCCGGAAATGTTCCGGTTTTTACAATGCAACTATCTGACTGTCTGTGAGAGTGTCTGTCTGTGAGACTGTCTATGAGAGTGTCTGTCTGTCTATGAGAGTGTCTGTCTGTGAGACTGTGAGAGTGTCTGTGAGACTGTCTATCTGTGAGACTGTGAGAGTGTCTGTGTGAGAGTGTGTCTGTCTGTGAGACTGTCTGTGAGAGTGTCTATCTGTGAGAGTGTCTGTGTGAGAGTGTGTGTGGGGGTCTGTGTGTGAGAGTGTCTGTCTGTGAGAGTGTCTGTCTATCTGTGAGACTGTCTGTGAGAATGCCTGTGTGAGAGTGTGTCTGTGTGTGAGTGTCTGTCTATCTGTGAGACTGTCTGTGAGAGTGTGTCTGTGTGAGTGTGGGGGTCTGTGTGTGAGAGTGTCTGTCTGTCTGTGAGAGTGTCTGTCTATCTGTGAGACTGTCTGTGAGACTGTCTGTGATAATGTCTGTGTGAGCGTGTGTCTGTGTGAGAGTGTCTGTCTGTGAGACTGTCTGTGAGAGTTGTGTCTGTGTGAGAGTGTGTCTGTCTGTGAGAGTGTCTGTCTATCTGTGAGACTGTCTGTGAGAATGTCTGGTGAGAGTGTGTCTGTGTGTGAGAGTGTCTGTCTGTGAGACTGTCTGTCTATCTGTGAGACTGTCTGTGAGAGTGTGTCTGTGTGAGAGTGTGTGTGTGGGGGTCTGTGTGTGAGAGTGTCTGTCTGTCTGTGAGAGTGTCTGTCTATCTGTGAGACTGTCTGTGAGTGTGCTTGGTGAGGTGTCTGCTGTAGACTGTCGTATAGTGTGTCAGTGTGTGGGAGTAGTGTCTGTCAGTACTTGTGGAATTAGTGCCCATCGGTGTGCATGGTTGTAGTGACTGTCAGTGGGGAGTAGTGCCTGTTGGTGTGTGTGGGATGTAATGCCTCTGTGTGTGTGGGAGTAGTGCCTGTCAATGTGCATGGTGTAATGCCTATTGGTGTGGGTGGGAGTAGTGCCTGTCATGTGCATGGATGTAATGCTTGTCAGTGTGTGTGGGAGTAGTGCCTGTTGGTGTGCATGGGAGAAGTGCCTGTCATTGTGCGTGGTAGTAGTGACTGTTGTTGTGTGGGGGAGTAGTGCCTGTCAGCATGTGTGTGTGCAAGTAGTGCCTGTCGGTTTGTTTGGGAGTAATGACTGTCGGGTGTGCAGGAGAAGTGCCTGTCAGTGTATGTGTGAGGAGTGCCTGTTGGTGTGCCTGTCTGTGTGTGTGGGAGTAGTGTCTGCACCCGTCTATATGCATGGGAGTAGTGCCTATCGTTTGTGGAGGAGTAGTGCCTGTCGGTGTGTGTGAGAGGAGTGCCTGTTGGCGTGCATGGGAGTAGTGCCAGTCAGTGTGTGTGAGAATAGTGCCTGTCGTGTGTGGTAGTGGTGCCTGTTGGTGAGTTTGGGAGGAGTGCCTGTTGGTATGACTTGACTAACCCGAACAGATAGTGAAGGGGGCGTGACTTAGATGCAGGGCAGAGCTGGGGGCCTCTGAAGTTTTGGGTGCCAGTGGCCACAAAATTAGATATTTGGGTGGGGGGGTTCTGACTTGTCTCACTAAATGTGGTATTGGGTGGGTTTAGTATGGTTTCCAAGGGGGGGGGGGCACTGAATTGGTTATAACTGATTGGGGGGCCACAAAATATGATATCATCACAGTGTGTGTGTTCACTGGGGGCTTCCGCGAACAGAGCTCACAAAACGTTCTGCTTTCTGTCTCCACCTGCCTCTCCTGGCTGTCTCCACATATGTGTCTCTCCTGGCTCCACTTCATCTTGCCTCTGCCAGTACAGTAAGTGGGCAAACTTGTATGTGCCAATCACAGTGGGCAAACTTATATGTACCAGTCACAGTGGGCAAACTTATATGTACCAGTCACAGTGGGGAAACTTGTATGTGCCAATCACAATGGGCAAACTTGTGCCAGTCACAGAGGCCTCTGATGAAGTGGACGTTCTTCCATGAAATGCGTCAGGCTGGGAACATGTCTGTACTACTAATTTGCGAATATGATGTTATTGAATAAAGATTAACTTTTATTTATCCCGAGTGGTGGATCCCATTTCTCTTTGGAACTAATCTTCGATACATGTTAAGCACTGGGAAGGTGCTTCTATGGATGTACCCGTGCCAGGTGGAGTTGATTCGTAGTGCTGTTACTGGAGGATTGGAGACAGAGTTTGAATAAAAAAAAGTTCTGTTCTCTATCACGATCTATCCAGCTAGAAACTGCAGAGGCAAAAGCAGCTGAAAGCACCAGCAGTCTCTCAGTTCTGCCGATAATTGCAACATTGTATCCTCTGCTCCAAGTGCTGATTAGCACAATACAATGTTGCAATTACCAGCAGAACAGAGGAGAGTTCGATACTGTTCTTTCCAGCTGCTTTTGCCTCTGCTGTTTCTTGCAGGATTAGATTGTGACAGGCAGTGTTTCTGCTAGACGGGCGAGCAGTGCATTTAGCCGGGTGTTCCACCCAGCTAGAAGATGCTGGGGAGAACATTGCAGTGGGCAAACCTGTATGTGTCAGTCATAGTGGCCAAACATTTATTTTCCTGTCAGTCACAGTGGGCAAACTTGTATGTGCCAGTCACAGTAAGCAAACATGTATGTGCCAGTTACAGTGGGAAAATGTGTATGTACCAGTCAGTGGTCAAACTTGTATGTGCCAGTCACAGTGGGCAAACTTGTATCTGTCAGTCACAGTGGGCAAACTTGTATGTGCCAGTCACAGTGGGCAAACTTGCATGTACTAGTCACACTGTGGGCAGACTTGTATGTAGAACAAAAATAGGAACTACAACGCCACTCGGGTGAACAGGTGATAAAAGGGGGAGAACCCCATATATTTTATTCCAACACATAGCAATCCAATTGTGTCTGAATAAACTATAGGGGTTCTTGCCCTTTTATCACCTGTTCATCCGAGTGGCGTTGTAGTTCCCCTTTTTGATCTGCAGCGACGATTGGCCCTTTGGAATGGAGTTTGAATGGAGAGAAAACTAGCAGGTGTGTGAGTGTATCTCTCCAATACTGTATGTACCAGTCACACTGTGGGCTAACCTAACATTGTCTTCTGAACTGGAGGGCTAACCTAACTGTTTCTCCAGAACTAGAGGGCTGACTGAACTCTGTCTCCTGAACTAGAGGGCTGACCTTAAAGTGTCTGCTGAACTGGAGGGATGGAGGATTCAGCAGCCACTGTTTGATCATCCCTCCATTTCAACAGACACCGTTAAGTCAGCCCTCCAATTAACCAGACACTGTTAAGTAAACAGTGGCTGGTGAACTGAAGGGCTGACCTTTACAGTGGCTGGTGAACTGGAGGGCTAACTAACATTGGGTGGTGTAATGGAGGGCTGACCTACCAGTGTCTGCTAAACTGGAGGGCTGACAAACCAGAATCTGCTGAACTGGAGAGCTGACAAACCAGCATCTGCTGAACTGGATAGCTGACATACCAGTGTCTGCTAAACTGGAGGGCTGACCTGACAGTGTCTGTTAAACTGGTGGGCTGACCTAGCAGTGTCTGGGGAAATTGAGTGCCTCGTAAGTATGCTCAGATACACTTTGTCGGTGCCTGTATGACTTTTCCCCTCGTGATCTCATATTCGAAAAGCCATGAACTTTCAAACAACAGGAAAGTGAGCTTATCACTGAAAAGGGATCATCAGGACCAGGGAATAGCAAAAAAGTATTTCAACAAAAAAGACACCATTGGTGGCTGTCATGTCATTAACAAGTTGAGAACGATATGGTTTAAAAGGGCACCTACAACCTATATTCTCCCACCCCAACATTGTTTCCTCTTTTTTCCTTCCAATCTGTCCGACCTGTATTTGTAGATATTAAATTAAGTTTAAGATTCAGAGGGAGCAACTGCATCCGAATCAAAGTGAATGCTTCTGTCCCCCCTAATATTGGCTGTGGCCATTACCATATCCCCAGTCCTCCTATTACGTAATTAACCATCATCCCTCAACTAACACCGTACCGACGCGCCCACATGTTTAAGGTTTCGTACCACATTCGATCATCAGGTGCCGACCCGCGATGCACATGTGGTATGAATGGGTCGTTTCATCAGCTGATTATCCTGCGTCCGTGTTGATCACTTTTCGTCCGTGGTCGGCTTGGGTATCATTGCCTGACCGACCAGTCCGCTCTCCGAACGAGTTCTGTTTTGCCCGATAATTTGCCATCACACGGTACGATTATCGCCCCCCGACCCTTTATTGCCGTGTGTATGAACCTTAAAGTAAGCAGGCCTCGCCTGTACTGAGGCAAATCATGGGGAGAAGTTCAATACGTCTCTTCTATTCCCATCATTATACTTATTAATAACCTGTCAATAAAAGTTGTCTCCCTGGGAATGATGACGAAAAGTCTTCAGAAACCTCGGTAATCCACAGGAAAACGCTTTTTATCCATCTCTCTCACACACACTTTACAAGCCATAAATGAAGTGATAGTGGTGACCAACCTTGTATATACAGAGCTGACAGATCATTAATTATCCAGGGCTCATTTTGTAAATTGCATGTCATTTATACTGTATCATTCCTCTGGCTGGCTGCATGTGTTTTAATTAACCCGTTAAAACCATTAGTTTTTCCTATATGTTTTCCAATAATATGTTTCCTTGCATCCCCACGCAATATTATTGTAGACCATAAACAAAGAACCAATCAATTTAAAATTTGTTTGGACCAACCATCAGATTTTCGGGGTGGTTAATCACACTATAAACTTCATGAATCCTCAAGAAGCCTCAGTTTGTAAACAGCAGTCCAACTAGTAGGGTCTGCCTTTTATATTTAGGCGCTTAGGACTTGCAAGTAAATTTGGCTGGTTGATTTAGTTGGACTGCAACAATCAATAATCTTTAGCTTCTAGGTATAATTGCCTAGGTGTCGTTGTGATAGTAGTCCAAAACACCACATACAAGCTGATATATACCGATAAATAGATTTGTATTTGCAAATCTGATTTGCTTTACTTTCACATCAAATAGCCTGCAAATTGTGAGCGCAGTTCTAATATTATGTAGTTTCTCTACGTCCACCACCATTCCCGATAAAGCATCTCAAACAGCAAGGCAGTTAGCGGGTTATTACATTGAAATCATGCAGCAAAGGGCCCTGAATCACTGCATTATAAATGCCAATCCGGTTGAATAATGCGCCCTGTTACTTACAATGAACGGGGAACTGAGTCTCCAAACAAGTTATTTTTAAATGAAAGGGCAGTTTCCTCACCTTTAAAACGAGCCATTAACCCCCTCTCTCGTGCTCCACAGCCCCAAGCATAAAGAACTGACTGACCAGAAAGTTAATGGATGGGATGCTTGACATGTGTCTACATTCTCTATGCTTCTCCGTGTAACGAGTGTCCGCCGGCGAGCACAGCCTCATACTCCCTCGTGTGTAGCAGGGAGACAGGAAGTCCCTCCGCCTCTCGATTCTGTGTTAATGCAACTGAAGCCGGCAGAGAAGGTAAGAGCGAATTACACCCCTCCTCACAAAAAAAAAGCATGGCTGTGCTTGTCCCCCATGCTTTATGTCACCTGCATGGCCATATTTTCTTCTGCTTTTCAGACAACTCTTCCTGCTTCCTTGTGCTTCTTTCCTCTGACCAAACCGTCTTTTACAACATTTTGACAATCAGAAAGTCTCAGCTGTTGAAAAAGTCAAATCGTAATATTATGTAAATGTAATAAAACAAACACCAATGTTCTTATGTCCTTTATAAAAATTAAAATGTTATATCTTGGCTCATTCATAAAAAACATAATTTTAGTATGTATTTATACGAATAATGTTATTATGTCATCCATACAAAATAATCGTCTTTTTATCTGCCACGTTACTCACACAGTGACACACACACACAGGATATTTGTCATTTACAAATGACGACACACTGGTTGGAGACGTCATAGTTCATTGCAAATTGGACAGATTGCTGGGTACTTCACAACTTATGTCGGTTTCTACGTGAATCCGATAGCTCTTAATAGAGCACACACACGAACTCAAATATAAGGAACGATCTCTTTAATAGACATCTCATGACTCACTTTTTGTTTGCACAAATTACCTCACATGTGGGTTTGGTTTTTTGAATTTAGACGGCACAATGGCTGCGGCTATTATTACCAGCCTGCTTGTTCTGCTGTTATTTATGACCCGAGAACCTTCACATATCTAAGTAGGGGGGAAATTACATAGAAGCGGCATAGGAGCGTTAAAAACCGGAACAAAACATACAAATGTCATATAATATACAGTATCACACAAGAAGACACACCTACAAGCACCACTAACCATTCAAAGATAAGACAGATAAAAATGCTTAGCCCTGCCTTGGCGCTGTATTTCTCAACACACAGTTTAATATTAAATTAAATAACCACAACAAGTCTCAAAGGTTGAATCCTCGCTGAAATTTACCCTATAACTAAAATGAAAAGGACTTGAATTTTCATTATTTTTTTTCCTGTCTGAAGACACTGCATTGATACCTGTGTTAATCAGGGTTCTGCATGACGCACCCAATTGGATTAAATAGAAATTAAGCTCTGCCTTCACCTTAAGTATAATATTCAACTAAGGGTGGAAGATACTCACTGCGTGGTTTTAAGAACCACAGGAAAACAAAATTAACTTGAAGTTAATTCTCTTTTCCTGGTCCTTCCCACTTCATGATGAATAGATTGCCAAGCAAAAAAAGAATAAGTGATGACGCCAAACATCCGTTTAAAATAGTATCTGCTTCTGAAAGAACCGAAGACCCAAAGTGTGCCTGGTCTTTGGAAATCCTAGGTTCTCATACCGAACCACGGCAGCCACCTGCCGTATCTTCTGGGGACACCTTTTCCGAATATAACCCAGAAACCTGCTATGGTTCGAGTGAATGATCTGTAATTTTTGAGGGGAGAGGCTTAAGTTGAGGCTCATAAGCTTGCCTAAATACGCTTTTTATTTATCCAGAATGCTAATGGTCTGTTTAGAGGTTTGAGGCCCTTTTCCTAGGCCCGTGAATAGTATATCAAGAATCTGTTTTTTCAAAGTCTGCTATGTGTCTTGTAAGAGTATGTTTACTAGGGTCCAGAGCATGTATTTCTGGAGAATCAGATCTAAAAACTAAATGAATAAGTCTTGATTGATTGGTAACTCTGTGGTCCACACAACCTTTGGAATGAAGGAATAATCTGGTCTACAATATTTTTATACCCGAATGAAGGTTAATTTAAGCTCAGTAATAACTTCAATTTTTCCAAATAAGGGGAATATGTAGAATCGCTAGGTATGCTATAACAAACCAAGAATTTTAAAATATTGTACTTTCCACTGAACTTTCCCCTTTTAACAGTCAATAGTCTGCCCTAAAATAAAGGTGTAATAAGTGTAACTTCTGTACATGGTGAGGAAACCTGGACTTGTCAGGGGAACACATATTAATGCCCCAACACTTTCTAACCCTTCCTTTTTTGGCATTCTGCCCTAGTATTTGGATAATTTTCTCATAAATTTCAATTTAGATATTGAAAATTTTTAAATTTTTTAAGGACCTTTCTAATCCTCTTAAATTTCCAGAAATTTTCGTAAATCCTCTAATTTTAGAAAAATTTCTAACGTGGTTCAGAAAATTCAGAAAAAACATAATTCCCAGAAAATCTGCTAGATTTGCGATGTGCGGACATCCGAATCCTCCTTGGAACCCAGTTCTGAAAGTACAACTCTAAATCAAAAATTCATTTACCCTCCTTTGGAAGAGATGGTGCGATGAAAAGACTTTTTAAGTTAAGTCTTTAGACTTGGTGCTGTTGTGCTGCCAAGGTCGAACACCTGGGACACTGAAAAATTTGAGTACTAATGACAAATCCCATTTGAGACCTTCGACTGAAACTTAAGTCTAATATTCCTGACCCTCCTTGAACGAACTTAGATATCCAGAGTGTTCAAGAATCACTGCATCTTGTGGCTAGCTCAGAATGCTAGCTTTGAGGTTTGATAAACTTAAATTTCTTATCTAGGCCATCCTTTCAAAATTCTTTTATGTCTCACTGGATATATTCTGGATTAAACCTTTTATATCTCATACCAATTGGCCAAAAAGATATCCCATGTTTGGAGGTTTGACACTTTCTGACCTGCCATGAGAATAGAGATGGATCCCTCCAAGGCACCCTGCTCACTTTCACTAGCCATGCCAACCAGATTGGCATTTGTTTAATTTTGGAGGGTGGCTGTTGATCCTGAAACAAACGACGGCTTTTTGGGCCAGGTGAGTCTCAGATTGCCATGGATTGGGATCCAGGCAAACCAGTTTTCCTTGGCCACCAGGGATTATTGTAATCACTTTGTCCTGTTGGATTTTCTTGTAATACGGGGAATTATTGAAATTGTTGGAAGATGTACCCTCAGGGATCCCTTCCAATTATGGGAATGCATGTGAGCCTGGGGTCTGGAATCAGGAGTAGTAAGCTCTGCATTTGTGGTTGATCTGGTGGCCATTAGATCTAGAGTTGGTGAACCTAGATCTGAATGGCGTGGGCTCTGCAGGCCCCGGTGAAGCAGTCGCATGGACTGAGAGCTCCTGGAGCTGTTGTGGTAAACTCCACTTAAGATCCCCTTACAGTGCTGGAAAACTTTCCAAGCGAGTCTGATAACCTAGATGAGGAGAAAACAAGAATAAAATTGGAATGAAAAAAACTAATTCTCACAACACTTACCCAGTATTCTCGGTGAGAAAGGGAAGCCTTTGGAAACCCAAGAGGGTGGTGCCAGATTTCTTCATCCGTCACTTCAAGAACCTGAAATAACAGATAACATAAAAGAAAAAGATCGGACCCTGTACGAACAACAAACACATGGATTTAATTACAAAGGCCTTGAAAATGGTCAAGCAATGAGGGGATTGCTCAATTCATCAATGAATCTCTGATCAGCAAAAGTTAGCAAATTTCCTCTCCTACATATGATATATAATACATGACGATCAGGAAATATATCGCACAACAAAGATATATCTCACCAATAAATTTGTACATGGGAATCAAGGTGAACTCCATTCCACAACATGAAAGTGAACTAAAACAAATAACAAAACCTCTTACAGTATTTTCCAGCCACAGAAAAAAACCATATCGAAGCAGTAATGAAGGAGTTTACTTATATCCCCCACATTGCACTTAAACTGATATATCTGAATGCTTAATTCTGTAAAAAAAGGACTTACGAAATAACTCTAAGAACCTCACACATAAAATGGAAAAGTTAACTAATTTCATTTCATGAGCTAGCAGATGCTCATAACCAACTGGATAATTCAGTACTCCTACTTGTTAAAATAAAGTTGCGGCCTGGGAGACCGTTCTAGAAGGAAACCAACTTAAAAAATAAGAGAAATACAGCAACAATCAAAAATAATGAACTGTACAATATATGCAGGAACTGCTAGAGTATCATCCTACCAAGACTCTCCAATTAGCAATCAACTTGGACAGAACACACAGGTTGTTTTAAATCTAAAATTGCACCTCCTATGCCCAAGGGATGTGATACGATTTCATTTCTTTCAAACAACAACTATTTCTTAGATCAATCAGCAAACCAAAGAGATTTAACTAGATAAATACAATAATTTGCAAATTTTTTCGCAGATCTCTCACAAAACACAATGCAAAACAAGAAATTATTTTAAAAAACAGCGTACAGAGATTCTCAACCACAACTCCTATTGTATACAGGTTGGGATTCCATTCATTTCCTAACATAATGAGAGAAGGAAAAGTCACAACCTTTACCTCACCTCAAAGCACAATACAAAATTTCAAGATTGGAACCTGGGCTCCCAGAACAAATAATTCAGAATTTAAATTGGCAGCGAGGATAGGAAGATCCCACAAGTTGGATTACACTCCCCAAAGACGGGGAAAATACAACCACAAATGGAAAAAATATCAAGACAAACAACGGATCTAACAACTGGAAAACATTTTAAAGATAAATTCCAGCCCTAAAACGCTTAAAATCAAAATCACTGTATTTGCCCCCCACAGTTTGTGTAATAATGAAACCTGGAATGGGAGAATCCCCCCCTCCCACCATGTCTGGGATCATTATACTATACAGGTTTTATGTTTTTTATATGTTTTATAGTTATATTTGTTAACTGTTTTTTTTATAATCTAATAGAGTTTGCCTTTTAAATAAAAAATAGGGTACCCACCGTGAATGCTGAAGGTAAGGAACAACTGAAGAGATTATAATGTGGCCGAGGATCCCTGACTGACAGCCACGAAGGTCCAAAGCAAAATTTAGACCCTCTAAAAAATGGTTTTAAACACTGTAACTTATAATGGTAAGAGGGTTGAATCCCTCCCCACAAAAGAGATTCTCACTAAATAATGAACTTAACGAAATAAAAGCAGATGTAGTTGTGTCTCCAGAGACACACACGTCTGCTTCACCAAAACATAATAATGCTGAGACATAAAAATACCCTATATATTCCAGCTCCTTTTATAAAAAAAAAAGAGTAGTGGCGGTCTTGTTGGTCAGGGACTCTGTGGCATTCCAACTAAAGATAAAGTTATAGAAATGGAAGATATGTATACTGTCTTGTTATAAATAATTTAATTTATACAATTGTGAATTTATATGCACCAAACCAGAATCAACTCAAATTTTATTAAAAGAACTATCAATAGGGCCTAGAGACCTTAGAACAAAATAAAAACTTGTCTTTGGAGATTTTATCTAAAATTCTAGATCATGAGAGAGACTTCCAACAATCTAAGACCAAGGGTAATAAGGATTTAGAGAATGGTTTAAAAAACGAAATCTCTATATATATGGCGACAAACTCATGCCTAGAAGACATTGATGATTCATATTACTCACAACCCATAATACATACTGCAGAAGCGTTTAATATTGACCAGATAAATGGACTCTACAAAAAATCCAAAAATCATCCATAAAGAATATAACATTTCCGATCAACGCCCCTGTAACAGCAATACATAACAGAAACATCATCTAAAACCATATTCACCATGGATAATTAAACACGTATCTTCCTATCTCAACCACAAATGAACAAATTAAAAAAGATTGGAACCAATACTTTTTGAAATCAATAGGAATTTACCTTAACCGATATCAACCTCAATGTGGCTGCCACCCACATCAGATATTAGGGGCATATGCATAAAAATTGCTCCATACAAAAACAAAAGAGAGAATCACAAAAATGGATATTCCCCAAAACTCACAAACTTAGCATTAAAACCTAAGACACAACCAACAAATCATTAAAAACGAAATCCTAAAGTTAGAACCCGAACTACATCACTAAATCTTATGAAGATAGACTTTTGAGAAGACTAAATTCCAACCACTACTTACCAAGGGGACAAAGCAGGCACGACTTTTAGCTAATAACTGAGATATCAAGCTGCTAAAAAACAAAAATAGCACATATAATATCAGACCTAACAATAAATGATTAACCCCAGAAAATAGATGAATCAATTCAGCCTATAATAACAAAAATTTTATAACCTCCAGAATCAACCCCCAAACCATTACAAAGATATTGACGAATTTCTCGTCAAAATTAGAAATCCCACACTTACATTCAACATCAGAAGAATTAAGTAAACCATAACCGAAAAGGATAGTTCAAGCAATTAAAACATTAAAACCAAATAAATCACCAGGACCCGATGAATTACTAATGAATATTACACACAATTCCACACACTATTAATTCCATTCCCTTACAGCTCCACTCATAAAGCAATAGAAACTAATATATTTCCCTCAGAAATGGACCAACGGCTCTGGTTATCCCAATACCCTAAACAAGGTGAAAGATCCAGCCCTAACCACAAATTAATAGACCACTCTCATTTATTGACCACATATTTCAAAATCTTCACTCCAAATTCTAGCTACCACTCATAAATACTTACCTACTCTCACCTCCAATCAGTAGGATTTGTACAGGCCAGAATCTATATAAAATCGGAAAATAATTCTCTAATACATAAATGTAATAAAAAACATATTCAGCCCTTGTTTATCATCAGCTTGACGCCGAAAAAGCGTTGATAGAATAACTGGAAATACAGCAATGGTCCTAGAGAAATTTAAATTTCCCCTAATTTCAATATTTAATAACGCAATTTTAGCACTATATAAAATCCATCACTCAAATATTACTATCCCAAATGTTTTTCTTTTTCCATTACATTAATAAACCCCTGGTACCAGACAAGGGCTTGCCCCTTTGTCACCTTTAGAGTTCCTTAATTTCTCAAATCCGGTCCGCTCGAGGATCCGCGAATTTTCGAAAAAATTCGAAAATTCAAAATCCGCGAGCGTACCCGTTAAAATTACAATACCCTTGCATAACTAATTTTTTCGTATTTTTCGAAATTACGAGTTTTCACGTATTTTCGGGAATTTTCGAATTTGATTTTTCATGTATTTTTCGAAAATATGTATTTTTCAAAAATACAGAAGTCCTCGTATTTCGGAATATTTTCGAAATACGTATGTAAGGACTTAGAGAAATCCGTTTTATTTCGAAAATTTTCGAAAATACATGTTTTCCTGTAATTGTCGAAAATTTTTCGAAAATACTGTGAAAACTCTAATTTCGAAAATTTTCGAAAATAAGCGAACATCCGCGAATCGGAAGTTCGGAGTAGGACAATCCGGAAAAATCCGCCCGTTTGCGAACGGGATATACAATCCGCGGCGGATCCGCGTTCGGATCTGCGAACTGGCCATCCTAGTCAACCTTTGATTTTTGCTCTACTTATGAAGACAAACAATATCCACGTATCCATACACAATTTCAACCCATAAACTAAGCCTCTTTGCAAATGATTATCATACTTACAATAAGAAACCCCATCCAATCACTACCACATACCAAAAAAAACATAGAAACATTCCAACAAATATCATACTACAATTAAAACGGCACAAAGTCATCAAGTAATGCCAGGAAATATATCCAAACCCTCAAAGTATTCTTCTAGTAAATACCAACAACTGGAAAAATAAAAGAACTGCAATATTAGGAATAAAAATGACAGAGCACAACTCCACTTTATATCAAATAATTATTTACCACGCCTCATAAATCCGAACCATTAACAGACGGAAACAGCCTCCTTGATTTAACAGGCAAAATAAATATTAGATGATGGTTTTATCCACAATTTTTATATAGACATTCACGGCACGTGCCAATACCAGTCCCACCAACATATTTCATTCAAGCCCCAAACTATAATAACAAAATTAATAGAAAAACATTACTTAAACAAAAGAACAGGAGGCTTGACATTACCTATATGAAAGATTATATCAAACTGTGATAATGAACCAATCAAAAATATGTGTAGCAAAGTTTCCAGTGCTCAGGAGTGGTACAATATTAGAACAGGAAGAAGTAAAACCTATCCCCTTAAAACAAGCACTAGGAGCGCTATCTGTTAGATATAAACCTAGAATGAAGTGTTTGTGGTCCTCCTAAGTACCAGCTCAAATATTACTTATGGGAAAAAACCTTCCCCAAAGAACGCAGCTATTTACGTTATTGTGGTGATATTGGATATTTCCAGTATTGAACTGTGCAATTCCCACACCTAAACTCTTATGGGATAATATATCTAATGAATTTATATGCAATTATTCGAGAAGGCCAATACATACCATTCCCCCGTAATTAAAGAGAAATATAACATGCCTACAACAGAATATTACAAACATATACAATATTTCTTATCTGTCCAAAATGTAATTTCAATATAATTTTGAACCAGAACATAGAATATATCCATTGGAAATGCTGTTTGAACCTAAACAATTAAAATATTTATATAGCTATTGATAAGACGATGTACTAGAAGCTCTATTGGTCCAAAATGGGAATCTGATCTTAACCAATTTATTTTACAAATGAACAATGGGCAAGATGCTTTATCACTACCTTTTCAGCTGGTCTAAATTTGTATCGCATTGGGAATGTCAAGGAAATTTATTACAGATATCACAGAACCCCAGAAATTTTAGCAAAAAGTTTCCACATACTCACCTTTGTTGTTGGAATGCCAAAGGACTTTTCTTACACATCTGGTGGTCCCTGCACAAAAATACAAGAATTGTGATTTATATTTATATACAGATTTCTGCAGATCTATTTTCAACATCCCTTCCCAATGAAACCCGGACACTAATCATTACTATTTAATCAACCTCAACTTATTTCCGCATGGAACAAGGACAATAATTTATCATACTATCACCATACTCAAAATAACATTTGCCAAACTGTTTTCTCCCCCCCAAACAACTAAGTTCCCTAAACTACAGTACTAATAACTAACCTGACACAAATATGCAATATGCAAAATGTTTTTAGACAGTGAATAATAATTTCCCCTAAGTTTTATAAAACTGGGAATACTGGTAACAATTGCTAACAGATCCCAAACGACCTTCATGTCAGTCTTATGATGCTGTTTTTAGTTGAAACAATATATTTTGTATGTGTAATTAAGATACCTTAAATTCAGTTACTGTTATATTCTGTTTTTTGTTTTGAACTAAGTGTAATGCAGAAGATAAAATATACTGTTAACTAGATCTAATGTTTTATTTTATATTATTTTATCTAAATTACAGCTCTGTTGGAGTTTCATATTTAAATATGATATTACTTTTTACCGAAAAAAATTCAATAAAAATTAATTACTAATAATAAAAAAAGATCTGAATGATTTGAATAAAAATTAGAGGATGCTGCGAAAAAAAGGTTCGGCTCAAAAACTGCTAATTTTTTTTTGTTCAGACCTGGATGTGAATGGCTTTCAATCGTCCAGGTTCTCCTCTGCCAATAGCATAGCCAGAGATTTAACTGTTGGCTGTGGCCCTAGGGTTTTTCTGTAATTCTGAGAACTTGCTTGGATCATATTAGACCTATCGTCTCTGGGCTCTTTGGTTGTTGCATGTTGCCTCCCCATCCTGATGGACTGGCGTCTGTTAATGATGTTTTCCGATGGGATTCAGATGATATTCATCAAGAAAGTTTTCCTTTCCCCAACCACCATCTGAGGTCCTAGCAAAAGGGGGTGGAGTTGAATGAGAGTGAAGGGGGTTTTTTCCAGGTTTCCCTTCCTTAATAGATTATTCAAGAGACCCTCACTGGGTCTTTGAGAGATACAAGTTTTCCCTAAATTCTTTTGACACACTATTGCTGTGGAGAACTGGAAAGCCACAAGTTTGTTAAACTAGAGAAACAATATGGTATTTTGCTTTTTATCAATACCATGGCCTTAACGATCGGTTTAAACACAGCAAATTTTGACACCCTTGAAGCCCAGACCAAAGGAAGCACCTTGAATTGATAGGGCACACCCCTAGTATAAATCGAAAGAGATGTCTGTGCGGCTGGATATGGCATCATGCGGTAGGCCCTTTTTGTCATCCAATTCGTTTTCCCTGATCTGGAAAGAGATGAGCAAAAGAGTCTCCATCTGGAATTTGTTCTTTTTTAGTAAAGAATTTTAATAACTTTCAGATCCAAAATCCTCAACAATTTTGAAGAAGAAGGGTGACAATTCATCCTAACTGTTGACTTTGGGAAAATGGCTTACCAGGCCTATCTTTTTGGTTTGCTTGAAATGGTTTGTCAAATGAGAGAGTCCAAATCTGCAGGTCTTTGAGAAAAGGTATACTCTTTTTTGTGGAGTAATATTTCCTTTTCCATTCGCTGAAACGCAGAACAGAGATCTATTCATGCATATTTATAACGGTGCGTTAACTTTCCGCCACCGTTTTTCGGCAAATATCAACTAAAAGCTATCATAAAGCGCATTCATGTGGTGGAGGAAGTCATATTGGGATCAAACTGCGTTTCACAAATTGGGCGCTGTTACCACTTTAATTTATAAGCTGCAGTAACTCATTCTTGCAGTAAGTCGTCCATTTCAATTGCCCAAGTTTGTCTGGGGGTTCCTGGTGCCTGCAGTGACCGCGTAAACCAGGATCCACCTCAAGCTTGAGCCGGGACCCAACCCCATCACATATAATGCGTTTGCCGCCACTTAGACAAGTGCCTTTTAGAGGCTTATGGGGTCCTGGTTTTCAAGCTGCAGGGACCCCCACAAAGTACTTGTCATGTGCTTGCAGTGCCCTTCCTAATTGCCACAAACGCCACTTATAAGGCAGGGATAGGTGTCCCGTTTTCAAGCTGCGGGACCCTTACTTGACAGTGGCCCCTGGTGTGGTGTGGGTTTTTCCTGCTTTAGAGGTGGCACCCGCTCTGGAGTATGCTCTCCTTTCCATCTCCCCTCACAGCCCACCTCGCCTCTGCCAGCACGTCTATGCCACAGTCGCAGGCCCCCACGTGTGACTCACCTGCCCACACACCCTCCCATTGATGCCCCCGTGCTGCACCACTCCCTCCCCGCAGGCGAGTGCCCTGGGAAAGGAGTCATCCGTCTGAAGGATTTCAGCGTAAATCTCATTTTATAATAGGTGATCTAGACTTCTTGAGTAAATTTTAGAGGACCCTGTTTTTGGTGACTGCATCTACTGTGGTTCGTTAGCATTCCTTGTACGTGGAAAATTGGGACAAGAGTCTCCTTGTTCTGAATGGAGACAAACGAGTCGTTGACTTAGGAGTTTATGGTGTGTTATTGATTCTTGCATGACTTTCGACTTACAGTCTCTAGTATCCCTCAGCATGACACAGAGGGTTTTTCTCTAGAATCTTCCACATTCAGCACAGCTTCTCTTCCTCAATAGCACAATTTAAACACAAGACACCATTGGATGAAACCTGGAATTTTTGTCTTCATCAATCTCTGAGGAGGATCTGATGCCAAAAACAAAGAAATGGAAATATAACAGTATATGCAACAGACTGTAAGTGTGCGAGGTCTGACAAGGTGAGTTAGACAGACAGATGTCTGACTGACAGTGTGTAGCGAACATCAAATCTATGCAAATTGCTCTTGACAAAAACAAAAACACTCACCCCGACTGATCCATCCTGTGGTCTCCTCCTGGAACTCATGAGTAATAAGGCACTGCAGGTACAAGAAAGATGAATTTTATCCCTTGGTAATCCATTGAATTATACCAATTGTGTAAAAGAGGGAAAGAGAAAAAGATAAAATAAACCTCAGCCCACAGCAATAGCAGTCTGGGCCAACAGAGTCTGTCCTGCTGCATTGTTTTAAAAGGGGAACTGTGGTCTTCCATTGTGTATGGTGCCTTATGGGGCGCCTTAATCCACCTGATCATCTGACCGCATGCCTTGGTTAGGGTTGGAGCATGCTCCCTGCTGTCTTTACTGCCTGGGTAGGGATGGCCGGTTCGCTGATCCTAAAAACCCGTATCCGCCGCGGATTTAATCCCGGTTCGCGACGGCGATTTTTTCCGGATTTTCGCCCTTTCCGAATTGCCGATTCGCGGATTTTTCGTATTTTTTAAAATTTGCAAAATCTGGAAACCGTATTTCGGGAATTTTTGAAAATACGGGAAAACACGTATTTTTCGAAATTTCCGAAAAAACAAGGCTTTCCTCTTATTCCCATACTACATTTTTCAACAAATTTTCGAAATTACGAGGATTACTCGTATTTTTCTAAAATTCATATTTTCGAAAATACATGAAACTCGTAATTTCGAAAAATTCCCGAAAATACGAACAAACTCTCGTTATTTCAAGGTTATTTTTACTGTTTAACAAGTCCGGCTCGCAGGATTTTCGAATTTTCGTTTTTTTTTTTTTTCCGCAATTCGCAGAAGAACCTCAGCGGACCGGAATTTGTGGCGAAGTTCGGACATCTCTTCTAACTGCTGGGAAATTCTAAATTAACATACCAAAATGCAAATTCAAATTAGAATTCCACAGAAGTCTCTTTTCCCTTATTTCATGAAAAGAAGGGAGTGTGGGGAAAACTTTCCCTAACTCACTTGACTCCTTGTAATTCTTAATTTTTCAAAGCCCAGAATGATAAAAGCTATATTTACACATGACTACTATTAATTATATAAAAAATATTAATTATATATATAGATACATATATAAGACACATAGAATCACACTCGCACTCCGTCCAGTTCAAAGAATAATTGGGTGCTTCAAAGGATACGGTGGCTCCATCTGTAGATTAACCATAAAAAGAATGTCCTGAGCACGACCTCACTTAATCAATTGAAATTTATTAACGTTTCGGACTGCCTCGATTCCCTTCATCAAATAGTGATAAAACACAATACAAACACATATAATTCAAGTGACCACACCTACTGTGACTCCCCTTCAATTAGCACATCTATCTCATTAACCGCACCCATAGTAACATTTCTCATGAAGATACATCTATTGCACATCATAGTAAAAATTGCATAGTGCATAATAAAGTGCAACGTACATATACAAGTGACCAATATAGTGCATGACAGTTAAATGACCATGGGGAAAAAAAATTTAGTGCAATTGCATATAAAAATGACCATGATATCTATAAAAATATATTGCTAAAATCTAAAACACCTTTATACATTCTTTTTTGTATGTTCTAAAATCTATGTCCATCTTCTGTGCAAAATCCTGTATCAAAAATATCTACTGCTTGTGCATAACAACCTGTCTAGTCAATACTATGGTGTCAAACACCTACATATATAGCAACGGAGCAGAAAACCAATTTCTCTACTAAGCTAAGGAGAACGATGTCTCTTAAATGAATAAATATATGTCTAAAATTTCAAACCGGACGTTACATACTTCTTACACTTATCCCCTGTGATTACATGTCAACTTATATCTGTGCCATTATTTTAACTCAATTAGAAAGTCATTATAAAATCATTCAAAGGAAGCTGTGTATAAGACCTTTAGGTGTATGGTTCAAGGCGATATATCCACCTCGACTCCTACATAACAATTCCTTATTTCTATCTCCCCCCGTTTGATGTCTTTTACTTGATCAATTATCATCACTTTAGGGAACTAATCGGATGATTAGCTGGTGCCGAAGTGTACGGCTACTGGGTTTTTCGTCTCCCTTTAGAGTCTTTGTTGGCCAACCTATCTTTCGCCTTTTAATGTGTGATTTGTGGTTTAGCACACGATTTTTGAATAAAGGGGTAATCTTTTCCCTACATATAACTGTGGCGCAGGGGCACTTGATCAAGTAATGCAGTAAATATCCATGTCCACAATTATATCTCTCCCCTTAATTTTGATCTCTTTACCTCGGTGAGATGATACAAAATATTCCCTTGTCATATTGGGTTTGCACATGCTGCATTTCCAATTTAAAGCACCCATTTTTTTTATCGAGGTCTATTTGGTTTAATGTATTTCTTTCTCTTGCGCTCTCTATTAATTAGATGATCCCTATGCTTTTATTCTTTTCCTATAGACAATAAACCGGCTCTTTTTACTTTTCCAATGTAATTCGGCATCACTTTTCACAATATCCCAATTGTCCTGTACTATTTGTTCATGTTCTGAGATGTCTATTCTACTTGCACTATTAGAGGAACGCCTTGTGCCTTTTCCTCTTCTTGTTCTTTTTGTTCCCGCATCTTTTGATACCCGTTTGGCTTTTACTTTCTCCAAAGCTTTTGTTACACCGTTGTTTTGATCCACTGTTCCGAGAATCTCCTCGTCATGGATCTAATTCATCGGTTTCCTGTGTCTGTTTTTATCACTCATATCGTAGTACCCTAGCATACTGGGGACATGTAATCCTTGAACAGTTTAGGGGCATGGTAACTGTCCGCAATGTAAAAGTGTATTTCTATCGGTCCCCTTTTTTCGTATAGAGGGATGTGTCTTCAAATTCTTACCATCTTTTTTAACTAGAACATCCCAGAAAGTGTATTTCTCTATATCATATTCTGGATTAAATCTGATTTTTTGGGGACACAGACTAATTGGATGTACTGTATGAAGTCTTATCACAGGAATTTGAAGTAAGTTTAACTATACATTTGCATCTTCCTCATCAATTCCACAATTTTTCTCTATATCAGCAATAGTCCATACCGACTATCCCCCCTCCGTTTCTGCCGATTTTTAGATTAGCTTATCCATCATACTTTTAAAACTTTTCAGGCTTTAAATTGCTTTGGATATATTTTCATATCTTTCCCCCCTCTGTTCTTATGACCCATTGTCTGGATGTGTCAACCACCCTCCTGACAAATGTCTCTAATTGTGTTATTGTTTTTTGGAGGTATAAAATTGTACTTCCCTTTAAATCTAGGTGTCCCCTTTATTTGTCCTTTTATCCTCTTTGAAAAATCAAGAAGTGTAACCTCCTCTCCTTTAAATAGTCAGTCACAAATGAGAATTCCTCAAATCTTGCAGTGGGCAAAAAGACAGTCCCATATCATAAATCACACAACTCACCCTGTCGAGTTCTCTTCGATGGACAAGTTGAACACTGCCACTTTCTAACAATCCTATCTCCTTCTTGGGTACCTCTTTCTTTTCCCCTCCTTGTGGTCCGGTTTTCCTGCTTCACAAAAAAGGAATCCTTATTGGTCTTCCACTTTGAGGAGTCATTCCTATCCTCCGTTCCCCTTGGCTCCCTAGTAATCAGCGATCCTCGTCCTTAGAATCCTCAGCCGCGCTGTTCTCTGTCCCTTGTCTCCACTGGAGTCCTCCGTGATGACGTCACTTTCCCGCGAGCCCGGAAGTGTTTGTATTGCTTCCACGTCTCGTTCCCTGCGTTGCAAGGTTCTATTTCTCCTCCCTGCACATATCTACCTCGGGACTTTGGTGAGTGCCGGTATCTAGCCATGTATAACTCGGTCTTCCTATATTCTCACAAACTCTTTTTATATTTATCCTCTCTTAATATTTCTTTATGATCCGCATATATATTCAGGTCAGTGTCCAGCTTCTAGGAGTGTTTCGATCTCTTGTGTATCACTCCCCCGTTTTTTTTGTCTCTATGTCAGCATGTAACCTGTCTTCCTTACGTGTTCCATCTGTGTACGTACCTCCTCTCTAACCAAAGCAGAAGGTCCAAGGGAGCATTTATTAAGTACTTCCACACCATTTTTTGCACCCAACTCTGTATTGTTTCGTCCAATGGTCGGTAGGTTCTTAATTCTAACCCTCTAGGGATTCTCTTAAGGCTCTATAGTATTCCACAACTGATCCATGTAGCTGCTGCAATTCGATGATCTCTCTTCTTTTTGTTTTTTAGGGTCGGTACCTGCCTTGGCGGTGTCCACTCCAAACGTCTGTTGCCATATCTGATGCGAACAATATTCCGGTCAGCGTCCCCCTGGGTAAGTGTTCTAATTTGTGCTCCTCTTTCTCAGTAGTGCTATTGGAGTCCAGCAAACTAATCCCCTGATGGAACGTCTCTTATAGGTATTATAATCCTTAAATCGATGGTGCAGAAATGTATGAGGCATATGCAAACAATATAATCACACTCGCACTCAGTCCAAGTTTCAGCTCAGGTCACTTGAATATATTTGTTTGTATTGTTGGTTAAATTTAGTCACTATTCTGATGCAGGGACTCGAGGCATTCCGAAACGTAATAAATTTCAACTTGATTTAAGTGAGGTGTGCTCAGGACTATCTTTTAAAATGGTTAATCTACAGATGGAGGCACCTGTATCCTTTGAAGCCCCAATTATTTCTTGAACTGGACTGAGTGCGGTGTGATTCTATTGTTTCTGCATCTTTGCCACTCATACACTTTCTGCACCATCCGATACAAGGATTCCTATTATCCTAAATAAGAGACCGTTCAATCATGGATTTATTTGCTGGACTCAATAGCACTACTGAGGAAAAAAGATAGCCACAAATTAGAACACTTACCACAGGAGGCGCTGACCCGAATATTGTTCGCATCAGATATGGCAACAGACGTTTTGGAGTGGACGACCGCCAAGAAATATGGTACAGGACCTAAAATACAAAAGAAAATTCATCGAATTGCAGCTACATTGATCATTTGTCGGATACTAGAGAGCTAAGAGAATCCCTAGAAGGGTTTAGAATTAAGAACCTACCGACCATTGGACGAAACAAAAGAGATTTTGCAAAAAATGGGTGTGAAGTACTTAATAACTGCTCCCTGGAACCTTAATGCTTTTTGGTTATAGAGGAGGTACTACACAATGGAACCACTTAGTAAAAGAAGACAGTTACATGCTGAATAGAGATCAAAAAACGGAGATTCACAAGAAGATAAAACACACTCATTAAGAAGCTGGACACTGACCCTGAATATATTGCTGATCACATAAAGAAAATATAAGAGAGATAATATAAAGATTTTGTGAGGACTATAGTGAAGACCGAGTGTATACAATGGCTAGATACCGGCACTCACCCACAAGTCCCGAGGTAGATTTGCAGGGATTGCGAAATGAACCTTGCAACGCAGGGACGAGCCGTGGAACGCAATACAAACACTTCCGGTCGCGGGAAGTGACTTCATCATGTAGGACTCCAGTGGAGACACCGGGACATAGCCAGCGCGGCTGAGGATTCTAAGGACGAGGATTCGCCGGATTACTAGGGCCAAGGGGAACGGAGAATGAACTCCGCAAGCTGGAAGACCATAAGGATCCCCTTTTTTTAGCGTGGAAGCAGAAACCGGATTCCCACAAGAGGGGGAAAAGAAAGAGGATACCCGAGAAGGAGATAGGATTGTTAGAGAAAAGTGCAGTGTTTCAACTTGTCATCGAGAGAACTCGCAAGGGTGAGGTTATTTATTGAATATGGGACTTCTTTTTGCCCAACTCAAGATTTGATGAATTCTCATTTGTGACTGACCTATTTAATTTGAGAGAGGTTTACAACTTTCTTGATTTTTTCAAAGAGGCTAAAGGACACATACAGACACCTAGATTTAAAGGGAAGTCCAATTTATACCTCCAAAAAAACATAACACATAGAGACATTGTCAGAGGTGAACATCAGACATGGGTCATAAGAACAAGAGACAATTCAAATGAATAATCCAAAATCAATGTTTAAAGCACTTGAAACGTTAAAGTCTGATGATAAGCACTTCTAAAATCGGCATGATAAAGGAGGGGGATAGTCTTTATGGACTAAATTGCGTGTTCTAATAGAGAAAAAATTTTTGGGAATTGGCTGAAGATGCAAATGTATATTTTTAAACTCTACTCATAATCCTGTTGATAAAATTCGAGGTAACTGAGAAAGTATGGTGAATTAGGGATTAATGGTGGTTGGATTACGGAAGGGGAAAGAAAATTTCTTGGTCACTGATGTATCCTAAATGGCAGTTATTTATGACCTGCCAAAGATACATAGGACACATGAAAAATCCCCCCATGAAGCCAATAGTGGGCAGCTATGGGGACTCGTGTTTGGGAACCGTGGACAGTATCTCTCAATTTTGGACTGATTCTGAAACCACCCTTTAAATAGGCCTACAATTGCCATCATACATCAGAGACAACCAAATTTCCTGACTAAATTAAAAGCGTGAAAAGAAATCACAAAGATGGGGCATTTCTAGTGGTGATGGACATTTCATCTCTGTATACAAACATTGAGGTAACATTGGGATAGAAGCAATGAGAAAGGCCTTTATGTCCAAAGAGACGTTAAACATACCCACCTGAATCTACTTGGTTGAATTTTAAAATTTATTATTGGAAAATACTGTGTTCAGATTTGAAAAGGATTTTCTATCTAACAGGTCTCAGGTACCTCCATGGGTAGCCCAGTAGCCACCCACATATGCAACATTTTTGTGGTATTTGGAGAAAAAGGTTGTAACACTGATGCATTTCAAATTGTGGCGCCACCTGCTGGTGGCGCTATATTTGATGCTGTCTTTCATGACCCTGGCAGGGCACGAAGAACACGACTTACAGACTTATACAGTACATCAATAGTCCTTTGTCCAAAAATCAGATTTAATCCTAATATGAATATCAGAGAAATACACTTTCTGGATGTTCTAGTTAAAAAAGATGGTAAGAATTTAAAGCACCCCCCTATAGACAAAAAGACCGTAGAAATACACTTTTAAATGCGGACATTTTACCATGCCCTACAACCATGATTCAAGGATTACCATGTCCCAGTATGCTAGGGTACTACGATATGTTTGATAAACAACCAGAAAACGAAGATTAAATCCTGACGAGGAGATTCCTCGAACCGTGGATCAAACAAACGTGCTAACAAAAGCTTTGAGAAAGCTAAGCAACGTCTCAAACCGATTCGGAGCAAAAGACAAGAAGAAGAAAAAAGGCACAACAAGCTTTCCTCTAATGTTGCAGTATAACAGACTCTCAGACATTAACAAATTGACAGGACAATGGGGATATTGTGAAAAGTGATGCAGAATACATTGTAAGTAAAAAAAGAAGGCCTTTTATTGTCTATAGAAAGACTAAAACATTAGGGATCCATCTAATTATGCAGACCGCAATAGAAATACATAACACCAAATAGTACCACCAACCCTCTATAAAAATGGGTGCTTTAAATGTGGAAATGGCAGCATTGCAACAATATGAAAGTAAGGGATTTTTTTTATCATCCTCACCAAGGAAAAGAGTCAAAATAACGGGGAAGAATATAATTGTACACGGATTAACTATGCTTTAACTTTTTTGATCAAGTGCCCCCTGCCGCACTAGTATATCTAGGAAAAACGCTTACCCAGCACCCGACCACCACCCCCCTTTCAAAAATACGTTTTGACTAACCACAAATCACCATTAAAATGAGCGAAAGATAGGTTGGCCAACAAGACTCTAAAGGGAGACGAACAACCCAGTAGCAGTACATTCGCACAAGCTAATCATCCGATTAGTTCCCCTAAAAGTGATGAATATTGATCAAGTAAAAGAACTCAAACGTGGGGGAGATAGAAATAAGGAATTGTTAGTAGGACGAGGTGGATCTATCGCCTTGCACACCATACCCCTAAAGGTCTTTAATACACATCTATCCTTTAAAATGCTTCGTATAATGACTTCTAATTGAGTTTAAAATGGCACGATAAGAAGTGAACATTAATCACAGGATACGTGGTAAGAATTATGTAACTGTCCCGGTTTGAAATTTTAGACATATATTATTCATGTATCAGGACATCGTTCTCTTAGCTTTAGTATGAAAAGTGGTTTTTTATGCTCTTTGGCTATATCTGTTATGGTTGTTTTGACACATAGTAAGTTGCTATACATGTTTTTATGCACAGCATTAGATATTTTTTGATACAGGATTTTCACTACGATTGGAAAGATTTTATGAAACATACAAAAGAATTATAATTGTTTTAGATTTTAGTCAATATATTTTTCTATATAATCATGGTCCATTTTATATGCATATTGCCTAAATCCTGGTCCCTTTCACTGTACTTGCACTATATTGGCACTTTAAATGTACGTTGCACTTGATTAATGCCCTATGCCTTTTTACTATGGACATGTGAATAGAGTATCTTCATGAGAAATGTATACTATGGGGTTAATAGATAGAATGTGCTAATTGAAGGGGAGTTCACGTAGTTGTTGTCCTTGATATATTTGTGTTTGTATTGTGTTTTTAATCACATGCTGATGAAGGGAACTTCGGAGGCAGTTTCCGAACAATTAATAATTTTCCAACTTGATTAGTGAGGTTGCTCAGGACTATATCCCTTTGTTATATATATTATATATAATATATATATATATATATATATATATTTATTTTTAAATGTATAGGCAGTTGGTAATTAATATTTGATTGATTTCATTAAAAAAAAAAAAATGTATTATATATCAAAAGGAATTTGACCAGAAAAGAAAGCAAATCAGTTTTCTAGTTTCATTCAATTAAAAAAATTTAAGATATAATATTGTTTTGATATGGTCCTGCTCTAAAATAACATAAATAGAGAATTATCCCGCAGTAGTACTGTTTTAATACTTATTAATCAATAATGAGGATCTAAGGCCGCCAGAGCGGAGAAGGGAGCTCGTGACCTACCCAGCATATATATATATACATATCTCCTAGACCACAGTCAACTGTTGTAGTCCTTTATGCGAAATCAGACTACAACTTATCAGTATAGCTCCTAAGCCCACTAAGCTGCAATTTCGATCATCTTGCCTTTTATAGTGTCCTCCCAACACACCTTTAAAATCTGTCATTGGTCTGAATTTAAATCTTGAATCGGATTGGATCTTGGGTAGTGACCAATCCTATACCCACCCCTGATCTGATTGATCAATACCCAAGATCCAATCAGAATTCAGGATTTAAATTAGACCATCAATTTTAAAGGTGGTGTAATGGGAGACACTATAAATTGCAGTCTAGTGTTGGATTAGCTGCTGTACTGATATTGGAGTGGCATAGGTGCTACAAAAGATACTGTTGACTAGTATACACCTGGCTGGGTAGCTCCATGAGCTACCTTCATCCCTGGTGAAGCCTTAGTCCTCTGTCTTTGGTGACAAGTATTAAAAAAGCCTACTGCCCCTGTAGTTTTCTCTATTATGTTTATTAGAGAAGGGTAAAATATTTTTTTCTTAGCATTTTTTTAATTATTGGGCAAGATTTTTTTTTTCTTTCTTTCCCGCCATACTTTCTCAAATAGTTCAAACTCTATACAGGCATTTTTATAAAAGCAATCAATATAGTGCAAACCACTGCCCTTATTTAGTTTTGGTCTTCATGTTCCACATATGCGTTATTCCATTTGGGCTTGCAAAATAAGATTTACAAGGAGTCAGCGAGTTAGTAGAGTTTCCCCCACTGCCTTGCTCATTATGCAATAAGGGTAAAGAGACTTCCGGGAATTATAATTTTAATTTTGCATTCTGGTAATGTTAATTAAGAATTTCCCAGCATAAAGGCGGCAGTCAGATTATCAATGTCTGCCTCCATAAGGCACATACAAAATGGAAGACCACAGTGTCCGTTTCCCCTTTAAATATCATGCATGTGTACCCGCTTTACTCCATCAGGACCACATTTCCACCTGAAAACACCACTTTAATAATAAAACCTGCCAAGTGTGTATAATTGTTATGTTGTATTAACAATGATAACACTACATTCGCAGTGTGTATTGCTCATTTGTATTTCAGGAAAAATATGGCAGACAAAGACTAGTAATACACAGGTGTGCCTCAACAACAATTTGATTTGCCAAGTGTTCTGAATGAATAGTTTTAGAACACCTGAGTGGCAGTTATATGCTTGACTCCATTTTGTGCTGGCAATATATCTCATGTGCTCCCAATAAACGTGGAGCATTAGTTATTCAGGACATGTACCACATGGATTATTCAGCAGCATTTTTTTCCTTCATTACGATGAGGAAATCTTATTTTAAGGCTGGGTACACACCATACAATATTTCTGGCCCACCGACCAATATTACTGTGCATCGGGTTGGTCGACTTCTGTAATATTGTATAGTGGTTCCCTAACACTACTGACGGCTGTGGCTACTTTTGCCCTGCACCCGCAGTGATTTTTTTCTTCTTCCCGGCCGACTGCTCCTCGTCGTTGAATAGGACAAATCTCATCGCTGTGTGTACCCCTAAATCTGTTGTGCTTTTTGGTCTGTTTTCTTTTCCTAGCTGAAGGGGATATTGTTCGAGTTTGTTTAAGTGTTGAGGGGAAAAATTTTGGATGTTTAGTTTTAAAAAATGTTCATTTTTTCTTGCGGCATCGATTGTCTGGTCCCCAGACCAGTTGCGTATCTAACGTTAAAACATTTGGGGCCCTTGCCCCGGAATGTTTGGCACAGGTGCCCCCAAATGTTTTAACTGCCTGTGGCCCCGAACTTCGGATTTCCCGCTTGCGCGAACCTCTGGGCACGTCGCGCAGCCGGCTCATTCAATGAACGTCCTACCAGCGCGCCGGCCGCGAGAGAAAACCGGGGCTCAGGAGGAGTCCAGATAGGTAGCATTGGCACTGTAGCCGTACAGCAGAGTCTCGATATCGATCAATAGATAAGCAGCCAGTTAGATAGATAGATAGCAGCTATAATTAGATAGATAAGCGCGCAGAGATCTTCATGATAAGCAGTAGATAGATAGAGGTTCGATGATAGATGTTAGATAGATATGATAGCCGAGTTAGATAAATAGCAGTTAGATAGATAGATAGATAGATAGATAGCTAGATAGATAGATAGATAGATAGATAATAGATAGATAATAGATCGATCGATAGATTGATAGATAATAGATGATAGATAGCAGAATTAGATAGAAGATAGATAGATGATAGATAGATAGATAATAGATAGATAGATAGATAGATGGATAATGATAGATAGCATGATTCGATATATAGATAAAGATAGATAGATAGATAGATAGATAGATAGAGAGATAGATAGATAGCAGATAGAATAGAAGATAGAGTAGTAGATATATAGATCGATAGATAATAGAATAGATAGATAAGATAGCAGACTTAGATAGACGAGAGCAAATTAGATATATAGAAAGATTAGATGATAAATTATATATAGATAGATAGATGATAATAGATAGTAGATAGATGATACCAAGAGTTAGATATATAGATAGATATCGAGTTAATAGATAATATGATAGATAGATAGATGATAGATAGCCAGAATTAGATAGATAGATATATAGATAGTAGATAGATAGATAGATAGATAGATAGATAGATCGCAGAATTTAGATAGATAGATAGAATAGATAATAGATAGATAGTAGATAATAGATAGAATAGATAGATAGATAGATGAATAGATAGAATAGATGCAGAATTAGATAGATAGATAGACAGATAGCAAGTTAGATAGATAGATAATAGATGATAGATAGATAGATCGAAGAGTTAGATAGATAGCAGAGTTAGATAGATAGATAGATAGATAGAAATTATGATAGAATAATATCAGATAGATAGATAGATAGATAGATATCAGATAGATAGATAGATAGAAGATAGCAGATAGATAGATAGATGTAGATAGATCGATAGAATAGCATTTACCATAGATAGAAATAGATAGATAGAAGATAGATAGATTAGATAGATGATAATAATATATAGATAGTAGATCGATAGCAAATTTAGAAGATAGATAGAATAGCAGTTCCATGATAGATAGATCGATAGATGATAGAGACATAAAGACAGACAAGAACGATAGAACATGTTAATAGATTAACAAGAAGGCAGATATATCGATAGATAGATATACTAGATAGAGAGGGACAGATAGAGATAGATATACAGAGAGAGGGAGAGGAGAGATAGGATATACATATAGAGAGAGGGACAGAAACGATAGATAGGGGCAGAGATCCATGTAGAAGGTACAAGAAGGTCTCCCTGCACTGTGTGGGCAGCATCTGACTACAACTGAACCACAGTAGTTTATAAATGACCAAATTGGCTACCAGTATATAATGAAATTGGCCCAGTTTACTGTGCCTTGTTTCATTATTGTGTCTCTCGTCCCCAACTCTCGGATCTCTATCTGTCCTGTCTATTTCACTGTCTTTCTGTCTGTTATCACTATACGTCCTGTGGATATGTTTGTGGTTGTCATCTGCTGATCTTTTTGGTAATCTCTAATAAGTAACATAGTGGGTGTGGCCTAATTGGGCGGAGAAGGGGCCGTTGCTCAGTTTTTCCGTCGCGCTGCACGCGGCGCCTGGGAGTGCCCAACAGTGCCCCTGATCTTCTTAGACCCCTAGATACTCCCCGCCCCCGACCATTTCCTTCCAGGTCCCAGAGCCATTTACAGTACCAATTACTGTAATCATTTTTATAAATTTTTTGAAAAATTCTTGAAAATTTCTAACATTTGTACGCAGCTTGAAATAGATGCAGAAGCTCGAAAAACAGTGCGTTGTTCGGAGCGTTTTTTTTTTTTTTTTAAAAAGTTCTGGATGTATGGCTTTCTCCAGACCATTTCCCAGGTCCAGGTCCCATTTAACAGTAAGTTACCAATTGCATTTTACCTTCTAATTTAATTGCGGATTTTGAAAATTTTTTTTTAACTTTATTGGGTTTTCCTACGATTTTTGCAATTTTCACATCTTTTTGGAACGGATTTTAGCATACACATGGGAAAGTGAAGTGTCGCAAAATAGAAATATACTTACATTGGACTTGGTAAAGGACTTGCTAACCTGGACAATCACACCTTGGTTTCATGCATAGGGAACAGGGCTGGCAGGTAAATAATGACGAGCCATGAATAGACATGATGAATCAAGCATGTATGATCAAGCAGAGAAAAATGGAATTGTGTTGCCACAAGGGAAGAGGGATAGAACGAGGAAACAATTTATGGAAAAGTGAAAGCTAAGAATAGTAATTTGAAAGAAAAACCTGAGACAACATAGACCATGGGCAAAAACTTATTCATATGACTTCACCGAAATAGAATCACAATAAAAAGGGCTGGGATGGAAGTGATAAATATGATGGAAGGAATATTTTATAATGTGTTAATGAGACAACTATAATGTCTATACCTTAAGATTCATAGCTTCATCTGCAGGCGTCCGCACTAACCTTTACTACTTCCTTCATAGCTTTATTTTAGAAAACGAAACAGATGTCAGAGTTTTGCCCCCAAATCCAAACGTATAACAGCATTTAAAATACATAAAAAAATTGTCCCGTTGCTAAAATCATGCAATTATTTCTCCAACCAGTCACTCTCCCTGAATAATCAGTAACGCAAACATTTACATATATTCCCCTATCAGCAATGTTGGATCTAAGGGGCACAGCCAGTTTATTACGGTTCTTTGTTGCTCGCTATAAATATCACTACTGTTTCGAGAGTTTACAGCTCTTTCTCAGACAAACATATGCCAGCTAAAGCAATGGCCAGAGTTATCCTAGGATGCCTCAATGTAACTGCTGTAATTGCATAATTAAGAGTTGAGGCTTTAAATAACCCTAGTAAATGGTTTGGATCTGTGCCAAAAACATATGCACTACAACACAGAATCATGTGTAATGGTAAAAATTGTTCATTTGGGGCCATACTTGGGCCCAACCTTCAAGATCGGCTCGTACAGGTGCCAAGAACACAAACCAATATTACCACTTTCAAAAGAAAGGGACTTGACACACTCAGGTCAAGGGTTGTATTTTACAATGTAGCACAATAGTTGGAAGAGTGTTGGAGATGGAGGGAGAGTGTTTGGAGATTGTACCCCTCTTAAAAGAGGTGGCAATAAGCAGGCAGATTTTTACAAAAGGAAGGCACACTTATACCACATGGATTAACAATACATGGAGTCTCAACCAAGCATTCCTTGAAAATGTAAGATAATATCTGTTGCCAAAACATTTTTCTTTCTAGGTTTTACAAGGTAATAACCAGAAATACATCACCATTTACAATGAAATGATCATTACAAGTATAATCAGATATGATATAACCATGTTTCTCAGATTTACATTATTATATCCCATATGAGAAAGTAAATTCCCGAACCATTTCCCGGAGATTTAATAAAAGGGAAAAGTTGCTTATCGTAAACCATGAAAAATGGTGCTAATTTTGCCCAACCAATCAGATGTTTTTTTTACCATTTGAAAGCTACATCTGATTGGTTGGGTCAAAATTTTAAACACCATTTTTTTAATGAAAAGAACTTTATTATTACAAAAGTTTTTGTTCAGCATGTTAATGTCTGTTAATTACAAGATACCATTTAAGTTAAAGACCCACTGGCGCCCATTTATTGCATTCTACTCCCCTAGAGTATAGTTCAAAACACCCTGCTTCAACATGCGAGTGCCACTCCTGATTAATAAGAGTCGGTCTGCATAAATTTGGAGCAAAATACGTAACCCCCAATTACTATATTGCATAAACCAAGTGAGGGGTGGGTATTTGGGTGCATTCAGAAAAGTGGTGGTCTACCTGGGTCTGTGTGGTGTTAGGGGTATGTTTTTGGTGTTTGTGACTGTAAATAACCTTTTTTAATGGTTGTTAGGTATGATTGCCATGGAAAAGTTGGGTGTGATGTATCGAGGGTGGTGCTACTTTTAATCTTGTGTGTGGTGAATGTTTTTGTGACAATAAAACATGTCTTTCCTGTGGTCTGCAGGTGTTTAAAAACGGCACCTCCACCCCTCATAAGAACATCTTTTAGAAGAACAGCCGCTTTAAAATATGTTGATGTATCCTACTGTGTCCTTGAATTTCATTACTGTTTCCTGCTATGCTTCTGGATGCCTCATGGAAAACTTACCCTTTAGAAAAAAACCTGTACTGAGCCTTACTGATCTTGGGCATGCTCGAAGAGGCAGACAGGGGATTAACATTCGTCATTGGCTGTGATTCCAACTGTCAAATCCATAAATGACAGTGGCTAAACTGGAAGAACCAGGAAGCCAGAAAACCATGGGAAAAACGGACATGTGGCAGGAATTTCAGGTTAGACTTTATATTTCAGTATTTCCAACTATACCGATTAGGATTTTGGAGGGTGAAATTTAACCTGTATGTAAAGTTTTTTCATTTTAGGGCTGGGACTTGCCCTTTAAAAACAAACAAACGGCGTCAACACTTACCATGGCAAATGGCAGCCAAGAAAAAGTTGGAAGTTTTAGTTTAAAACATATGAAACCACCCGGGATGGGGATTTATCTATAAAACTAAATTTTCAGCGTCATTATAAATTACATAAAGCTACATGTTGCTTTACATATATTTATTACTGTGTCGTTTTCTTTTGTAACTTATAGAACATTTGAAAACTGGTGTGTGTGTGTTTGTATTGTTTGTGTCGAGAGACCCCGTGTGCAATTCGTGCAAGCTTCTGGCCCAGGTCATTTTTCCTTAGAAATGGTTGAGATGTGATCCCATGACCCAAAACATGTGGAATGTTTTGTTTGATTGTACCCTTATGATATATGTTACTTATATAAGGTCAATGTTAAAATCTTCCTAAATTTTGGCTATGCAGTAAGCACAGATCTTCCTTAGCGCACTTTCTCCCACCGAAGTTCGTGTTCTAGCTTAAAAACTGTGAAAGAGATACAGTCAAAAATGTAAGAATAAAAGAAGAGAAGATGATGATGAGAATAAATAAAGAGAACATGATTTGTCTCTTTCAGTCAATTAAAATACAACGAACATAAACTTGGTTTTTTTTGGGGCTAAATTCTAGGCATAAAAGCCCCATATGAAGTAATTTTATGAAGCAAGAACACCAGTCATGGAAATTTATTAATTTGTTTTTATAAGCAAATTTCTTAATCATAAAATCGCCGCACCCTTGCACCAATCAACTACCTATGTTTTGCAATTAGGTAACAAGTCATTGTTATGTAAGAGAATACATGTCACCTCTAAACTGACTCAATTCATCCCTTATTTTGTTCTTTGTTCAACAAATAAATTGAAAGAATTAAGTCACAACACATTAGCGTTTTCCTGAAATCAGATCCTTGTCTGCTGTCCTTAATGGTTTTTCAAATTTAACGCGTAAAATATACCCGAACTGAAACTAATAATTGCAATTGAAGTTTTCCTTGTTCTCCTCTGTTGTAAACAGAACCAAAATCTTTCTTGTGTACCTTATTCAGAGGGTTTACACACGTAAACAAGTTATCTGTCTTCCTCATTATGTAAAGTTCTGCTGCATTTGTTCTATGGTAGTGCTTCTAAAATCTTTCAAGGTGTTGAACTGCCATACTATGAGATAAGTGAATAATGATAATTAATAATAATAATAATAATTATAATTATAATAATATAATGAATGAACCCTCCATTGATCTTATGAAGAATTACAGATTGCTTTCTCCTACCATAACCCCAGATAGGCACATTTGTACAGGGATGAAAATTATTTACTGACTATGATGCATAGAGTAGTTGTAAATGAGCTTTCATTATTATAGACAAGTGCTAGAAGTGGGGTGCCACAGGTTTCTGTGGCTGGGCCAACTTCTATTTAATCTATTTATTAATGATTTGAAGTGGGTACTTGTCAGGCAAGGTTTCTGTTTTTTCTGATGACACAAAACTCTTTTGTGACCATTACACTCACGATGTCAATTGTTCAGGGGATCTAGATCGCCCATTAAACTTCAGAGGATGTGCAATTGTTTGCAGGGGATCTAGATAGATTGTCACATTGGCGCTAAGTGGCAGATGAGATTCAATGTTGATGAAAATGTAAGGTTTTGTGGGATTTTAGACTTAAAATCCTTGTGCTGCTTATACTATAAATATGCCTGTGTTAGTGAATCCCTGTTGGAAAGGGTCTTTGGAATTTTTGGTGATAACAAACTTAAAGGAAGCAACAGTGCCGTGCCACAGCCAGATGCCGCATGTCTTGTCTTGTATAACGATAGGTATAGATTCAGGAGGAAAATGTTATTTCCCTCTTTAAAAGTATGTGAAGGCCCTCATTTCGAATATGCAGTGCAATTTTGGAATCCCGGGTAACAAAAAGGACCATCTTTGAAATGAAAAGTGTTCAGAGAATGGCACTAAATAATAAGGGATTGGGGGAGCTTGACTATGAGAAAGCCTGAAGTACATTGGAAAGTGCTTTTGTGGGGATATTACTACTGAGTATAAATACATTAACCGTCCATTCAATAAACTATCGGGGGCATTGTTCACCAATAGAACATGTCAGGGAACACAGCCACTCCCTTAAGCCTTGAAGAAAAAAGGTTTAGACTTCAAAGTTTGGGAAAGGGTTTTTCACCACTGTGAAGAAGGGGTAAAGCTATGGACTGTCTTCCATGGATGTGGTTATGGCAAGTTCATTGTCAGTTTAAAAAAAAAGGACTGGTATGGAACATATTTCTTTATTCAACCTCAAATAAATACTATACTATATTGCACGATTAGTAAATTCATAGCAAAGCACCCCCTTCTCTCTGCCAGAGCTGAGACAAGTAACTAGTTTTTTTTTATTGAAAGCCGCAGTCGTCATTTGTGCCTCCACACCACAAGTGAACAACCCAAGTGCTCGAGGGTAAGCAGGACCATCTTCCCCCCTGGTTTTCCAGCCGCAACTGACCCACCACGAGGGATTCTTAGGAATTCACCGGTGCCATAAAGGCTATGGGAGGCCCCCCAATACTGACCCCCACACCCCGTTTTACTCCCGCCTTCCCCAGGAAGTCTCCAGGGAATGGTTCGTTAGGAAAGCTTAGATCCTAAAAGGACCCAGTCTGTCCCGCTAAAAACGTGTACAAACCAATGAAATTAGTGGGGAGTTGTGGATCAGTGCAATCAATTACCCATGATCTCTCCCTCAACGCATTCAAATCAAAATAGAATTGTTAATCACCAGGAAGCAGGGCTGCAGAAATCAGGAAATTCTTTTTGGCTACTAAGGAATATTTCCATTCTTATACATTTTTCCATCAGAGGTGTTGCGCCCACAAGTATAATTCCTTTGTAAAGATTCATTACAGTTTAAGTTTTTAGTTAAAAAAACTAGGCTGTGCATAATGCCCAATGTTTTCACTGGACTCATCAAATTAGGAACAATACTTCAGACGTCTTTGGTATTGCATGGCTCCTATAGCGACTCTCAATAACTTAACAGGGTTATTCAATAAAAGTTCTTATCGTTTAAAATGGTGCTAATTTTGCCCAACCAATCAGAATGTAAGCTACAATGTTTTAAATAGATCTATTGTTTGAGCCAAATTAGCACCATTTTAAAGATAAGAACTTTTTGAATCTCCCTGTAATGTTTTTATTGTTTTGATGTCGGTCTTTAGGCCCTGCCTAACACTGATGCTGGCTCACAAAGCCGAAACCGGTCCTGTATTGTGCTCTGGTTTTGCATTAACGTGTGGAATGGCCGTCAAAGGTCTTTTTAAAGATATGGGCTTCTGAAAGCTTCCATGGAAACATGGTAAATTCCCAGAAGTCTTGTTCCCTTTATTTGTCATATTTGCTTGAAAGGGGAGTTTTTTAAAAAGCCTTTATTCTCCCCCTAATCCATTTAATTTCACTGACTGGCTCAACAGTGTTTTCACTTGCCTTTAATTTCTAGTAGAAGAACTAAATAACCATTGACTCATTAACAGTCCCATTACAAACAAGTTTATTCCTTCCAGAACCAATAAGTCACCATAATTAAAACTTTTAGTTGAGCCAGATCTATCATAACAGGGTCGATTTAAGCCTACCTGTCCTCACTTTTCAACTCTGTCACAACAAGAGATGGATCTGGGTCCGACCCGGATCCCGATCTGACACGGAACCCCTCGGTTGTGAAATCCGAATGAATCTGTCCGGATTTTGGATTTCACCAACATTTTTGAACATTTCGAATGTACGATCTCTTTTGATAATTTTTCGAAAAATAGGTTTGAACTTTTCAAAACTTTCAAAATCACTCGGAAATCAAAGTGGTCTCCAATCGTATTGCTTTCGTACTTTGAAATCTTCGAAGTTCCGTTTTGGGTTATTTTCTGATCTTTGGAATTTTCCATGTCCGGGAATCCGAAAACGGTACGAAACTACTATGAGTTTCAGCCACCTCTAGTGACAACAATAGGAAACCACCCAATCTGAAGCTTCAGGCAGGCAATGGCCACTTACAGATGTGCCCTGTAGAACTCTGATTACACACCATAGTTTTGGGAAAGATTAGTAATGGCTTGTTCTGGACCCGTGCTTGTCTTAATAACTGGATATTTTGAGCCCATTTCCTTCTTAGGTGGTTTAATTGGGGTTAAAACATCATATGTTGCTTAGACGTAAACTTGTCAATTGATTCCTTACTCTTGCACTAGTTTTGTTTTTTTTGGTATAGTTTTCCCTTTAATAAGGGTACTAGGCTAGTTGGCTTTGAAACGTCCGACAGAAAGACACTTTCGTGGGTATAGAAAAGTTCCACAGGGACACAAAGTTCAAGTTTATGTCCCTTTTCTTGCAAAGTGATTCACCACAGGTGCACAGCCGTTTTAACATTTAGACTTGTGGTTTGGTAATTTTTACACCGTGTTTAGGTCTCTTTAATGTTATTAGACCCATTGGACTACATGGGCATGTAGTGTGCTTTTAGTTTAATTTTTTGGGCCGTTCTTTGGGCCATCTTACTGGATAGGCCAGATTTATAAACGGCGAAATTTAGAATGGCGAGCACCATTGCTGCGTGCGATTTGCACGGTGAATTTGAGCTCCCTTTTGTTGCGATACTGCAATGCTTACAATAATTGCCACGAAGGGAATCGAAATCCCCTTTAGGGTTGAGGCTGGAAGAGGGCGTTGTTTGGTGGTCAATCACCCACCAACAGGAGGGGGTGGGCGGGGTGTCTGCCACCCACACTTGTCCCCCCGGCCAACCCCGCCCTTGCCCCACACGGATAGGCATGGGTGTACACTCACCCCCCCTTTGCTCTCTCATGGCGGATGCGACCACCCTGCAGCGAACCCCCTTCCCAGCATCCCCTCTCAGACCCCCCCGTACTCTCGCGGGCAGGGGAGGGAAGGACCCGCTGGGAGGGGTGAAGATACGGACCCTCCACAGGGGCACTGGCAAGTGCCTTTTGGGGCTTAATGGGGTCCCCCAGCTTGAACGGACCCCTCCTCCTTTGGCGGCACTGATAAGTGCCCCTGTGGGCCTGAGAAGGGCTTTGGGGCTTAAGGTTCCTGCATCTGAAGCCGGACCCCCCTCCCCTATCAGGGCTTTGCAGCACTTTACAAATGCCCTTGTGGCCCTGAGAAGGGCCCTTTGGGGACCTTAGGGGGTCGCCCGCAGCCCGTACCTGGACCCCCCGCTCAATAGATTTTTCTGAAATATGATTGGTTACTGTAAACCATGTAAACCAAGCAATGAAAGTTGAGACCAATCAGAAAATGATTAGGGTTTCCTGCAAAACCTTGTTAAAGAGCTGCAAACCTCCGCGGATCCTCAGAAGTCATCGCAGTAATGCAAAGAATAAGCGCTAGCAACTCTACGCTGGGCGGCGTGCCCATCGGCTCCACGTCGGCCGCAGTGAGCTTCCTGGCATCAGGCAACTTTAGTGGTGTTGGTGTCGCTAGCCCAAATACGTCTTCATCGAATCAATAACGCGGTGACATCGGCCTCGTCAGGCCCCCGGTCCCGGAGGTACTTGTTTTCTGCCAGCCCACAAGGGGTACTCTCACGTGGTCGGTGGCCCTCGGCGGAAGTTGGTGTCACCGGATGGAAAAAAGACCCGGTCGAGATGTCGGGATCCCCACCGGGCATTATCAGTACCGCAAGGCCCTGCGGCAGGACCCCTTAAGCCATATAAGGCCCTTTTCCAGGGCCGCAAGAGTACTTGTCAGTGCAGCAAGAAGGCCCTGGATATGCGGTTCCTTCCCTTCCCCTCCCTGCTAGAGTATGGGCGGGGGGGCTGGGTCGTGTTAACTTTTCGCGGACGTGGTTTTTTGGCCATTTTTAAATTGCGTTCTAGCGATTTTGGCATAATGAAACTCGGCCCGCGAAAAGTCCGATCGTTTTATAAATATGCCCCTATGGTCCTTAAAGGTGTAAAAAATATTAGGTGGAAGTTGGGTCGTCTACCCCTGAAAATATTTTATTTATGGCTTGACCCTGGTACTTCCTCCAGGGTACGCACTCTAAAGACACCAGACACTGAGGCTAAATTTGGAAATAATGTTCAACAGCATTTATTAAATTACTTAACACTGACTAATATCATGGATAACAGCATACATATATAATTAAACTTTCCAATACAAAATTACATATATTCAACCCAGTTAACAACATTTAGTAGTTGTGATGAATTCAGGTCCCTGCCAGTCTCACTTCCAGGCCCCATTACCTTCCACAGCTGGACTACCTAGTTTGGTGGAAACTGCCATACTTCTTCTTCTGGGCCTCTCCCTTGCAACTGCAAACATCAGGCCTATTTTTGCTGCCATGGAATACCCCACCTTAGTTTTCCATTATGGCATTCGAAACTCCCGCTGGCCACCAAAAAAATTGCACTTCCTGCGGACTGGCAGGGAAACCTCACACCTAATGCGGCAACATCACATCCCTCTTACTCTCCTATTGCCTATCTTTGCCTTGTTCATTTTTTTGCCTACATTCTATTCTGATCAATAAGGATGGGGGGCAGAATACTGCTGATCCTCCCTGTCTGCTGTCTAAGTGTGCAACGGACCCCTGTCTATTGCGTATGCCACACCCCTTACCACCCATCCCTTCCTGTAACATTTTTTCAAATGATCCATATGCCTCTGTGGATATCCCCAGGTAACCTCTCTCCCCACTATACTGTCCTGCTACGGGCTCCCTTTAGTATAGTCTAATAAAGAACAGGCAGGAGCTAATCTCCCACCACCCAAGTACAATTAGATGGCACACAACACTGTAAAAAGCACTGTGAAATTTTTTATTTAGCCTACAATAGCAAACACCAAAACCAACAATAAAAAAATATACCACGCCCTAAACCTATCTTTTAAACTGGGTGTCGGCCATATATAAAACAAGAGGCAGAGAATCCCTGTAAGACGTCCTAGGTCCCATCACAATCGTCTCTATGGTTTCAACAGATGATCCATGTTTACTATCAGTTTCGGTGATCAAAATAAACAGGTTTCTTAATGACAAGGTTTTCAAAGGTGCTGCAACATTGCAAAGGTACTGTTACATTTTCAAACATTACCTAACTACACCAATACAAAAACAATACAATGTGGATCTTACATAAAAGAATACACACTGCACATGTGTTGTAACCTAGGACGTCAGTTGATACAAATTGGTGTTACTGAGATGCTATTTTAACCCATTTTTGAGTCACCAATCTTCTGTTGAAATAAAACACAATTTGGGTTGTCTGTCCTATCTGTGAGAAGTGTCTATCTGGTGAGGAGTTGTTTTATCTGTGAGACGTGTGAGTGTCGTCTGGTGGGAGGTTTTGAGGGTGTCTGTCTGTGAGACTGTCTATGAGAGTGCCATCTGTGAGACTGAGTGTCTGGTGTGAGAGTGTTGTGTGGGGTTTGGAGGGTCTTGTGTGTGATTAGTGGTCTGTCTGTGAGAGGTGTCTTCTGTGTGAGTGTGTCTGTGGTGTGAGGTGGTTGTTGTCGGTGAGACTGTTTATGAGAGTGTCTGTCTATCTGGTGAGCTGTGAGAGGTCTGTCTGTGTGTGAGAGGGTGTCTGTGTAGAGGTGTCTGCCTGTCTGTGGACTGTCTAGAGAGTGTCCTGTCTAATGTGAGGTCGTGGGTTTGTGTGGGTGGGGGTCTGTGTGTGAGAGTGTCTGTCTGTCTGTGAAGTGTTCTGTGTGAGACTGTCTTCTATCTGTGAGACTGTGAGAGTGTCTGCTGTGAGACTGTGTGTGAGAGTGTTCTGTCGTGAGAGGGTCTGTTCTGTAGAGTGTCGTGAGAGTGTCTTGTGAGAGTGTGTGTGGGGGGTCTGTGTGAGATGTCTGTCTGTCTGTGAGAGTGTCTGTCTGTGAGAGTGTCTGTCTATCTGTTACGTGTGAGATGTCTGTGAGAGGGTGGTCTGTGTGAGACTGTTCTGTGAGAGTGTCCTTCTGTGAACTGTCTGTGAGAGTGTGGTCTGTGTGGTAGAGTGTCTGTTCTGTGAGAGTGCTTCTGTGTGACTGTGAGGAGGTGTCTGTCTATCTGTGAGACTGTCTATGAAGTCTGTCTGGTGTGAGAGTTGTCTGCTGTGGAGTGTCTGTATCTGTGAGACTGTCTGTGAGAGTGTCTGACTGTGGTGAGAGTGTGTCTGTGTGTGAGAGTCTGTTCTGTTGAGATGTCTGTCTATCTGTGAGACTGTCTGTGAGAGTGTCTGTGTGAGATGTGTTAGATTGTCTGCCTTATGTGTGAGTGCTGCTCTGTGTGTGTGGATTATGTGCTGTCGTGTGCATTGGTGTAATGCTGTTGTGTGTGGAGTAGGCTGTCGTGTTGCATGGAGTATGCTGTTGTGAGGTCAGTGGTGTCAGTGTGTTGGGAGTAGTGTCTGTCAGTACTTGTGGAATTAGTGCCCATCGGTGTGCATGGGGTAGTGACTGTCAGTGAGGGAAGTAGTGCCTGTTGGTGTGTGTGGGGATAATGCCTCTGTGTGTGTGGGAGTAGTGCCTGTCATGTGCATGGGTGTAATGCCTATTGGTGTGGGTGGGAGTAGTGCCTGTCAGTGTGCATGGATGTATGCTTGTCAGTGTGTGGGAGTAGTGCCTGTTTGGTGTGCATGGGAGTGCCGTCTTGTCTGTAGTACGTGGGTGTAGTGCCTGTCAGGCTTTGTGTGTCAAGTAGTGCCTGTCGGTTTGTGTGGGAGTATGACTGTCGGGTGTGCAGGAGAAGTGCCTGTCAGTGTATGTGTGAGGAATTGCCTGTTGGTGTGCTGTCTGTGTGTGGGAGTAGTGTCTGCACCCGTCTTTGCATGGGAGTAGTGCCTATGTGTTGTGGAGGAGTAGTGCCTGTCGTGTGTGTGGGAGGAGTGCCTGTTGGCGTGCATGGGAGTAGTGCCAGTCAGTGTGTTGAGAATAGTGCTGTCGTGTGGTGAGTGGTGCCTGTTTGTGAGTTTGGGAGGAGTGCCTGTTGTGTATACTTGACTTACAACCGAACAGTAGTGAAGGCGTGACTTAGATGCAGGGCGAGCTGGGGGCCTCTGAGAGTTTTGGGTGCCAGTGGCCACCAAAATTATATTTGGGTGGGGGGGGTTCTGACTTGTCTCACTAAATGTGGTATTGGGTGGGTTTAGTATGGTTTCCAAGGGGGGGGGGGGGCACTGATTGGTTTCCACCCTGCTAGAAGATGCTGGGGATAATTGCAGTGGCACACCTGTAGTGTCGTCCATAGTGGCCAAACATTTTTTTCCCTGCCGTCCACATTGGTCTTTGTAATGTGCCAGTCACCAGTACGCACAACATGTATGTGCCAGTACATGGAAAACTTATGTACCAGTCAGTGGGCAAACTTGTTATGTGCCAGTCACATGGGCAACTTGTATGTGCCCACTGTGGGCAAACTTGTATGGCCATCACAGTGGGCAAACTGTAGTATCGTCAGTACATGGGAAACTTGCATGTGCCAGTCACAGTGGGCAACTTGCATGTACTAGTCAACTGTGGCAGACTGTATGTAGAAAAAAATAGGAACTACAACGCCACGGGTGAACAGGTGATAAAAGGGGAGAACCCCATATATTTTATTCCAACACATAGCAATCCAATTGTGTCTGAATAAACTATAGGGGTTCTTGCCCTTTTATCACCTGTTCATCCGAGTGTGCGTGTAGTTCCCTCTTTTTTGATTGGCCCTTTGGAATGGAGTTTGAATGGAGAGAAAACTAGCAGGTGTGTGAGTGTCCTCACTACTGGCAAACTGTACCAGTCACACTGTGGGCTAACCTAACATGTCTTCTGAACTGGAGGGCTAACCTAACTGTTCTCCGAACTAGAGGGCTGACGACCGTGTCTCCTGAACTAGAGGGCTGACCTTAAGTGTCTTGCTGAACTGGAGGGATGGAGGTTTCAGCAGCCACTGTTTGATGAGCCCTCCATTTCAACAGACACCGTTAAGTCAGCCCTCCAATTAACCAGACACTGTAAGTAAAACGTGGGTGGTGAACTGAAGGGCTGACCTTACAGTGGCTGGTGAACTGAGGGCTAACTAACATTGGGTGGTGTATGGGGGCTGACTACCAGTGTCTGCTAAACTGGAGGGCTGACAAACCAGAATCTGCGAACTGGAGAGCTGACAAACCAGCATCTGCTGAACGGATAGCTGACATACCAGTGTCTGCTAACTGGAGGGCTGACCTGACAGTGTCTGTTAAACTGGTGGGCTGACCTAGCAGTGTCGGGGAAATTGAAGGCTAACTTCTATTTTTCGGCAGGGTATGGTGAACTGGAGGTCTGACCTGACAGCATCTGGAGAACTGGAGGCCTGACCTAACAGTGTTTGGGGAATTGGGAGGGCTGACTTGGCAGGGTCTGGTGAACTGGAGGGGCTGACCTAACATTGTCTTATAAGATAGAGGGCTGACTAACAGTGTATGCTGAACTGAAGGACTGACCAAACAGTGTCTGCTGAACTGGAGGGCTGACCTTACAGTGGCTGCTAAAATGTAGGGCTGACCTGACAGTGTCTGTTAAACTGGTGGGCTGGTCTAGCAGTGTCTGGGGAAATGGAGGACTAACTTGGCAGTGTCTGGTGAACTGGAGGTCTGACCTGACAGCATCTGCGAAACTGGAGGCCTGACATAACAGTGTTTGGGAACTGGAGGGCTGACTTGGCAGGGTCTGGTGAACTGGAGGTCTGACCTGACAGCATCTGAGAACTGGAGGCCGACCTAACAGTGTTTGGGGAACTGGAGGGCTGACTTGGCAGGGGTCTGGTGAACTGGAGGGCTGGCCTAACATTGTCTTATAATAGAGGGCTGACTACACAGTGTATGCTGAACTGAAGGACTGACCAAACAGTGTCTGCTGAACTGGAGGGCTGACCTTACAGTGCTGCTAAAATGTGGGCTGACCTGACAGTGTCTGTTAAACTGGTGGGCTGGCCTAGCAGTGTTCTGGGAAATGGAGGGCTAACTTGGCAGTGTCTGGTGAACCGGAGGTCTGACCTGACAGCATTTGGAGAACTGGAGGCCTGACCTAACAGTGTTTGGGGAACTGGGCTAACCTAACAGTGGCTGCTAAACTGGAGGGCTGACCAGACTGTCTCTTGAACTAGAGGGATGAGCAGACAGTGTCTGCTGAACTGGGGGCTGACTTAACATTGGCTGGTGAAATGGAGGACTGGAGGGTTTAGCAGCCACTGTTAGCCAGCCTCTAGTTCACCAGACACTGTTAGTTATCCAGGCCACAGGCCACACCCTATTTTTGTGGGTAAATGTAGAGGCGGCTTGAAAAGTTTGGCTCAGGTGCCAAAGGTCTAGACGCCCCCCAGATAACTGGGGGCCACTGAATCATGTATCACTAGGGGCTACTAAACGTGTTAATGGGGCAGTTATTCACTAGGGGCCACTGAATTGGGTATCACTGGGAGCACTAAATGTGGTATCACGGGTAAATTTCAATGGGGACCTCTGACTAGTCTCACTTTTTGGGGCTACTGAATTGTGTACCACTGAGGGCCACTAAATGTGGTATCTTGGGGGGGGGCAGTTAATGTAGTTTTACTGGGGGGCCTCTGACTGCTCTCACTTTTGGGGGCCACTGAATTGGGTAACACTTGGGGCCACTAAATGTGGTATCACAGGTATCACTATAGTTAATCTAAACCAGGAAGCGTGGGAAATTTCCATGCAGCTGCGGAGGAATATAGCACCTTCATCTGCTAGGGGTGGTAAACTTTCATTTATGAAGTCTGGACACAGCTCTTCGTACAAGATTGCCTCTTTTAGCAGAAAACTCAAAGTTAGAAAGCGAGGCCAAACACACTGTTCCCAGGGTTTAGACCCCCTTTCCTGCAGCTAGAACAGAGTCCCAGGGTGGCAGACCCTTATTCCAACAGCTAGAACAGTCTCATGGGTGAAGACCTCCGCTCTGTCATGCAGAACAAAGTCCCAAGGTGCAGATACCTGTTCTGACAGCCTGAACAGTTTTCAGAGTGCAGACCTCAAGGCAGCCAGAACAGAGTCTAAATGAAGCAGACCCTCATTCTGGCAGCCAGAACAGCATTCCAAGAATGTAGACCCCAGTTACAGCACTAAGAAACACCTGTTCCGGCAGCCACAAAAGAGCCCAAAGGGTACATATCCCGTTCTGGTAGTCAGAACAGCATTCCAAGGGTGCAGACACTGTTCCAGTAGCAAGACCTGAGTTCCCAGGGTGCAGACCCCTGTTATTGCTGCCAGAATCAGCGTTCCCAAGGTGCAGACCCCAGCTACGTCCATCAGAACAGAGCTCCCAGGGTGCAGAACCTCATTCTTGACACCAGAACAGACTTCTCAGTGAGTATTTCCTCATTCTCTGAGCCCGGAACATAATTCCCAGGGTGAATTCCCCCATTCTGGCCACAAGAACAGTGTTCCCCAGGTGCAGACCCCTGTTCTGGCCACCAGAACAGAGTTCCAAGGGTGCAACGCACCATTCAGGCCACCAGAACACAGTTCCCAGTGTGAAAACCCCCATTCCAGCCACCAGAACACAGTTCCCAGGGTGAAAAGCCCTGCTCCAGCCACCAACAGAGTTCCCAGGCTTTAGACCCTTGTTCTGGAAACCAGAACACAGTTCTCAGAGTGAAAAGCCCTGTTCCGGCCACCAGAACAGAGTTCCCAGGGTGCAGACCCCTGTTCCAGCCACCAGAACAGAGTTCCCAGGGTGCATACCCCGTTCCGGCCACCAGAACAGAGTTCCCAGGGTGCAGACCCCCGTTCCGGCCACCAGAACAGAGTTTCCAGGATGCAGACCCCGCCGTTCCGGCCACCAACAGAGTTCCCAGGGTGCAGACCCCTTCCGGCCACCAGAACAGAGTTCCCAGGCTGCAGACCCCCGTTCCGGCACCAGAACAGAGTTCCCAGGGTGTAGACCCCCGTTCCGGTCACCAGAACAGAGTTCCCAGGGTGCAGACCACTGTTCCGGCTACTAGAACAGAGTTCCCAGGGTGTAGAAATTAATTTCAGTAAGTCTTAATATATTTTTAAAAGTTGTGTAATTTGCAATTTTTCACTAGATGGCGCTGTTGTTTTTTTCGTTCCGTTCCAGCAACTGTTCCGGTTTTTATCTAGTCCCCGCCTTTAAATCTAGTTATTTTTAAGACCGTGATTGTACAGTTATGATCGTGGCTGTATAACTAAGATCACAGTTGCACAATTCTGATCGCAATCGTACTTTTACAATCACACGTGCGCGGCCATGGCTGTACAACTTTCTGATGCTGTGGGGTTTTAAATTTGGCCCTAAGGGAAAGGTCCCACTTATGCGATTTTGCTAATTTTTTGTGTGTGTTGCATGCGTAATATTGTACTAATAATAAAGATGTGTATTTGAGTGCATCGCACATAGCACATATTGCAAGAAAGAGAATTGCTAAAATCCCATATGCGTTGCCTTGCGTATAGCTGGTCCTTTATTACAATTCAAAAAAACATTTTCTCTGTATGGATTTTTTGTACAGTTGTGTGCAAAACTTTGAAACTATGAATTATATTTATTTTATTGCTAAAAAAGTGAAGAACACAAATTCTACAGAAAACAATGTCAGTAACCCTATTACACCTTGATGGTCATTAAGAGTTTTCATCTACTGACATTTGTTGTTCTTTCTGAAAAAAATCTCTTCCACTAAAACATCTCACATTCCACAATCATAGGATTTTTAAGTTTGAGGATCTGAGACTTAAGTTAATAATTCCCTAATGTTTTACAATTTTATATTGATAAGGTATGAAGTCAGTATCACTCCCTGGCACTCCTTACCTTACCACACTCCTGTTATGCAGTAATAAATAGTGACGATTACTGCATTGCTGGGTAAGGTAAGGAATGCCAGTTGTTTGCCATTAAGTTTTGTGTCACATGGTAGTGCAAAACTTAACCAGTTACTGTATTTTTTTAATGGGAAAGACTTTAGGTGAGGACCCTGGTACTTCAAATCGGAGGGATGTGGTTAGGGGAAAGTTTAATTCCTTTAAAGGGCATGTCCACCCCCAAAACTATAATCCCCCAACTACTGGCCCCCCCATGTAGTGTAGTTTAATCCTTACCTCACATCCCGCTCCATGGTTTCCCCTGTAAACCCCCCCCCAAAGTCTCAAAACTAACCACCAGGAGGATAGCAGGTCTCTGCCTGCTATCTAGCCTCCGGTGAATATTTGCCATGCGCACTGCAGCCCTTCTCCCCCCTCCCTCCCCCTCCCTCTCCTCCCTCCTCTCCCTCCCTCCCTCCCGTTCTACTATCCCTCCCCTAGCATTAATCCCCCTTAATATTATGCTCCCCATGTCCCCCAGCCCCAAACGCATGTTTTTTTTTCTTCAAAAAGCTCCCCAAACTCTTACTACCTCTCCGCTTTCCTCCGCTGCACTGAATGACCGGCAGCCGCGTCCGTGATTGGCTGCCCGCTCAGCCAATCACAGACGCGACTGCCGTCCCGCCCCTCTGCTTGCATTCTCGCAAGCAGAGGGCCGGCAGTGCGGCGGAGGATCGAGGGGAGGTAAGTAAGAGTTTGGGGAGCTTTTTGAAAAAACGAAACATGCGGTTGGGGCTGGGGGACATGGGGGAGCATAATATTAAAAAACGATTTCAGGGGTGGACATGCCCTTTAAATAATCATTATCTGCTATTAAAATTTGAAACTTTAATCATTTATCAGAAATGTATATTAAAGAGGATAAAATATGTTTCATGTACACCGGCCATGTTGAATCATTTTTAACCGAGGGAGACACTTTGATATGTTGCTAATGAAACATCTACAAATAATTAAATTAAAGGGACCGTAAACTCCCCATCATCCTTAAAAATAGCTATGTGCCATCCGTTTCTATTATTCACAGGGAGGTGAGAACACTTATTCTCATCTCCCTGTGAATAATAGGAAGCTGGGGGACCTGGAACTTACCTTACCGCCGCTCCACTGCAAGCCGCTCCTTCACTGAAAGCCGATCTGTCCCAACCGCAACCCCTATCTTAGGCGCATGCGTGCCAATACAAAAGATAGGGCGCGCGCGATCGGGAGAGAGACAGCTGTTCAGTGAAGGAGCGGCTTGCGAGTGGAGTGCGGTAAGGTAAGTTCCAGGTCCCCCGAGCATCCTATTATTCACAGGGAGGTGAGAATAAGCGTTCTCACCTCCCTGTGAATAATAGAAACAGATGCCACAACACAAAAACTTTTCAGTGCCATAATGCCCTGCGTGACAATTACATTATATTGCATAACATGAATGCTACAGTATGTGGATGTTCTTTTTCTTAGAGGAGAAACATTGTTTTAGATGTTTCGCTATAATAGTAATAAAAATGTATTTATAACATAATGGTCAGCAACATAATGGTCTCAAAAGTCTCCTCCAACATGGGGTTAGTAAAAAAATAGGTTAATAGCATTGGCATAAAAAACAATCTGTTGTGCAAGTACTTACATTTGAAGAGCAACTGTGGTATAAAATTAAATTAGGTAATTTGACAGGAATAAGATTTTTGCAATTTACTTTTATTATTTGTTTTACTTGGTTATGAAGGTATTAACATTTTTATGTGTGATCTGGTAGCAACGTTACCAGATTCCCTGCACTTCCTGCTCTAAAACCATGTGACAGTCCCTCTTCTGTGTCTCCTTGTAGGCCCCCTTTCCCTTTATGGCCCCCATGGCTCCTCCCCTTGCAGGGCCCTCCTACAGCCCTCCTTGGGCCTGCCCACAAGTGGGCCCCGTGGCCCCACCCCCCACTGTGTGAAAACAGCCTTTACAGGCAGAGTCACAATCAGCAGTTTGTCTGATTCTGCATCTGCCTGTAAATGCTGTTTTCACAGAATTTTCTGTAGTGGGTATGAGTGGGGGAGAGCCATGAGGATGGTGGGTTGCTGTAGATGGCCTTACCTTGGGATGCTGGTATCTTCATAAAGAAGGGGAGGGACTTCCTGTTTCCTTCACACACAGTGAAGTCTGAGGTTGTGCTCGCCAGCAGCCAGGTGTGAAGCAGCTTTTGAATGTCATCCTCCTACCCCTTACCTTTCTGATCAGAGATTTCTTATTCTTGGGCTTTACAGCACTTACAGGGAGAATGTAATAAAAGTTCTTATCGTTTAAAATGGTGCTAATTTTGCCCCAACCAATCAGATCTTATTTAACATTTGAAAGCTAACATCTGATTGTGTTGGGCAAAATTAGCACCATTTTAAAGGGCATATCCACCCCCAAAACTCAAATTTAACCCCATACTGGCCCCACTCTGTAGTGTACAAAAATCCTTACCTTACATCCAGCTCCTTATGGTTGCCATGCTGTGCCCCTCCAAAGTCCAGGAAATTGTAGTGTAGAAGCTCCCAGTGACTCATCCTACGATTGTCTCTGCCTCAACCTCGACAAGGTTGGGCATGCACTGGAGAGTCCTCCCCCTCCCCTCCTCTCCCTCCCGTTTTCTTCTCCCTCCCCTAGTGTAAATTCCCCATATATATTATATATATTGATCCCCCAGCCCAACGCCGTAACAGATTTCAAAGAAAGTGCCCCGATAGTTACTTACCTCCCTCCATCCTCCGCGTTCTGAGCAGCCGGCAGCTGCGTCCCTGATTGGCTGTCTCTCAGCCAATCAGGGACGCGGCTGCCAGTCCCGCCCCCTTTGCATTCCATGCAAGCAGGGACTGGAGAGTGCCGCAGAGGTAGAGGGAAGGTAAGTACATATCGGGGCACTTTCTAAAAAATTTATTACGGCGGTTTGGGCTGGGGGATCAATATGTATAACATATGAAAAGTTAAAAAAGGGATGGACATGCCCTTTAAACTATAAGAACTTTTATTGAATAACCCTAATCCGGTGTGGATGATGCCTCATTTTAAGGTAGAACCTGAAGACATACAAAAAATAGAAGCCTAGTGCACATCCAATTAATTTGCTTTCATTTTACTTTTTACCATTGCATTGCGACTTAAAAATCCTGCCTTTAATAAATTAAAGCAATTTGTTCAATAACATGGACCAGCAACAACTTCAAAGTTTGCTTTATTCTGCTGGTCCAAACTTTTAACCTTTTTCACCCTAGTAACTTTTTACCTTCTTATGAGACGTAATTCTCAAACTTTGTCTTTCTATCAGTACCTGCCTTTTATGAGATATAAGTCCCTGCGGCTCTTTTGCTTGCATTCTTGGGACGACTCTCCAGCTCTAAGTACTTGAACACATGACCCACATTTGGAGTACACATTTCCCAGAGGCTTGGTCAAACCTCCAATGCAACAAGCAATATAATATAGAAATAGGGTAGTATACATTGACACAGTGCAACTAGTGACCAAATTTATTCAATACATACAAAAAAATAGAAGCCTAGTGCACATCCAATCATTTGCTTACATTTTACTTTACCATTGTATGTGACATAAAAAGTTTGCCCTTCACTCTGGATAAATTAAAGCAATTAGTTCAATAACTTGGCCAAATTATTTTAAGCCCAGCATCCACTTCAGTTTGCTTATTTCTGCTGGGTCCTAACTTTTAACCTGAAACCGCCGTTCCCCTTTAATATTAATATTTCTTTCAAGTCCTTCCTCTTGGTCCAAAATGTCAGGGCTTAGATTAACTCCTGCATATGCCAAATTATGATTCATACTTGTAACTCTCCAGAATCCACAAGTATCCCTTCAGCACACATACCCATATCTTCAAGTGTCTACTGAAAAACATTGCTGTGGCCTGCAAGATGTACCTGTTCTCCCAGAGGCATTGTATGTGATGGGACCACATTTTACTCCATAATCTTATTGCTGCATTGATACAATTACAGTCCTTATTATGCATGCACTCTCTCTGGACTTGGAAGTGAATGGAATTGCAAGCATAAGCTCTAAGCCAACATTACGAAGCAGGTCAGGAGAAGCCTGCCATCATTCTTCACTTTGTAAAAGATAAAGTATTGATGTATCCACACTGGTAATTTTGACAACTTTTTTATTGCAGCTGGTCAAGATTAAGGCAGAACTATTCAAGATTTCCCAGCGAAATAAATAGTATTTACAGTTTTCTGAAATCTAAAATGTCTTTTCAAATGTACAGTATTGTAGATTTGTTTTCATCACCATCATTTGTGTTTTGTTTCAGGGAAGGAAGAAATGCTTTTATTACATCGTGGGATTGTTTAAAATTCTCCTTGGGTTTGCGTTAGTTGACAAGACTTACATGTTACGCTATATATGGTATGACCTCTATTTACGTTTACTATAAATATTATATTTTTTTCAGTCTAATTATCAAAGTGAGCTAATGTTGTTTTATTTAAGTCATAAACTGGTGGAAAATCAGTAACTACTATTTTTAATCTTTGCCATATGTTGGATTTACAAACTGGTCCTAAATAGTCATTAGTAATCGTAATTTGGAACAAAGAAAAAACATATTAAAAGATGGTGGCCATTGAAATGCATTTAATTATTGTTTATTCTAATAAAATAATTGAAGTGCTGCATAATATGTTCTTTGCTATCTAAGGACATACTGTATACATACATACTGTAAGTAAGGGATTACTATCAAACATCCTATCATGACCTCAAGAGAGAATATCAAGTTAGTTTAATTTGCCACTTTATTTTTAAAGGGTAAAAGTGGTCTAAATAACAAGAGTTCTCTTATACCTTTCAACAAGTACAGTGAAAATAATGGACTAAAAGAGGACTAAAGGACAGATCAATATACCTCTATATAGACAGATATAAATAACAAATGTAATCAACCAGAATCAGAGATGGGGCATTACTCCTCTACATCATTCTCTGGTAAAAATGGTATAATAAAAATATTCTCCTCATATCAACAGATATGAATATACTGTTTGGCCAAAAATTTCCCAAACAGATATAAAATAATATAAAACATTACAATTGCACGGTTTGTGCCAGCGATTGCCTTCCAAAGAAGTCAGAATCACGAAGGGACACTGCGGGAGCAGAGGAAAGATAAGGACCCCGCAATTCCTATTAGCAATGTAGCAAAACGTAGAGTACTGTGATACTTTTAATGGACTAACAGTTTACTGATTGAAACAAAGGTTAACAGAAAGTAAAGGCTCGCTCAAGGATCGGGCGTGTGTTCTAGTGAATATGCCCTTTTAAAAAAGAATTTAGTAGATATACATACACATATACTTTGTTTTGGGATGGGTATACAAAAAGTAAATTTTAGAAATGGATATGTTTTAAAGAAGGGCAGCTATATTAATGAGTGTAATAAAGTTCTCAGCTATGAAGATAGGCTAGCTAACTTGGATTATTCACAACTGAGAAGAGGCATTGTATCAGGATATGTTGTGTACCAATACATAGTGGCCTCATGATAAACTCTCTGATGTATCAAAAGATTATTCCAGATGATCACTTGAGGATATTCAGGGAGATTCAATAAAGTTCTTATCGTTAAAAATGGTGCTAATTTTTCCCAAAACAATCAGATCAATTAAACATTTGAAAGTTAACATCTAATTGGTGGGGCAAAATTAGCACCATTTTAAATTAATAGTTCACTACAATATGAACTATTCCTTTACTCCATTGATTGAAGACCATGAGGTTAAGGAGCTATGCCTTACCTCGCTTTATTCAATCAATTGTTGGAGAACCAGGAACAAAGATCAAAAGCGTACCCTTTGCGCATCCAGCATGGCCTCCACTGACAGGTCACGACTGCTTCCTGCTTCTGTTTCACTATAACGCACACGCCCGATAATGCACGCTATAGCACAACAGAAGCAGGAAGTGGTCAGGAATTTCAGATGGCCACGTTGGATGGCGCGAAAATAAGCTTTGGCATCTTCGTTCCTGGTTCTGCAAAATTGATTGAATATGGGAGGTAAGGCATAGCTCCTAACCTCACGGTCTTTAATCAATGTAGTAAAGGAATAGTTCACTATTGTAGTGAACTATTATATTCTGTTGTATTCAATTAGATCAACTGCACTTGAAGTTTTTTCTTGAAGACGTTTCGCCTTGTCATCCAACTGGCTTTCTCAATTCAGATGACTTGTACAAGAATCTGTGGCATTATGTACCCTGGAAAATCCCAATTAGCACATCACAGCCAGGTGTTAAGGTGTGGTTGCATAGTGGCTAAGATGTTTTATAGGAATGCCCAGGGTAAGGTGTCAAAACAGCATTGTACATGGCAGACAGTTGGTGTCGGACCCCCCCACCTCTATTTAGGCTTGGTTCTTTATTTACACATAAAAGCCTCTCTGACACCTCTCTTGAACCATCACGTTCCTTTGCCAATATGTTAGCATTACAATCTTCAAAGGTATGTCCTTTATCCTAGCAGGTTGCACTGATTGCAAATGATGGCAATGAAACAACATTAAGTTAATATTTTTAATAGGTGTCCTTACATGTTTCACTGATCTAACAACCCTGCCTTTAACATTCCTCTTAAAATAAATTCACTATAGAAAAATGCATTGTACAAGATGTGCTAAATCATGTTTACTTAATTATCCCTCCGCCTGCAGCTCGGAGCATCAGTGCTCCGGACCTTAGCACTGATGCCTTGCCAGAGTTCGATTTCACCCTTGGGCACACGGCAAGTAATTTGTATGTTCTCCCCGTGCTTGCGTGGTTTCCTCTGGGCACTCCAGTTTCTCCCACAATCATAAAGACATACTGATAGGTTGTATTTGTACATAATTGGATTAGATTGTAAGCTCTTCGGGGCAGGGCCTGATGTGAATTGAGTAAATAATTGTAAAGCACTGTGGAAATGTAGTGCTATATATAAAATAAATACTACATACATATATATTAAAAGGGTATGAGTCTCTTGCAGTTGTACACTCCCTCTTCTCCCCCGCAAAGGATAATAAATTCACTCACGCCAAACGTCAGTTAGTAAAAAGAAGCCTGGAAAAATAAAAAGTCCAAACGTAAAAAATTTAAATAGTATAATAGGCAGTCCCAATCACACACACTGGTGAAAAAATAAATAAAATGTGAAACTTTGCTGCTGCTCACAAATATAAAGATTTAATAGTTTTTTGCTTCTAAATACATTAGCAAAGGGTTAACATTCCTCCCTCCCCCCTCATCTCTGCACCGGTCCGCATAGTCTCCCAAATCAGCTACTCATATTTTCTGCTCTCTCTGATAATTGGCTGGAGACCACAGGCAGTGGAAACACTGAGGTCAACTGTTATATTCAGCTTAGCATGAAGCTGTTAGCATGATGACAATAATTGTGCCGTGTATGGGCACTTTTTTGGCCAAAACAGCTAATCAGTTGAAGGTCTGCCCGCCGGACAACGATCCCCGACCGAACGACCATTACAGCGACAAAGTACCCTACATGGCACAATTAGGATGACACGGCCGTGCAACACATCGTGCATCACAGGTCAGCCCTGACGATTGCACTTGTGTATGAGCTTTAGTCTTGCTACATTAATGAGTATTATCTGGCGGTGTGAACTAATGGAAAGTAAGGAGCTTATATTACAAGGAAGTGTAGCTTTTTTTGGATCTTTAGACTGTCATTCATTACACTAGCCTACTTTGATTATACCAGAATGTCCAATCAATAGTAATGTCAGACCAGGAACCAGTTCTCTTACATTGCAAGTACTGCGACATTCCTGGAAGGACTTTGCAATCAACATTAACCTTTGTTTCTTTGCGTCTAGCCATCTGGACTTTGACTTTGGAATTCTTAGATTTATTTCCTATGAGAATATTTCAGAGAAAATATTGTAGTATTATTTAAAAAAAACAACTGTGGTATTTACCACATTTAGAAAAGTCTATGATTAGTACACTGATTGGTATTTACCAATCTGTATACACTGTTGTATTAAGAAGTCAGTATAATATTCCTTAAATAGAAAACAGGTGCTTTTCTACTGTTATTTAAACAGTATATTCAACTATATTGCATTTCTGATTGGTAAAAATGGATTGTGCACTTTACAGAACAGTATCTACCTAGAGTGTGGAATACCTGAGTTTAATTTGGGCTCAGTGGTCATTGGGTGTCTTTTTTGTAACAGCGCTCTGTATAATGTAAATTATTTCTCTGCTTTCTATATTAAATCCTGTAGATTCAGGTCCCTTGTGCTGATTGAACATTTGAGCACATTTTAACATATTTTTGAAAAAATAGTTAAATTCTGTGATAAAATGGAATTAATTTGCTCACCCATTTAACCAATCTTCCAGTGATCCAGGTACTTTTTTTTCACTATTACAGAAAGATACGCTCCTTGGAGATTATCATTATCTGTTCCAAGAAATGACTATCATATTACCCGTTATGATTACAAGTAAGTTACACTGATAGTGAAAAGACTAAGCAATCTGGAAATTATAAAGTTCAAATCGATAAAAATTGTGCTAACTTTGCCCCAACCAATAAGATATTATTTAACATTTAAAAGCTAACATCTATTGGTTGGGGCAAATAGCACCATTTTAACAATAAGAACTTAATTGAATAACCCTGAATATGTTTCTTTTTTGTTTATAGGTAGTACTTCTGCTTATCATGCTGTTCAAAATGTTTCAAAATGTTAATATAGTAAAAATGTTAAGGTTTTAAAATGGTCAGAATTACAAGACTTGCATCCCTTAAAGAGGAATCACAATCTTCAAATGCAAAAATTGTAAATAAGTAAATTCCCCCTCAAAAGTTAAATATTTGATTTGAATTGAAAAGTTACTAACCTTTATTGAGTGAAATGCTCTTCTCCCCCATGCAGCTTGGGGAATGTATTCAGTCATTGACTGTATCCATAATCATATGATGAGATTCAATGTTGATAAATGTAAGGTGATGCATTTGGGGTTTACAATCCGTGTGCCACTACATCATAAATAACTCTGTGTTAGTGGAATCTCTAATAAAAAAGATTTTGGGGTTCTGGTAGACAACAGACTAACTGTAGCAAACAATGCCAGGCAGCAATGGCTAGAACTAGCAAGATATTGGGGCATATTTATAAAAAGGCGAAAAGTCGCGAAAAGTTTTGCTTCCGCTTACTGCTTGGTTTTTCGCCAAAAAGCTAGTTAAGGCGATTTTAAAAAGGTGGCGTTAACGAGTGGCGAAAACTTTTCCGCAACCTATCGCTAAAACCCTTTCGCCATACTTCGCTATACATCGCAACGGTAATTTGAGCGAAAAGGGAGCAAAAAGGCATAACGCGATTATAAAAACGAAAAGTGTGTTTTTGCCTTAAATGGAGCGGAAATTATCGCCTACTTGAAGGTAGCGAAAAGGCATTGGATCCCATAAAATGGAAGCAGTTCAGAGGCAACTAAAATAATAAAGGGAATGGAGGGCTTGACTTTGCAGCAGATTAGACAGTTAGGCTGTTTACATTGGAGGAGTGACGTTTAGAGGAGTGACGTTTGCGTGGGGACACGATAACCTATACAAAATATTAATGGGCCATACAATAAACTCTCTGGTGCATTGTTCACTGATAGGAAGAAAGAAGTTTCATCTTCGGGTTAGTAAAGGTTTTTTTCAGTGAGAAGGGTGAAACAGCAGATGTGGCAATGGCAAGTTCATTGAATAGCTTTAAATTGGGCTAGATAAGTTTCAAAATATTGAGAATTACTGGTATTAATACATATACTGTGTTCTGGTTGATCCGGGATACTTTCCGATTGCCGTTTGGAATCAGGAAGGAATCTCACACACACACCACCTTTTTTTTTTGGCTTTTTTTTTGGTAGGGTTAAAAAAGGAGGGTGAATAGGTTGGACTTGATAGACGTATGTCTTTATTCAACCTCAATTAATATGTTACTATGTTACAGTTAATAACTGGAACATCCAAGAGGCGAAAGACAGGTAACAGGACTGTGCAGCATTTTAGGTCTTGTGTTTTTCAACTTTTTAAATATTGCAACTTTTGGGATTTACAATTCTTCATTTGAGGTGTGTCTTGTCCTTTATAATGTTTTTAGTTTACAGAGCAGCTGTATGCACGGTTTCACAGTTTATTTCTTCTGCCTCAAGTTAAACTGGATAGTTATGTGTTATAAATCTACGTATGCCTGGGGGAACTTCCGGTGAGGGATCAGCTGAAGTAAAAGTAAGTATATCCCAGCATGGGCACATTGGATCAAGGTTAAAATGCAACTCAGCTTTTGTGGGGTTTTAGGCTAACAAGCTTCACATATTTTTTTGGATGGACTGCCTTTTAATTCTCAGAAATAATTTAATAATAATTTAACATTCTACAGTGGCTATCATTAAAGGGCAGTCACCCTTTACTGACTTCTGTGACCAGGAATTAGAGCGTTTGTCAGCCGGCGAGCAGAGGAGGAGCGGCGAGGGACTGGGTCCGATAAGTCCCTTCAGGGGATTGGGGGGACTCCCCTCATTTATAGCTTAAGATTTTTTTTGATTGGACATAAAATAACTAACCAAAAGGGTCCCGAGTCCAACAAAAAATGACTTTGTTTTAAATCTATAAATGTCAGGGAGACAGAATCACTTACTTGTGTCTCTCTTATTAATCCCAAGCTGACATCTAGATACTTCTGCACGATACTGCAGCGCTGTTGTCTCTCTCCCCTGAAGCAACCCCATGTACACAACACAGCGCTTATCTTTTGCTTAGGCTTGTGGTGCACACACTATGAGAGTGTCGGGGGAGTTAAGAGGAAAGAGACCGCTGCGCTGGAGGATCACAGAGTATGAAGATCTTGGCTTGTAAATAAAATGTTAGATGGGAGCAAGTGAAATCAGATGTTCTGTTATGTTTTCCAGTCATTCATTGAAGGCTTGCAGACGCTTCATAATGGTTACACACAGTTTCATAGAAACAAATGCAATCTTCTGCTACTCTCTGAACAGAACAGAATCCCTTATTTTTGCACATCACTGGCAGTAAATAGGCTTTTATCTATTCTTCGGATAGGAGAATAATGAGAGAAGGAAATTGATTGTTCATTAAGAAATACAGGTTACAGGTATATTTTAAAAAAAATCCCTGCTATAATTTAATTCAACGGATGTATTGTCAATGCTTGTACAACAACACACTGATTATAATATGAGCATTTCATTATTTACTCCGTATTTGACCGTTTCTGTACATATGTAGATGTTACCTGTGTCTGCAAATTTATATGTTACATTTTATATTAAACTTTTTGATTTTTTTTGCAGTGAGTTTAAATGGTCCTGCTAAGAAATGGCTCCATACAGACCTGCTGGGAATCTCAATCACCATCATTGCTGCCTTCCCTTGCTGTGCACGTTCTTCTTTCCTTTGTTCTGCAGATTTCTATGTTTCTTGAACTCAAAAGCAGCCATGGTTTAGTGACACTGATGTTTTCAGGTAAGCACAGAATAAGCTGTACATACATTTAAATTCAGATATGCTATTAAAGGAAATACATTTTTTTTAAATTCCAATGAAAAGTTTTCCTCCCCAGAACACCTATTGTAAGATTCTTCTCTAGTAGTTGCATTTAGTACATGTAGAGTATATATTCTGTAAATAAGAAGGTTTCCATGTTGTTGCCAGTACAACCCAAAGCTCATGAAGTCATCAAAGACCACGCCCCAGACCCCAGTATTCACCGTCTCTATGCACAGAGTGTTTTCTATACAGATGTCTCCACACCAATGGAATCCCTGATTAGGCTTTGAGGCTGCTTGTTACCCTTCCAGTTGCTGGTAAAATAAACTACAGGGTAACAAGCAGCTTTTCAAGTCTTATCACTTCCATATTGTTCTGTAGACATCTGTATGACACTTTTTTTTTTTCTGTACCTAGCAAAAGATACCTATATTTGTAGTTGTATCTATGTTGGAGCAAATCCAAGCACGGCCCAAGAAATCCCAGGATCAAATCCCCTGGCTAACTTAGAATCAATTCAACATAGTTTATTGCCTGAATTTCTTAATTTAGTTAGAAAGGTATGTCCATAAGGGCACTGGTATAATTAGCCTATTAATCTCAGAGCTATGAATATATGTTAGAAGGTGCTCCATCCATTCATTAATATTATAATTAACACAAGAAAAGAGAAACAAAGTATGGATAAAACCCGGGCACACTTCTTAGTATCAATAGTAAAAAGCTCTTTATTAAACAAAAGTTGGGAGTAGCAAGTGCATAATCAGAATTATATATAGGGCATAAAGAGAATCTAAAGAATTTAAAAACACATCCCCTATTAAGTAACCAGTAATAATCAAGTGTAGCAAGGTATACACTTAAGTCGAAGTATTAGATATACCGGTATATCACTAGGAGGCCAGAGCTATATACAGAGGAATATTCTGTGTGTATATTACTCCAGTATATGCTATAATCAGGCCTATATCCTATACATAAGGTACATATAACTCTAAGGATCTATATTGATGGATAAAGGTAACCATGCAGCAATGTATCACAGATAGATCATATTCAATTACTTCGAATTATCAGAACAATATTATAGTTGCATACATGTTAAACACTCTAAATAACTATGTGGCAGATAGCAAATAAACCACAGAGCAAAACAGTGAAAAGAGTGATACTACACAGATTCAAGTCATGTTAGGTACTTGAGGGGAACGGTTAAAACTTCTGACTGGAGTGTTTTGTGCTCTATACAAGACTTCGTCGGCAGCAAATGAATGATCCGCCTTTACCTCCTTATATACCCCAACTAAACAAGAAAAAAGAAAGTGCGAAGCATCATTGGCAGCCACATGGTGGCTCCCAAACAAATACGTCAGGGCTGCGCGACAGGGCCGAGCGCCGAGCTCTGTACGTCGCTACCTATGACGTCACTATAGCGCGATTGAATAGCCTCCTCACACATCTTAGTCCGCCTATGTGCCTGCCAATAGATGCAAGGTGCACATCCAGTATAGGTCATGGAGGTTTAATCTTAATAATGGCATAATGATGGCACAGTGTGAAGTAAAAAATATCATTGGAGAGCGTTATCATACAATTGAAAAACAATAACCTAAGCAATGTTAGACAATATAGGAAAACGGCACAGTGCGACAATGTTCCACGGGTGCTTCTGGGTAGGAAACAAAAGTGTCAATAATCAGTATCAATATTTCAATACATGTTTCACATTATAGTACATTGCCTAGAGAGTCTTGCCGATGGCTTTAACAATATGATCCAAAATTGATGTCCACCGGTCCTTGTATTCTACCATCAGTATTTCTGTATAACAGTACATTATTCATATTTCATACATTGCCTTCCGTGGGTTTTCAACAGTATGATCCAGGAATGATATCCACTGGCCTTTAGTCCCAACCGAGCCTTTAGCCCATGAATAGTTCCATTTATAAGGTATTATCATCCTTTAGCTTAGCCTCTGCATGACACATCCGTGGTTTTCCAGTTTTACTCTATTTGCTAAAGGATCATATATATTGGACACAGGTTGTATACATTGCATCCTTCGGTAAGTATAGTTTAAATAAGTTGCTGATCCATGATACCCCAACCCCCCACACAGACACAGGTACACCCACCTACTGACCTACCTTTCCATTCCTGTGGCAGCCATACTTAAATAAATATAAATAAAGTAAATAAGGTAAATAATGTAATTTATACTCACCTTCTCTCCGCTCCTCTTCCTTAGTCAGTACTTTCTACCCAGGGTGAGGACCTGGACCTCACCCTGGGTTTGCTTAACTTGTGGCATATGCTTACTTACGCGTTTCTCCTGTGAGCCCCGCCCCCTCCTCCCCATCAGCGACAGGCTCAATAGGAAGACACGCTCTGCAACGAGTGTGCCTTCCTATTGGCCTTGTCGCGCAAGGAGGAGGGGGCAGAGCCTACCGGAGTAGAGTGTAGTAGTGATGCCGCAAGTTAAGCAAACCCAGGGGGAGGATCTAGCGGTTCAGGTCCTCACCCTGGGTAGAATGATCTTCTGCACACCACGTGCAAACTCCCCGTGCGCAAGTGCAGCCAAGAAACTTCACAGGCACCGGCCATGGAGAGCAGTGGCTTCTTCTTTATTTCAAACCATTGTGCCTTTCTAATGTAAAAGGCCATTTGCAAGGCTAGTGGCACTGTAGCATTAACGCCAATATGTCATTGCATGCGGCTACAAAGTCATTATACACGGACACATGCCGTGATGTTCCCACACGTTGTCTGCGTTCGCAATCCCAAATTTTTTATTGTGGATACACCTATAAGTTGTGTAGCATCCCTGACACTTCTTTAAAATATTATTTTTTGACTATTATATTTAATTTGGCTTGAAGAGACAAATTACTGTTCTTCTATTTCTTCTTCCGCTTTTTTGACTGTATCTCCTCCCACAGTTTTTGAGCTAAGACATGAAATTCGGTACAGACATGTGGGGCATATAGGAAAGTGTGCTATTACCTAGTTAAGGAATCTGCTAAGTTGTTATGGCGTTATCGGGCAATTTCGGGACATTTTTCCCATAGACTATAATGGTTAACAATCCTCAAATTTCAAAACAGTTTGTTTCATGGTCATAAAACACAAACTCTGATACCCCCCAACCCCCCACAGACACAGGTACACCACCATGGACCTACCTTTCAATTCCCATGGAAGCCATACTTAAAGGGTAAATATAGTAAAAAAAATAATTTGATCAATCATCAATAAAAGTTAGTTATATGGTCATACATGCAAAAACACATACCCCCAATCTCACACTGGTACACACACTACTGACCTAAATTTCCATTCCTGTGGCAGCCATACTTAAAGGTATATAAAGTTTAAAAAAAATAATTTTGATATTCCTTAGCCACTATCTAATCACACCACCTTAACACCTGGCTGTGATATGCTAATTGGGGTTTTTCAGGGTACATAATTGCCACAGATTCTTGTACAAGTCATTCTGAATTGAGAAGAGCCAGTCGGATGACTAGCGAAACGTCTTCAAAACTACATTTCAAGTCCAGTTGATCTAATTGAATACAACAGATATGTGGCAGCTATTAAAGAGGGTAACTATAGTCAAAATCAATTTTGACTAATTTAAAAAGTTTGTTTTTCAGCCCCCAACCTGACACAGGTATACACCTACTGACCTACACCTCCGTTACTGTTGCAGCCATACTAAAGGGTAATTAAGTCCAAAATTATTTTGGACCAATCATCAAAAGGTTTTTTTTTTTAACCCACAACCAGACACAGGTACACACAACCTACCAATCTACTTACCATTTCTGTGGCAGATATCTTAAAGAGGGAACTAAGTCAAAAAACAAATTTTGATCAATAATCAAAATGTTTGTTTTTAACCCCAACCTGACACAGATACACACACCTTCTGACCTACCCTCCATTCTGTTGCAGCCATACTAAAGAGCACTGTAGTAAAAAATCAAATTTTGACAAATCATTTATAAAGTTTGTTTTTTTAACCCCCAACCTGACACAGGTACAACACACCTACTGTCTTACCCACATTACTGTTGCAGCCATACTTAAAGGAACTAAAGTCAAAACATTTTTGACCAATCATCAAAAAAGTTTGTTTTATTTAACCCCTAACCTGACACCTACTGACCTACCTTCCATTTCGTGGCAGCCATACTTAAAGAGTATCTATAGTCAAAAAACTAATTTTGACCATAATCAAAACAGTTTTTTTAACTTCCAACCTACACAGGTACACAAACCAATCACACACCCAGTCATTCATGTGGCAACCATATTTAATGGTAAGTATAGTCAAAAAACCCATTTTGGTCATCATCAAAAAGTTGTTTTTTTTCATCTCCCACCCTGCCACAAGTACACACCAGTGACATACCCATTCATTCCTGTGACAGCTATATTTAAAAAGGAAGTAAAAAACAACAATGTGCTCATCATTGCCAATATTGAGTTTTAAAATCTGCAGCACAACACACACATTCCCTTTCAAATGCGGCCTTTCAGCCAAATTTAAACTTTCCCTTTCTAGTTGCTTATGTTTTTTGTTTGTTTCCTATCTTTTTCTGGAAAATATAATTTCTTATATATGTATTGTGACAGATTGGCCCTTAAGCAGGCTTGGGCCTTGTTATGGGAAATACTCCACAGTCTTTCAGGGAAGAGCAACACAGTTCAGCTTAAAGGCAATTTAAACCGTCTTTAACCCTTTCCCTCGCACAGATCGTATATTCACGATCTGTGCAGTGAATGCCAAACTGCCACAGATCGTGAATATACGATCTGTGGCTTCCTGCAGCAAAAAAAATTTGGCCCCTGCTAGGGGCGATCGGGGGCAGCATTCAAACTGCCCCCCAGCCCCCTCGATCCCCCCTCGGTTTGATCCAAATCCGAGGGGGGGATCGGAAGATACACCTACTTTTAGCCGGGTCCCGCCGATGTGCACCGGTCCCCACGTGGAGTCTGTCTTCAGGAAGCGGAAAGGAGACCCCGGTGACGTCACGGAGCTTCCTCCTTCACCGGGGTCTCCCTTGAAGTGGTAGGAGACTGCCCCTGGTTGGTCTAGTTGAGGTACTGCAGCTTGATCTCCATAGACATGCTGCACAGTACCTAAGTATAGTACAAGCTGTCATGCTTGACAGCTTTACTATACATTTGTGAATGGAACTCAAAGTTCCATTCACAAATAGGATTTTTTCTAAGGGCATATTATAAGTTCGTTAACTTTTCGCGGCCGTTTTCGCGGCCATTAACGCATAAATCGCGTTTACCGCGATTTATTTAAAGGCCCGAAAACGGCCGCGAAAAGTTAACGAAGCGTTAACCTTTCGCGCCGATACTTAACCTTTTACCGCCGCTTCTATTTATAAAGCGGCGGTACTGGTTTCGCTCGGCTAGTATCGGCTGTTTTACTTCGCCACCTTGAAGGAGGCGAAGTCAGCCGATACTAACCTCCCGCGGCGGGGATGGGCAGGCAACCCGCGGCGGGTGGTCGCACCCGCCCCGGAGACACGCCCACCCCGCCCACCCCCCCGCCGGCAGCGGCGACCACCCCGCCGCCGCCGCCACTTCCCAGCAGCCCTCCCAACCCGTTCCCCGTTCGCGGCAATCTCGGAACGGGAGGCTAGAAGGGGCTGCCGGGAAGGGGCCGCAGCAGGTGGTCGCGACCACCCCCGCGCACCCCCTCCCGGCAACCCCTCCAGCCCCCCGCCCCGGCCGCCCCGGGGAGGGACGGGAGGAGCCGCTGGGGGGGTTGGAGTCTCCCTCCAGCGGGCCCTGAGAAGGGCCTTTTGGGCTTAGGGGGTCCCGCAGCCCGAACCGGACCCCCCCTCCCCGGCCCTTATAAGGGCCCTTGCGGCACTGACAAGTGCCTTTGGCGGGGGTCCCGCAGCTGAACGGGACCCCCAGTGCGGCTCTTAAAAGAGCCCTTGGGCGACTTCTTCTTTCTTCCAGTCCCGGCGACCCAGCTCCGCAGGCCGCCGACCCCCGAGAGGTACCCTGCGGCCGCCAGGGGTACCCCGCGGGCGCCGGCGACCTCAACGAGGCCGATGTTTGCCGGCGTCTTGATCGACGCGACGTCTTTGGGCTGGCGACACCAACCCCACTCAGGTCGCCGATGCCAGGCAGACTCACTGCGGCCGCCAGTGAGCCCCCGCTGGCACCGCCGGCCTCAGCGAGCCGATGTTGCCAGCCGCTTCTTTCTTCTTTCTTCACCATCTACTGCGATGGCATCGAGTTCCGCGGCGGAAAGCTCCTCTTTATAAGGTTTGCAGAAATCCATAATCCGTTTCTGATTGGTCAATTTTAATACTTGCTTTCATTAACCAATCAGATTTCGAACTTTCCAGAAATCTGATTGGTTAATGTAAAGCAAGTATTAAAATTGACCATCAGAAACAGATTATGATTTCTGCAAACCTATAAAAGAGGAGCTTTCCGCCCCTCCATTTCAACAGACACCGTTAAGTCAGCCCTCCAGTTCACCAGCCACTTTTAAGTAAACAGTGGATGGTGAACTGAAGGGCTGACCTTACAGTGGCTGGTGAACTGGAGGGCTAACTAACATTGGCTGGTGTAATGGAGGGCTGACCTACCAGTGTCTGCTGAACTGGAGGGCTGACATACCAGAATCTGCTGAACTGGAGAGCTGACATACCAGCATCTGCTGAACTGGATAGCTGACATACCAGTGTCTGCTAAACTGGAGGGCTGACCTGACAGTGTCTGTTAAACTGGTGGGCTGACCTAGCAGTGTCTGGGGAAATGGAGGGCTAACTTGGCAGTGTCTGGTGAACTGGAGGTCTGACCTGACAGTGTTTGGGGAACTGGAGGGCTGACTTGGCAGGGTCTGGTGAACTGGATGGCTGACCTAACATTGTCTTATAAGATAGAGGGCTGACCTACCAGTGGCTGCTGAACTAGAGGGCTGACCTACCAGTGTCTGCTGAACTACAGGGCTAACCTAACAGTGGCTGCTAAACTGGAGGGCTGACCAGACAGTCTCTCAAACTAGAGGGATGAGCAGACAGTGTCTGCTTAACTGGGGGGCTGACTTAACATTGGCTGGTGAAATGGAGGGCTGGAGGGTTTAGCAGCCACTGTTAGGCCAGCCTTCTAGTTCACCAGACACTGTTAGTTAGTCCAGGCCACAGGCCACACACCCTATTTTTGTGGGAAAATTTAGAGGCGGCTTGAAAAGTTTGGCTCAGGTGCCAAAAGGTCTAGAAGACCCCCAGATAACTGGGGGCCACTGAATCATGTATCACTAGGGGCTACTAAATGTGGTAATGGGGGCAGTTATTCACTAGGGGCCACTGAATTGGGTATCACTGGGAGCAATAAATGTGGTATCACATGGGGTAAATTTCAATGGGGACCTCTGACTGGTCTCACTTTTTGGGGCTACTGAATTGTGTACCACTGAGGGCCACTAAATGTGGTATCTTGGGGGGGGGGCAGTTAATATAGTTTTACTGGGGGGGGATTGGTCAACACTTGGGGCCACTAAATGTGGTATCACTATAGTTAATCTAAACCAGGAAGCGGTGGGAAATTTTCCATGCAGCTGCGGAGGAATATAGCACCTTCATCTGCATAGGGGTGGTAAACTTTCATTTATGAAGTCTGGACACAGCTCTTCGTACAAGATTGCCTCTTTTAGCAGCCAGATCAGCGTTCCCAAGGTGCAGACCCCAGCTACGTCCATCAGAACAGAGCTCCCAGGGTGCAGAACTCCATTCTTGACACCAGAACAGACTTCTCAGTGAGTATTTCCTCATTCTCTGAGCCCGGAACATAATTCCCGGGGTGAATTCCCCCATTCTGGCCACAAGAACAGTGTTCCCCAGGTTTAGACTCCTGTTCTGGCCACCAGAACAGAGTTCCAAGGGTGGAACCCACCATTCAGGCCACCAGAACACAGTTCCCAGTGTGAAAACCCCCATTCCAGCCACCAGAACACAGCTCCCAAGGTGAAAACAACCACTGTTAGGTCAGGCCTCCAGTTCTCCAAATGCTGTCAGGTCAGACCTCCGGTTCACCAGACACTGCCAAGTTAGCCCTCCATTTCCCAGAACACTGCTAGGCCAGCCCACCAGTTTAACAGACACTGTCAGGTCAGCCCTACATTTTAGCAGCCACTGTAAGGTCAGCCCTCCAGTTCAGCAGACACTGTTTGGTCAGTCCTTCAGTTCAGCATACACTGTGTAGTCAGCCCTCTATTATAAGACAATGTTAGGCCAGCCCTCCAGTTCACCAGACCCTGCCAAGTCAGCCCTCCAGTTCCCCAAACACTGTTAGGTCGGCCTCCAGTTCTCAGATGCTGTCAGGTCAGACCTCCAGTTCACCAGACCCTGCCAAGTCAGCCCTCCAGTTCCCCAAACACTGTTAGGTCAGGCCTCCAGTTCGCCAGATGCTGTCAGGTCAGACCTCCAGTTCACCAGACACTGCCAAGTTAGTCCTCCATTTCCCCAGACACTGCTAGACCAGCCCACCAGTTTAACAGACACTGTCAGGTCAGCCCTACATTTTAGCAGCCACTGTAAGGTCAGCCCTCCAGTTCAGCAGACACTGTTTGGTCAGTCCTTCAGTTCAGCATACACTGTTTAGTCAGCCCTCTATCTTATAAGACAATGTTAGGTCAGCCCTCCAGTTCACCAGACCCTGCCAAGTCAGCCCTCCAATTCCCCAAACACTGTTAGGTCAGGCCTCCAGTTCTCCAGATGCTGTCAGGTCAGACCTCCAGTTCACCAGACACTGCCAAGTTAGCCTTCAATTTCCCCAGACACTGCTAGGTCAGCCCACCAGTTTAACAGACACTTGGTCAGCCCTCCAGTTTAGCAGACACTGGTATGTCAGCTATCCAGTTCAGCAGATGCTGGTTTGTCAGCTCTCCAGTTCAGCAGATTCTGGTTTGTCAGCCCTCCAGTTTAGCAGACACTGGTAGGTCAGCCCTCCATTACACCACCCAATGTTAGTTAGCCCTCCAGTTCACCAGCCACTGTAAAGGTCAGCCCTTCAGTTCACCAGCCACTGTTTACTTAACAGTGTCTGGTTAATTGGAGGGCTGACTAACGGTGTCTGTTGAAATGGAGGGATGATCAAACAGTGGCTGCTGAATCCTCCATCCCTCCAGTTCAGCAGACACTTTAAGGTCAGCCCTCTAGTTCAGGAGACAGAGTTCAGTCAGCCCTCTAGTTCTGGAGAAACAGTTAGGTTAGCCCTCCAGTTCAGAAGACAATGTTAGGTTAGCCCACAGTGTGACTGGTACATACAGTATTGGAGAGATACACTCACACACCTGCTAGTTTTCTCTCCATTCAAACTCCATTCCAAAGGGCCAATCGTCGCTGCAGATCAAAAAGGGGAACTACAACGCCACTCGATGAACAGGTGATAAAAGGGCAAGAACCCCTATAGTTTATTCAGACACAATTGGATTGCTATGTGTTGGAATAAAATATATGGGTTCTCCCCTTTTATCACCTGTTCACCCGAGTGGCGTTGTAGTTCCTATTTTTGTTCTACATACAAGTCTGCCCACAGTGTGACTAGTACATGCAAGTTTGCCCACTGTGACTGGCACATACAAGTTTGCCCACTGTGACTGACAGATACAAGTTTGCCACTGTGACTGGCACATACAAGTTTGACCACTGACTGGCATACACATTTTCCCACTGTAACTGGCACATACATGTTTGCTTACTGTGACTGGCACATACAAGTTTGCCCACTGTGACTGACAGGAAAATAAATGTTTGGCCACTATGACTGACACATACAGGTTTGCCACTGCAATGTTCTCCCCAGCATCTTCTAGCTGGGTGGAAAACCCGTAAATGCACTGCTCGCCCGTCTAGCAGAAACACTGCCTGTCACAATCTATCCTGCAAGAAACAGCAGAGGCAAAAGCAGCTGGAAAGAACAGTATCGAACTCTCCTCTTTCTGCTGGTAATTGCAACATTGTATTGTGCTAATCAGCACTTGGAGCAGAGGATACAATGTTGCAATTTCGGCAGAACTGAGAGACTGCTGGTGCTTTCAGCTGCTTTGCCTCTGCAGTTTCTAGCTGGATAGATCGTGATAGAGAACAGAACTTTTTTTTATTCAAACTCTGTCTCCAATCCTCCAGTAACAGCACTACGAATCAACTCCACCTGGCACGGGTACATCCATAGAAGCACCTTCCCAGTGCTTAACATGTATCGAAGATTAGTTCCAAAGAGAAATGGGATCCACCACTCGGGATAAATAAAAGTTAATCTTTATTCAATACATCATATTCGCAAATTAGTAGTACAGACATGTTCCCAGCCTGACGCATTTCATGGAAGAACGTCACTTCATCAGAGGCCTCTGTGACTGGCACAAGTTTGCCCATTGTGATTGGCACATACAAGTTTCCCCACTGTGACTGGTACATATAAGTTTGCCCACTGTGACTGGTACATATAAGTTTGCCCACTGTGATTGGCACATACAAGTTTGCCCACTTACTTACTGGCAGAGGCAAGATGAAGTGGAGCCAGGAGAGACACCATATGTGGAGACAGCCAGGAGAGGCAGGTGGAGACAGAAAGCAGAACGTTTTGTGAGCTCTGTTCGCGGAAGCCCCCAGTGAACACACACACTGTGATGATCATATTTTGTGGCCCCCCAATCAGTTATAACCAATTCAGTGCCCCCCCCCCCCCTTGGAAACCATACTAAACCCACCCAATACCACATTTAGTGAGACAAGTCAGAACCCCCCCACCCAAATATCTAATTTTGTGGCCACTGGCCCCAAAACTTCAGAGGCCCCCAGCTCTGCCCTGCATCTAAGTCACGCCCCCTTCACTATCTGTTCGGGTTAGTCAAGTCATACCAACAGGCACTCCTCCCAAACTCACCAACAGGCACCACTACCACACACGACAGGCACTATTCTCACACACACTGACTGCACTACTCCATGCACGCCAACAGGCACTCCTCTCACACACACCGACAGGCACTACTCCTCCACAAACGATAGGCACTACTCCCATGCATATAGACGGGTGCAGACACTACTCCCACACACACAGACAGGCACACAACAGGCACTCCTCACACATACACTGACAGGCACTTCTCCTGCACACCCGACAGTCATTACTCCCAAACAAACCGACAGGCACTACTTGCACCACACATGCTGACAGGCACTACTCCCCCACCCAACAACAGTCACTACTACCACGCACAATGACAGGCACTTCTCCCATGCACACCAACAGGCACTACTCCCACACACACTGACAAGCATTACATCCATGCACACTGACAGGCACTACTCCCACCCACACCAATAGGCATTACACCCATGCACATTGACAGGCACTACTCCCACACACACAGAGGCATACTACCCACACACACCAACAGGCACTACTTCCCTCACTGACAGTCACTACACCCATGCACACCGATGGGCACTAATTCCACAAGTACTGACAGACACTACTCCCACACACACTGACACACTATCACAGACAGTCTCACAGACAGACACTCTCACACACAGACACACTCACACAGACAGTCTCACAGATAGACAGACACTCTCACAGACAGACAGACACTCTCACACACAGACCCCACACACACCACTCTCACACAGACACACTCTCACAGACAGTCTCACAGATAGAACGACATCCAAGACAGACACTCTCACACACCAGACACACTCACACAGACATTCTCACAGACAGTCTCACAGATAGACAGACACTCTCACAGACAGACACACTCTCACACAGACACAACTCTCACAGACAGTCTCACGCAGACACTCTCACACAGACACACGCTCACACAGACTTATCACAGACAGTCTCACAGACAGTCTCACAGATAGACAGACACTCTCACAGACAACGACACTCTCACACACAGACCCCACACTCACACAGAACACTCTCACAGACAGTCTCACAATAGACAGACACTCACACAAGACAACTCTCACACAGGCATTCTCACAGACAGTCTCACAGATAGACAGACACTCTCACAGCAGAACTCTCACACACAGACCCCCACACACACTCTCACACAGACACTCTCACAGATAGACACTCTCACAGACAGTTCACAGACAGACACACTCTCACACAGACACTCTCACAGTCTCACAGATAGACAGTCTCACAGACACTCTCACAGTCTCACAGACAGACACTCTCATAACAAACAGACACTCTCATAGACAGTCTCACAGACAGACACTCTCACAGACAGTCAGATAGTTGCATTGTAAAAACCGGAACATTTCCGGAATGAAGAGAAGTCTGATGTTGGTTCCGGTATTTACATAGCAGCAAACGGAAGGTAAATCCAGAAGTGAAGTCCCTGCAGTGTCGGGTCAGTGACTCATTGGGAACTCTGCTCTGTCCACTCTGTGCTGAACTCTCTCTCACTACCTGCATGGAAACCCAGGTTTTACACAGGATTGTCCCTGTCCCAGGGTTTCCATGCAGGTAGTGAGAGAGAGTTCAGCACAGAGTGGACAGAGCAGAGTTCCCAATGAGTCACTGACCCGACACTGCAGGGACTTCACTTCTGGATTTACGGGATTCCGTTTGCTGCTATGTAAATACCGGAACCAACATCAGACTTCTCTTCATTCCGGAAATGTTCCGGTTTTTACCTTCTCAGCCGGAATTGCAGGTAATTAGCCTCCCATATGCAAGAGGGCAGTGCGGTGCCTGCGGTTCCGTTCCGGTTCCGGTTTTTATCTATACCCTTAAAGGCGTGGTATCTTGAGAAAGCACCTTTATAAATATGGACCTTAAAGGGAATGTTCAGCCAAAATTACTCTTCTTTAAATGTGTATTAGCAATTATGTGAATTAGTATTCCTGGGGCTTTGTTAAAAGAAAACTAACTTACTTGAGTAGCTTGGCACACACGATATGTTGGCAGTTTTAGAGGTAAAAGGAGAAGCCACAGATGCCCTCAGTTCTGATAGTGAAATCCCAGCATGAGCTATTTTTAGAGCCTGAAACATAACAGAAAGAATTCTAAGGCTTCAAACATGAAATAAGGATAGAGATGGGATCCAGGTCCCACTCGATGTGGATCTGTCACGGAACTGCTAGGTTGTGAAATCCGAACGTTATGTCAGAAGCAAGCGGATTGTTTGGATTTCAGAACTTCGTTACATATTTTTGGGGTTATGTACAAGGTTATTTTCCGTAACCATCGAAAAGAACCTTGTACATATCATAACCCTCGATATACTTTTGAGGGTTACCGAAAATTGAAGGCTACATTTAAGAGTTACAAACAATACATTCTAGGGTTAACGAACGGTACATTCTAGGGTTAGCATAAATGATCCGTACAGTCGAGGGTTACCAAAAACAAACTATACTTTCGAGGGTTAACGAACGATACATTCTAGGGTTAGGAACGACCTGTAAATTCAATAATTATCGAATTTATGATAATTATGATAATATCGAAAATACAGCCTCGAGTCCGGAAAAACAAACTAGTTTGAACCCGAACTTGTTTGAATAGTTTGAGTTTGTCTGAACTCATAAAGTTCAGCTCAAACTCAGGTTTGAGTTTGGTTTTGTGTCCATCTCTACTTAAGGTGACTTAAAGATGGAAAAAGACATTAGCGGCTCTCCATATATGCCCCTGACTGTATCTCTTCTGATACTAATATCTGTCACTGTTGTAAAACTGTAATGCAATAGCTCCAGGCAAATTATTAAATCTTTCACTGTGAGTCTAACCAGTCTGCTAAATCCAATATTTGCATTTGTTAGGTTAACCATTAAGCAGCAGGCTTTCATAACTTCTAGTTTAAATACTGGTTTTCGTGTTAGATTTACCCTACCATTTCCCTGACAAAACTCTCTTACTGCATTTATATGACTTACATTTACTCATTTACTTTTTGTAAAACGTCTATGAGCATTATGAATATCTATGTAGTCTGCTTCTCACATATCATCAAAAAGCAAATTTAGTAAGAAAAAAATATGGGGTTCTGTAAAATACACATGGGCATTATTCAATAAGGTGCAAAATGTTGCCGTGTTCTAATTGGTGCTGTAGAATAAGATGTTTTCAAATGTTGAAGTAAAGTAAAAAGGTATCATCTGATTGCTTGAGGCAAATTAATAGCTCAGGCAAAATTTGCACCTCTATTAAATTATTTTTCAATTTCCTGAAATTATTTATATTTTTAGTTTCTGAAAGAAACAGGGTTATTCAAAAAAAGCTCTTATTGTTAAGAATGGTGCTAATTTTGCCCCGACCAATCAGATGTTAGCTTTCAAATGTTAATAATATCTGATTGGTTGGGGCAAAATTAGCACCATTTTTTACGATAAAACTTTTATTGAATCTCCCTGAAAATTTACTACCACTCTCAGAAAGAATATGTGAATATTTAGATGAGGGCAAGTTAAAAATGAATAGAAAACATAGGCACAGAAAACATAGAATAAGATTGGAAAAGAGAATATGGAACAGCTAAGCTAGCATTTACTACATTTTCAAATTTTAAGCATGATCATATGACAAATTAGCATAATACAAGATTTTGAAAAAAATTTTGGGCTTTGTCTTACGTACCCCCACAATCATTTGCTCCATCTCCACCACAGCAACACAGTAGCTACAAAAAAGAAATATGCAATATACAATGATGTTAGTTACTTCATTTTCATTTCTGCAAGTACTCATTATTTTAAAATCAGAAAAAAAGTTTACTGAAAAGTTAAACTATTCCTTTAATGCATTGATAAGAATGGGGGTAGAACAATCAATTGTACAGAAGCCTGGAATGAAGGTGAGTATATTTACCTTACTCACGATCCACCGCCAGCTAAAGTGACAGGTCCTGACTGCTTCCTGCTTCAATTTAGCGTGAAAAGTCCAAAAATTCGTTGTTTGAAGAGTTCATATAAGTCATAAAATCCGACTCGAACTTGGTTTGAGTTTGAGTTCTAATTCATCCCTAATGTCTAGTGTACAGTTAATTTTATATCAGTTTTAACAAATTAGCAGAGAGCAGTTTGCTTCAAAAACAGAAAAAAAGAAGTTGTTTAGTCTGCAAGATGAGATGCTATGCTCAGACTTTGAAAGTGAAAAACAACTTGCATTTGCTATACTGTTGACAGTGAATACTCTTTACCATATCACATAGAGTGATGTGTGTGGGCTCCTTTAGGTGCGAGAATACAGAATATTTGATTAAAAAGTTCCACGAGTGCACTTATTATTATTTATCATGTTGTCATTTGGACAATTTATTTATTTATAATAGCAGAGATCAAAGATTGCAAAATTGTTGTTAAAAACCCATTCAGGCTCGTTTACTCAAATCTGCTATTGCTCTGGGTGAATGCAATTTCCGCGATTTAATATCGCGATTGCGAAGTGGGTTAATCCGTAAGTAGGGTTTACCCACTGTGGGATTTTAATGCCAGCTATTTGCTGGCATTAAAATCCTGCACTAAATCTAGTGCAAACGCGATACTGAATCGCGAGTGTCGGATGCGCGGTCGATTTTTGTGTAACCCGCGCATCTGACTCTAATATGGACTTAAAGTCACGCTAACCGGTAGCGAATCGGTTAGCGTGACTTTAACTCCATTTATTTGCCCAGCGAGTCTGGGTAAATGAGCCTGATTTTATTTTAATAGCTTACTCGATTTTTTGAAAATCTTCAACAATAAGAGCTTTTTTGTTTTGGGGTCATTCTAGCAAAAATAAGTCCATTTAGAAGAATCTGCAAGATAAAAAATGCTCAATAAGAAAAAGTGGAAAAGCAAAAAATAAAAATAATGGTAACGATTAAAGAGATATGCAGTACAGGCTATAAATACATTACTAGGATATTATAACAATTTGCTTAAAGGGACACTATACTGAAAAAAAAAATACTTTTCCTCATTTTAAAACCAATAAATAAATTCTTGTATGTAGCAATTACTCTGAGGTGTTGTGTGTTGCTGCATGCTATCACAGCACATATTTTGCTCAGGAGCATTATCCCCCCTCACTCTTTTAACTACTCCCACTTTTATCTGACCTGACTTTCCCCCCACAAATCGATTGTCAAAACAGCACCAACAGCATTCCAACTATCAAAATTCTGTCACCATTCCATCTACAGCAAAACTACAAGGCACTTGAGAGCAAGGCATCTCTAAAGGCATATCTAAATAAATAGGTAGCAGATTAACAAAACAAAAAAAAGGTACAGTGGTGGTAGGAAGATGTATAGGTTCCAGTAATGGTCTACCTACTATTTAATCTACCTTTTTTTCAGTATAGATTCCCTTTAGATGTTCTACCACAGACCCCTTCTGTGTATGTAATGCAGCAGAGTTATTTAAGCTTCCATGTATAGTAGCACCCCCAATCCATCCCTTTAATTGGAGGTGTTATGCTTTGTATGAAATGTAGCAGTAGTTGCTCTGCAGAATGATATGCCAAGGTCCGAACTTCTGACTTTTTTACTTCAATTACAATTAGCAAATGTTTGCATTTCTCAAACTTTCACACTGGAGCTTTTTCATGTCCCCTCAGCCCTTTGGCTTGGCAGTGTGCAGATAATATGATATTGTATAGAACCCAGGAATGTGCATTGACAATCTTTTCTTTGTTTGTATAAATGTTTGACCAGATCAGTAGCACGTCCGCAAATGTAATTGTAATTTAGCCTAAGAAGTGCTTTCACAGTCCTTCTATTGTATGTAATTATTAGGAAACATGGTCAAGCTTCCATGTGGTAATAGCACCCCCAACACAACCGTTTAATTGGAGGTCATATGCCTTTAATATAAAGCACTGGATGGATGGCTTCTTTCCTTCATTTAAAAAGCCACTGAGCTGGGGAAGTGAGAAAGCCTGCTATAATTGATCCGGAGCACAAGTATGAGAAATACAAAAGTTTTGCTAATGGTAATTGAAGTAAAAAGGTTAGAAGTTAGGACCTTCCAGACTGGGGTTACCGTGACGTGGTTGGAAGGATTTTCATTCATGTGATCACAGTAATGTATACTAAAAACACCTTTGTTTATAATGTATGCCAGTGTGCAGATAATATGATATTGTATGGGGCCTAGGAATGTGCATTGATTATCATTTCTATGTTATATATATATATTTCTATGTTAATATATCTAAAATAAAACTCAATGGAAAAATGGCATAATTTTTATTTTAAGAATAGATATAGTTTTTAAGCAAAGTTAAAATAGAAGAATATTTTCTTACTTACATCTGGCACAAAATTAGAAAGTGTTGCTTAATAGTTTGAAATGATTTTCCACTCATGGCATAATAATATTTGGTTGATGTTCTGTTATGATCCCATGAGATTTCATTAGAAATAAATCCAAGCTTCATTGTTTCCTTCTACAAGAAATCCAAAATTGAATATAAATATTTTATATTATTGCTATTTTTAAAGGGCATGTCCACTCTCTAAACTTAATTTTACACAGTGCTTAAGAACTCAAAAGCATTTTTCACTTTTCTTATCTTTACCAAAATGCTTCTAAATGTACTTACACATCCATGATCTTCCTGTTTAATGATGTTGGAAGCATTTTTAGTAAAGGTAAGTATATATAGTTAAATATAAACATTGCAATTGAGGTTGAATAAAGACATATGTCCAAGGTAAGCATAGTAGCATTTTAACATAGCAATTGACATAATTCCATCTAGTCCAGATCTGGGCAAAGTGATGCCTGGGGCCACATGTGTCCTGTTGACTGGCCCCTCAAGACTATACCTGTACACAAAAAATCTTAATATTAAAGGGTATCTCCACTCATAAAATCACCTTGCTTCAAAGATGCATTATTCTTAATCCTATGATTAAGAATAACTGTACCTTGAATATCATCCATTTCTAAGCAGTATTGTTGAAGTTACAATGTTCTCTGTTACGAACGCTCAGCCGGCTGTATCTCAGCTCATTCTCATGCCTGCCTGCTAGAGCACACGCTGACGTAGGTTCCCCCTTTGCGCATGCGCAGAAAAGCAGAGGATGCGTCGGGAAAGCCTGACCCTGCTTATGACAACAGCATTCCGTTACCTTGGATACTAGTGTGCCTGCTCTCGCTCAGGGCTTGGAAAGAAGACAGGAATGTATAGACCTTCATTTTGATACATTTATTTCCTTTCTTTGCTCCTTAAACTGGAGGTCTTCGGTGCAGTACAGTTTGTTCTACCAAATTCTCCTATATAGTGCAAGGAATTTATGAAAGAACTTCCTATGATGCTTGTCTAGATATTTTGGTAATAGGACTGTGATTTACCAGAAGATTATCCTACTTACCTGTAAATGGTCTCCATTGGATAGTTGTTCCGTGGATGGGATTGTGATCCATTAACTGGATTTAATGGAGGACATTCGCTTGAAGATTGGAGACTTAAATACAACATTTTGAGATTAAAATTGTGCCTTTAGAGACGAATCGAGATTATAAATTATGTTTAGGATACATGAGTATTATGTATGTATATTTACCATGATTATCTATTGAAATATGTTATACTTAATATAGCTTATATGGATATACTAGGGGTTTGGGTTTGTATATTAGATCTATGGGCAGAGGAACTATCGGTCTATTTCTATTTGTATTTGTTAGGTGGCCTATTGTAATAAAGGTCTATTTTTACTTAGTTGACCTTAGGGATAGCATAACTGTCTTTTTGCTCCCTTTCCTATCTTTACAGTGTATACAGCAGGTATTTTAGGTGCTTTATCAATGTCAACACATTTTTCTCAATGTCCACAGCGTAGTAGGCATTCTATTATACTTATGTGTGTTAGTTTATATGTTAATATCTGATGCCGACCCAGGACTATTTAACATTATCATATGCATGAGTGATCTTACGTTGTAGGATTATTGGGATCACACTTTGCAATATGCATGTGTGGTCTGTTCTCTATAGGTTTTAATGAGTATTGTATATAGTTACACACACAAGACTTTGGAGGATGGGTCCGTGCTTTTAGACAGACGGGAGCTTTAGAGACCCATTACTAGACCACTAATCTGAGACATGCACTTGCTTTGTTGATCTGGGAGAAACATATGGGAGTACTGAGGAGGAGCTAGGCTTAGCCATACCCTCCTTGAGGAGGAGCTAGGCTTAGCATTCCGCCATGACGTATAGTTACTAGCGTGTTAATGTGAGACACTGAGGATGATGTCATTATTATGCGCCTTACTGGCTGGGCCTATTCATACTAGTTACCAATGTGGTGAATATATTTGGGATTTACTTGGGTATATAAGGGGATGTTGGTTATTTATGTATTGTGCTACTGACATGCGTCTAGCCCGTTTTTAACTAGCTCTAGCTGCACAGAGGCCTGCATGATTTTCTAAGTATCGGTATCGTATTCTTTCATGGTGTTACCTTGTTGGTGGTTAGGATCTGCCACATATATGTGTACTCCTCTCATTAGGTGGTTATATTGTTATGAAGACTTTTTTGATCCTATTGACAGTGAGGGGTGTTTATACTACTGTTTTCCCATATTTATGGGATATTTGACTATGTGTGTGATCTAACCAATTACATTGTGTATTATCTGATATACTGTATATCAACCCATGTTGCTAATATTGTACATATCTTACTCTGTGCATGCTGGATGTGTTTTTCATTTTATGTTTCTTTGTACTAAAGTTGCTCCCATAGTGTATGATAATAAAGGAGTTTTATTTACTATGGTGTGCCCATTTATATCCACTACTGTGCTCTTTGTGTAATTTATATTGTTTGGTGGATAGGAGCACCCCCCTCATTATATATGAATACTCCTACTATTAAAGGGCATGTCCACCCCCAAACTATAATCCCCCCCCACTACTGGCCCCATTGTGTAGTGTACTTTAATCCTTCCCTTACATCCAGCTCCATCTTGTTCTCCTGTAGTCCCCCCCCCCAAAGTCCAAAACTGCCCACCAGGAGGATAGCAGAGTCCATAGGACTCTGCCTCCTACCTGGCCTCCGGAGAAGTTTGCATGCATTTTGCAGCCCTTCTCCCCCTCCCTCCTCCCTCCTCTTAGGATTCCCTCCCCCTAGTGTAATCCCTTAGATATAGATCCCCCTGTCCCAGCCCCCCCAGCCCAACGCTCTATTTGTATTTTTAGAAGTGCCCCAAACTCTACTTACCTTCCTTCTTTCCCCCGCTGCAAAGAACTCCCGACAGCCGCATCCGTGATTGGCTGCCAGTCAGCCAATCACAGACGCGACTGCCGGTCCCGCCCCTCTGCTTGCATTTTCTTTCAAGCAGAGGGCCGTCAGCGGGCGGAGGAGAAAGAGGGGAGGTAAGTAGAGTTTCGGGCACTTTCTAAGATTAAAAATAGAGCGGTTGGGGCTGGGGGACAAGGGGAATCATATATCAAAAATATTTAAGGGTGGACATACCCTTTAATACTAGTGCCTGATGCTATTTTTATGTGGCTTTCTTTGCCTCTGCACAGATTAGTTCTTTTTTCAGGTTCGACAAACTACTTTTGATTTATTTAATTAAAATTTATAATTTATTAGAAACTTTTTTTTTTCCATCAATGGAGATACCCTTTTGTCTCAGGCTGGATAACTGATTTATTTCTATTAAGTTTATTTCTTATAAAAAATAAATGATGACCTGATCAACTGATTACTGAATTTGATATAGTAGATCTAAAATATTACACACCTTTTATTAAAAATTTGCAACTAAACAATGAATAGGGTGTATTAGTTTAATCTCTTTATAAAACTCAGTTTTGCGATCTCTATTATAAGAAACTCAGTTGAACCTATTGTTCAGCCCTTTACAACAATCAAAGTTCTCATGTGGAAATCAATGGAATTAAAACCAGAACACGTTTATTTGTTAAAAGCCTCAGAAAAACAGAAGATGTTAGCAGTTTAACATGTGCAAGTTTTGTGAGATAAGGTATAAAAGTTTTTAAAATGTCTAAAATCTTATAAGTAGCCAAACTCACCAGTTTAATGAAATCATCTGGCCATTTATACGGTGTGTATACCTTTACAATGCTCCTTTAGCCACAAAAATTGATGTTGGGTCATACTATTTTTTTTTCATTTAACATTTACCTACAACTAGTTGACATCAATGGAGGAGGAGGAGTAGCTTTAGTAAGTGCCAGTCTGATGATTTGTATGGCATTCAGCTTGTGGAACTAGAAGAGATGAGACAATAAACATACACCAACACAATATTACTTACCCGAACCGACGACCGCTCACGCGAGTTCCTGCGATCCTGCCGGAACCACCTCTCCCGATCTTATATACGACCGACATGCGATCGCAAATGAATGGGATTTTGTGATCGCATGGTCTGGCGGGGAAGTAATATCTCGTGGTGTATGGCCACCTTAAGTCAAATAATCAGCAGTATCTTAAGTCTGAAATGTTAACTACTTGTATTTTCTAAATTGTATCCTAAATACTGTAATTTCGCAAACTGTTTAGCTTTGTTCAGAAACACTGAAATGCAAAAGGTCTCAAGATAACTAAAATGTATGATAAACCTTTAAAGGGGAGTTTAGTACAAATACATGTACTTTTCAGAAAAAAGAGCAGTATTTTTATTCACCAATGACCATAATGAATTCAGCATTGTCTGTGTATAAATAAATGCGAAATAAAACGAAATACTGACTTCCTGTTTGCAGGACCCCTATTAGAGATGTTAGGTTTTGCCTTGACCCAGCGCCTGGGTTGATTCAGTTGCTCAGTAGAGATCTGAGCATCTTTGACCCATCCAACAGCCAATCAGTAGAAATAACTGTTAGGAACATTCCAGGATGTGGTGCATCCTGGGAAGAAGAAGGACCATTAGAACCTGAAATGTCAGCTTACTAACAGCGGGAACAGCAAAGGGTATGAAATCAACTGAATTTTCAAAATGGAATAGATTATGTAGTATAACTATTATGCATTAAACAAACTAACAACTAACAAATATTGATCATTTCCACTGAACTGTCCCTTTACTGTTTTAGGTTGAATGGATGTCACTCTCGGAGAATAACCATCTTTAATTATCCATACACATCTCTCTTAGTACTGCTTTTCTTAAACTGCGGGCCAAATCCAGAATATCAATACTAGTAAATATTCATAAGAACATACATTGTTTCCATTTTGTTTTGCTCTTTTCCACTAGTTCCAGGTATAGATGCTGGACTGTTCCATTTGGGGATTCCGATTCAAGTATATATAGTTTGGCATTTTTAGGCACTAATCCAGAGGTTATTCCGACAGTACATGCTGTTTGGAGAGTGTAACGGGAACTGGGCTAACCTAACAGTGGCTGCTAAACTGGAGGGCTGACCAGACTGTCTCTTGAACTAGAGGGATGAGCAGACAGTGTCTGCTGAACTGGGGGGCTGACTTAACATTGGCTGGTGAAATGGAGGACTGGAGGGTTTAGCAGCCACTGTTAGGCCAGCCTTCTAGTTCACCAGACACTGTTAGTTAGTCCAGGCCACAGGCCACACACCCTATTTTTGTGGGTAAATGTAGAGGCGGCTTGAAAAGTTTGGCTCAGGTGCCAAAAGGTCTAGACGCCCCCCAGATAACTGGGGGCCACTGAATCATGTATCACTAGGGGCTACTAAACGTGGTAATGGGGGCAGTTATTCACTAGGGGCCACTGAATTGGGTATCACTGGGAGCACTAAATGTGGTATCACGGGTAAATTTCAATGGGGACCTCTGACTAGTCTCACTTTTTGGGGCTACTGAATTGTGTACCACTGAGGGCCACTAAATGTGGTATCTTGGGGGGGGGCAGTTAATGTAGTTTTACTGGGGGGCCTCTGACTGCTCTCACTTTTGGGGGCCACTGAATTGGGTAACACTTGGGGCCACTAAATGTGGTATCACAGGTATCACTATAGTTAATCTAAACCAGGAAGCGTGGGAAATTTCCATGCAGCTGCGGAGGAATATAGCACCTTCATCTGCATAGGGGTGGTAAACTTTCATTTATGAAGTCTGGACACAGCTCTTCGTACAAGATTGCCTCTTTTAGCAGAAAACTCAAAGTTAGAAAGCGAGGCCAAACACACTGTTCCCAGGGTTTAGACCCCCTTTCCTGCAGCTAGAACAGAGTCCCAAGGGTGCAGACCCTTATTCCAACAGCTAGAACAGTCTCATGGGTGAAGACCTCCGCTCTGTCATGCAGAACAAAGTCCCAAGGGTGCAGATACCTGTTCTGACAGCCTGAACAGTTTTCAGAGTGCAGACCTCAAGGCAGCCAGAACAGAGTCTAAATGAAGCAGACCCTCATTCTGGCAGCCAGAACAGCATTCCAAGAATGTAGACCCCAGTTACAGCACTAAGAAACACCTGTTCCGGCAGCCACAAAAGAGCCCAAAGGGTACATATCCCTGTTCTGGTAGTCAGAACAGCATTCCAAGGGTGCAGACACTGTTCCAGTAGCAAGACCTGAGTTCCCAGGGTGCAGACCCCTGTTATGGCTGCCAGATCAGCGTTCCCAAGGTGCAGACCCCAGCTACGTCCATCAGAACAGAGCTCCCAGGGTGCAGAACTCCATTCTTGACACCAGAACAGACTTCTCAGTGAGTATTTCCTCATTCTCTGAGCCCGGAACATAATTCCCAGGGTGAATTCCCCCATTCTGGCCACAAGAACAGTGTTCCCCAGGTGCAGACCCCTGTTCTGGCCACCAGAACAGAGTTCCAAGGGTGCAACGCACCATTCAGGCCACCAGAACACAGTTCCCAGTGTGAAAACCCCCATTCCAGCCACCAGAACACAGTTCCCAGGGTGAAAAGCCCTGCTCCAGCCACCAGAACAGAGTTCCCAGGCTTTAGACCCGTGTTCTGGCCACCAGAACACAGTTCTCAGAGTGAAAAGCCCTGTTCCGGCCACCAGAACAGAGTTCCCAGGGTGCAGACCCCTGTTCCAGCCACCAGAACAGAGTTCCCAGGGTGCAGACCCCCGTTCCGGCCACCAGAACAGAGTTCCCAGGGTGCAGACCCCCGTTCCGGCCACCAGAACAGAGTTCCAGGTGCAACCCCCTTTCCGGCCACCAGAACAGAGTTCCCAGGCTGCAGACCCCCGTTCCGGTCACCAGAACAGAGTTCCCAGGGTGTAGACCCCCGTTCCGGTCACCAGAACAGAGTTCCAGGGTGCAGACCACTGTTCCGGCTACTAGAACAGAGTTCCCAGGGTGTTAGAAATTAATTTCAGTAAGTCTTAAATATATTTTAAAAGTTGTGTAATTTGCAATTTTTCACTAGATGGCGCTGTTGTTTTTTTCGTTCCGTTCCAGCACTGTTCCGGTTTTTATCTAGTCCCCGCCTTATAATCTAGTTATTTTTAAGACCGTGATTGTACAGTTATGATCGGTGCTGTATAACTAAGATCACAGTTGCACAATTCTGATCGCATCGTACTTTTACAATCACACGTGCACGGCCATGGCTGTACAACTTTCTGATGCTGTGGGGTTTTAATTTGGCCCTAAGGGAAAGGTCCCACTTATGCGATTTTGCTAATTTTTGTGTGTGTGTTGCATGCGTATATTGTACTAAATATAAAGTTGTATATTGAGTGCATCGCACATAGCACATATTGCAAGAAAGAGAATTGCTAAAATCCCATATGCGTTGCCTTGCGTATAGCTGGTCCTTATTACAATTCAAAAAAACTTTTCTCTGTATGGATTTTTTGTACAGTTGTGTGCAAAACTTTGAAACTATGAAATTATTTATTTTATTGCTAAAAAAGTGAAGAACACAAATTCTACAGAAAACAATGTCAGTAACCCTATTACACCTTATGGTCATTAGAGTTTTCATCTACTGATTTGTTGTTCTTTCTGAAAAAAATCTCTTCCACTAAAACATCTCACATTACACATCATAGGATTTTTAAGTTTGAGGATCTGAGACTTAAGTTAATTAATTCCCTAATGTTTTACAATTTTATATTGATTAAGGCTATGAAGTGCAGTATCACTCCCTGGCACTCCTTACCTTACCACACTCCTGTTATGCAGTAATAAATATGTGACGATTACTGCATTGCTGGGTAAGGTAAGGAATGCCAGTTTGTTTGCCATTAAGTTTTGTGTCACATGGTAGTGCAAAACTTAACCAGTTACTGTATTTTTTTAATGGGAAAGACTTTAGGTGAGGACCCTGGGTACTTCAAATCGGAGGGGATGTGGTTAGGGGAAAGTTTAATTCCTTTAAAGGGCATGTCCACCCCCAAAACTATAATCCCCCCAACTACTGGCCCCACCATGTAGTGTAGTTTAATCCTTACCTCACATCCCAGCTCCTAGGGTTCTCCTGTAAACCCCCCCCCAAAGTCTCAAACTACCACCAGGAGGATAGCAGGTCTCTGCCTGCTATTAGCCTCCGTAGATATTTGCCATGCGCACTGCACGCCCTTCTCCCCCCCTCCCTCCCCTCCCTCTCCCTCCCTCTCCCTCCCTCTCTCCTCCCGTTCTACTATCCCTCCCCTAGCATTAATCCCCCTTAATATTATGCTCCCCATGTCCCCCAGCCCCACCGCAAGATGTTTTTTTTTCTTCAAAAAGCTCCCAAACTCTTACTTACCTCTCGCTTTCCTCCGCTGCACTGAATGACCGGCAGCCGCGTCCGTGATTGGCTGCCGCTCAGCCAATCACACAGTCGCTCGGCTTTCTCTCCTCCTGCAGTCACGCAAGGAGGCGCGCGCAGTGCGGCGGAGGTGTATCGAGGGGAGGTAAGTAAGAGTTTGGGGAGCTTTTTGAAAAAACGAAACATGCGGTTGGGGCTGGGGGACATGGGGGAGCATAATATTAAAAAACGATTTCAGGGGTGGACATGCCCTTTAAATAATCATTATCTGCTATTAAAATTTTGAAACTTTAATCATTTATCAGAAATAGTATATTAAAGAGGATAAAATATGTTTCATGTACACCGGCCATGTTGAATCATTTTTAACCGAGGGAGACACTTTGATATGTTGCTAATGAAACATCTACAAATAATTAAATTAAAGGGACCGTAAACTCCCCATCATCCTTAAAAATAGCTATGTGCCATCCGTTTCTATTATTCACAGGGAGGTGAGAACACTTATTCTCATCTCCCTGTGAATAATAGGAAGCTGGGGGGACCTGGAACTTACCTTACCGCCGCTCCACTGCAAGCCGCTCCTTCACTGAAAGCCGATCTGTCCCAACCGCAACCCCTATCTTAGGCGCATGCGTGCCAATACAAAAGATAGGGCGCGCGATCGGGAGAGAACAGCTGTTCAGTGAAGGAGCGGCTTGCGAGTGGAGTGCGGTAAGGTAAGTTCCAGGTCCCCCGAGCATCCTATTATTCACAGGGAGGTGAGAATAAGCGTTCTCACCTCCCTGTGAATAATAGAAACAGATGCCACAACACAAAAGACTTTTCAGTGCCATAATGCCCTGCGTGACAATTACATTATATTGCATAACATGAATGCTACAGTAGTGTGGATGTTCTTTTTCTTAGAGGAGAAACATTGTTTTAGATGTTTCGCTATAATAGTAATAAAAATGTATTTATAACATAATGGTCAGCAACATAATGGTCTCAAAAGTCTCCTCCAACATGGGGTTAGTAAAAAAATAGGTTAATAGCATTGGCATAAAAAACAAATCTGTAGTGGCAAGTACTTACATTTGAAGAGCAACTGTGGTATAAAAATTAAATTAGGTAATTTGACAGGAATAAGTATTTTTGCAATTTACTTTTATTATTTGTTTTACTTGGTTATGAAGGTATTTACATTTTTATGTGTGATCTGGTAGCAACGTTACCAGATTCCCTGCACTTCCTGCTCTAAAACCATGTGACAGTCCCTCTTCTGTGTCTCCTTGTAGGCCCCCTTGTCCCCTTTATGGCCCCCATGGCTCCTCCCCTTGCAGGGCCCTCCTACAGCCCATCCTTGGGCCTGCCCACAAGTGGGCCCCGTGGCCCCACCCCCACTGTGTGAAAACAGCCTTTACAGGCAGAGTCACAATCAGCAGTTTGTCTGATTCTGCATCTGCCTGTAAATGCTGTTTTCACAGAATTTTCTGTAGTGGGTATGAGTGGGGGAGGAGCCATGAGGATGGTTGGGGCTGTAGATGGCCTTACCTTGGGATGCTGGTATCTTCATAAAGAAGGGGAGGGACTTCCTGTTTCCTTCACACACAGTGAAGTCTGAGGTTGTGCTCGCCAGCAGCCAGGTGGTGAAGCAGCTTTTGGAATGTCATCCTCCTACCCCTTACCTTTCTGATCAGAGATTTCTTTATATCTTGGGCTTTACAGCACTTACAGGGAGATGTAATAAAAGTTCTTATCGTTTAAAATGGTGCTAATTTTGCCCCAACCAATCAGATCTTATTTAACATTTGAAAGCTAACATCTGATTGGTTGGGGCAAAATTAGCACCATTTTAAAGGGCATATCCACCCCCAAAACTCAAATTTAACCCCATACTGGCCCCACTCTGTAGTGTACAAAAATCCTTACCTTACATCCCAGCTCCTTATGGTTGCCATGCTGTGCCCCTCCAAAGTCCAGGAAATTGTAGTGTAGAAGCTCCCAGTGACTCATCCTACGATTGTCTCTGCCTCAACCTCGACAAGGTTGAGGCATGCACTGGAGAGTCCTCCCCCCTCCCTCTCCCTCCCGTTTTCTTCTCCCTCCCCCTAGTGTAAATTCCCCATGATATATTATATATATTGATCCCCCAGCCCCAACCGCCGTAACAGATTTCAAAGAAAGTGCCCCGATAGTTACTTACCTTCCCTCCATCCTCCGGCGTTCTGAGCAGCCGGCAGCTGCGTCCCTGATTGGCTGTCTCTCAGCCAATCAGGGACGCGGCTGCCAGTCCCGCCCCCTGCTTGCATTTCCATGCAAGCAGAGGGACTGGAGAGTGCCGCAGAGGATAGAGGGAAGGTAAGTACATATCGGGGCACTTTCTAAAAAATTTATTACGGCGGTTTGGGCTGGGGGATCAATATGTATAACATATGAAAAGTTAAAAAAAGGGATGGACATGCCCTTTAAACTATAAGAACTTTTATTGAATAACCCTAATCCAGGTGTGGATGATGCCTCATTTTAAAGGTAGGAACCTGAAGACATACAAAAAATAGAAGCCTAGTGCACATCCAATTAATTTGCTTTCATTTTACTTTTTACCATTGCATTGCGACTTAAAAATCCTGCCTTTAATAAATTAAAGCAATTTGTTCAATAACATGGACCAGCAACAACTTCAAAGTTTGCTTTATTCTGCTGGTCCAAACTTTTAACCTTTTTCACCCTAGTAACTTTTTACCTTCTTATGAGACGTAATTCTCAAACTTTGTCTTTCTATCAGTACCTGCCTTTTATGAGATATAAAGTCCCTGCTGCTCTTTTGCTTGCATTCTTGGGACTGACTCTCCAGCTCTAAGTACTTGAACACATGACCCACATTTGGAGTACACATTTCCCAGAGGCTTGGTCAAACCTCCAATGCAACAAGCAATATATATATAGAAATAGGGTAGTATACATTGACACAGTGCAACTAGTGACCAAATTTATTCAATACATACAAAAAAATAGAAGCCTAGTGCACATCCAATTCATTTGCTTACATTTTACTTTACCATTGTATTGTGACATAAAAAGTTTGCCCTTCACTCTGGATAAATTAAAGCAATTAGTTCAATAACTTGGCCAAATTATTTTAAGCCCAGCATCCACTTCAAGGTTTGCTTTATTCTGCTGGGTCCTAACTTTTAACCTGAAGACCGCCGTTCCCCTTTAATATTAATATTTCTTTCAAGTCCTTCCTCTTGGTCCAAAATGTCAGGGCTTAGATTAACTCCTGCATATGCCAAATTATGATTCATACTTGTAACTCTCCAGAATCCACAAGTATCCCTTCAGCACACATACCCATATCTTCAAGTGTTCTACTGAAAATACATTGCTGTGGCCTGCAAGATGTACCTGTTCTCCCAGAGGCATTGTATGTGATGGGACCACATTTTACTCCATAATCTTATTGCTGCATTGATACAATTACAGTCCTTATTATGCATGCACTCTCTCTGGACTTGGAAGTGAATGGAATTGCAAGCATAAGCTCTAAGCCAACATTACGAAGCAGGTCAGGAGAAGCCTGCCATCATTCTTCACTTTTGTAAAAGATAAAGTATTGATGTATCCAGCACTGGTAATTTTGACAACTTTTTTATTGCAGCTGGTGCAAGATTAAGGCAGAACTATTCAAGATTTCCCAGCGAAATAAATAGTATTTACAGTTTTCTGAAATCTAAAATGTCTTTTCAAATGTACAGTATTGTAGATTTGTTTTCATCACCATCATTTGTGGTTTTGTTTCAGGGAAGGAAGAAATGCTTTTATTACATCTGTGGGATTGTTTAAAATTCTCCTTGGGTTTGCGTTAGTTGACAAGACTTACATGTTACTGCTATATATGGTATGACTCTTATTTACGTTTACTATAAATATTATATTTTTTTCAGTCTAATTATCAAAGTGAGCTAATGTTGTTTTATTTAAGTCATAAACTGGTGGAAAATCAGTAACTACTATTTTTAATCTTTGCCATAATGTTGGATTTACAAACTGGTCCTAAATAGTCATTAGTAATCGTAATTTGGAACAAAGAAAAAAACATATTAAAAAGATGGTGGCCATTGAAATGCATTTAATTATTGTTTATTCTAATAAAATAATTGGAAAGTGCTGCATAATATGTTCTTTGCTATCTAAGGACATACTGTAAATACATACATACTGTAAGTAAGGGATTACTATCAAACATCCTATCATGACCTCAAGAGAGAATATCAAGTTAGTTTAATTTGCCACTTGATTTTTAAAGGGTAAAAGTGGTCTAAATACAAGAGTTCTCTTATACCTTTCAAACAAGTACAGTGAAAATAATGGACTAAAAGAGGACTAAAGGACAGATCAATATACCTCTATATAGACAGATATAAATAACAAATGTAATCAACCAGAATCAGAGATGGGGCATTACTCCTCTACATCATTCTCTGGTAAAAATGGTATAATAAAAATATTCTCCTCATATCAACAGATATGAATATACTGTTTGGCCAAAAATTTCCCAAACAGATATAAAATATATATAAAACAAATTACAATTGCACTGTTTGTGCCAGCGATTGCCTTCCAAAGAAGTCAGAATCACGAAGGGACACTGCGGGAGCAGAGGAAAGATAAGGAAGCCCGGCAATTCCTATTAGCAATGTAGCAAAACGTAGAGTACTGTGATACTTTTAATGGACTAACAGTTTACTGATTGAAACAAAGGTTAACAGAAAGTAAAGGCTCGCTCAAGGATCGGGCGTGTGTTCTAGTGAATATGCCCTTTTAAAAAAGAATTTAGTATAGATATACATACACATATACTTTGTTTTGGGATTGGGTATACAAAAAGTAAATTTTAGAAATGGATATGTTTAAAGAAGGGCAGCTATATTAATGAGTGTAATAAAGGTTCTCAGCTATGAAGATAGGCTAGCTAACTTGGGATTATTCACAACTGAGAAGAGGCAGTTGTATCAGGATATGTTGTGTACCAATACATAGTGGCCTCATGATAAACTCTCTGATGTATCAAAAGATTATTCCAGATGATCACTTGAGGATATTAACAGGGAGATTCAATAAAAGTTCTTATCGTTAAAAATGGTGCTAATTTTTCCCAAAACAATCAGATCATATTAAACATTTGAAAGTTAACATCTAATTGGTTGGGGCAAAATTAGCACCATTTTTAAATTAATAGTTCACTACAATAGTGAACTATTCCTTTACTCCATTGATTGAAGACCATGAGGTTAAGGAGCTATGCCTTACCTCGCGTTATTCAATCAATTGTTGGAGAACCAGGAACAAAGATCAAAAAGCGTACCCTTTGCGCAATCCAGCATGGCCTCACTGACAGGTCACGACTGCTTCCTGCTTCTGTTTCACTATAACGCACACGCCCGATAATGCACGCTATAGCACAACAGAAGCAGGAAGTGGTCAGGAATTTCAGAGTGGCCACGTTGGATGGCGCGAAAGATAAGCTTTTGGCATCTTCGTTCCTGGTTCTGCAACAATTGATTGAATAATGGGAGGTAAGGCATAGCTCCTTAACCTCACGGTCTTTAATCAATGTAGTAAAGGAATAGTTCACTATTGTAGTGAACTATTATATATCTGTTGTATTCAATTAGATCAACTGCACTTGAAGTTTAGTTCTTGAAGACGTTTCGCTTGTCATCCAACTGGCTTTCTCAATTCAGAATGACTTGTACAAGAATCTGTGGCAATTATGTACCCTGGAAAATCCCAATTAGCACATCACAGCCAGGTGTTAAGGGTGTGGTTGCATAGTGGCTAAGATGTTTTATAGGAATGCCCAGGGTAAGGTGTCAAAACAGCATTGTACATGGCAGACAGTTGGTGTCGGACCCCCCCACCTCTATTTAGGCTTGGTTTCTTTATTTACACATAAATAGCCTCCTTGACACCTCTCTTGAACCAGTCACGTTCCTTTGCCAATATGTTAGCATTACAATCTTCAAAGGTATGTCCTTTATCCTAGCAGGGTTGCACTGATTGCAAAGTGATGGCAATGAAACAACATTAAGTTAATATTTTTAATAGGTGTCCTTACATGTTTCACTGATCTAACAACCCTGCCTTTAACATTCCTCTTAAAATAAATTCACTATAGAAAAATGCATTGTACAAAGATGTGCTAAGATCATGTTTACTTAATTATCCCTCCGCCTGCAGCTCTGAGCATCAGTGCTCCGGACCTTAGCACTGATGCCTTGCCAGAGTTCGATTTCACCCTTGGGCACATCGGCAAGTAATTTGTATGTTCTCCCCGTGCTTGCGTGGGTTTCCTCTGGGCACTCCAGTTTCTCCCACAATCATAAAGACATACTGATAGGTTGTATGTGTACATAATTGGATTAGATTGTAAGCTCTTCGGGGCAGGGCCTGATGTGAATTGAGTAAATAATTGTAAAGCACTGTGGAATATGTAGTGCTATATAAAAAATAAAATACATACATACATATATATTAAAAGGGTATGAGTCTCTTGCAGTTGTACACTCCATCTTCTCCCCCAGCAAAGGATAATAAATTCACTGCCCAAACGTCAGTTAGTAAAAAGAAGCCTGGAAAAATATAAAGTCCAAACGTAAAAATTTAAATAGGATAAATAGGCAGTCCAGCAATGCACACACTTGGTGAAAAAATAAATAAAATGTGAAACTTTGCTGCTGCTCACAAATATAAAGATTTAATAGGTTTTTGCTTCATAAATACATTAGCAAAGGGTTAACATTCCTCCCTCCCCCCCATCTCTGCACCGGTCCGCATAGTCTCCCAAATCAGCTACTCATATTTTCTGCTCTCTCTGATAATTGGCTGGGAGACACAGGCAGGTGGAAACACTGAGGTCAACTGTTATATTCAGCTTAGCATGAAGCTGTTAGCATGATGACAATAATTGTGCCGTGTATGGGCACTTTTTTGGCCAAAACAGCTAATCAGTTGAAGGTCTGCCCAGCCGGACAACGATCCCCGACCGAACGACCATTACAGCCGACAAAGTACCCATACATGGCACAATTATAGGATGACACGGCCGTGCATACACATCGTGCATCACAGGTCAGCCCCTGACGATTGCACTTGTGTATGAAGCTTTAGTCTTGCTACATTAATGAGTATTATCTGCGGTGTGAACTAATGGAAAGTAAGGAGCTTATATTACAAGGAAGTTGTAGCTTTGTTTTGGATCTTTAGACTGTCATTCATTACACTAGCCTACTTTGATTATACCAGAATGTCCAATCAATAGTAATGTCAGACCAGGAACCAGTTCCTTACATTGCAAAGTACTGCGACATTCCTGGAAGGACTTTGCAATCAACATTAACCTTTGTTTCTTTGCATCTAGCCATCTGGACTTTGACTTTGGAATTCTTAGATTTATTTCCTATGAGAATATTTTCAGAGAAAATATTGTAGTATTATTTAAAAAAAAACAACTGTGGTATTTACCACATTTAGAAAAGTCTATGATTAGTAAACACTGATTGGTATTTACCAATCTGTATACACTGTTGTATTAAGAAGTCAGTATATATTATAGTCCTTAAATAGAAAACAGGTGCTTTTCTACTGTTATTTAAACAGTATATTCATACTATTGCATTTACTGATTGGTAAAAATGGATTGTGCACTTTACAGAACAGTATCTACCTAGAGTGTGGAATACCATGAGTTTAATTTTGGGCTCAGTGTTCATTGGGGTCTTTTTTTGTAACAGCAGCTCTGTATAATGTAAATTATTTCTCTGCTTTCTATATTAAATCCTGTAGATTCAGGTCCCTTGTGCTGATTGAACATTTGAGCACATTTTAACATATTTTTGAAAAATAAGTTAAATTCTGTGATAAAATGGAATTAATTTGCTCACCCATTTAACCAATCTTCCAGTGATCCAGGTACTTTTTTTTCACTATTACAGAAAGATACGCTCCTTGGAGATTATCATTATCTGTTCCAAGAAATGACTATCATATTACCCGTTATGATTACAAGTAAGTTACACTGATAGTGAAAAGACTAAGCAATCTGGAAATTAAATAAAAGTTCAAATCGATAAAAATTGTGCTAACTTTGCCCCAACCAATAAGATATTATTTAACATTTAAAAGCTAACATCTGATTGGTTGGGGCAAAATAAGCACCATTTTTAACAATAAGAACTTTAATTGAATAACCCTGAATATGTTTCTTTTTTGTTTATAGGTAGTACTTCTGCTTATCATGCTGTTCAAAATGTTTCAAAATGTTAATATAGTAAAAATGTTAAGGTTTTAAAAATGGTCAGAATTACAAGACTTGCATCCCTTAAAGAGGAATCACAATCTTCAAATGCAAAAATTGTAAATAAGTAAATTCCCCCTCAAAAGTTAAATAATTTGAATTTGAAAAGTTAAACTAACCTGTTATGTAGTGAAATGCTCTTCTCCCCCATGCAGCTTGGGGAATAGTATTCAGTCATTGACTGTATCCATATATCCATATGATGAGATTCAATGTTGATAAATGTAAGGTGATGCATTTGGGGTTTAACAATCCGTGTGCCACCTACATCATAAATAACTCTGTGTTAAGTGAATCTCTAATAAAAAAAGATTTTGGGGTTCTGGTAGACAACAGACTAAGCTGTAGCAAACAATGCCAGGCAGCAATGGCTAGAACTAGCAAGATATTGGGGCATATTTATAAAAAGGCGAAAAGTCGCGAAAAGTTTTTGCTTCCGCTTACTGCTTGGTTTTTCGCCAAAAAGCTAGTTAAGGCGATTTAAAAAGGTGGCGTTAACGAGTGGCGAAAACTTTTCCGCAACCTATCGCTAAAACCCTTTTCGCCATACTTCGCTATACATCGCAACGGTAATTTGAGCGAAAAGGGAGCAAAAAGGCATAACGCGATTTATAAAAAGCGAAAAGTGTGTTTTTGCCTTAAATGGAGCGGAATATTATCGCCTACTTGAAGGTAGCGAAAAGGCATTGGAATCCCATAAAATGGAAGCAGTTCAGAGGCAACTAAAATAATAAAGGGAATGGAGGGCTTGACTTTGCAGGCAGATTAGACAAGTTAGGGCTGTTTACATTGGAGGAGTGACGTTTAGAGGAGTGACGTTTGCGTGGGGACACGATAACCTTATACAAATATATTAATGGGCCATACAATAAACTCTCTGGTGCATTGTTCACTGATAGGAAGAAAAGAAGTTTCATCTTCGGGTTAGTAAAGGTTTTTTTACAGTGAGAAGGGTGAAACAGCAGATGTGGCAATGGCAAGTTCATTGAATAGCTTTAAAATTGGGCTAGATAAGTTTCTAAAATATTGAGAATTACTGGTATTAATACATATACTGTAGTTCTGGTTGATCCAGGGATACTTTCCGATTGCCGTTTGGAATCAGGAAGGAATCTCACACACACACACCTTTTTTTTTGGCTTTTTTTTTTGGTAGGGTTAAAAAAGGAGGGTGAATAGGTTGGACTTGATAGACGTATGTCTTTATTCAACCTCAATTAATATGTTACTATGTTACAGTTAATAACTGGAACATCCAAGAGGCAGAAAGACAGGTAACAGGACATTGTGCAGCATTTTAGGTCTTGTGTTTTTCAACTTTTTAAATATTGCACTTTTGGGATTTACAATTCTTCATTTGAGGTGTGGTCTTGTCCTTTAATAATGTTTTTAGTTTACAGAGCAGCTGTATGCACAGGGTTTCACAGTTTATTTCTTCTGCCTCAAGTTAAACTGGATAGTTATGGTGTTATAAAATCTACGTATGCCTGGGGGAACTTCCGGTGAGGGATCAGCTGAAGTAAAAGTAAGTATATCCCAGCATGGGCACATTGGATCAAGGTTAAAATGCAACTCAGCTTTTGTGGGGTTTTAGGCTAACAAGCTTCACATATTTTTTTGGATGGACATGCCTTTTAATTCTCAGAAATAATTTAATAATAATTTAACATTCTACAGTGGCTATCATTAAAGGGCATGTCACACCTTTACTGACTTCTGTGACCAGGAATTAGAGCGTTTGTCAGCCGGCGAGCAGAGGAGGAGCGGCGAGGGACTGGGTCAGATAAGTCCCTTCAGGGGATTGGGGGGACTCCCCTGCATTTATAGCTTAAGATTTTTTTTGATTGGACATAAAATAACTAACCAAAAGGGTCCCGAGTCCAACAAAAAATGACTTTGTTTTAAATCTATAAATGTCAGGGAGACAGAATCACTTACTTGTGTCTCTCTTATTAATTCCCAAGCTGACATCTAGATACTTCTGCACGATACTGCAGCGCTGTTGTCTCTCTCCCCTGAAGCAACCCCATGTACACAACACAGCGCTTATCTTTTGCTTAGGCTTGTGTGCACACACTATGAGAGTGTCGGGGGGAGTTAAGAGGAAAGAGACCGCTGCGCTGGAGGATCACAGAGTATGAAGATCTTGGCTTGTAAATAAAAATGTTAGATGGGAGCAAGTGAAATCAGATGTTCTGTTATGTTTTCCAGTCATTCATTTGAAAGGCTTGCAGACGCTTCATAATGGTTACACACAGTTTCATAGAAACAAATGCAATCTTCTGCTACTCTCTGAACAGAACAGAATCCCTTATTTTTGCACATCACTGGCAGTAAATAAGGCCTTTTATCTATTCTTCGGATAGGAGGAATAATGAGAGAAGGAAAATTGATTGTTCATTAAGAAATAGCAGGTTACAGGTATATTTTAAAAAAAATCCCTGCTATAATTTAATTCAACGGATGTATTGTCAATGCTTGTACAACAACACACTGATTATAATATGAGCATTTTCATTATTTACTCCGTATTTGACCGTTTTCTGTACATATGTAGATGTACCTGTGTCTGCAAATTTATATGTTTACATTTTATATTAAACTTTTTGGATTTTTTTTGCAGTGAGTTTAAATGGTCCTGCTAAGAAATTGGCTCCATACAGACCTGCTGGGAATCTCATGTCACCATCATTTCTGCCTTCCCTTGCTGTGCACGTTCTTCTTTCCTTTGTTCTGCAGATTTCTATGTTTCTTGAACTTCAAAAGCAGCCATGGTTTAGTGACACTGATGTTTTCAGGTAAGCACAGAATAAGCTGTGACATACATTTAAATTCAGATATTGCTATTAAAGGAAATACATTTTTTTTAAATTCCAATGAAAAGTTTTCCTCCCCAGAACACCTATTGTAAGATTCTTCTCTAGTAAGTTGCATTTAGTACATGTAGAGTAATATATTCTGTAAATAAGAAGGTTTCCATCTTGTTGCCAGTACAACCCAAAGCTCATGAAGTCATCAAAGAGCCACGCCCCCGACCCCAGTATTCACCGTCTCTATGCACAGAGTGTTTTCTATACAGATGTCTCCACACCAAAATGGAATCCCTGATTAGGCTTTGAAGGCTGCTTGTTACCCTTCCAGTTGCTGGTAAATAAACTACAGGGTAACAAGCAGCTTTTCAAGTCTTATCACTTCCATATTGTTCTGTAGACATCTGTATGACACTTTTTTTTTTATTCTGTACCTAGCAAAAGATACCTATATTTGTAGTTGTATCTATGTTGGAGCAAATCCAAGCACGGCCCAAGAAATCCCAGGATCAAATCCCCTGGCTAACTTATGAATCAATTCAACATAGTTTATTGCCTGAATTTCTTAATTTAGTTAGAAAGGTATGTCCATAAGGGCACTGGTATAATTAGCCTATTAATCTAGAGCTATAGATATATGTTAGAAGGTGCTCCATCCATTTAATATTATAATATAAACAACAAGAAAGAAGAAACAAAGTAATGGATATAAAACCCGGGCACACTTCTTAGTATCAAATAGTAAAAAGCTCCTTTATTAAACAAAAGTTGGGAGTAGCAAGTGCATAATCAGAATTATATATAGGGCATAAAGAGAATCTAAAGAATTTAAAAACACATCCCCTATTAAGTAACCAGTAATAATCAAGGTGTAGCAAGGTATACACTTAAGTCGAAGTATTAGATATACCGGTATATCACTAGGAGGCCAGAGCTATATACAGAGGAATATTCTGTGTGTATATTACTCCAGTATATGCTATAATCAGGCCTATATCCTATACATAAGGTACATATAACTCTAAGGAGATCTATATTGATGGATAAAGGTAACCATGCAGCAATGTATCACAGATAGATCATATTCAATTACTTCGAATTATCAGAACAATATTATAGTTGCATACATGTTAAACACTCTAAATAACTATGTGGCAGATAGCAAATAGACCACAGAGCAAAACAGTGAAAAGAGTGATACTACACCAGATTCAAGTCATGTTAGGTACTTGAGGGGAACAGGTTAAAACTTCTGACTGGAGGTGTTTTGTCTCTATACAAGACTTCGTCGGCAGCAAATGAATGATCCGCCTTTACCTCCTTATATACCCCAACTAAACAAGAAAAAAGAAAGTGCGAAGCATCATTGGCAGCCACATGGTGTCGCCCAAACAAATACGTCAGGGCTGCGCGACCAGGGCCGAGCGCCGAGCTCTGTAGCGTCGCTACCTATGACGTCACTATAGCGCGATTGAATAGCCTCCTCACACATCTTAGTCTCCGCCTATGTGCCTGCCAATAGATGCAAGGTGCACATCCAGTATAGGTCATGGAGGTTTATCTATAATAATGGCATAATGATGGCACAGTGTGAAGTAAAAAATATCATTGGAGAGCGTTATCATACAATTGAAAAACAATAACCTAAGCAATGTTAGACAATATAGGAAAACGGCACAGTGCGACAATGTTCCACGGGTGCTTCTGGGTAGAGAAACAAAAAGTGTCAATAATCAGTTATCAATATTTCAATACATTGTTCACATTATAGTACATTGCCTAGAGAGATCTTGCCGATGGCTTTAAACAATATGATCCAAAAGTGATGTCCACCGGTCCTTGTATTCTACCATCAGTATTTCTGTATAACAGTACATTATTCATATTTCATACATTGCCTTCCGGTGGTTTTCAACAGTATGATCCAGGAATGATATCCACTGGCCCTTTAGTCCCACCGAGCCTTTAGCCCATGAATAGTTCATTTATAAGGTATTATCATCCTTTAGCTTAGCCTCTGGCATGACACATCCGTGGTTTTCCAGTTTTACTCTATTTGCTAAAGGGATCATATATATTGGACACAGGTTGGTATACATTGCATCCTTCAGGTAAGTATAGTTTAAATAAGTTGCTGATACCCTGATACCCCAACCCCCCACACAGACACAGGTACACCCACCTACTGACCTACCTTTCCATTCCTGTGGCAGCCATACTTAAATAAATATAAAATAAAGTAAATAAGGTAAATAATGTAATTTATACTCACCTTCTCTCCGCTCCTCTTCCTTAGTCAGTACTTTCTACCCAGGGTGAGGATCTAGCGGTTCAGGTCCTCACCCTGGGTAGAATGATCTTCTGCACACACGTGCAAACTCCCCGTGCGCAAGTGCAGCCAGAGAAACTTCACAGGCACCGGCCATGGAGAGCAGTGGCTTCTTCTTTATTTCAAACCATTGTGCCTTTCTAATGTAAAAGGCCATTTGCAAAGGCTAGTGGCACTGTAGCAGTGTAACGCCAATATGTCATTGCATGCGGCTACAAAGTCATTATACACGGACACATGCCGTGATGTTCCCACACGTTTGTCTGCGTCGCAATCCCAAATTTTTTATTGCGGATACACCTATAAGTTGTGTAGCATCCCATGACACTTCTTTAAAAATATTATTTTTTTGACTATTAATATTTAATTTGGCTTGAAGAGACAAATTACTGTTCTTTCTATTTCTTCTTCCGCTTTTTTGGACTGTATCTCCTCCCACAGTTTTTGAGCTAGAGACATGAAATTCGGTACAGACATGTGGGGCATATAGGAGAAGTGTGCTATTACCTAGTTAAGGAATCTGCTGAAGTGTTATGGCGTTATCGGCGAATTTCGGGACATTTTTTCCCATAGACTATAATGGTTAACAATCCTCAAATTTCAAAACAGTTTGTTTCATGGTCATAAACACAAACTCTGATACCCCCCAACCCCCCACACAGACACAGGTACACCCACCTATGGACCTACCTTTCAATTCCCATGGAAGCCATACTTAAAGGGTAAATATAGTAAAAAAAATTAATTTTGATCAATCATCAATAAAAGTTAGTTATATGGTCATACATGCAAAAACACATACCCCCAATCTCACACTGGTACACACACCTACTGACCTAAATTTCCATTCCTGTGGCAGCCATACTTAAAGGTTATATAAAGTTTAAAAAAAAATAATTTTGATATATCCTTAGCCACTATCTAATCACACCCTTAACACCTGGCTGTGATATGCTAATTGGGGTTTTTCAGGGTACATAATTGCCACAGATTCTTGTACAAGTCATTCTGAATTGAGAAAGCCAGTCGGATGACTAGCGAAACGTCTTCAAGAACTACATTTCAAGTCCAGTTGATCTAATTGAATACAACAGATATGTGGCAGCTATACTTAAAGAGGGTAACTATAGTCAAAAATCAAATTTTGACTAATTTAAAAAGTTTGTTTTTCAGCCCCCAACCTGACACAGGTATACACCTACTGACCTACACCTCCGTTACTGTTGCAGCCATACTTAAAGGGTAACTTAAGTCCAAAATTATTTTGGACCAATCATCAAAAGTTTTTTTTTTTTAACCCACAACCAGACACAGGTACACACACCTACCAATCTACTTATCCATTTCTGTGGCAGATATACTTAAAGAGGGTAACTATAGTCAAAAAACAAATTTTGATCAATAATCAAAATGTTTGTTTTTAACCCCCAACCTGACACAGATACACACACCTTCTGACCTACCCCTCCATTACTGTTGCAGCCATACTTAAAGAGCAACTGTAGTAAAAAATCAAATTTTGACAAATCATTTATAAAGTTTGTTTTTTTTAACCCCCAACCTGACACAGGTACACACACCTACTGTCTTAACCCTACATTACTGTTGCAGCCATACTTAAAGGGTAACTAAAGTCAAAACATTTTTGACCAATCATCAAAAAAGTTTGTTTTATTTAACCCCTAACCTGACACCTACTGACCTACCTTCCATTTCTGTGGCAGCCATACTTAAAGAGTATCTATAGTCAAAAAACTAATTTTGACCAATAATCAAAACAGTTTTTTTAACTTCCAACCTAACACAGGTACACATACCAAATCACACACCCAGTCATTCATGTGGCAACCATATTTAAATGGTAAGTATAGTCAAAAAACACATTTTGGTCAATCATCAAAAAAGTTAGTTTTTTTCATCTCCCAACCTGCCACAAGTACACACCAAGTGACATACCCATTCATTCCTGTGACAGCTATATTTAAAAAGGAAGTAAAAAACAACAATGTGCTCATCATTGCCATTATTGAGTTTTAAAATCTGCAGCACAAACACACACATTCCCTTTCAAAATGCGGCCTTTCAAGCCAAATTTAAACTTTCCCTTTCTAGTTGCTTATGTTTTTGTTTGTTTCCATCATGTTTCTGGAAAATATAAAATTTCTATATATGTATTGTGACAGATTGGCCCTTAAGAGCTGCTTGGGCCTTGTTATGGGAAATACTCCACAGTCTTTCAGGGAAGGAAGCAACACAGTTCAGGCTTAAAGGCAATTTAACCGTCTTTAACCCTTTCCCTGCCACAGATCGTATATTCACGATCTGTGCAGTGAATGCACAAACTGCCACAGATCGTGAATATACGATCTGTGGCTTCCCTGCAGCAAAAAAAAATTTGGCCCCTGCTAGGGGCGATCAGGGGGCAGCATTCAACTGCCCCCCTAGCATCCACCAGAAGGAAGTACAAGCTTTCACAGAACACATTAATGCGGTAGACCAAAACATTAAATTCACAAGGGAAGAGGTACAAAACAACAAACTGGCTTTCTTGGACTGCTTGGTAGAAGTTAAGGAAAATGGTAAACTGGAAGTAGAGGTTTACAGAAAACCAACACACACAGATCAGTATTTGATGTTTGACTCCCACCACCCTTTAGATCACAAGCTGGGGGTCATCAGAACCCTGCAACACAGAGCCGAGAACATCCCCACTAGCACAGAGGCGAAGGCTAAAGAAATGAAACATCTCAGAGGAGCCCTTAAAACTTGTGGATATCCAGACTGGGCCTTTGTCAAAAGAAGTAGAAGGAAAGAAAAGAACACGAATACCAACAGTGAAGGGGAAAAGCAAGACAGGAGGAAGAACATGGTCATCCCATATGTAGCAGGGGTCTCTGAGAAATTAAGAAGAATTTTCAAAAAACATCGTATCCCTGTCTGCTTTAAACCGAACAACACACTGAGGCAGCAATTGGTACATCCGAAAGACCCAATACCGAAACACAAGAAAAGCGACATCATATATGCAGTGCAGTGCAGTGAAGAATGCTCTGATTTGTATGTGGGGGAGACCAAACAGCAACTGCATCAACGTATGGCCCAGCACAGAAGAGCCAATTCCTCGGGTCAGGACTCAGCCGTGTACCTGCATCTTAAGGATAAAGGACATACCTTTGAAGATTGTAATGTTAACATACTGGCGAAGGAACGTGACTGGTTCAAGAGAGGTGTTAAGGAGGCCATTTATGTGAAAATAAAGAAACCAAGCCTAAATAGAGGTGGGGGGGTTCGACACCAACTGTCTGCCATGTACAATGCTGTTTTGACACCTTACTCTGGGCATTCCTATAACACCTCTTAGCCACTATCTAATCACACCCTTAACACCTGGCTGTGATATGCTAATTGGGATTTTCCAGGGTACATAATTGCCACAGATTCTTGTACAAGTCATTCTGAATTGAGAAAGCCAGTCGGATGACTAGCGAAACGTCTTCAAGAACTACATTTCAAGTCCAGTTGATCTAATTGAATACAACAGAACTTTTTTTTACATTCCATGAGGTTTTGGCATGATTTTTACCTTTTTTGAATGTTGTTTGATGTTCATTTTTTTTGAAAATCTGGTAAAAGTGCAAACTTCTACGAAGAGCTGCGCCCACACCTTTTTTTTCCACAGTTGGCACTAAAACCAGCACCCTGTCCCCTGGCTGGAACACATGAAGTCTAGCATTCCTATTGTAACAGTGTCGCTGAGCTTCTTGAGCTTTCAAAAGATGTTCACGTACAATAGGCATGACCACCTCAATCCTGTCTTGCATCTCAGCCACATGATCTATTACACTATGGTGTGGAGCAGTTTCATGCTCCCAGGTCTCCTTGGCTATATCTAGTAATCCCCTTGGATGGCGTCCATATAACAGTTCAAATGGTGAGAATCCAGTTGAGGACTGTGGGACCTCTCTGATTGAGAACATTGAGCAAAACATTTGCTCTGTTCTCTCTCTGATTGAGAACAGAGCAAAAAATCCCAATGTTTACGATCCTTATCAATTACTCTACGAAGCATAGTCTTTAAAGTTTTATTAAATCTCTCAACGAGACCATCCGTTTGGGGGGTGATAAACGGATGTTCTGAGGTGTTTTATCTGTAAAAGTTTGCACAACTCTTTTGTAACTTTGGACATAAATGGTGTCCCCTAATCCATTAAAAAAAATTTTGGGATACCAACCCTACTAAACATTAACATTAATTCCTTTGCTATGGATTTAGCCAACATGTTACATAGAGGTATAGCCTCAGGGTAACGGGTAGCATAATCTACCACCACTAATACGTATTGGTGACCTCCGGAAGTCTTTACCAATGGACCCACAATATCCATAGCTATCCTTTTAAAAGGTACATCAATTATTGGTAATGGTACAAGTGGACTTCGAAAAGCTTTAAAAGGAGCAGTACGCTGGCACTCAGGGCAGGAACTACAGTAGTTGTTAATTGCAGCCAACACACCTGGCCAGTAAAACCTCCTCAGTACCCGCTCCTTTGTCTTTTCAGATCCCAAATGCCCACCTAATACGTGACTGTGGGCCAACTTTAAAGGGCATTTATAGTGAAAAAAACACATTGCCCCTTTGCAAAGTTAAATTCATGTACTCTGTGCTGCCTTAATCCTATCTATGTCAGTGACTCTGTTTAACCATGGTGCCAGATCTGTGTGCAGCACTCCCCCCCTTCCCCCTCCCCTCTGTTACCTCCTCCATGTCTCAACTTCGGCTAACCGACAAGCTTCTCATGTGCAGTAGGAGTTAAAAGTTCAACATCCTGAAAAACACACCCACGCACAGTGGCCAATAGAAAGCAAGCTGTCCTGGAGACACGGAAGAAGAAGGAGAACAGTACAGTTTACGATCTCTCTCTTTGTGACCCATCATCAATCAGTGAAGTCTATCAAGAAGGGGGGTCAAGTGCAGCCTTATATCTACCATGAAAGCTACCTCTCTCCCCCTGCTAATGCTGTTATCTCTATGTTTATTACAGAGCAGGGAGGGGGGATCACGTCACAGGGATTTGATTGACAGTCCAAGTAGGAGTAGAGGAATGCAATCACGTATTCTTCTAACTGGTGTATCTCAGGACAGAGAGGGAATCTGAACAAAGTGATGACACTCTGGGGGTTGTGGGGAATTATAGAACACATGGAAAGAAAGAAAAAAAAGTTAATTTTCCCACTATAGATGCTCTTTAAAACTGTATTCAGAAACTCTTGTGGTACTAATAATTGTTTATTTCCTTGTGTACCTTTCTTTTCTACGCAATATAAAAGGTCATTGTCTACTTCAAAATGTGGATATGGCAATGGCCTGTCAGGGTTATTAACATTACCATTTACAACTTGTATACTAGCCCTTGCTCCTCCAAGAGTAGGATCCTCCCACTGAGCACTTTTAAAGTTAACATGTTTGGCCTCTAAATCTATTAATTCCCTTCCCGGCTCATCAAAGGTGCTGGGACCAATAACTTGACTTTCCCCCAAAAAAGCATGTAACGGCGATAGTTCTTCATCACTCTGTACATTAGCAAAGGGAAAGGTAGGATCACCAGTCCTTTGTATTGGCTCTTTTGGTTTGAAATTAACAGTAGCCCACAAATCAAAAAAGAACGTGAAATCTCCTACCAATATCACATCATAAGTGGTTAGTGGTACCAGATGGGGTACATATGGTCACCTTGGCTGTGGGATAATCCTGTCTATCCCCATGAATGCAAATTACCCCAACTTTCTTGTGCGTGTGCCTCTTTACCATTTACATTAACCACACATCCCTGGGCATTGTCCCCTTTACTGGTTCCCCCAGCAGCATTAACACAGTTAGACAATAAGGGATATGGGTCATCACTATAATTTAGATTACATTGCATGGGTTCACTATTTAATGGGCTTTATACATATGTCCATATTCATAGCACTTAAAACACTTATATGCTTTATCAGACCACTGCTTGGCCCCTTTTCCATAGTTCCCTTGCAGTGAGTCACAATTTTCACCATCTTCCTTTAAGTTTGGAGCATTTTTACCAATTTTAACCTGGTGTTGCACCTTGGGGTTTTGAAACCGCTCAGTACTTGGTAAGTGTGTGGGATCACCTGCAGCAAGATATTTTGCAACATATTTATCAACATCTTGGGGGTCACTTTGACGTACCCAACGTTGCAAAAGCGATGGAAGGGCTCTCAAGAACTGATCCATTACAAGCATCTCCACAACAGCCTTAGCAGAGTTAAAGTCGGGCTGCAACCATTTCCGTGCCAGGTGGATTAAATCAAACATCTGTGAGCGAGCAGCCTTGTCAGGAACAAATCTCCAAGCATGGAATCTATGGGCACGAACATCTGAAGTCACTCCCAGCCGAGCGAGTATCTCTGCCTTCAGTTTGTTATAATCACTAGCTAGCGCAGGGTCCTGGTCAAAATACGCCTTCTGAGCCTCACCACTTAGAAATGGTGCCAGTAAACTTGCCCATTCCCCAGCAGGCCAACCTTCTCTTTCAGCCGTACGCTCAAAGGCTAGTAAATATGCCTCCACATCTGCATCTGCCTGAACCTGTGCCAGCTGTCGCACTAAAGCTTCAGTGCTTTCTCTCTGGACTTTGGCAAGGGCTGCAACAGTCTCTCCTTGCTGTATAACCACTTGCTGTAAAGTAGTAACATTCTGGGCAGATTGCCTGTTAGTTTCTTGTTGCACAGAAGTGGAATGAATCAATGCCTTTAAAACTTCCTCCATATTGAACAACAACACTTCACCCTCAGACTTTAGTGGAGTGCCCGTATCCAAACACCATATGTGATAGATTGGCCCTTAAGAGCTGCTTGGACCTTGTTATGGGAAATACTCCACAGTCTTTCAGGGAAGGAAGCAACACAGTTCAGGCTTAAAGGCAATTTAACCATCTTTAATGGTCTTCACTGGTGTTAACATAACAAAACAAAATAAACAAAACAAAACCCTTGCACCATAGCGCTGGCTATACAGTTCAAGCTATCTATTGTTGGGTAGATACTCCACACCAACACACAAATAACACAATAGAAAATAAAATGAGTTCAGTTCCAAACACAGTGCATTACTTGTGGGGTTCTGATTTCTCCCTCCCCAGCTCCCTGCCTCTGTGCAGATAGAGAGAGAGTGAGACACACCCCAGACTCCTGTTTTAACAGTCCTGATTAGCACAGGTGTAACATCTACCTGGCCTCTCAGGTCTTAACCAAAGAGCTGTGCAGGATTACAAGTGGAATGGAACAAACAGCCCACCCGCTTTCCATTTGTTCCAGACCCAGAGACCCTAAACTGTCTGTGCAAATTCAACCTGCATTTGTATCTACACACACACACATTTCTCTGGGCCTATTATTCCACCTTTCAGGGTAGACGCTGCACAGCAAATCGGGACTTATATATCTTCCCTCTATAACCAGACCAGATCTCCTGTCACATATCCCTCCCCCCAGCTCTGACCTTGTGGGAAGTGCGACCATGGACATAAGGGAGTAAACTCTGGACAACCCATCAGCATAACTGTGCTTTACCCCTGTCCTATGTTCTCCTGTAAACTTGTATGGTTGCAGACTAAGGAACCACCTTGTAACTCTTGCATTTTTCTCTTTATTTTCACTCATCCAGGTGAGGGGAGCGTGATCTGTAATAAGACGAAACTGTCTACCTAAAAGATAATATTTTAAAGTTTCCAGAGCCCACTTAATAGCTAAAGACTCTTTTTTAACAATTTGAGTAGTTTTTCTCCTGAACCGTAAGTTTTCTACTTAAATAAAACACTGGGTGTTATTCGCCACTTACTTCTTGGGACAGAACTGTTTGCACAACAAACTCCTTTGTAAAATCCGGTGCTACTAAAACTGGATGAACACAGAGAACTTGTTTCAACTTACTGAAGGCTTCTTCTGCCTCCGTAGTCCACTTAACCATTACAGGGGCCTTTGATTTTGTAAGGTCAGTTAACGGACTAGCAATGGTGGCAAATTTTGGTATGAATCTTCTATAGTAGCTTGTTAAGCCCAAGAAAGTTCTAACCTGTTTCTTAGTGGAAGGCCGAGGCCATTTTTTAATAGATTCCACCTTTGCCATTTGTGGCTTAACTAGGCCCCTTCCTATAGAAAACCCCAGATATTTTGCCTCCTCAAGACCAAGAGTACACTTTAAAGGGTTTACAGTCAAACTTGCAGGCCTGATTGAATCGACCACTGCTTGTACTTTTGGCAAGTGTGACTCCCAGTCTGTAATGTGTATAACAATGTCATCAAGGTAGGCAGCAGCATAACGAACATGGGGTTTTAGAACTCTGTCCATCATTCTCTGGAACGTGGCTGGAGCGCCATGAAGACCAAAAGGTAAAACCTTATAATGAAAAAGGCCTTCTGGGGTAGAGAATGCAGTTTTTTCCTTTGCTTTACCTGTTAAGGGAACCTGCCAATAACCCTTTGTTAGATCAATTGTTGTTAGATATCGGGCCTTGCCTAGTCGCTCTATCAGCTCGTCAACTCTTGGCATTGGATAAGCATCAAATTTAGATCACACCAATCACTTTGTGATTCTTCAATCACCTTAAGTTCCAACATCTTTTTAATCTTGCTACTTATGGCTTCCCTACGTGCTTTAGGTATTCTGTACGGTTTTAAGTGTACCTTTTCCCCAGGCTATGTAATTATGTCATGTTCAATGATATTAGTTTTGCCGGGTACACTGGTACATCCCTGTTTCGTGCAACAAATCCTTTTACTTCTTGTTTTTGGTGAGTTGACAGAGTCTCAGCAATATTGACCTCTGGACCTTTTTCTATTTTATTAATACAGGATAACGACTGGGATGCATATAGTACCTCCCTGTCTTTCCAAGGTTTCAGCAAATTGACATGGTAAATTTGTTCAGTCTTTCTTCTGTCTGGTTGTCGGACTTTATAGTTGACCTCTCCAACTTTCCCAATTATCTCATATGGTCCATGCCAAGTTGCTAAAAATTTTTTTTTCCACAGTTGGCACTAAAACCAGCACCCTGTCCCCTGGCTGGAACACATGAAGTCTAGCATTCCTATTGTAACAGTGTCGCTGAGCTTCTTGAGCTTTCAAAAGATGTTCACGTACAATAGGCATGACCACCTCAATCCTGTCTTGCATCTCAGCCACATGATCTATTACACTATGGTGTGGAGCAGTTTCATGCTCCCAGGTCTCCTTGGCTATATCTAGTAATCCCCTTGGATGGCGTCCATATAACAGTTCAAATGGTGAGAATCCAGTTGAGGACTGTGGGACCTCTCTGATTGAGAACATTGAGCAAAACATTTGCTCTGTTCTCTCTCTGATTGAGAACAGAGCAAAAAATCCCAATGTTTACGATCCTTATCAATTACTCTACGAAGCATAGTCTTTAAAGTTTTATTAAATCTCTCAACGAGACCATCCGTTTGGGGGGTGATAAACGGATGTTCTGAGGTGTTTTATCTGTAAAAGTTTGCACAACTCTTTTGTAACTTTGGACATAAATGGTGTCCCCTAATCCATTAAAAAAAATTTTGGGATACCAACCCTACTAAACATTAACATTAATTCCTTTGCTATGGATTTAGCCAACATGTTACATAGAGGTATAGCCTCAGGGTAACGGGTAGCATAATCTACCACCACTAATACGTATTGGTGACCTCCGGAAGTCTTTACCAATGGACCCACAATATCCATAGCTATCCTTTTAAAAGGTACATCAATTATTGGTAATGGTACAAGTGGACTTCGAAAAGCTTTAAAAGGAGCAGTACGCTGGCACTCAGGGCAGGAACTACAGTAGTTGTTAATTGCAGCCAACACACCTGGCCAGTAAAACCTCCTCAGTACCCGCTCCTTTGTCTTTTCAGATCCCAAATGCCCACCTAATACGTGACTGTGGGCCAACTTTAAAGGGCATTTATAGTGAAAAAAACACATTGCCCCTTTGCAAAGTTAAATTCATGTACTCTGTGCTGCCTTAATCCTATCTATGTCAGTGACTCTGTTTAACCATGGTGCCAGATCTGTGTGCAGCACTCCCCCCCTTCCCCCTCCCCTCTGTTACCTCCTCCATGTCTCAACTTCGGCTAACCGACAAGCTTCTCATGTGCAGTAGGAGTTAAAAGTTCAACATCCTGAAAAACACACCCACGCACAGTGGCCAATAGAAAGCAAGCTGTCCTGGAGACACGGAAGAAGAAGGAGAACAGTACAGTTTACGATCTCTCTCTTTGTGACCCATCATCAATCAGTGAAGTCTATCAAGAAGGGGGGTCAAGTGCAGCCTTATATCTACCATGAAAGCTACCTCTCTCCCCCTGCTAATGCTGTTATCTCTATGTTTATTACAGAGCAGGGAGGGGGGATCACGTCACAGGGATTTGATTGACAGTCCAAGTAGGAGTAGAGGAATGCAATCACGTATTCTTCTAACTGGTGTATCTCAGGACAGAGAGGGAATCTGAACAAAGTGATGACACTCTGGGGGTTGTGGGGAATTATAGAACACATGGAAAGAAAGAAAAAAAAGTTAATTTTCCCACTATAGATGCTCTTTAAAACTGTATTCAGAAACTCTTGTGGTACTAATAATTGTTTATTTCCTTGTGTACCTTTCTTTTCTACGCAATATAAAAGGTCATTGTCTACTTCAAAATGTGGATATGGCAATGGCCTGTCAGGGTTATTAACATTACCATTTACAACTTGTATACTAGCCCTTGCTCCTCCAAGAGTAGGATCCTCCCACTGAGCACTTTTAAAGTTAACATGTTTGGCCTCTAAATCTATTAATTCCCTTCCCGGCTCATCAAAGGTGCTGGGACCAATAACTTGACTTTCCCCCAAAAAAGCATGTAACGGCGATAGTTCTTCATCACTCTGTACATTAGCAAAGGGAAAGGTAGGATCACCAGTCCTTTGTATTGGCTCTTTTGGTTTGAAATTAACAGTAGCCCACAAATCAAAAAAGAACGTGAAATCTCCTACCAATATCACATCATAAGTGGTTAGTGGTACCAGATGGGGTACATATGGTCACCTTGGCTGTGGGATAATCCTGTCTATCCCCATGAATGCAAATTACCCCAACTTTCTTGTGCGTGTGCCTCTTTACCATTTACATTAACCACACATCCCTGGGCATTGTCCCCTTTACTGGTTCCCCCAGCAGCATTAACACAGTTAGACAATAAGGGATATGGGTCATCACTATAATTTAGAGATTAATTGCATGGGTTCACTATTTATGGGCTTTATACATATGTCCTATTCATAGCACTTAAAACACTTATATGCTTTATCAGACCACTGCTTGGCCCTTTTCCATAGTTCCTTGCAGTGAGTCACAATTTTCACCATCTTCCTTTAGTTTGGAGCATTTTTACCAATTTACCTGGTGTTGCACCTTGGGGTTTTGAAAACCGTCAGTACTTGGTAAGTGTGTGGGATCACCTGCAGCAAGATATTTTGCAACATATTTATCAACATCTTGGGGGTCACTTTGACGACCCAACGTTGCAAAAGCGATGGAAGGGCTCTCAAGAACTGATCCATTACAAGCATCTCCACAACAGCCTTAGCAGAGTTAAAGTCGGGCTGCAACCATTTCCGTGCCAGGTGGATTAAATCAAAAATCTGTGAGCGAGCAGCCTTGTCAGGAACAAATCTCCAAGCATGGAATCTAGGGCACGAACATCTGAAGTCACTCCCAGCCGAGCGAGTATCTCTGCCTTCAGTTTGTATAATCACTAGTAGCGCAGGGTCCTGGTCAAAATACGCCTTCGAGCCTCACCACTTAGAAATGGTGCCAGTAAACTTGCCCATTCCCCAGCAGGCCAAACCTTCTCTTTCAGCCGTACGCCAAAGGCTAGTAAATATGCCTCCACATCTGCATCTGCCTGAACCTGTGCCAGCTGTCGCACTAAGCTTCAGTGCTTTCTCTCTGGACTTTGGCAAGGGCTGCAACAGTCTCTCCTGCTGTAACCACTTGCTGTAAAGTAGTAACATTCTGGGCAGATTGCTGTTAGTTCTTGTTGCACAGAAGTGGAATGAATCAATGCCTTTAAAACTTCCTCCATATTGAACAACAACACTTCACCCTCAGACTTTAGTGGGTGCCCGTATCCAAACACCATATGTGATAGATTGGCCCTTAAGAGCTGCTTGGACCTTGGTATGGGAAATACTCCACAGTCTTTCAGGGAAGGAAGCACACAGTTCAGGCTTAAAGGCAATTTAACCTCTTTAATGGTCTTCACTGTGTTAACATAACAAAACAAAATAAACAAAACAAAACCCTTGCACCATAGCGCTGGCTATACAGTCAATGATCTATTGTTGGGTAGATACTCCACACCAACACACAAATAAACAAATAGAAAATAAATGAGTTCAGTTCCAAACACAGTGCATACTTGTGGGGTTCTGATTTTCCCTCCCCAGCTCCCTGCCTCTGTGCAGATAGAGAGAGAGTGAGACACACCACCAACTCCTGTTTTAACAGTCCTGTTAGCACAGGTTGTAACATCTACCTGGCCTCTCAGGTCTTAACCAAAGAGCTGTGCAGGATTACAAGTGGAATGGAACAAACAGCCCCCCGCTTTCCCTTGTTCCAGACCCAGAGACCCTAAACTGTCTGTGCAAATTCAACCTGCATTTGTATCTACCACACACACATTTCTCGGACCTATTACTCCACCTTTTCAGGGTGACGCTGCACAGCAAATCGGGACTTATATATCTTCCCTCTATAACCAGACCAGATCTCCTGTCACAGTACAAAGTTTATATATAGCAGCTCTGTTTTTGTTTCTTTAACAACCAGCATGAATTGCTGGCAATCTTTCTGCAACAATACAAAATGGTCAATTGATTTTACTGACAAATTTACTAAATGTAGCTACTTCTTCTGTATGTGCAGAGGTGGCTCACCATTGGATCATAGGTTCCAATTCCCAGGCTTACTTTTTTGTTTCCTTTATGTTCCTAGCAAAAGATAAAGATTCTACATGTAATTACATTTCACCTAGTAGCTTTTGTGAGATAGTGGTAGAAAGCTTTCTGGTTTTGATTCACCAGCCTTTTAGGAAGCAAGACTGCAGCTTCCTGTGAGTATCTTAGCTGGTGTGACCAGCTAAGATAGATTATGGGAGCTGACCCCGAGTACACACAGGTTATTTTCAAAAATCACTTAGCAGCAACAGCAAAGGGAGAAGTGAGAAACAGCATTTGGTATTTTTGTGAATGTACTCTTTTAATTTGGGCAATGTTATCCGGAGACTTTAGTTCCCCTTTAAGTTTCTCAATGTGTACACACAGTCATATAATACTAATCATAGTGCAATTTTAGTGATGCATCTGCCAAGGAGAAAAAAAGTTGATGCAAAAAAAGGGAAGAGATTGTAGATTTATTTTTGGCACAAAACATTTTCTGTAGCGCATAAAAGGTTTGAAAGTATGTTGGCAGTGGCATAGGGTTCACCAAAGGGGGCCCGGCTGTGCAGTTCCTGTTGTCTGCATTTTTTTTTAAATGGAAAACTAAACCTGTTGCACTGCCCAAAGCCGCAATGTCCCAAAACCCTGAAACTGGAAGCAGAGTGGAGGGAGTGAAATCACTGATCAAAGAAGTTCCCTTTACTCTGCCCGAATGTGGGAGCTGTGACAGACATGACAGTCCTGTATTAGGCAGCCTGGGCACACGCTCCTTCCCCTCCCCATCAGCACAAATCCATAGCCTGTTAGGTACAGGATTTTTGAAACTTACCAGAAAATCCGGCACAACTCAGCTGCCTTAATCCCGCCCATAGTTAGATAAATCACAATAGTTGGAAAACATATCATTTTCACAGAATTACATGAGATTAATGAGACAAATTAAACAATGGTAAACATCAGATACAGTAATACTATGGGTTTTGAATTGTCACAATGATACAACCAACAAATCTTCTGGATACACTCAAGTTGAGAGAGTATAGTTCATCATCAACAATCTTGACAGAAACAGGGAGTAGGGATTAAATGAGGCAAATTTTAATAATGTGTTATACAATTTGCACATCCTTCCTTTATATAAAATTATTTTCCATTTTGTGGAGATTGCATTGAGTTTTTAGACTGTACTATGTAGGTGGGGGTGCTAAAATAATATTATACATGGTTAAAGTGTATATTGTAATGTAAAAGGTATAACATGAATTAGTTTATTAATATGTACAAAATAAAGATATTAAGTGTGTAACAGTGTGTAAATGGTATATGAAATAAAGAATAAAAAAGTACTTACATACAGAATCTCCCCACGTTTGAAAAGACTGGTCAAAAAGGGAGCTATAGACACACCTCTCAAATTTATTAAATTCTACATGGAAGTTTGCTGTCATTTCCTTATTGTCTTATTATCCAATAGGTGTGCTTCTTGTAGCTGCTGTAGCACACATACCATCACTGACGCAATGCATGCTTTACAGTAACATCCTTTAGCTTTGCATGTGGTAGAGAGACTACTAAGCATGTGCGAGTTAATGGCCAATCAAAAGAAAGTTTGCTTTCCCAGTAAGTGTAGATGATACAGCTGTATTGCATGTGGGAGAGACTTATGAGCATGTGCGAGTTAATGGCCAATCAAAAGAAAGTTTGCTTTCCCAGTAAGTGTAGAGAAGCCCGTGTATTGCATTGTGGGAGAGACTTACTGAGCATGTGCGAGTTAATGGCCAATCAAAAGAAAGTTTGCTTTCCCAGTAAGTGTAGATGATATCCGGCTGTATTGCATTGTGGGAGAGACTTACTGAGCATGTGCGAGTTAATGGCCAATCAAAAGAAAGTTTGCTTTCCCAGTAAGTGTAGATGATATCCAGCTGTATTGCATTGTGGGAGAGAGCTTCACATCCTGATGTAATGTGTTGTGGGAGTGGGTGGGCGTGGCCAAAAGACACTGCTTTACTGAAGACTTCCCCTGAAGGGAAGTTTCCTTCTTATGCTGGTAAGTGTCTAAATGTTATTAGTTTTTTGCTTTAGTGAACAGTCTCTCTGTTTCTCTCTGTTTGTCTCTCCCTCTGTCTGTCTCTCTCTGTCTGTCTCTCTCTCTCTCTCTCTCTCTCTTTCTGTCTCTCTCTGTTTGTCTCTCTCTGTCTCTCCCTCTGTCTCTGTCTGTCTCTCTCTCTGTCTCTCCCTCTGTCTGTCTGTCTCTCTCTGTCTGTCTCTCTCTCTGTCTGTCTGTCTGTCTCTCTCGGTCTGTCTCTCTCTGTCAATTTCTCTGTCTCTTTCTCCTATTCTGTTAGCAGCAGTGCTCACAATGATCAGCATCCAGGTTAGTACAATTATTATAAATTGTCCCATTACTGTAATAGTGGCCGACTGTATTCTAGCAGCCAATAGGAATACCCCATATTAAACAAGCACCAGGTTCCTCCTTACTGCCGCATGTGTGTAAAGTACAGCATCTAACAAAGCCCATCCGCATTGGTCGTAATCCAGGTAAAAGCCAATAGTGTTCCATTTAACTGGCAGAGAAGGCATTGCCTATAGAAATGGTGGGCGATCCCTGCTGTTGCTAGGTATTGAGACGCTGCCTGTTCCTGCTTGAGAGCCCTGGGGATTAGCTGGAGGAGGGAGTTAATGTGTGTACAGTATTGTATGTATACAACTTGACAGCACCTGGTCTGGGGCTCCAAGTGCCGATGGAAGCCCCGCGGAGCCTCACAACACTCACGGCAGGGCCTGTGAGCCTGTTTTTTGGCCGCGAACAACCGCAAACACCCCCTGGAAGACAGAACTACCGGGAAAGGCTCCAAGTGCCGCGGAGCCTCCCAACACTCGCGGCGGGGCCTGGGAGCCTGGTTTTCGGCCGCGGACAACCGCAAACTACCCCTGGAAGACGGAACTACCGGGAAGGGCTCCAAGTGCCGCGGGAAGCCCTGCAGAGCCTCCCAACACTCGCGGCGGGGCCTGGTTTTCAGCCGCAAACTACCCCTGGAAGACGGAACTACCGGGAAAGGCTCCAAGTGCCACGGGAAGTTATCATTAGGTAAAAACGTATCTTAAACATAATAATTACACTACAAAAATAACAGCATTATTACTTAAAATATGTCATTCTTAGATAAGACTAACACAATATGGAGGGCCTTGTAAGTGGCGGGTAGCTTACACTTATATATTTTAATAAATATATGTAACTAACACTCCAGCAAATTAAACTATATAAAATTAACACATAAAAAACCCACTGTGCACCAACGGGCACACTTTTGCTATGATTTTATAAAAAAATCTGTGCTCTTAGATGGTAATTGTGCATGGGGTGCGTTAAAGCATTGGAGCCTCATAAGATCAGTGTCAACGAAATAATAAAATTGGTAAACAAAACCAAATTGAGCTTAGTGAAAGAAAAATATCCCACAATGAAAGGGAGATCATTAGGGAGTCTCCTGGACTTGACTGATATCATCTGGAACTTGGCCTTGGACTTCCTGAGGCTAGTGGGATGAGTTGTCATCTGGGGAATATGCCTGTGCTCTTTAACGTTGAAGCCTGAATCCAGAATTAGGGGGGGGGGTCATCTGGGATTCCAAAAAGTAGTGTTAACACGGTGCCTAAACCAGGGCCATGTCTTCAGGCTTAAAATAATGCATCAGGACACTAGATAGGTAATGGAAAAGACAAAGAAACATCACCATAGTTGCTGTTTCACTTTTTAATCAAAATTACTACATATGGACACAATGGACTAATGAATTAACCACATAAAGTAATTAAACAATTAACAATGGGGCTAAGGTTTTTATGAGCCTTATTATTACTATCACTACCCCCTCTTTAATAAAGACCCAAAGGGTCTAAAAACAATGCATAAAATATGCTTGTGAAGGTTCTCATTCATCCAGGTCATGGCATATCTGTTGTATTCAATTAGATCAACTGGATTCAAAGTTTAGTTTCGCTAGTCATCTGACTGGCTTTCTCAATTCAGAATGACTTGTACAAGAATCTGTGCCAATTATGTACCCTGTAAAATCCCAATTAGCATATCACCCAAGTGTTAAGGGCGTGATTGGATAGTGGCTAAGAGGTGTTATAGGAACGCCAGATTAGGGTGTCAAAATAGCACTGTCTGCCATGTACAATGGTGTTTTGACACCTTACTCTGGGCTTTCCTATAACACCTCTTAGCCACTATCCATCACGCCTTAACACCTGGCTGTGATATGCTAATTGGGATTTTCCAGGGTACATAATTGCCAAGATTCTTGTACATCATTCTGAATTGAGAAAGCGCATCGGATGACTAGCGAAACGTCTTCAGAACTAAACTTCGAGTCCAGTTGATCTAATTGAATACAACAGATATAATGCATAAAATATCTAAAAAAAATTGTCAGGAGGAAAGCAAAAACTTAAACTAAAATAATAACTCCTCAGGGAAAAGTGGGAATAAAAGAAATGAAAAGGAAATGGAGGAAAAAGTAGCAGCTTAACAGATATACTGTCTAGAAGATAACGCTACCGTAAACAACAAGAAAAGATCTGACAAACATTTAATTAAACAACTAAAAACATACGGTACAAACTGTATCTGCTGCCAAAGTTTACTAAAATCATGAACTAAATCACAAATCGGAATTAGTAAACTAACAGCTTATACTTTGAACAAAACGAGTTAAAGAAAAAATTAAATAAACAAAATACAGTAACAGACTAAACTTGTAAACAAAATCAGGAAGTGGAAGATCTATAAACACTATACACAAAACACCATAACATATTAGCTCTAATTAGTAGAGAATTAGACAATAAATTGGACTAGGGAAAGATCTATACAATATTATTAATATTACAAATTAGATTAATAACACGGCAATAAATATTTTTTTTAATATTGTATTGCAGTATTGTATTTTCTGGAGGCTTATACAAGGAAATTGAGGCGAGAGAGAGAGCTTTTGACATAGCTCCGTGCTTTGGCTACACAATAACAAATCATTAGTAACACATTTCAATAATCTTAGAACCATGTGTCTAAACCCATTATTATTTTAACACCTCACAGAGAGCCATAGAGTTTGTCACTGGTGAGTCCACCAAGTCTGTGTCAAACAGTGACAACATGAAATGGGACTCTTCAAAAAATGAATACAAAAAGACTGAGCCGTAGCACCAGCTGACACGCAGAAAGAAAGCATGTCTTAAATTCAACAACTGTATTACATTGGGTATTGGCCTGAATGCTGATACACTATAGAAATGATCTGTATTATGAGCAGGATATAGGGGCACAACATGCGGAGATTGTTCTTAAAATTACTATTTGCTTTACAAAGATGCAAACCATTGGGAGAATACTATTAATTTTATCCTGTGAAAGGAGTTAGGGGCATTGGAAATAATACATATTAAACTGTTACCTTTCCAACAAGCTACGTATACACCAAGAAAATTTAGGTTATACAATTTGTTAATAAGTTTGAAGTAATAATAAGACAATAAAATAAGACATATCCTATTAGTGACCTATTTTAACTGTATACTTCTGCAGGTTCCCCAATAACCTTACAAAAAGTTGGCTCTCAGCTGAGGGGCCTTCATATAAGGAAGCCTTAATAGAGAAGCACATAGCTCCTGTATAACAGTTTACCTTGTATATGAAGAACACAAATGGATCACATATTTTATCTATCAATTGTACTAGAGCAAGGGAGTGACCAGTGGGGAAATTCATTACAACTGCCATCATAGAGGATATTTCATATGTGACTGTACTTTAACGTGCTATTTAGATCCGAGATATAATGGCCACTTGTCCCTTTAATGATCTAATTATTACAAATAAAGCTTAACCTCTACCAGATCCTTGTCCTATATCACCTTCTTAATTCTGCTTTCCAAAAAAAAAATAAAACCTCTCTAATATTTTTCTGTATTTGCTGTCCACCTTCCTCTTACATAACATTTGCTTGAACTTTCTAACATAGTCTAAAATTCTATAATTCGATATAAAATTCTATAAGTCTTTATTTTCCTATGACTGTGCACGTGCAGTTGCAAAACAATTAAAATCACTATGAGAATTATTTAAGTCCTACTAAAACTAGTTACACCTCAAATCTATGTGCGCTTATCCACAAGCAAAAGAGAGAAAGAGGGAGAAGCGGGGTGTCAGGAACGTAGACACTGTAGACACTGCAGATAATGATTAGACACAGAACTTTACAATACTAGTAAGAAACAGAAAGGAAAATAGATTTATAAAAGAGAAAATAGTCAAAACATTCTAAGTGAAGCTACCATATCCAAAATTACCTCACTTATTTATATTAATTTAGATTCTAATAAAATTCACTAAAAGAGCTCTCAATGGGAATTTACATCTTCTGTCCAACCCACTATATTATCCCCATTGATTGCTCTAAAACTGTACACCATCACAATCACATAATTTTTGGACTTTTCCCAGGAAAATTCTTGGAGTTCCTGTACCACTCTGGTTTGTTATCAGTATTTTGGATACACATTGAAAATCTGTAAACTCAAAATTAAAAACAATTTAAAATAGTTTAAGAACAATTATCATGTTTGGGTCAGACGCCTTACTGGGAACTTTCCATCCTGTAAGCAAGAAGGTTTACATAAGCACAGCAAAATACCAAGGCAGCAAATGCAGCAAATTAACAAATTTTACAGACAAAACAGTTTCACACAAAACACACAGACACAAAACAGTAGGGTCCCTTATTCTTAATATTGCTAGCTGGCAAAACAACTCATAACTCTTCAGAAGTTTGAACTTCAACTGAAACTGGACCACACTGTCCTTTCTAAAAGTGGTTAAGCTTAACACTTCTGTTTTTACATCCCTGCCAGAAGTAACTCTAGTTAAGGAGAAAATATTAACTAGCTATCTACAGGTCGCCACCTGAATGGTTGCCTCTAATCTCTAATAACATTCCTAATACAACACGATTATTAACAACGATATATACAAAAATATACACAAGTACGCGACCGGTGTCACCATGCTATCACTCACCAACAAGGTCAGCCGTAGGAATGGTGCGTCTTACACTTTGTCAACAGTACTTCCAATGACTCTGATCCATCACTTATCAACCAGATATTGAGTCATACAGACAGATTAACTTATACTTCTATGCGAGAGAATAGAAAAAAGCAAGAGTTATCGGATCCTCTGAGCTCTGGGATTAGGGGATAGTCACCCCCTGGAGGACCACCCAACAATGTTTGTCCGACAAACATGTAACCTTTTATCATGGACCCCTGGCCCAATGATATGGATCCCTGACCCTTGGTTTCTACGGGTCCCTGACCCGGTGATCCTATGGGTCCCTGACCCTTGGATCCCTAATCCTGTAAAAATCCTAGGGTCCCTGACCCTGCAATACTATGGGTCCCTGACCCTCTGATACTTAGGGTCCCTGACCCTCTGATCTGGACTTACTTCCTCATAATTGATTCGAATCAATATAGCTGTTCAGATCAGAGGCTGGCCAGAGCCCATAAGCTCGGAGAGAGAAAACAACAGTTTAAAATATCTTACCGACCCTGGGAATGACCCTGTTCGGTGGGACCTCTAAAAACTGTGGATACATCTGATCTGGTCAGTTGTATCAGATTATACCTACGTATCACAATTACCAAGTAAACCAGCGAGCCTCAGATGATCCGGTCGAACCCCCGGGAGAGTGATTAGGATAAGAAAGTGGACAAAGAGTCTGGCTAGTCTAAACAATTCTCTTAGTTTATTGCGTAGCACTCTGGATTATAAGATAAAACTAGCACAAGTCACAAAAACATAGTAAAAATACAGAAAAGTTAGGTTCGTTTCTTGAGAAGTCAGTGACGTTACAGTGTTCCTTCATGATAATACACACTATGTTACTTCAGGTTAGAGACCCTGAATATGCTGGGAGACCAACAAAAGTCCATGTTATCTCATGGGAGTAAAATGGGAGTAGAACAAGAATGTGTGTTCCCAGGGGTAGAAAATACTAAGAAAGGCCTCCTATAAGGTAAAATATAAACAACAAACAATAAGAATAGCTCATATAAATGGATGCTATATTGCTAAGCTACGTGTAAAGCAAATAATGTATAATATGAACTGAACCCTTCAGGACCAGTGTGGGATGTGCTATGTGTATGTTGGTGGGTGTTGTTTATGATGGTCGTGTGTATGTATAGTGTGTGTACTGGACAGTGATGTTGAGAGTGTGTGTATACGGGCAATGTTGGTGGTGTGTAGTATGCTGGTCAGTGTGTATGTGAGAGTGTGTGTACTGGGCAGTGTATGTGAGAGAGTGTGTATACGGGCAGTGATATGTTTGGTGGTGTTGTTGTGCATGTGGACAGTGTGTCAGAGTGGAGGCAAGTGTGTAAGAGTTTATATGCTGGTCAGTGTGAGAGAGAGCGGTGTATGGTGGTCAGCGCGTTTTTCTTTAAACTGGTTGTGGATCTAAAAGTGGGTGGTCCAATGAGAAGAGGGTATGTCCAAAAGGTTGGGCTGGGGGGGCCCATCCAGCATTTTGCTATTAACTTCAGCTCAGATCCTGTATGTGGTAGAAAAGAAAGGTGCACAGTCGATAATTTAGCCGTGCTTCTTGTTGCATGGCATTGGATGGCCTGCAGTGTTACAGTAAAAAACTTTTGCATAAGACTTTAGAAACATGCACCACAATGGGTATTTAGTTCTACAATAAATCCTAATGTTTCCCTGAGGCACGTAGTGTCTCAATGGCCCAAAAAAAAATAAGAAAGAAAGAAAAATGCATTCTTGAACTCTTATTTTTAATATAGAGGGAGGGGCAAAGTGTAAGTCACTTGCATATTAACAATTTACTTTAAATGTGTTCACAGTGGTTGTATTTCACAAAACCAGAGCTTATTCAACCAAACTGTCAACTGCAGCCTTCAATGGGACACAATTTCTACACTACCACATTTTTCCTCTTGTTGGAGTTAATTTATTACAAACAAATTTGTGTTTTCCAAAGGACGACCTTCAGGCAAACTCCTGTATACAACTGTAAGTATCTTAGATTTTATAGGCAAGAGATTGATAGGTATGTGTGCAAAGTTCAGGTTCCCTTTAAGTTTTCTGGTCACTAAAAGGACTCACTGAGTTTGCGATTTTGGATGTGGACCCAGTTCACTAGGTAGCATGCAGGTAATTCCCTTATGATTTACAAGTAGTTCCATTGCTCCTGTGTCCTGATCATATGCTTGAAATTGGTCAGGAAAAGTGGAGACTAAATGTTCCCCTGTTAGTGTTTGATTTGCTTTCTGATATGTACCTGCCTCTTAAAGGGCAAGTCCAGCCCCAAAAGAAAAAATTACTAACAGGTACATTACACTCCAAAACCCTAAACGGTAATAGTTTTAAAAATCTGAAAATATTAAGTCTAACCTGAAATCTGCACAATCTCTCTGTTTCTTCCTGTTTCTGCTTCCTGGTTTCTTCCAGTTAGCAACTGTCAGTTATGGATTTTGACAGTTGACATCACAGCCAATGACTGAATGTTAATCCCCTGTCTGCCTCTTCTAAGCATGCCCAGGCTCAGTACAGGCTCAGTACAGGTTCTAAATTGCTCAGTTTCCATGAGGCCTCCAGAGAAGCAGAGCAGGCATACAGTAATGAATTTATAGGACAAAATATGATATATAACATATTAAAGAGGCAATCTCTTTCTAAATATGTTCTTATGAGGGTGGAGTTGTCCTTTAAGGAAAAAGGACATACCTTGAAGATTGTATGTGTTAACATCTTTTGCAAAGGAACATGAGGGTGGTCAAGAGAGGTGCCAAGGAGGCCATTTGTGAAAATAAAGAAACCATGCTTGAATAGAGGTGGGGGGCTTCGACACCAACTGTTGCCATGTACAATGCGTGTTTGACAACTTACCCTGGGCAGTTTCGATAACGGCTCTTAGTCATTAAAGGTAACGTGTGGTCTAAATTTCCAAAACTAGTTATGAATTATATAAAAAGCTTTCCATCGTACCTGCAAAAATAAACATAAATCACATCATCTAGATACCATTTGTGAGAAGTTATTGTGGAAAGGTTCAGAATATTACTTCCTGGTTGAACACATCTTCCGTTTTCCAGCCAGGTGACCAGCCTCTGCCTGCATTAATAGGCTCTCCTTCTCAACTGTCAATTTTTTCCCCCAGCATTAAGTCTTAAATTCTCCCCCCGGGGCAGAGGGGTGTGGCAGAGGTCTGGTGATGTTACTCAACCTGCTGGAAGCAGGAAGCTTGAACATTACATGCAATGAAATTTCTCACAGGCTCCAGCCAGAGATGTGATTGTCAGCTCATTTTAAGGAAATCCTGCCAGGTCTTTATTCATTTAAACCCCTAACTTGTTTGAGACCACAGTGAGGCCCTTAAAAAAAGAAAGATAAAAGAAAAAGCCGAATAGAATTATAGAGAGTGAAAACTAAATTGTTGACAAATTAAAGCCGTGCCATACACTTTTACCCAAAACCCTAACCAAGACCCGACCCATATTTAGAATGTTTGATATATAAACTAAATGTATATTGTTAAATATGTTTTACATTAACCAATTACAAGTACAAGATTATATTGTTAACTTAATTCTTATTGAAAAAGTCGGTAATAATCATACTGTACTGTTATATGATTATTTCTATGAAAATTTGCAAAAATTTATGTTTATAAAAAAGAAAGTGAACAAATAGTCTTAGGGGCATATTATAAAGTTTCGTTAAGTTTTCGGCCGTTTTCACTGACATTAACGCATAATAAATCGCGTTTAACGCGATTATAAATGTCCGAAAACAGCCGCGAAAAGTTAACGAAGCGTTAACCCTATGTCGTGGCGATATTACTGTTACCGCCGCTTCTATATATAATGTGAGTGGTCGGGACTGGTTTCGCTCTCGCTCTGCTGAGCATCGGCTGTTTTTTACTTCGCACCTTGAAGGTTGTCGAAGGTGTCGGTGAGCCTTTGGGCTCTTAGGGGTCCAGCAGCTCGAACCGGTCCTCAACCACCCCCTCCCCGGCCTGTAAGGGCCTTGCGCGGCACTTATAAGTGCCCGGCTTTAACAAGAGCACCTTTGGGCTTAGGGTCCCGCAGCTTCGAACCAGGACCCCTCCCCTGCCCTTGAGAGGGCCCTTGTGGCACTGACAAGTCTTTGGCGGGGGTTTCCCGCAGCTCGAACGGGACCCCCGTGTGCGGCTCTTTAAAAGAGCCCTTGGCGACTTTCAGGCTGGCGACACCAACCCCACTAGGTCGCCGATGCCAGGCAGAGACTCACTTCGCGCCAGTGACCAGTTGAGCTGCTGCACCGCCGCCTCAGCGGAGCCGAGTTTGCCAGCTGCTTCTTTCTTCTATCTTCAGCCATTCTACTGCAGATGGCATCTGAGTTCCGCAGCGGAGGCACCTCTTTATATGTTTTGCAGAAAACCCTAATCCATTTTCTGATGATCAATTGTTTTAATGCTTGGTTTACAGGCTTTACATTAACCAATCAGATTCTGGAAAGTTCTGAAAGAAACTGGAAGAAAGACGCACCCCAAGGGCTCTTTAGAGCCGCACACTGGGGGTCACCGGTTCGAGATGCGGGACCCTCGCCAAAGGCACTGGTCAGTGCCGCAAGGGCCTTACAAGGGCCGGGGAGGGGGGGTCCCGGTTTCGAGCTGCGGGACCCCTTAAGCCCCAAAAAAGGCCTCTCTCAGGGCCCCGCTGGAGGGGCCTCCAACCTCCAAGAGGGCTCCCTCCCTTCCCCTCCCGGGAGCGGCCGGGGAGGGGGCTTGGAGGGGTTGCTGGGGGGAGGCGGGGGTGCTGCGGCCCCTTCCGGACCCTTCCCGGCAGCCCCTCCTAGCCCCCTGCCCGGCCGTTCCGAGATTACGCGAGCGGGGAAGGGGGGAGCGGGGGGAAGGAAAGGGGCTAGGGAGGCCAGGGGATGATGCTGGGGAAGGAACCCCCTTTCCTGTGTACTTCCCCTTTTCTTCTTCTCACGACCCTCCCTATTCTCTCATACTTCCAATTCGATGAGCAGGCGGGTGAGTATTAAGACCCACGCAGCGGGGGCCCCCCTTCCCTTCTCTGATCTTCCTCCACGGTGTCCTTTTTTTTTGGGGAGGGGTTGGTTTTGTTGGTGCCTCCGTTTGTCTCTCCGGGGTGGGCTGGGTCGGGGTGCGTTTATTATAAGTTACTTGATGTAGTGATTTAGTTATGTCCATTATATGCCCCCCCGCCCCAACATTAGGACCGAGCGTCGGTTGACTTTTCAGGATTTTATCCATAACCTACCCAACCCTTCCACCCCCACTTCCCTATCGCGGGGAAATCATTACAACTCGCATCATAGAGGATATTTCATATGTGACTGTACTTTAACGTGCTATTTAGGATCCAGAGATATAATGGCCACTTGTCCCTTTAATGATCTCAATTTATTACAAATAAAGCTTAACCTCTACGGATCCTTGTCCTATATCACCTTCTAATCTCTGCTTTCTCCAAAAAAAAAAATAAACCTCTCTAATAATTTCTTCCTGTATTTGCCTGTCCACCTTCCTCTTACATCAACATTTGCTTGAACTTTCTAACATAGTCTAAAATTCTATAATTCGATATAAAATTCTATAAGTCTTTATTTTCCTATGACTGTGCACGTTGGCAGTTGCCAAAACAATTAAAATCACTATGAGAATATTTAAGTCCTACTAAAAAATATTACACCTCAAATCGTATGTGCGCTGATCCACAAGCAAAGAGAGAAAGAGGAAGAAGCGGGGTGGTGGTGTCAGGAACGTAGACACTGTGACACTGCAGATAATGATTAGACACAGAACTTTACAATACTAGTAAGAAACAGAAAGGAAAATAGATTATATAAAAGAGAACATAGTCAAACATTCTAAGTGAAGCTACCATTATCAAATTAACTGCACTTATTTATATAATTTAGAGTTATAATAAAATTCACTAAAAAGAGCTTCAATGGGAATTACATCTTCTGTCCAACCCACTATATTATCCACCCATTGATTGTATAAACTGTACCACCATCACAAATCACATAATTTTTGGACTTTTCCCAGGAAAATTCTTTGGAGTTCCTGTACCACTCTGGTTTTGATACAGTATTTTGATCACACATGAAAATCTGTAAATCAAAATTAAAAACAATTTAAAATAGTTAGACAATTATCATGTTTGGGTCGACGCCTTACTGGGAATCTTTCCATCCTGTAAGCAAGAAGGTTTACAATAAGCCAGCAATAATACCAAGCGCAGCAAATGCAGCAAATTAACAAATTTTACAGAACAAAACAGTTTCACACCAAAACACACAAGACACAAAACAGTAGGGTCCCTTATTCTGAATATTGCTAGTGGACAAAAACTCATAACTCTTCAGAGGTTGACTTCAACGAACTGGGACCACACTGTCCTTTCTAAAAGTGGTGTAAGCATTAACATTGTTTTACACTCCCTGCCAGAAGTTAACTCCTAGTTAAGGAGAAAATATTAAACTAAGCTATCTACAGGTCGCCACCTGAATGGTTGCCTCTAATCTCTAATAAAATTCCTAATACGACACGATTATTAAAGACAGTATATACAAAAATATACACAAGTACGCGACTCGGGTGTAACAATGCTATCACCACCAACAAGGTTCCAGCCGTAGGAATGGTGCGTCTTACACTTTGGTACCAGTACTTCCAATGACTTGATCCATACACTTATCAACCAGATACTTGAGTCATACAAGACAGATTAACTATATACTCTATGCGAGAGAATAAGAAAAAGCAAGAGTTATCGGACCTCTGAGCTCTGGGATTAGGGGATAGTCACCCCTGGGAGACCACCCAAACAATTTTGTCCGACAAACATGTAACCTTTATCATGGACCCTGGCCCAATGATATGATCCCTGACCCTTGGTTTCTACGGGTCCCTGACCCGGTGGATCCGATTGGGTCCCAACCCTTGGATCCTAATCCTGTAAAAATCCTAGGGTCCCTGACCCGCAATACTATGGGTCCCTGACCCTCTGATACTTAGGTCCTGACCCTTGATCGTGACTTACTTCCCTCTATAATTGATTCCCTGAATCAATATAGCTTGTTCAGATCAGAGGCTGGCAGAGCCCATAAAGCTCGGAAGAGAAAACAAACAAGTTTAAAAATCTTATACCGAACCTGGGAATGACCCGTTCGGTGGGACCTCTAAAAATGTGGATACATCTGATTCTGGTCAGTGTGATCAGAGATACCTAGTATCCACAATTACCAAGATAAACCAACGAGCCTCAGATGATCCGTCGAACCCCCGGGAGAGTGATTCAGGATAAGAAAGTGACACAGAGTCTGCTAGTCCTAAACAATTCTCTCTAGTTATTGCGTAGCACTCTGGATTATATAGATAAACTAGCACAATAGTCACAAAAACATAGTAAAAATACGAGAAAAGGTTAGGTTCGTTTCTTGAGAAGTCAGTGCGTTCTCACAGTGTTTCATTATGTAATACTACATCTATTGTACTCAAGGTTAGACGACCTTGAATATGCTGGGAGACCAACAAAAGTCCATGTTATCTCATGGGAGTAAAATGGAGTAGAACAGAATTGTGGTTTTCCATGGGAGTAGGAAATATACTAAGAAAAGGCCTCCTAAGTAAGGTAAAATATAAACAACACACAATAAGAAGCTCTATTAAAATGGGATGTATATTGACTAAGCTACGTTAAAGCAAAGAATGTAAATATGACCTGAACCCTCAGAGACCAGTGTTGAGGATGTGCTATGTGTATGTTGGTGGGTGTTATGAGGTCAGTGTGTATGTATAGTGTGTGTACTGGACAGTGTTATGTGAGAGTGTGGTTATACTGGCAATGTTGGGGTGTGAAGTATGCTGGTCAGTGTGTATGTGAGAGTGTGTGTACTGGACAGTGTATGTGAGAGAGTGTGTATACTGGGCAGTGTATATGTTGGTGGTTGTTGTGCATGCTGGACAGTGTGTCAGAGATGAGGGCAAGTGTGTAAGAGTTATGCTGGTCAGTGTGGAGAGAGAGCGTGTATGGTGGTCAGCGCGTTTTTTTTAAACTGGTTGTGATCTTAAAAAGTGGGGTGTGTCCAATGAGAAGAGGGTATGGTCCAAAAGGTGTGGGCTGGGGGGGCCCATCCAGCTTTTGCTATTAACTTCTAGTACGATCCTGTATGTTGGTAGAAAAGAAAGGTGCACAGTCGAAATTAGCCTGTCTTCTTATGTTGCATGGCATTGTGTATGGCCTGCATGTGTTACAGTAAAAAAAACTTTTATGCATAGGACTTTAGAAACATGCACCACAATGGGTATTATTTCCTACAATAAATCCTAATTGTTTCCTCCTGAGGCACAGTAGTGTCTCAAATGCCCAAAAAAGAAAAGAAAGAAAGAAAAATGCATCTTGAACTCTTATTTTAATATAGAGGGAGAGGGGCAAAGTGATAAAGTACTTGCATATATAACAATTTCTTTAAATGTGTTCTTTCACAGTGGTTGTATTCACAAAACCAGAGCTTATTCAACCAAACTGTCAAACTGCAGCCTTCAATGGGACACAAATTCACACTACCCACATTTTTCCTCGTGTTGGAGTTAATTTATTACAACACAATTGTGTTTTCCAAAGGACGACCTTTCAGGCAACCTCTGGATTACCAAACTGTAAGTATCTTAGACTTTTATAAGGCCAAGAGATTGACTAGGTAGTGTGCTAAAGTTCAGGTTCCCTTTAAGTTTTTGGTCACTAAAAGGACTACTGAGTTGCGATTTGGATGTGCCAGTTCACTAGCGGTAGCATGCAGGTAATTCCTTTTTGATTTACAAGTAGTTTCATTGCTCCTGTGTCCTGATCAATATGCTTGAAATTGTCAGGAAAAGTGGAGACTAAAATGTTCCCGTGTTAGTTTGATTTGCTTCTAATGATGTACCTGCGCTCTTAAAGGGCAAGTCCAGCCCCAAAATGAAAATTACATACAGGTACATTACACTCCAAAACCCTAAACGGTAATAGTTTAAAATCTGAAATATATAAGTCTAACCTGAAAATCCTGAACCAATCTCCTGTTTCCCTGTTTTGTTCCTGGTTCTTCCAGTTAGCAACTGTCAGTTATGGATTGACAGTTGACATCACAGCCAATGAATGAATGTTAATCCCCTTGTGCCCCTCTTCTAAGCATGCCCAGGCTAGTACAGGCTCAGTACAGGTTTCTAAATTGCTCAGTTTCATGAGGCTCCAGAAGCAGAGAGGCATACAGTATGAATTATAGGACAAAATAGATATATCAACATATTTTAAAGAGGCAATTCTTTCTAAAATATGTTCTTATGAGGGGGAGTTGTCCTTTAAGGAAAAGGACATACCTTTGAAGATTGTAATGTAACATTTTGGCAAAGGAGACATGAGTGGTTCAAGAGAGGGGCCAAGGAGGCCATTTATGTGAAAATAAAGAAACCATGCCTGATAGAGGTGGGGGCTTCGACACCCATGTCTGCCATGTACAATGCTGTTTTGACAAATTACCCTGGGCAGTTTCGATAACGCCTCTTAGTCATTAAAGGGTAACTGTGGTCTTAAATTCTTCCAAACTAGTATGAATTATATAAAAAGCTTCCATCGTACCTGCAAAAAAAAAATAAATCACATCTCTGATACAATTTGTGAGAAGTTATGCTGGAAAGGTTCAGCAATATTACTTCCTGGTTGAAACCTTCCTGTTTTCAGCATGTGACCAGCCTCTGCCTGCATTAATAGGCTCCTTCTAACTGTCAATTTTTTCCCCAGCATTAAGTCTTAAATTCTCCCCCGGGGCAGAGGGGTGTGGCAGAGGTCTGGTGAGTTACTCAACCTGCTGGAAGCAGGAAGTGGAACATTACCGCAATGAAATTCTCACAGGCCTCCAGACAGAGATGTGATTGTCAGCTCATTTTAAAGGAATCCTGCAGGCTTTCTTTAACCCTAACTGTTTGAGACCACAGTTGCCCTTTAAATAAAATAATAAAGCAATAGATATTTATAGATGTCTATGTTGAAAAAAATAAATGTTTTTACTAATTTTATAATGCTGTATACACTTTTACCTTAACCCTGTTCTACCCATATTTAGAATGTTTGATATATTTAACTAAATGTAATATTGTTAAATATTTACCTTAACCAATGTACAAGTACAAGATTATATTGTTAACTTCAAATTTCTTATTGAAAAAGTCGGTAATAATCAATACTGACGTTATATGCATTTATTCTATGAAATTTGCAAAATTTATGTTTATAAAAAAAGAAAGTGCAAATGTCTAGGGGCATATTTATAAAGCTTCGTAAGTTTTCGCGGCCGTTTTCACTGACATTAACGCATAAAACGCGTTTAACGCGATTTAAATGTCCGAAAACAGCCGCGAAAAGGTAACGAAGCTGTAACCCTTCGTGGCGAACTACCTGTTACCGCGCTTCTATTTAAAAGTGGCGGTACTGGTTTCGCTCTGCTAGCATCGGCTGTTTTACTTCGCCACCTTGAAGGTGTCGAAGGTGTCGGTGAGCCCTTTGGGGCTTAGGGGTCCAGCAGCTCGAACCGGTACCCCCTCCCCGGCCCTTGTAAGGGCCCTTGCGGCACTTATAAGTGCCCGGCTTTAACAAGAGCCCTTTGGGGCTTAGGGGTCCCGCAGCTCGAACCAGGACCCCTCCCCTGCCCTTGTAAGGGCCCTTGTGGCACTGCAAGTGCCTTTGGGGGGGGTCCCGCACGCTCGAACCGGACCCCAGTGTGCGGCTCTAAAAGAGCCCTTGGGCGACGTCTTCAGGCTGGCGACACCAACCCCACTCAGGTCGGCGATGCCAGGCAGACTCAATTCGGCGCCAGTGAGCCTGCTTGCAACGCGGCCCTCAGCGGAGCGATGTTGCCAGCTGCTTTTTCTTCTATCTTCAGCCATTACTGCGATGGCATCTGAGTTCCGCAGCGGAGTGCACCTCTTTATATAGTTTGCAGAAAACCCCTAATCCATTTTGATTGATCAATTTTTAATGCTTGGTTTACATGCTTACATTAAACCAATCAGATTCTGGAAAGTTCTGAAAGAAACTGGAAGAAAGACGGCCACCCAAGGCTCTTTTAAGAGCCGCACACTGGGGGTCCCGGTTCGAGATGCGGGACCCTCGCCAAAGGCACTTGTCAGTGCGCAAGGGCCCTTACAAGGGCCGGGGAGGGGGGGGGGTCCGGTTCGAGCTGCGGGACCCCTTAAGCCCCAAAAGGCCCTTCTCAGGGCCCCGCTGGAGGGAGGCTCCACCCCTCCAAGCGGCGCTCCCTCCCTTCCCTCCCCGGGAGCGGCGGGGCAGGGGGCTTGGAGGGGTTGCTGGGGAGGGGGTGCTGCGGCCCCTTCCCGGACCCTTCCCGGCAGCCCCTCCTAGCCCCCTGCCCCGGCCGTTCCGAGATTACCGCGAGCGGGGAACGGGGTGGGAGGGGCTGCTGGGAAGCGGCGGCGGGTGGTCTCAGCCGCCGCGGGGGGTTGTGGGCGGGGTGGGCGTATGCCCCGCCCCCTTAGGAGAGGCGTCGGGAAGGGATTTTTAATACTGTATAGTATCGCCGCGAAGGGGCTTAAAATTACCGCAACACATCGCGGCCGCGATACATATCACGGGAATGTCGCTCGCTGTTATAAATACGGCGATAGCGCTATTTTCGCGGTCGCGATGTGCGGCGGTAATTTTTTGTCGCTAATTTCGTTCTTTTTATAAATATGCCCCCTAATTTGTACATTAATGATTGTTATGTTTTCTCCTAGATGTGTTATCGTTTTAATGGTTCTCCAATTGGCATCCTTTACATTCATAATATTTGTGTGATATAGATTCCCATACAGAGCATTGGAGGGTATGTACATATTACAGTATAAAAGATATTAATCGTATATGCTATGAATGCAAAATAAAGTTTCTTATTCACAATGTTGACAATCACCAAGGAATTACAGGTGCAAACCTCTAGTAGTGAACTTTTAACAATATAACAAAATGAAGAGGAGCACACATGTGGACAAAATTGGAGAGTTGTTGCATTGACTTTGTACAAAGATGCGAGGACTGCTGATATGGTGCCATTACTTACAATTGCTACCCGACCGCTGGGTTCTTATGGCAGACCGGTAGATTCAGTATTAGTGAAGTAATATATGAAGTACATATCAGATCATAACATGAACAGAAGACTCTGAAATCTATTCCAAATTCCTTCTGCCTAGGGTTTGTGTTACACAGTGAATAGCTATAAGCAAACTGAAATTAGAAAACCTACAAGAATCTAGTCAGAGCTCTTTGACAGATCTCTTCCACATCTGCTAAACTTCAAAAGCTTTTGCTAATAGTTTTCACACACACACACACATATATATATAATATATATATAAACGTTGATGGCAGCGGGCACCCTGTATAACAACTGCCTGGTGCCAATCCCATAGGATCATGTATAGGAAAAGACGGAGGCCTCGCAGGAATTGGTGAATGACTCGTGTTTAATCACACAACGTGGTTATACATGTTCCGCCCGGCTGGGGGCCGTCTTCAGAACATATGCAATCGTGTGGAACACTTGTTTAAAACCTGTAACATCCAACCGTGAGGAGTCCTGTTGGTGTGATGGTGTGGGAGGAAAGCAACTGTCCAGACCAGTGTGTGGCATCTAACGTGTGTCACGTGTTGAGGGGAGGAGAGTAGCCAATAGGATGGGCTCTAGAGGGTGGTACAGCCGCTGACCACAGATGGTGTGGGTGTGTCTGATCGAGACCTGTCACTCGGAAAACCAACGTAGGATTGGTTACTAGGGCTAGCTCTCACCAATGGGGGGTAAATACGGGGTGGCGCAATCGGAGCGGCAGGTAAGGAAAATCCATTTCTGGGGGGATCTATAAAGTGCTTATACTATCAAGGCTATTGGATAATCAGATCAACGGGGGGTGCCAGGTCTGGTCGCAGCCGTAAAGTGCTTGGTGTGTAGACAGCTGTGAGGTAGGATCTACTCAGGAATGGTCTGGTCAGTGATCATAAGTGCTAAAACATAGTGACACAATAAAGTGCTAAGTGCCCGGACTAGTAAAAAGTACATAAAAACTTGTTACAAAAAGGTATGTGAAAAACAGGGACCGCTACTCGGGTGGCACAAGTAAAACACAGATGAAGAACTCTGGTCGGAGGTATAAATATATAAAGATCAAACATACCACGTGTGTTGATTAAAACACAGTCTATCACCAAGTCTGCGAGTGCCTCCGTCTTTTCCATACATATATATATATATATATATATAAATATATATATATATTATCCTTCCTTTATATAAAATATTTCCATTTTGTGGAGATTGCATTGAGTTTTAGACTGTACTATGTAGGTGGGGGTAGGCTAAAAATAATAATACATAGTAAAGTGTAATTGTAATGTAAAAGGTTTAACATGAATTAGTTTATTAATATGTTAAAAAATAAAGATATATAAGTGTGAGTAACAGTGTGTAAATGGCATATGAAATAAAAAATAAAAAAGTACTAACCTACAGAATCTCCCCACGTTTGAATGGACTTGGTCAAGATGGGAGCTACAGACACCCTCTCAAATTTATTAAATTCTGCATGGAAGTTTGCTGCCATTTCCTTATTGTCCTTATTATCAATAGGTGGTTTCTGGTAGCTGCTGTAGCACTACATCACATCCTGACGGCAATGCATGCTTTACAGTAACATCCTTTAGCTTTGTTGTGGTAGAGACTTACTAAGCATGTGCGAGAGTTAATGCCAATCAAAAGAAAGTTTGCTTTCCCAGTAAGTGTAGATGATATCCAGCTGTATTGCATTTTGGGGAGAGACTTATGAGCATGTGCGGTTAATGGCCATCAAAAGAAAGTTTGCTTTCCCAGTAAGTGTAGATGATATCAGCTGTATTGCATTGTGGAGAGACTTACTGAGCATGTGCGAGTTAATGGCCAATCAAAGAAAGTTGCTTTCCCAGTAGTGTAGATGATATCCAGCTGTATTGCATTGTGGGAGAGTGCTTCACATCCTGATGCAAGTGTAGTGGAAGCGGGGTGGGCGTGGCCAAAGACACTCTCTCTCTCTTCTCTCTCTCTCTCTCTGCTTGTCTCTCTCTCTGTCTCTTCTCTGTCTCTCCTCTGTCTCTCCTGTCGTCTCTCTCTCGTCTGTCTCTCTCTGTCAATTTCTTGTCTCTTTTCCTATTCTGTTAGCAGCAGTGCTCACAATGATCAGCTTCCAGGTTAGTACAATTATATAAATTGTCCATTACTGTAACAGTGGCCGACTGTTCTAGCAGCCAATAGGAATACCCCTATTAAACAAGCACCAGGTTCCTCCTTACTGCCAATGTGTGTAAAGTACAGCATCTAACAAAGCCCTTCCACATTGGTCGTAATTCAGGTAAAAGCCAATAGTGTTCCGTTTAACTGGGAGAGAAGGCATTGCGCTATAGAAATGGTGGGCGATCCCTGCTGTGCTAGGTATTGAGATGCTGCTGCTGTTCCTGCTTGAGAGCCCTGGGGATTAGCTGGAGGAGGGAGTTAATGTGTGTACAGGATTGTATGTATACAACTTGACAGCACCTGGGTCTGGGGTCCAAGTGCCGATGGAAGCCCCGCGGAGCCTCACAACACTCACGGCAGGGCCTGTGAGCCTGGTTTTTGGCCGCGAACAACCGCAAACACCCCCTGGAAGACACAGAACTACCGGGAAAGGCTCCAAGTGCCGCGGAGCCTCCAACACTCGCGGCGGGGCTGGGAGCTGGTTTTCGGCCGCGGACAACCGCACACTACCACTGGAAGACGGAACTACCGGAAGGGCTCCAAGTGCCGCGGGAAGCCCTGCAGAGCCTCCCAACACTCGCGGCGGGGCCTGGTTTTCAGCCGCAAACTACCCCTGGAAGACGGAACTACCGGGAAAGGCTCCAAGTACTGGGGAAGTTATCATTAGGTAAAACGTATTTTAAACATAATAATTACATACAAAAAATAACAGCATTATTACTTAAAAATATGTCATTCTTAGATAGGACAACCCTAATATGGAGGGCCTTGTAAGTGGCGGGTAGCTTACACTTATTATATATTAATATATTTTAATAAATATAGTAACTACCACTCCAGAAAAATAAACTTTATAAAATTAACACATAAAAAACCCACTGTGCACCAACGGGCCACCTTTGCTAGTATATATTTATTATATATATATATATATATATATTATACAATATATTATTGTAACCAATCAGAATTGGTTACAATCAGATTAGAATTCATTGACCAATTCTGTCAGGAAATGAATGTGATTGGTTAGTATACCAATCAGAATCTTTCTGAAAATTCTGATTGTAAGTAATCAGAATTGGTTACAATCAGATTGTTTCATAAATAATCTGATTGTCTGTTCCCCAGATCATTTCCCAGGGCCATTTACAGTAAGTTACTGTATCATTTTTGGCAAATTTTCAAAATGTAAAAATTTTTGAACGCAATTCGGAATAAAATCTGAAAGCAGAATTCCGGAAAATCCACCAGATTCTCGAATCTCGGAAATCCACCGCGGTTCCGAGTTCGGATCCGCAAACTGACCATCTCTATTTATTAATGTGCATATGGTTGTCATGGAAACAGAAAGTTATAGTAGGTTTAGGGATGCATCAGTGTGTGTGTGTGTATTCATGTGTCTTTATGTGGTTAGGGGGTATGTTTGCAATTATTACTATAAATCTAATGTTATTGATGATTTATTGTTACCACACAAACAGAGTAGTGAAGTGTTGCATGGGGTGCATCAGTAGCTGTGTGTGCCCTGTTCTGTGGTACACCCAACCGCTACCTAGAACATCAATCAAGGAAATCTGCTATGAACAAAAATGAAACAGATTTTTAAAATTTTAAACATTGAATTTTAAGATGTTCTCATTTTAGAAACACCAAATTTCTATCAAATTCCACAAAGTTCAACCCTTTAATGGGAATTTTAAAGGGTTGAACTTTGTGGAATTTCCACAAGTTCCAAATCCACAAAATTTGAAACTTAAACCTTAAAACCAGGTTTGGCTCAAAACCAGGATTCATTGCTACATCTTAGAGGAGAACTAAGCTTAAATTTTTTTAAATTCTTATATGAAAGCTTTTCTCCCCCAAACACCTATCATTTTAGATCTTCTCTGTTAGTTGGTCTTTTAGTAATAGATTCTGTAACTAAGAATGCTTCCATGTTGTTGCCAGTACAACCCACAGCACATAAAATCATCAAAGAGCCAAGCCTCACAATCCCAGTATTCATCAGTCAGTGTGAGTTGCTGGAAAATAAATGTCAGGGTAACAAGCAGCTTAAAGGGACTTCCATATTGGTATAGAGACATCTGTATGGCATAAAGCTTCTAAATGTACCTTGGTTCTCTGCTTATGCAGTGGTGGCGCACCTGCTAAGGCAGTAGTTTTGGAAACACACAGTCCAGAAGGTCACAGGTTTAAATTCCCAGAATGATCTTTTTCCCCCCATAATGTTTCTAGCAAAAGATAAAGTCAGTGTACTAGTGTTCCACATAGTATCTCTGATAGCATAGGGGTAAGTTGAAGGTTCAATTTCCCAGACTTTTTAATAAAAATTTTAAATTTCTATAAACAGATTGCAGCACAGTGGATACCAACATATGTGACCACCCCACAGACCAACATTACTGTGGGCTTTAAAAAGCGAGATCGGATCACGCTTAAAAGCACAGTAGAGCTGCTTAGCCCTCCAAGAGTATTTGCATTAACACTTTCAATGTCAGCACTTTCCTAGAGTATTGCCACTAACCCATCAGTGCCAGCAGACTTCCCCAGAGTATTACCATTACCACTTTTAGTGCCAGCAGAGTAGTACTTTTAACCCGTTCAGCTGCCAGAATTGACATGATATACAGTATGTACCTGCTTTCCATGCTCCTGAATGAATTGTTCACTCCTCACCTACTCTAAGTTCAAATTGGAGAGTTGGGTGAAATGAAGAAAAAGGCAGGGATAGTGATCTCATCTGCTAGTCACAGAGGCCACTGTTAAAAATTTTGCAGCAGCTTTTAGTTGCCATTTTAAAACAGCTCTCCTCGGTTCTTTTAGCTGAGCTCATCCCCACCCCCCTCCTCCCTTCACCTTCAGTTCATTTGCAACATTGTTGCAGAGTAGCGTGAGCTGAGTTCATTCTCTCTACTCATTATAATGTTGCAAATTAAATCAGCTGAACAAGGAGAGTAGTTCTAAACCAGCAAGTAAACAGGGCCAGACAGGAAGTGAGTGTCAGCCAATCACAGCCGTGGCTACAGGGAACAGAGAATGCCACGGTAACAAAAGGCTGTAAGTAGAGTTCAGATTATTTTTAAACATTTAATATAGTGGCTGGGGGTGGGAAGGGATGGCCTATACCATATATAAATCCTTTTACGCTAGGTGAAGGGCAGACAAGGAGGCATCAGGAGGGGGGGGGTTGAAGGGCTCCCCTGAGCATGCCGCTGTCCTCTTAGAGGACGAGGAGGAGGCAGAAACCTTTTGGACTGGAAGACATCTCTCACTCTTCAGTTTCCTGGACTTTGGACAAGCACTGTAGGAGAAACATAAGGAGCAGAGTTATAAGGTAAGGATTTTTTCAAACTACAGAGTGGGGCCAGTAGTTTGTTAATTTTTACATGGGACATGCCCTTTAATTCAATTTTGGTTCATATTGTGTTGACTATTTTTATAAGTAACTCTGTTAATGGAAAATATAGAAATATTTTGGGATTGAACCACTCAGAATTAGAAATAGCTTTAGTTGTATATGTATCCCTGCTAATTAGTAAATTTACATTTTTGCATTTTTATTTCCATTTTTACTTGTGTCTTTATGTGGTTAGGGGGTATGTTTGCAATAATTACTATAAATCTAATGTTATTGATGATTTATTGTTACCACACAAACATAGTAGTGAAGTGTTGCATGGGGTGCATCAGTAGCTGTGTGGTGGCCGCTGTTCTGTGGTACACCCACCGCTACCTAGAACATCAATCAAGGAATCTGCTATGAACAACAAATAGAAACAGATTTTTAAAATTTTAACATTGAATTTTAAGATGTTCTCATTTTAGAAACACCAAATTTCTATCAAATTCCACAAAGTTCAACCCTTTAAAATTACCCCAAATCCACAAAATTTAGAAACTTAAACCTTAAAACCAGGTTTTATTTCTGTATTTTTTTTCTTTCCAGCTTGTCTGCACACCCTATGACTGGAGAATAATAACAGTTGTTTCTCTACTTGCGCATTTTGCTGTATCCTACTTCATGAGGTAAATTCTGGTCTTGGCACAACAGCATCAAAACAGAGAGATTAGTTTAATACATATGTTGGATTTTAAAATACCACAAGTAGACACCCTATATATTTGGATCGATTTAGATCAGATCGCTCCAAACATCGAAACTCGTTTTACTGATCGGCAATGTTGACCAGTTTATCAGAAAAACAAAGATTGGGCCAGGCCCACCCCATTTTCTGTCCCAATATCTCTGCAAGTTTAAAGCTGAAATCTGCAGCATGAGTCCTCAAGGTAGGAACTTCGAGCTGTTCTTCTGATCGTAGCCCTCGTTCATAAATCCGATTTGAAGAAACAGACAGTAGTTTCACACAAACTAATTTGCAGATCTGGAATTAAAGTAGTTTGATTCAGCAGGGGAAAGACTGCAGTTTAGCTCAGTTTTCGATTTTAGAAATCACTTGCATTTAAAAGCACTTGTGGTCAAATAATAAAAATCAACGCAGTTGTTCCATTTCATAGTAGAATATGTGTAACATAAAAAGTAAATACAAACTCCTTTCCATAAAAAAACTTCTTTATTACATACAAATAAAAACATACATATAAAAGTTTTTTATGGAAAGGAATGATTGGAAACTTTTTATGGAGTCAGCCAGCCACAGTGCGCTACCCTAATCCAGTTTGAATGCACAATAGTAGTTTCGGGACTTCAGGGGCATCAGTGTGGAATAGTGAGTATTCTGTTTACTTGCAGCTATGAAAATTTGTATACACATTGCAAGGAGTGTCACTATTTTTTAAAAGGAGAGGATAGCTGTTATATTGTACATCATGAAAAGTAAATAATCGCTAGTATTAAAAGAAGTGAGTGCTTCTTACTAACAGACTTCTTTCTTTCTTCTGTTTCAGGAGTGTGTTTTTGAGAACAGAAAGCTTTGGATGTGGACCAAGAAAGTTTGCAACTGCAAATCAAAGAGTAAATTTAAGAAACTCCAAAGAACACTAGAAACGGATACAAACTGCTGTGTGCTAAAAAGGAAAGTAAATGGAGGACAAAGCTATTTAGAGCTAACAAGTGAGATAACTGTTTAACCTCAGTAGATGACAAATATCAAGAAGTCATTATTTATATCATCAATTCTATTCTGGTGTTAGTGTAGCCCTGTGTAATATTTATTAGAGAACCGTTATAACCTTGAGATTTTTAGTACAAGTCACAACCTAAACCTTGGCATACATGATTGATCTTTTTTGATACATTGTAATTAGATTATATGATAATATTACTTCAGGCACTATTTCTGTTTTGTTTTTTTCTTCAGAATGTTCTAAATTGACTGCCTTTAATAAATATTTAATAACTTGATTAAATAAAAGTTAACTTAAAGGGGGGGGGGGGTATTTGCTGTTTATGTGATGACCTTTAGAAGAAAATTTCATCTTTCCACACAAAATTTGATTTGCAAATCGCATGCACTGATTCTGGACTTTTATCAGAAATAAATCGCAAATGGACGGTAATGCACGTGAAACTCGCTGTAATGCACGAAGTACACGATACAGTGTGGCCGCAGCCTTAGGACTAGGCATACTAGCACATTTCCCATGCATTTTATTGTGAATCATGTGCTAGAATTTCAGAATATTTTGCGCAAACAATGTGCATGTGCTTTTCACATGTATACCATCCTCCAGTGTGGCCTCAAAACTAATGGCCCAAATGGGATGAGTGATGGCGACAGGACCATTACGCTGATGTTAATCTATCTTGAAGACAACATTTGTGTGACAGTCTAGCAAATATCGCCTGCATCTGACCCAAAAAGGTTTTTTCAAATTTATATGTTTTTTTTACCTACATAGAGAAACATTAAGGGGCATATTTAAAGCCTCGTTAAGTTTTCGTGGCCGGTTTCCCCGACCTTTCCGGATAAATCGCATTTAACGCGATTTATAATTGTCGGGCAAAGGCCGCAAAAAGATAACAAGGCGTTAACCTCTTGCGCCGATACCCACCCGCTACCGTCTCTTTTATTTATAAAGCGGTGGTAACTGTTTCGCATTGCTAGTATCGTCCTTTTGCTCTCCACCTTCAAGTTGGTGAAGCGTCCGATACTAGCCGCCCTGCGGCGGAGATGGACAGGCAACCCGGCGGGTGGTCGCACCTGCCCCGGGAGGCATCCCACCCCCCCCCGCGGCAGGTACGACCACCCGCCACCGCCCCCCTTCCCAGCAGCCACTCCCAATCCTCTCCCCTCTCGCGGCAATCTCGGAACAGGAGGCTAAGAGGGGCTGCTGGGAAGGGGCCGCAGCAGGTGGTCGCGACCACCCGCCACGCACCCCCTCCCCAGCAGCCCCTCCAAGCCCCCTGCCCCGCCGCTGGCGGGGAGGGAAGGGCCCACTGGGAGGGGTGGAGGCACCCTCCAGCAGGGCCCTGAGAAGGGCCTTTTGCGGCTTAAGGAGTCCCGCATCTCCCCCCTCCCCGGCCCTTGTAAGGGCCCTTGCGGCAGTGACAAGTGCCTTTGGCAGGGGTCACGCAGCTCGAACCGGGACCCCCAGTGAGCGGCTCTTAAAAGAGCCCTTGGGCGGCGTCTTCTTTCTTCCATCTGGCGACACCAGCTCTGCGGAGGCCACCGACCCCCGAGAGGTAACCCTGCGCGGCCACCAGGGGTATCCCCGGCAGCGCTGGCGACCTCAACGAGGCCGATGTTGGGCGTCTTGATCCGACGCAACGTCTTCGGGCTAGCAACACCAACCTCACTCAGGCTGTCGATGCCAGGCAGGCTCACTGCGGCCACCAGTGAGGCCGCTGCACCGCCAGCCTCCGAGAACATGTTGCCAGCCGCTTCTTTCTTCTATCTATCAGCCATCTACTGCGTGGGCATCTGAGTTCCGCGGCGGAGTGCACCTCTTTATATAGTTTGCAGAAAACCCTAATCCGTTCCTGATTGGTCAATTTTTTAATGCTTGGTTTACATGCTTTACATGTCGAGGGCGAGGTGGGCGTATGCCCCGCCCCCTTAGCAGAGGCGCCAGGAAGGGATTTTAATTCCCTTCGCGGCGATATTGTACTTAGCACATTGCGCAATTGCAGTATCGCCGCATAGGGACTTAAAATTACTGCAAGACATCATATATATCGCGGCCGCGATGTGTGCCGGTAATTTTTTTGCGTTATTTTCATTTTTTTTATAAATATGCCCCTAAATGTTGAGAAAAGCAAGGGGTTGATTTGCTTAAAAAAAAAGTCAGGCAGCATGTCTCTTTAAAGGTAGAAATAATACAGTATTCATAAATGATGCCGCTAGTATTGAAAAGAAAATCTTCTTAAATAAAGCAGGCCATTGGGATTGCCAAACAATCGGCATTTCACAATTCGACTATCATACACTATCGTGATATCATATGACTGGAGATTGGAACGTGTAATTTGCAGACTAGATCAAATTAGACAAGTGTTAACTAGTTGCATATAATTATCTTAAACCAGAAAACATATTTGTAGCTTAATGTAAATATGCAGAGAAGGGATGGCTTTACCTGTGGCTAACACAGAGAAACAATGTTCCCATTTTAGAAATCCCATACCAAACAGGCACTTTTTATATTTAAAAAACATCCAAGACAATTGCAGTTTAGTGTGGATCTGGTTTCTTTTGATAAAACACATATGAGGCTATGTACCAAGAGCCGCTATGGGCTATGTGTCTTAAAAACGAATATACCAAGGGTTAATGTGGCTTTAAGACGGGGCTAACGACGGTTGCGGCAGTACACAAAAATGCAACCAATGTAACAAGCCGATTACAGGTCTTAACGCCTGCATGGCTGGCATTAAAGATTTGTTATGGGTACACTCCATTTGCAATGCACTGAGAGCAGCTATAAGCTCAGTGCATTGCCAAAAGGATAGAGGCTATAGAGTCTACATAACCCTATATGTGGCTTATGCACCAAGAGGTGCAAAAGTCTGCCCGGATTACTAATCCAATGTTCGTTTTTACTGGTCTACTAACGTTAGATAACATCTGATTGGTTTCTGCAGATTAATAGCATGACCAAACTTTTGCACCTTTTGCTACATAATCCCCTGAGGCTGGGTACACACGAGATAAGATTTGTCCTCACTGACCCTTCGCCACTAGTGAGAGGATGGCTGGGACAAATCACTGTTTGTCGTAGGGAAAGTAGGGAATGCATGATTGGACATTATTTATCAACATCAGTCAAGATCAGTCACTGCCTCCCACACCATACAATAAACATGGCAATATCAGTCGGCCGGAAATATTGAATGGTGCTTACCCAGTCTTCAGCTAGGTACACATGGGCCGATAATTTGGCCAGATTGCCTACAATATTTAATTTGAATTAAAGGAGATTTTTGGTGCAACGGACATTTTTCATCCAATTTTTGACAAACTAGCTGTGAAATAGGTCCAATATAGCATTTGAGGCTGTATGTGTATATGTACATGACATATGTCCATCCAGTCCAACCCATCTAGCAATACCCTCATTTCCTGTTCATCCAGAGGAAGGCATCAAAAAAATTAAAAAAAATTTACCAAATTTATGAAGGGGAAAAAAAATTCCTTCCTGAGGGAAATTTCCCTGGATCAACTTTTTTTTTTTTTAAATTTGTGTTTATTGAATAATTGTGCATGGTATACAATTGTCTTATAATAGATCAAATATTTTAGCAGCTTATGATGCATATTTTAAAACTAGAGTTTAGTATAATGTTTGGTAAAACAAAAGATATTTTACAACAATTCAACTATTTACAAGAACCACATTTGTTGCTATTTATCAATTCGTCAAATATCAATTAAACATTATACATGCACCGTCTTGTTGTGTGATATTTTTTTGGTTAGTTAGTTAGGGAGAGGGTAGAGGGGGGTGAGGGTTGCTGCCACCAGGATTTCTATATGGCTATAGTGTGATTACTTAGGTAATAGTGTCTAGACTCTCAGTCCATGGATTCCATATTTTTGTAAATTTTCGTAGGCAACCTTTTTTTGGTACAATACCTTAAGATGTGGAAGTGAAGCGTTAATTAAATCTTTTCACTGGTTTAGGGTTGGCGTGTCCTGGGCCATCCATTTGAGGACTATTGCTTTACGTGCATAAAATAATGCTTCATGTAGAACATTTTTCCGATATTTGCCCCAGTGTCTCTCGGTTAAATGGGATTGATATTGAGTTGTGTGAGGAACATAATTACTTGCCTTCAGAATTGTCTTATGCGTGGGCAGTTCCATATCAAATGCCAAAAATTGGCTTGATCTTGCATACATTTTGGACAGGTATGTGGCCTAGATTGCGATATTCGGTGTCATCTTTTTGGGGTGAAATAAGTTTGATGCAGCATATTGTGCTGGATAAGTCTGTTATTAGCTGAGGGCGAGATTGTAATATGAGAGTGTGCATATCCATCCCAAGATTCAACTGGTAGCTGTGGTAGGAAAGTTTTCCACTTTTTGGTAAGCGTCTCAATCTGATGTGTTGCCTGTTGTAGCATCAGTTTGGTGTATATATGGGAAATCAGGCCCTGAGGTCCTTGTGTCTGGAGTATTCCAATAATTGGGTGATTAGAGAGTACAATGGTTTGGCGGTTAGGGAATTCTGCTACAGTGTTTTAGCTGTAAATATCTATATTGCAACGTAGCTGGTAAATTACATTTTTGTTGTAGTTGGTCAAATAGTATAGTTTTGTTGTTTGTAAGCCAGTTTATGCATTGTCGTGCCACGTCCAAGTTTATTTGGGGATCTTGCAGAAATGCCAGTAGTGAGCCTTTCACATAAAGCTGCAGCATTTTTTAGGGATCCTTCTAGCTCTGTTTCTGGGTTTACTCAATTTTGTAGGTGTTTGAGCTGTCCCGATAGATAATATAAATAGAAATTTGGCATGGCGAGTCCCCCATGTGACTTGGGACATTGTAATGTAGTTATTTTCGTAATTTCGTTAATCTCTGCCTTTGCCCCATAAGAAGGATGTTAACATACTGTTCAGTTTTTGGAAATAATATTTGGGAATCCAAGCCATGGAATGCTGCAATGTATAGAGTAGTTTGGGGAGAAGGTTTATGTTGACAAGGTTATTACGACCCATTAAATTGTTTCCAGATGGTAAGCTTAGCATACGTAAAGTCCAATAGGGGATGGATATCTAGTTTGTAAAAATGTGTAGGGGAGCTTGTTATGTATATTACCAAGTATTTGAAGTGGTCCGCCACTTGGATAGGGCACGGTAGTCATGGGAGATTTGTTATAGGAATGTCCATTGGGAATATACTGATTTATTCCAGTTGATTTTAAGACTGGAGAAAGGAGCGAAAGTTTCCAGCAGTTGAACTAATGAATTAAGAGGGGTGTTTGGGCTTTCCAGGATTACGTCATCGGCATATAGACCTATTTTTACTGTTGTATTGCCTAGGGAGAATCCCTTAATTGAGGGGTCTGTTCTAATTTTTATTGCAATCGCTTCCAAGGCGAATAGCAGCGGATAGAGCGGGCAACCTTGTCAGGTACCTCGGTGTAGCGGAAATGTTTGCGATACTGTCATTTAGCATAATTTGTGCTTTTGGAGCCGCATAGAGTATTTGCAACCATTTTATAAACTTTGCCCAAAGCCATACCGGTATAAACAAGCATAACAACAAATATAAACAAGTATAAACAAGCCCAAAGAAATTCCCTTTCTAAGGTATCAAAAGCTTTTTGTATGTCCAGGGAAATCCTTATTTGTTGACCGGTGTTATCATGGTTAATTTGTGATTGTATAATAGTGCGGCGGAGATTAATTGATGTGGACTTGCCTGGTAGAAAGCCAGTTTGATCCGGATGTATTATATCTAACATAACTTTTTGAAGTCTATTGGCTAAGACTTTTGTGAGAATTTTATAGTCACTGTTTAGTAGTGATATCGGTCTATATGAACTTAAATCAGTAGGATCTTTCCCGGGTTTGAGTAACACAATTACTGTTGCCTCGTATAATGAGGGAGGTAATTGGGAAGTCCGGAAGGAGGTATACAACATTTTGAGCAATTGGGGAGCTAATGTTTCTGTATATTTTTTGTATACCTCAGCAGGTAAGCCATCAGGTCCTGTGGCTTTACCATTACGTAGATCATTGATTGCTTGTTGGATTTCTGCAAGTGTAATTTCGGCATCTAGCTGGGTATTTTGTTCTTGGGTGAGCATGGGAAACTCTATATCTGCCAAATAGTCAAATATATCAGGTAGGGTGGAGTTGGACTGCGTAGTGTATAGTTCAGTGTAATAATTAGTAAAGGCTTGCAGTATCTCAGGTTTGGTGGTTACAGGGCCTTTGATGGGATCTTGTATCCTAAGCATGCATCTGGAAGTCTGTTGTGTTTGTGTCATATATATTAGTGGTTTGGCAGATTGGCTTCCCTCTTTAAAGTATTTAGAGTTTTGAAAGTAATTTTACGTTTTGCTTTCTCAGTTTGGTAAATTTGCATTTGACTTTGTGTAGTTTGGAATACAGCATATGTTTCTGAATTGGGGGTTGCTATGATGTACTGTTGCTCCATTATGTCTAGCTTTGTTGATAGGTTTTCTTCTTCTACTTTTGAAGCTTTTTTGATGTTGTTGATAGTAGTAAGAGGATTGCGTTTACGCCATATGTCTATCCATCCAATTTCATTCATAATTGCGTTTAGAGGGGTAGGATTACTATTAGGCGTGGGTGTACTAGGTTGGTTCAGTGGGGGTTGTTTCTGAAGTTTGTCTTGAGTTGGGTGCATCAACATATTAAAATCTTCCATACATACTATTCTCGCATACATGTAAAATCAATTATCTTTTTTACAATTGTTATCCCTGACGGTGGCGGGTTGTAAACTGCTATTATAACATGTTGTTCATAATTTAGTTCTAGGGCTGTACATATGAATCTACTTTGGTCATCTTTTTTCAAGTTTTTAATATCTGGAGTCTGGTTGTATTGCGGATTAAGAGGGATACTCCTCGGGAATAAGAGGTGTGACAACTGTGGGCTGCCCAGCCTATCCAATTTTTACGGAGGAGATTTGTGGTTGTTCGTGTTAGGTGTGTTTCCTGGAGACAGATAACATCAGGTTTATATTGTTGCAGGTAAGAGAAGACAGAGGTGCGTTTTGTCTTGTCATTTAGACCACGTACATTCCATGTTAAGAAACTTATCATCTGTTCCCTTGGGTTCTTCAAGTTGCTTTTGGGAGTAGCAGCAGTGTAGGGTCGGGGAAAGGGATGGAAGGGCAACATATGTTAGTTATGAGATGGCATATAAAGTAATTTAACCATTGCATTGAAATTAGACATTGCAGTGAATTCAGGTGATAATAATTAACATTTCTAACATAGAAAAAATTATAAACAATTATCAATATGTTTTGTTGTATACCCATTAGTTACAATTGCTATATTTGCGTTGCAGTCTATGGGTTTAATAGTATAAGGGGCTGTACTATTTAAATCAAAGTACCATGGGACCGCAGGTCCCGTGTCCTAAGTGAAGTATATACTTGTTTGTTCAAGTGTTTAGTGAATGAGAGTGTATTCTACTGTTCCTTGTTTTAGTGATAATTTAGTGGTTTGGAATGAGTGTGTGTGTTACTAGGGGAAAGGCGAGAGTAAGTCTGTTTTGGATTATTATGTGTTCGTTGTTTATGTTGGCATTTGTTTATGAGCTCTGGGCGTGTTTAAAGTACGTATAGTGATATTAGGTCTTGCATTCAATTTGCTGATATGTGTGGTATCATATTGTCTGGATAGGGCCTGTGTGATCATTACAGACATAAGTGTTTTTATGTCAGTATTAGTTAGGATCAGATTTCGACCTTTTGGTTTTGGTTGCCCCAAGGTGGTATTTCAGACCATCGGCTCTGCACTAAGCCTTGTCATTATTTGCCCAATTTGTTTAATATGGTATATTGCATGTAGTTGTAATTTGTTATGTTGTTGTTTATGTAATTAGGTATTGGAGGTATTTAACTATTGTATTTGGTGCTGTTCCGCATGATTTGTGTGCTGCATAACTGTGTTTGTATTGGTTTATATTTAGTGTTTTTTAATTATATTTATTATACGTTCTTTAGAGTAAGATGCTTCATTTTAAGTATACGTGATCTGTATTGATATGTCTGGCATGCGTATTGTTAATATACACATTTATGTTAAAGGAGAGGTTTGACTACACAAATACATATATCCTGTTAGACATAACAAATCGAGCATTTATATAAGTCATCCCTATCAGCAGAAAAGAAGGATAGGCTTTATTATCCTGCCGATATGGATGGATTATATATACCTGCAATTGTTTCTCACCAGCTGGAGGTTCATGTCAGGGGTGGGCACTACATTTATTGCCTCCACATTCTAGTTATAGTTCTAACTGACTTAGTGGGGGGTAGGTTAATTATCTGCAACAAAGTTGATAAGGCAACAATAGGGGTGCCTTGTATTTGTGTCAGCTCCAAATTGCGTGTTAGATTATTCTATTAATCAGGTGTCTGAAGTAATCTATAGTTCTTTTGCAACTTACTGTGGCTTTATATAAAGCCTGCAGCTGGTGATGACTTATCATTATTCATTCTCAACATTTTAATGTAAATTGTTATGGCAGTTTTAGGAAGAGAAGGAAGACAGAAAGGCAGACATTCCGCCCTGCCGAACCTGGCTTCCAGGCAGGGTGGGGAGAAGGAGGCGTGGCCGAGTGAAGTGACGTCACTGGTGTCACTAAAGGGATGGGGCGGAGTCAGGGGAGGGGCCAGTTATGCCCTAGCCAGGCCTCTAATGTGACATTTACGTGATAAATTATGTCACGTTAGAGGCGTGGCTAGGGGCGTAACTGGCCCATGTAACGTAATTTACGTCACATAGGAGGCGTTAGAAGAAAGAAGGCCTTCCGGAGGCGGACTCTCGGGTAAGTTCGGGTCGCGGGAGGGGTGGAATGCCTGGAAAGGCACTTAAATTGAGAAGGAAAATATCAATTCAAACATTTGCTTATCATGTCAGTATATGAAACTGGTTTCATTTTTGCTTTCAGGCCTACTGACTGGCATTTATACTGTAACTTTTTAGTAGCATAAAGAGTAACTATAAAACATTTTAAAAAACTTCTGGGGTGTTAAGAGCATTATAGAGATTGGTTTCTTATAAGATCCATAATCCCTGGTGTGCACAAATGGTGCTTGTCTGCCAATATTCTAAACAGTTACGTAGCAGTTAAAGTTAGTTCCATTTCCGTAGTGTGACTTAAAGGGCATCTATACCGAAAAATAGGTTATTTTAAATTGACCATAACTGGAAACTATAATTCTTCCCAACCACCACTGTATCCTTTTTTTGCTGATCTGCCCTCCATTTCTTTAGATATCCAATCTAAAACTTCTTATATTTCAGCTGTCAATCAAGTTCCTTGCTCTCAAAAACTATTCTTCTGTGAGTAGTTTCACTGTAGCTGTAATGGTGACAGTTGGAATGCTGTATGCTGTATGCAGGCTTGTCAGTTGGTTTGTGGGAAAAAAGTCAGGTCAGATGGAAGTGGGAGTAGTTAAAAGAGGAAGGGGTGGATACTGCTCCTAAACAAAATGTGTGCTGGATTAAAGGCATGCAGCAACATACACAAGTAAGTGCTACTTACATGTATTCAGTTATAGATTAAGATGAGGCAAAGTCATTTTTTCAGTATAGTGTCCCTTTAATGTTGTAAAGGGATATATTGGGGTGAATCATATAGTCACAAAAATGTCCTGTTTCACAATGTAAAGTGTGTTATTGCCTCAGAATCGATGTTCCTTAGAAAAAACATTTAGTGCAAGCTGTAAGTAATGCAGGATTAAACCTTAACCACTTAGTTACATGAGGCCTTTGGATGACTGGAGCACTGCATTGAATTAGGGGTACTGGAGAGTTGTTCTTGGCAAGTGGGAAAATTGTTATTGAATTAAGGTATACATTTGGGTTAGGGCAGGGATAAGTATTGCTCACGGTCCTATGTATCAAGTAAAAAAAAAATTAGCCCTACATTAGAACAATTCCATCGGGTGCAATGGTTGCTTCCTGTTTACCAGTTTAGCCAACGTTACTCAGTTGATATGTGCGAATCCATTCCATAACATCATCTGGATTGTCAAAGAATCGAGTGGTGGAGCCATCAGCTATGCGTAGTTTAGCTGGGTAGATCATCGAGTATCCCAGACCTTTAAGTTGTAGCTGTTTCTTGGATTTTTAGAAGGAGGCTCGTCGTTTTTGGAGGTCTGCAGAGAAGTCAGCAAATATATGGATGGTGGTATTTTGTAGGTAAGGTTGCCTTTCAGTCGTGAGAGTCGTAGTATAGACTCACGGTCTCTTGCATTCAGCAGGCGCACAATGCGAGGTCTCGGTCTTGATCCAGGCAGTGGTGCGGCAGTTGGGATCCTGTGGGCCCTCTCAACAGCGAAGGTAGGGCTATTATCCAGATCTGGAAATTGTGTGCATAATAGCTTTTTGATGAAGGCCTCAGACGACCCACCCTCTGCCCCTTCCGGGACTAGAAAGCGCAAGTTTTGCTGTCGTAATCGGTTTTCCAAATCATCAGATTTGTTTTGTAGTATTTTAATTTGTTGTTGAAGTTGGGAGACATTAGATTGGATTGGTGTGAGGACATCTTTAACTTGTGAGATTCTCCCCTCCGTCTCTCCCACTCTGTGCCTCAGACGATGCATGTCTTGGCGAAGTAGGCCTGTATCGATTTTAACTTCTTTGATCATAACTGCTAGGGAGGTCTTGCACTATTTTACTGAATTGAGGAGTTGCTTGTGCATTTGGGCCAGGGTGAGTCCAGGGTGAACGTTGTCTGCTATCCCGGCTCCGGGTTGTTCCTCTGATGGTAAAGTTGATGTGGCGTCAGTGCTGTTGGCGCCATCTTGGGGAGCATGGCGTGCAAACTTGCTTAATTTATCTGCTGTCTCCTTACGCTCAGCTGCTGCCGTGTCACGCTTCTCCTTAGGCTTTGTCATGCTTGGAAGCTGTATCAGGTAAGTTCAGCAGGTATTTGGTGGTTTGGGATGGTTTAATTAATCATCAGGTAATGTAGGACACGGGAGCTCTGCTTGAGTGCGTCCGTTCAGTAAGCCAGCATAGCTCCACCACCCCCTGGATCAACTTTACTTTATGTATCAATACCAGTAACTTGCAACATTTCTTGTTTGCAGAAATCCAGCTTTTTTTTTTAAACTGACTAGTGAACCTGCCATAACAACGTCCACTGGAAGACAGTTCCATAGCTTTACCGTTCTCACGGTGAAAAACCCTTTCCGAACTTGAAGCCTAAACCTTTTTGCTTAAAGTCTTAAGGGATGTCCATGTGTCCTCTGACATGCTCTATTGGTGAACAATGCCCCAGATAGTTTATTGTATGGCCCGTTAATGTATTTATACACAGTAATCATATCCCCACGCAAGCGCCTTTTCTCCAGCGTACATAATTGTAACTTTTCTAGTCTTTCTTCATATTCAAGCTCCCCCAATCCCCTTATTAATTTAGTTGCCCTTCTCTGAACCCTTTCCATTTCAAAGATGTCCTTTTTGTACACAGGATTCCAAAATTGCACTGCATATTCCAAATAAGGCTTACCAATGCTTTGTAAAGAGGGAGAATAACATTTTCCTCCCTTGAATCCATACCTCTCTTTATACAAGACAAAACCATGCTGGCTCTGGATGTTGTCGCCTGGCACTGCTTGCTTCGTTTAAGATTATTATCCACCAAAACTCCAAGATCCCTTTCCAACAGGGATTCACTTAACACAGAGCCATATATAATATAAGCAGCAGAAGGATTTTTAAGTCCAAAATAAACCACCTTAAATTTCTCAGCATTAAATCTCATCTGCCACTTAGCAACTCAATGTGACAATCTATCTGATCCCCCTGCAACAATTGCACATCCTCTGAAGTTTTTAATGGTAAACAAAGTTTTGTGTCATCAGCAAACACAGAAACCTTTCTGACAATACCCACTTCCAAATCATTAATAAATAGATTAAATAGAAGCGCCCCAACACAGAACCCTGTGGCACCTCACTTTGCACTTTAGTCCATAATGATGAAGCCCCATTAACAACTACTCTCTGCATCCTATTTATTTACCAATTTTCTATCCATGTACAAATGTTCCTCCCCAGACCAACAGACCATAGCATATACATTAGTCGCCTATGGGGGACTGTATCAAAAGCCTTTGGAAAATCCAAGTATACTACATCTACTGCTATGCCAGAGTCTAAATTTCTACTTACTTCCTCATAAAAGCCAAGCAAGTTAGTTTGACAAGATCTATTCCACCTAAATCCATGCTGGTTACTACTTATAATGTCAGTCCTTGAAACATACTCTAGAACATGTTCCTTTATTAAACTTTCCAGTATCTTCTCCACCACTTAAGTTAAACTTACAGGCCTGTAATTACCCAGCTGTGAACGACTACCCTTTTTGAATAATGGAATAACATCGGCCTTTTTCCATTCCAGAGGCACACATCCGGACATGAGGGAATCTGCAAAAATAAGAAACAATGGCCTAGATAAAACTGAACTTAGCTCCCTAAGGATGTATTTTATCCAGTCCAGGAGATTCATTAATATTAACCTTATTTAGTTCTTTCTGTACCATATCCTCGGTTAACCAAAGTGCACTTGAATCTTTTATACCATTATTGCTACTATACTCTAGAAGATCCAAGTACAGATATCATATAGTGTATGCAGAGGGGGAAAAAATATTTAAGACATTTGCTTTATCACCATCCTCCGTAACTAACTTATCTACATTAATTAATGGTGCCACATTTTCAGTCCTCATCTTCTTACTATTAATATACTTAAAAAAATGTTTAGGCTTAGTGATGCTTTGTTCAGCTATCCTAACTTCATTACTACTTTTCGCTAGTTTGATTGCTTTTTTACACTCCTTGTTACAATTTTTTATAATCCCTAAAGGCCCTTTCCGTTCTCTCTGACTTAAAGGTTTTAAATGCCTTTTTCTTCCTTTCCATTTGCCTCTTTACATCGGAATTCATCCACATGGGCACGGATTTTTTACATTTATTTACAAGGGTATAAATTTAGATGTCAAATGGCTTAAAATCCCCTTAAAGGCCATGTCCACCCTGAAATCTATCTTTTGATATAAGGTAGGTAGCAGCTGCCCACTCCCAACCGCCGTAATAAAACTTTTAAAATATGCCCAGATATTTACTTACAGCTCCTTCTCTCTCGAAACGGGCCCTATTTATAAAAGATCGGTATATTTATCGTAAAATACCGATCGTTATCGTAAAATAACGACCGTTTTTTTACCGATAACGACCGGTATTTAACGATATCGGTAAATACCGCTCGATATCGGTAATTACCGGTCGTTATCGGTAAATAACGGTCGTTATTTTACGATAACGATACCGATCTTTTATAAATAGGGCCCAACGTCTCCTATCCAGCTCTCTGCTTGCCGAAGTTGCAAGCAGGGGCTGGTCCGCTATCCGCTTCTGTGATTGGCTAAGACGTGGCCAATCACAGACACGGCTGATGTCATCGAAGATGCCGCAGGAGAGAAGGCTCTGTAAGTAAAGATCGGAGCATTTAAAAAAATATATATATTATGGCGTTTAGGGTTGGGCAGTTGTTTCTTACTTTATCTGAAGAGGATTTCACGCTAGGTGCCACGGCCTCAGAGGATGGATCCGGAAGGTGGGAGGGGGGGATGAGTCACCGACAGCTTCTACACTGCAGTTTCCAGGACTTAGAAAAGGCATAACAGGAGAACCATTTGGAGCAGAGATATAAGGTAAGAATTTTTTTAAACTACAGAATGTGGCCAGTATGGGGTTAAATTTCAGTTTTGGGGGTGGAGATGCCCTTTAAACACAGTCCACTTCTGTTCAGTACCATTACATGATAATACATTATCCCAGTTGACATTCTGAAGAGCTACTTTTAACCTGGGAAAATTTGCTTTCCCAAAATTAAAAGTCTTTGTTAACCCAGTGCACTTTTCCTTTCCATAATATACTCCAAACGACACTATTTCATGGCCACTATTCCCTAAGCCTCCAGTTACCTTTATATCTATAATGTGCTCCACGATGTTATATATTACCAGATCCAACAGAGCTCCTTTTCTAGTAGGAACTTCAACCACCTGTGAGAGAAAATTATCCTGCAGCAAATTCAGGAACTCATCGCCTTTTTCTGTGTTGGCAATTCCACTACACCAATCCCCCTTAATGGGTACACTCCCCAAACTTACAGCCCTTGCCAACTGCATATGAAGCTGACTCACTTCCTCCCTGCTAGCATTTGGCGGCTTATAGTAGGCACCAACAATGACATTACCCCCTTTCCTGTTGCCTAATTCCATCCATATTGCCTCCACTTTAACATCCATATCGCCAGTTATGTCTTCTTTTAAATTTGGCTTCAATTCTTTTTTAACATAAACACATACTTCTCCCCCTTTCCTCTTTTCTGTCCTGCCTAAACAAGGTGTATCCTTCTAAATTTACAGCCCAGTCCTGAGAACTGTTCAACCATGTTTCTGCTATACCTATTACATCCTACTTTTCATTCAACACCATAATCTCCAATTCACCCATTTTGTCAGCCAGGCTTTTCGCATTTGCAAACATACATTTTAGATTATGATCCTGTAATTTATTCATACACATGCCTCCCTACCCCCTATGCTAGCCCCATCCCTCTTTCAACCCACCACTGGCCTATCTACACCCTTCTTTCCTCCTTGGCTATCTATCCCAGTGAGACTGCTAATACCCCCCAACCTAGTTTAAAATCTCCTCCAACCCTCTAGCCATCTTCTCCCCTAAAACAGCTAAACTGCCTTTAGGTGCAACCCATCCCTACTAGAGCCTGTAACCGACAGCAGTCTGCCCAGTTCTCTATAAACCCAAACCCTTCTTCCTTACACCTCCCTCTTAGCCATGCATGAATGCTCCTACGCTCCCGCTGTCTCCCTAGCATAGCATGTGGCTGCGGTAGTATTTCTGAAAACACTACCCTGGAGGTCCTTGCTTTTAATTTGGCCCCTAGCTCTTTTAGAAATCATGTTTAAGGACTTCACCTCCAACTTAGTCATTGGCACCAATGTGAACCAAGACCGCCGGGTCTCATCCGGCCCCACCCAATAATCTGTCAATCCACCACATGCCGAACCCTAGCACTAGGCAGGCAACACACAGTTCCGCATGTAGGGTTTTGGTGGCATATAACCCTATCTACCTTCCTTATAATGGAGTCCACTACCACCTGCCTAGCATTCCTGATCCTAAGTTCATCCTCCCTTGTATTAGAGATGGCAGTCCTCTGGGTGCTCAAGGGTTTAGCCCACTCCATACACTTCCTAGCTGTCCTCCTCCAGTTCATCACCTAAGGCAGAAAATCTGTTGGGATGGGCAGTCTAGAAAGAAGCCACCCTACCCTTCCATCCCCCACTTCCCCTAGTAACCCTAACAAAACTACCTCCCCCCTCAACCTTCCCTGTCCCACTTCCACCCACCTCTTTACTGGCCTCAGCCAGTGCCTGCTGTCCCCCCAGATTTGCCAATCCTTGCAATGCTGCCCCCTTTGACTCTCCACCTCACATTCCAAATGGGCAACCCACTCTCACCTGACACAGACATAGGTCCCCTGGAACGTCTGCTCCAGGTTCCTATACATGTGGCAGGATGCACATTGCATGGTACCGACAAAACTGTCCTTTCTAATACACAACACCAGCACAGTGACACACCAACCTTGTTTTATTGCCCTTCTTATTTCAATGTCCTTTTTTCCCCTATGTCCTTGAGAGCAAGGTCCTTAAGAACAAGGGACTTTGTATATGTCCACTCATAGGAATCTTCTTTTTGTTAGGTATAAACCCTTACAAATATGATGAATTTGAGAGGATTAAGAGTTCTCCAGTATGCCAAATGATGAGTTGTGAGGAAAATGTCGATTTCACTTTTATTCCAGACAGACTACTCATCATTTTATTGCTCATTAGTATAGTATAGTATTCAAGGTTGAATAAAGACATATGTCCATCCAGTCCAAGTCCCATCTAGCAACATCCTCATTTCCTGCCAAACTGTTGATCCCGAGGAAGGCAAATAAACCCACCAAATTTATGAAGGGGGAAAAAATTCCTTCCTGACTCAATTGGAAATTTCCCTGGATCAACTCTACTTTATGTATCGATACCAGTAACTTGCAACATTCCTTGTTTGCCAGAGAGGACTACCATGTCAAACTTCACTGATGTGTACAACGCCATGTTTCAATGCAGTACCTGTAGATGTGAAACAGGCTAATTTAATAAGAGGTACAAACATTTGCCTGTGTTGTGAGGGCTAGGCCACACTGATGCGCTTTTTAAAAGTGCACACTAGTGTGCGATGCATACAATCCGCATTTTGTGCGCAATCGCATACACCCAGATTGTTAAATATTGGTAGATCGCAATCACGCACGCACTGCAACACACTCTCATGCCTCACCGTTAATCTGCAGAGACCAATCACAATGTTTTCAAACTGTAACCAATAAAGAGGCCTCTTCTTATTGGTCTTTGCAAATTAACAGCACAGGCAAATTTTTGCACCTCTTATTTATTAAATGAAATTAAGATTCAAATTAATTTATTTCTGATTAAAGATGTTTTTTCACCACCTTACATTTTTTAAAATGTCTCTTGTTAATGGGTAACTATGGTCCAAAAATGACCTAAGGTGAATTGACAGTAATTGCTTTCCTGAGTATTTTTGCAATTTACTTTTTTTTTTTTAACATGTTATTGAAGATTTACATTTTTATGTGTGATATGGTAGGATTACCAGATCCCCTGCACTTCCTGCTCTAAAACCATGTGACTTTCCTGTCTCCTCCCCTTGCAAGCCCATCTGGTCCCTTTTCATGGGCCCCATGACTCCTCCACTTACAGGCTCCTCATGGCCACTTCTCCCCTCCAACCACTATCAGGATTACCAAGTTGGCAGAGACAGGGGGGGGGCAGTTACTTAACATTAAAAAATCCCCAACAAAGCAGGGACAGACACATATGCAAGTAACATCATTTTACTACCCTAACACTGTACTTTCAGATTATACAAAGTTGTTTGATTGAGTATAGTGACCCTTTAACTGTTTATGCAGGTTGGTGGTAAAAAAAAAAAAAAAACTAACATTTTAGATCTTAGTATTACTCACTTATTAAATGAGGCAAAACAAACCAACATTCATTTTAATGTTTGCTCCCAATCATTTAATGATCTGTTTTTATTATAGCCCATACTTAAAGACGAAATCTAAACAGTAAAAGACCTTCAAACCTACAAGTATATTGAACTGCGTAAACGGTTAGTATCAGTAAAGTGAAAAAGGAACTGAAATATTTGGGTTTTAACATTCTTTGTGCTTCTAGATGCTGACAATAAGCCAAGAGATGTACACAATTCTTCTTAATTTTAGAATTAGTAATTAGTGTTATGAGCATATAAAAAAAAAAACTAAATCACACAAGTGGGTGCCTTTGTTATTTATACTATATATATAGTAATTTTTAACCTATCATAACTTCTATGACGATAAAAACATTACTTTGAATAATCAGTATTAATGCACTTTGCAGTGACATTAAGTAATACTGCAAAATATAATTCAGAAAAAGTATAGAAGGTGCAATGCATAGACAATGCAGAAAAAAAAAATGTATGCATTATCTAATGTAGAAGGTCCAAAAAGTGTATACCGTATATACTAGACTATAAACCGAACCTCAGTTTATACTCAGCTCAATCTCTTACCTTTCAGCAATCCGGCAGCCGCTCGCTCAGTTTCCTCTTTTCTGCAGGCTGACGTCACTACTCGGCTCCTCTCACTTTCTGGTGCGGAGTAGTAAGGTCAGGGAGCAATGTGGAGTGAGCGGCCGCCGTATTACGGTACTGAAAGGTAAGAGATTCCCATAGTATACAGTAAACTGGGGGGGGGGGGGTGTACACTGCAGATAGCCATACTGGATTTGGCTATTACTGTATGTGAATACTGTATGTGAATTCTGCTGTCCATTTAAAGGGCAACTAAAGCCTCAAAACAATACAGAATCAGAAGGCAGTAGTGGTCATAATTTCTACCCTTGGTTTATACTCGAATCATTCATTTATAATATTTTTTTCAGGTAAAAATATATACCTTGGTTTATACTTGAGAATATACGGGAGATCATTTCTTTGCTAGTATTTTGTTCAGATTAGTAGTAAAATTGGAACTAATTTTATATTGCTCAATCCCTGTGTGTGTGTTTCAGCAGTTAGTGGACCCGATAGCAGCATCCAAAAATTAGCAGGGATGTTCCTGCCTAAAAAATAATTACTTCTCTGGGACCTTTCAACAGACAAGGCAAGAGTAAATATTGGTGTAGTTGAAAGGAGTTACATTTTTTTCTGATCATAAATGTATGATTATTCACATTGGTGCAGTGGAAGGTGCATTAATCATATGCTGCAAATGTTGGCCAGATCACTAGAATATCCATGTCACATTTGTAACTATAGATGGGTTTGTATACTAATAACTTTATATTAGCCTGTTAAATAATGCTTAATTTCTTGCTTCATGTGAAATGTTTGTCAATGGAACATAAAATTTACATTGGGTCATTATTGTCTCTACTTTACTAAAGTAAAGGGAGCTGATTTCATCATAAAGTGTTTGGGCATCAGTCACATGTATTTAAGAATCACTACAAATTCAAGATCAGATTCCATTGAAATCTGCCACAAATTTGTGACAGAAGTTGCATGTGTATGGCCATTACTCACACTCCCAGCAAGTACGGGCTCAGTAAATTAGTCTTAGATTTCTTAAACTGGTTTTCTGGATAGTTACCCTTTAAACTGTAATTATTAAGATCCAGTTCTCCTGTTGGTATGCCATCCATCCATCTGTGTCCAGTGCTAAATGTGTACCAGACAAATTCATATAGCAATTTAGTTGAATAAATCAAATTAATCTAAGGCCTATCTATACACCGAGAATTTTTTAAATGGTCAAACCAAATTCTGACTAATTAGTAATGGCACATTAAATATTTTTTTAGAAGTTTTAGTGCTACAATATATTTTATACACAGTAAAAAAAAAAAACAATCATAATAGAGCAAAAAATAAACAAGAGACACATTGTTCTGAGATACCGAGTCACCAAAATGTTTTGTATGAATTTAACGGACGATAACATTTTTTTTTACTGACAATAATATTTATAAACTATCCCATAGATCTGAACAAAAGAAATACAACAATTAAAAGCATCGTAAAAGTTGGTATTTTCTAGCAGACAATTAACAAAAACTATGCATTTCGGCTGCATAGTTTTCAGGGAAAAAATTAAGCTTCTTAAAAATAAATTTTCTGTCCAGTTGTTCAGTCAGAATTAAAACAAAATGAATACATTCAATTAGTGGGAAAATAAAGTTTGCATAAAACAATTAACCAATTCAGCTCTGCTTTTCTTGAAAATTCAATCCTGTGGAAAAAAAAAAAAAAAGAAAAGGTAACTATAGTTATGTGCACAAACTTTTGCATTTTGCCATGAAACTGGCCATAAACTAGGCAGACATTACATAGATTATACAATTGTCTATTGAAAGACCGCACTTTACAAGCACAGGTTCTTATTTTGAAATAATCCTATTTGGCCCATTGATTTTGTGATTTTAAGTTGATTACATAACAGGAGGTTCTTAAAATGTGTACATGAGCTTTGGCTACTAGCGAGTGCTTAGCCAGGACTGTTGGTCGCAGTAATAGTTGCCGTGGCTGAACGTGCAGTCCCACAGTTAACCGCACTACTGGCCGTGATTTACCAATAGGTCCGACCTGGCCGAGCAGGCAACCAACATATGGTGGCAGCAGAAACCAGCACAGATTTTTTTTCGACCCAAACCGACCGACACATGGAGGTATCAGATGAAAAATTTGCCCGTGTGTACCCAGCCTCAGACATTTGTCTATAGTAGTGAGTCACATTTAGACAATTAACATTTTACCAACTCTGTACTTCCAATAAAAGGACAACTGTATTGTCCAAGGTCCGCAGTCTGGGTATTTTTCTTTGGGAAAAGGCGCATCTTGCATTGGTAAGGCCACGGGGAACTAGTGGGGTGGAGAAACACCTATACATTTTCCTTCAAAACATGAACTATTTATTTCAAATTACCAGCAGGTTAAACATTTCTATCAATGCTCTGAAAGTACCCACCATATATATCTCAAATTAGTAGTTAATACTTCTCTTATTATTACCATAAAACTTTCTTTGGATAGATCAAATTTTTTTTTTTTTTGCTTTAAAGCTATACCACCAATCTTGCCAAGAATATAAAAATCAAGCACATTAGGTTTAAAAAATTTCACCTTTTCATCTTTGTTTCTGTCTTCCATTAATTCATCCTCATCCTCTATCATCCCATCCCCTTGATACTTGTCATGTGTCCATTTTGGGCTACCACCAGATTTTTTGAAAGGAAACCTCCCTCTACCACGCTGAAAGTTGCCCCGACTTCTTCCTCTCTTTGCCCAGTAATCTACCCCATCATCTCTGTCATCATGCTAAAATAACAAACAGAATTTGGGTTAGTGCTAATGTCATCTAACACTAACATACCATTTAATAAATGGGAGTTGAAGGAGAAATTAAATCTTACAATAATTTTAAGGTAATTTCCCATTTAAGGAGGACAAAAAACTCTACATTTTTAACTTTAGAAACACCAGTACGGTTCTTTAAAATAATCCAAAATATCAATTATTTTTTTATAGCTGGTGGTTTTACACACATTTAAGTCAATGAGGCTGTTGACAAGGATTTGTCAGGTTGGAAAATGTTACAAACAAAAGAGATGTTTATGATAAAAAGAAATGGCACCACCCACAAGTACGGTACATTTGTAAAATGTATTATATTATTTTCGAGTGGCTGCTAGAGTTGTCCCCTGATGTCAAATAAATTTGTCCAACCCTGGCTAACTGGTAGTTTTTCTCTATAACAATAGCTTTGTAACAAACACTCAAAAATAACTTCAGATACCTTATATCCACAAACAGAATTAAAGAAGTTTAGCACAAATACATGTGCCGATAGAGCAATTCTGCCGGCACAGTTGGAAAAGGGAAGTTAAATAAAGAGGCCAGGTCAGTAACTAAAGTACACCCCAATAGTTTGTGTTAAAACTAATTATATATATTATAAAGTAATATATACAGTGCTAAAACAATAAGTACGAAGTATAAAATACTAACGTAATATCCACATTTAGACTAATATAGATAAAAGTAGCTACAGCATACTTGGAAATTGTTTAAGGAAAAATAGCCAAGATATCCTTCCTGATTGTATTTTGGGACACAATGCATTCAAATACATTTTAGAAAAGCAATAAATATGTTCAAAAAACATCCAGACTGTCAACTGTCCCATGGGGGATGCCATCTTTGATACCCAGTGGGTAAAGGTGGATGAGCAAACATGCGTAAAAGCTACGCCCAAGGGACCGAGGATAAATTGCAAACTCATCTCTATTTTGCATGTCTACTTACTTATCTTACTTAACTTGCACCAACATTAGATTAAAAATGTGCTGAAATGTCTTCAGCCCTGTTATTAGTTTATTTCAGGTTAGAAAAGATTGTATGCAGACCCTGCACAGCACATTGTTTGCTTTTTAGCAGGGGCGTACCCACTGACCCACACCCTCCCTCATCAGCTGTTTTTAAACAGCTGGTCACGTGTACGAAGGAAATATATGTGCGATCAGCTGTATGTAAGACCAGACCTGAACTTCTGGTTCAGTTCTGGAAGTTCGGGGCCAGTCTTTCAAACAGCTGATCGCATGTATGTTTTCTCCATGAAACAGCTAATCACGGAGGAAGTGGACATGCGGCGGGCCCTCCTACCGTCCGCAGTGACATGGGTGGTAGTTACGCCACAGCTTTATAAGGAAATGTTGATGTGTATGATAAATAATGCCAGATTAATATCACATAAGCTATGCTACAACATATTCAGTACTGTGCAGAAACATTCCTCCAACATTCCCCCATTCAAAAGGCAGATTTATAGGAAACAATATAGTACAGAGCTGCAGGGGGAGGTTAATGAGGTGAACCTGATCTTAGCACAACTCTGTGCAATGTATTTCTCATCAATATACATTATTAGGGATTGTTGGATGGTATTCAGAAATTTGCTTCTTTGTGCGACTCCTTTTTGTAACCAGTTTATTTTCCTCATCCTCTCAAATTTAAATGTTATCTATTGTAATGTGGTCAGAAGAACCATTTAATTACTCCCTCGTAGTGCCAAGGGAGTAAGTAAATTTTGCAGGACTTCTGTAAAGTACCCAGAGGTAAAGAATAAAAGTTCTTATCGTTTAAAATGGTGCTAATTTTGCCCCAACCAATCAGATCTTATTTAACTGGGGCAAAATTAGCACCAAGTATCAAAATAAAGGACTTCACGTCCGAAACATGTCGTGTCAATAAAGCACCAAAAGTTATCCTTTGGAGTCTTCTTAGTCTGGAAGCACCTGCATAACTTTTTTCCATTTATACTTAACTTTTATTGAATCTCCCTGTTAGAATTTTAGGTCCTTACCCTGGGTACTTTTTAAGAATGGAGGCGAGGATATACTCAAGAATAAACCGAGGAACATATTTTTACTTCAAAAAAGGAGTAAAAGTGTTCGACTCGATTATAAACCTAGTGTAGAAATTATGACCACTACTGCCTTCTAATTCTGTATTGTTTTGAGGGTTTAGTTGCCCTTTAAATGGACATCAGAATTCCTATACAGTAGTCCCATACAGTAATAGCCAAATGCAGTGTGGTTATTACTGTTTGGGACTACTATATAGGAATTCTGCTGTCCATTTAAAGGGTAGCTAAAGTCTCAGAACAATACAGAATCAGAAAGCAATCTTTTTAACAATAAATAACATCCTCCTGATTCTGTATTGTTTTGATGCATTAATTGCCCTTTAAATATACAGTAATCCCATACACTAAGCCCCAATTCCTTGGCACTCCAGATGTTTGGAACTACAACTCCTAGCATGCCTTAGTTGCTGGGAGTTGTAGTTTCCAAAACATCTGCAGTGGTAAGGAATTGGGGCTTAGTGTATGGGATTACTGTATATTTAAAGGGCAACTTCAAAATTCAGAACAGACACAAGGTGGACAAAGTTTCTTCCGCATGTTCCTGCACTCCAAGGTTAATGTACCCCATACATGCAGCCCTGGTCCTCCACTGGATAACCCTATTTCCTGGCACTTGGAACTGTTCCCTCCTGTTATCCCTGACCGATGCATTATGGTCCTGTAGGGTAAGAACTGGAGATCACTGGCAGCCCCAGACACTGTACTATCTATGATTAAACTAGTTGGTTAAAACCCGGGTGAATCTCTTACCTTTCAGGACTGTAATCAGGCGCTCGCTCGATCTGCGTCCTCTGCTCACATCACTACTCAGCACCGGGAAGTGAGAGGCGCAGAGCAGTGACGTTAGCCTACAGAACAGCGGATGCGGAGCAAGCAGCCGCTGGATTACGGAAAGGTAAGGAGACTGATGAGTATAGACCAAGGTTCGGTTTTCAGGTTTTTTTAAAGCCTGAAAACCACTGTTTATACTATGAGAACACTATGCCTGGTAAGGAATGCTGAAAAGTGTAGTTTAAGCATCAACCAAGATCATTTTAATATAATTATATATTTATTGCTGCCCCAAATGATGCAGTTTTTACATTACTTAAAGGGCAACTAAAGCCACAGAACAACACTGAACCAGAAGGCAGAACACCTTGATATAAAACCAGTAATATGTGTCTTACCTCTCATTTTGATACAGGCTCTGGGAAATTTACCTAAATAACATATGGTTTGTGCTTTACTTCTCAGCATTCTAGTATCAGACAGTTTGGTCAACGACCATTATGTTCTGTACACGCTCAGTCCTTAGCTATGGCAGAAACTTGTTACAGTTGGTCACACCCATTAATAATCTTTAGCCAATCCTTTTACAGGAGAGATAAAGCAAGGAAGCATGTGACTGAGGCCAGGAGGTGTGGTCTGACAATGCACATACACACAGATACTTCATCCAGTTCTTAACAGGCTTTGATTTACTTTAACAGAGTTTACTAAAGTGGCATTTTATAGTTTATTGGTGTTTTTAGGGGGGTTGTTTTCAGATTCTGGAGTATAAAAAATTGGGTTTAGTTCTCCTTTAAGACTTTGTTCAATAAGGGCTAGGCTACATTTCAATTTGCGTGGCCACTCTCTGCAATTACTATTTTTTGTGCTAATCAGATGCGCTACAATATCAGGATATTGCAAAAATTGCAGCACAACTGCATGGTAACAAGCGCAAAAACCTAAAGCAAGGATTAAGTATAATAATATATAAAACCCATAAACATTTATACTATATATAAATGTTTATATATATACTGTATTTTTACTATAATAAGCACTCACTTAAATGAGAGCATTGTCCAGGTGCCATGCCCCAGACCCGTCTCTCTTTAAGCGGACTAGGTGTAGCCGCCCCAGACCCAACGCTCCACATGGTATATTATGCAAAGTTTAACCAAGCGTAACACTGGCGCACACCAGAAAAAAAGACAGTATGTAAACAAATCAAACGGTGAACAAGACATGGTGTGGCCTTAGCCTTAAGAAATGAAAATCTCATATTTGAACTACAGATCCCATCATCCTTTACCACCTAATTTATTTTATGTTGTTATACGTTAGGGTATGCATTTAAGAGATTGTAGATTAAGAGATAAGATTGTTCTAATTAACATTAAGTTAAGAGATTGTACTTTTAAATGTAGATACATTTGAAATTGCCCAAATAAACCAACACCAGTGATTTATTGAAATAAATAACATTTTACAATATACAGTATATATTCCCTTTAAAAGTATTTTGCTTTATACAAAAAAAAGCTGCAGACTGTGCAACTCCCTCTCAGGTGTATTTCATTAATCAACTAGAAAGGGAAAGTTTTTTTTAAAAAAAGTTTATAAACTTTGAATTTGGCTTGAAAGACTACATATTTAAAAGGGAATGTGTGTGTCTGTACTGCAGGTTTTAAAACCCAACAATCTTGCTATGATTTTTTTTTTAACTATAGTTAGCCTTCAAGTATGGCTGCCACAGGAACGAAAGGGTAGGTCAATAGTTGTTTGTACCTGTGTCGGGCTGAGGGGTAAAAAACAAACTTTTTTAATGATTGTTCAAAATTAGTTTTTTGACTATAGTTAAGCTTTAAGAATAGCTGCCACAGAAATGGAAGGGTAGGTCAGTAGGTGTGTGTACCTTTGTCAGGTTGGGGGGTTCAAAAAAACTTAGTTTTTTGCATTTATGACCCATAAAACTACCTTTTTTGATGACTGGTCAAAATTATTATTATTTTTTACAAGTTTCCCTCCTCCCTTACTCACTGCCTTCTTGTAGTGTCTGCAACACTTATAATTTCTGCACAGCCTCAGCATAGGCACTGTTCTGCTTACACATATCCCTCTCCCTACCCCTTTCATTCTTTTCTCTGACTATTTTTAGGGCTAGGCCACACAAGTGTGTTTTTTCTCGCACGCAATTGCGCACGTGATTTAGCAAACATGGAAATCGCAGCAACGCGAACATTCCTGACTTCCGATGTGCATGTGATTGCACGTCTGTTTCCGTTTTGCGTTCAAGCATTTTTTGCACAATCGCAAACGCGAAACACGAAACAACGCAGGATAACGCACAGAAATTGCACACGCAATAACACTCACGATTGCGTGCGCGATTTGGTGCATTGTAGAATATTTTATTTTCTTGAATCATACGCCTCTTTATACAAGACAATGTCTAGCTTCTGCTACTGCCTGGCACTGCTTGCAACATTTAAGTTTCTTATCCACCAAAACTCCAACAGAGATTCACTTAACAGAGCCATTTATAGTATTGGCAACACAAGGATTTTTAAGCCCAAAATGTATCACCTTACATTTATCAACATTAAATCTCATCTGCCACTTAGCAGTCCAATGTGACAATCTATCTAGATCACATTGCACATCGTTTACAGCTTTTAATGGTCGACAAAGTTTTATGTCATCCGCAAACAATGACAATACCAACTTCCAAAACCTTAATAAACAGATTAAATAAGAGTGGCCCCAACACAGAACCCTGTGGCACATAATATAACTTATCTACTGCTATGCCAGAATCCAAATTCCTACTTACTTATAAAAGCCCAGCAAAATTGTTTTGCAAGAACAGTTTTATACTCTAAAAACATGTTTCCATTTCAAACTTTCTAGTCTCTTCCCCACCACTTAAGTTTAACTCAAAGGCCTGTAATTACCAGGCTGTTAAGAACTACCTTTTTGAATATTGGAATTACATCAGCTTTTGAGAAAATAAACAATGGTCCGGTTAAAACTGAACTTAGTTCCCAAAGATGTATTTTTCCACGCGTTTACTTGATATTAACCTCATTTAGTTGTTTCTGATCCATATCCTCAGTTAACCAACGTTCAATTGCATCCTTTATACCATTATTGCTACTATACACTTTACGTTCTGTACTTGGATCTTCTATAGTGTATAGAGGAAGCATGGAATGAAGGTGGGTAAATTTACCTTGTTCACGATCCACCGCCGGTCCCGACCACTTTTACTTTCACTAGAACGCTCATTAGAGAGCAAGCGGGCTATAGTTAAATTGAAGCAGGAAGCGGTCGAGATCTGTCACTGCAGCCGGCGGTGGATCACAAGCAAAGTAAATTTACTCACCTTTGTTCAAGGTTCCTTTACAATTGATTGAAAAACTGAAGGTAGGGCATAGCTCCTTTACCTCCCAATCAATGCATTAATGCAATATTTATTTTTCAGTCAACTCTTTTTTTTCAATTCAAGACATGGGAGAGACAAGTGGAATAAGTAATATCGCCATCTTTTTCATTTGCTTGTGAAGGTTCTCATTCATCCAGGTCATGGTGTATCTGTTGTATTCAATTAGATCAACTGGACTTGAAGTTTAGTTCTTGAAGATGTATCGCTGGTCATCCGACTGGCTTTCTCAATTCAGAATGACTTGTACAAGAATCTGTGGCAATTATGTACCCTGGAAAATCCCAATTAGCATATCACAGCCAAGTGTTAAGGGTGTGATTGGATAGTGGCTAAGAGGTGCTGTAGGAACGCCCAGAGTAAGGTGTCTAGGGAAGATGCACAGTGGTACTCAACACCTCAGACTACCATGATAAGGTGACCATACTCCTGGCCGATAACACATATGAGGCTTTAACAAGGGATCCCACCAGCCGTTACAAGAAAAGGGTCATAGACTTACTACAACAGCTTCAAAAGGATAAAGCCATTGATCGAGCAATGTATCAACGCCTCTACCCTGGTGAGGCACATCCATGCATATATGCACTCCCAAAGATACATAAGGAAGGGGCACCACTAAGACTTATAGTCAGCAGCATCAACTCTGTGACATACAAGGTGGCAAAATACCTAGCCAACATCTTAGGACCATTGGTGGGAAGTTCTAAGCATCACATCCAGAACTCTCAGGATTTCACCAACAAGATTGAAGATATAGTACTCGGTGTAGAAGAAACTATGGTGTCCTATGATGTGACATCTCTCTTCACCTGTATACCCACCAAGGAGGCTGTTGACATGGTGAGAAAACAGCTAGGCCAAGTCAGCACTCTTACCAGCAGAACTGATCTCAACCCAGAACAGGTGTGTTCCTTACTGGACTTGTGCCTGAATACCACCTATTTCAAATATAGGGATAAGTTCTATAAGCAAAAACACGGATGTGCTCTGGGATCTCCAGTTTCACCCATTGTGGCCAACCTTTACATGGAGGAGGTAGAAAAACAGGTGCTTTTAATACCTTTAAGGGCATAGTACCCAGCCACTGGTTCAGATATGTGGATGACACCTGGGTTAAAATCCACCAGAAGGAAGTACAAGCTTTCACAGAACACATTAACGCAGTAGACCAAAACATCAAATTTACAAGGGAAGAGGTACAAAACAACAAACTGGCTTTCTTGGACTGCTTGGTAGAAGATAAGGAAAATGGTAAACTGGAAGTAGAGGTTTACAGAAAACCAACACACACAGATCAGTATTTGATGTTTGACTCCCGCCACCCTTTAGATCACAAGCTGGGTGTCATCAGAACCCTGCAACACAGAGCTGCGAACATCCCCACTAGCACAGAGGCGAAGGCCACAGAAATGAAACATCTCAGAGGAACCCTTAAAACTTGTGGATATCTAGACTGGGCCATTGTCAAAAGAAGTAGAAGGAAAGAAAAGAACACGAATACCAACAGTGAAGGGGAAAAGCAAGACAAGAGAAAGAACATGGTCATCCCATATGTAGCAGGGGTCTCCGAGAAATTAAGAAGAATTTGCAAAAAACACCGTATCCCTGTCTGCTTTAAACCGAACAACACACTGAGGCAGCAATTGGTACATTCGAAAGACTCAATACCGAAACACAAGATAAGCGACATCATATACGCAGTGCAGTATGCTCTGATTTGTATGTGGGGGAGACCAAACAGCAACTGCATCAACATATGGCCCAGCACAGAAGAGCCAAATCCTCGGGTCAGGACTCAGCCGTGTACCTGCATCTTAAGGATAAAGGACATACCTTTGAAGATTGTAATGTTAACATATTGGCAAAGGAACATGACTCGTTCACGAGAGGTGTTAAGGAAGCCATATGTGAAAATAAAGAAACCAAGCCTAAATAGAGGTGGGGGGGTTCGACACCAACTGTCTGCCATGTACAATGCTGTTTTGACACCTTACTCTTGGCGTTCCTATAACACCTCTTAGTCACTATCCAATTACACCCTTAACACTTAGCTGTGATATGCTAATTGGGATTTTCCAGGGTACATAATTGCCACAGATTCTTGTACAAGTCATTCTGAATTGAGAAAGCCAGTCGGGATGACCAGCGAAACGTCTTCAAGAACTAAACTTCATGTCCAGTTGATCTAATTGAATACAACAGATACCTTTTAATTTATTTTTTCATAAAATCGCCTAAAAGCATAGAATTTTATGGAGAACTGCTTCCAGAATTCTGGATGTATGTATAAGAAGTGGAAGATGTGTAGATTCCAAAAATATATAGTTTGTGTGGGGTATCTGCAAGTTTCAGGGGTATATAGATTGAAAAAAGGGGATTTTTTCCTTTTCTTTGAGGCCAGTTGGGGGACCCAGACAAGACACTGGGGTAAAGTGCCTGTTTGCTAGAGGTGGAAACTTTGCTTGAGGGAAGGCTTCTTCACTCATTTTAAAAAGCCAAAGGGCTGGGGGGAGGTGAGAAATCCTGCTATATTGATCCGGTGCACAAGTATGAAAAATGCGAAAATTTGATAAACGTAATTGGAGTAAAAAAGGTTAGAAGTTGGGACCTTCCAGACTGGGGCTACCTTGACGTGGTTGGAAAGGCTTTTCATTCATGTGATCACAGTAATGTATACTAAAACCCTTATGTTTATAACGTATGCCAGTGTGCAGATAATATGATATTGTATGGGGCCTAGAAATTTGCATTGATTATCTTCTCTATGTTTGTAAAAATATAACATGGGCCTATTGGAAACGAAAAATACATATAGCAATTACTACAATAGTAATACAATATAGTAATATAAAATAACAGAATGTTAGGCAAAAAATAGGAATTAGCGACTTCAGGGCAGGATGGCCTAGGTCCCCAACTGGCCTCGAAGAAAAGGATTTTACGTTAAGTAAATTGGTCGGACCCAGGCAAGATGTTGTGGATGTCTCCTCACTGGGAGGGAAGATTGTGGTACTTTAAGTAACAGCCACACGGATGACCATTCAGCTCAAGGCTGCTTCTGCTAAGAAGAAAACCTTAAGTCTGTAAAATTTAATGAACATGGACACCGAGGACCCCATAGCTGCATGGCAAGCTGTTACCGATGCTAGCTTTTATTCATGGAGCTAAGGTTTGTGGTGACTCTCAAGCTCCATGACAAGGTCCTCCGTAAAAGACGAACAAGGCAGTAGAGGAACGCAAGTTTTGTGTACGATAAAAATATAAACGCAGCACTTGCACATCCAAAGAATGAAGATATTCTTCAGGTGGAAAGGAAGGGTTAGGGCAGAAAGATGGAATCAAATGTCCTGGTTATTTGGAAAGAGGAGATTACCTTTGCCAATAAGGCTGTATTAATGTGGAAAAATGTGGAGGCATATACGACTGAACTCCCCTGAAGAAGACCGGTGCAAAAATGCTTTCCAAATTTGATGATACACCTTTGCTGAAGACCACTTTCGGGCTTCCAGACAAGTCAGAATGAGCTGTGGTGAAACACCTCTGTGTCGAAGGACTACGGCTTAAAGAATAATGCCATCAAATGCAGGCCAGTCAGATTGGGATGCTGAACTGGCCCTTGAGATAGTAGGTTGGGGTGGAGTGGAAAGAACCATGGAGTGGCTGCTGAGAGAAGCAGAAGATCTGAGAACTACGCTCTTCGAGGAGAATAAGGAGCTACTAGGATCACCGACACTCCTTCGGCTTTGATCTTTTTTAGAAGTCGAGGCAACATGGGAATTGGTGGAAATGCATAGATCAGTTGAAAGTTCCATGGAACCACCACAATTCTCTGGCACAGAATAACGGTAACTTTGTGACTGGGACAAGATGCTATTATATCTGATTAAATGTGGGTATTGTGTCCTGTCAGAACCGGGGTCCAACTTAGGAGCGCTAGATATACTGCTCGTAACTCTAGGATGTTGATGGGGAGCCATGACTCCTCTGGGGACCAATGACCCTGCATGCTTATCGCACCTAGTCCCAGCATGAAAGACAGGCATCTGTGGTAATGACTGTTCACTTGAGGACATGTAGAGGGCCTCCTAGTTGGAGATTTGTCGGGGAGCTCCTAACTAACTGCGGCAGAACTACCCTGTTTTCCAGAGACAGAAGAGGAGGTGGAACAGGGCATATGGTACTGCCTCTATTGCGGCTACCATTTTGCCCACAACCAGCATGCCTTCCTGAATGGATGGTTGCGGAGGCCAACAAAGCATGGTCACTGACTCCATTACAAACAAGACCTTTCCTGGTGGCAGAGAAACTCGAAGGGGTTAGGTATCAAAATGAAGCCTGATTTGGCACCAGGGATTATTTTGGTAGGTTTAAGAGCCAGCCATGTTGAGTGAGGATGGCACTGCATTGATGTACTTGGTGGCATGCCAGGTCGAAGCTGGCCTTTATGAGGAGGTTGTCCAAATATGGTATTAAGAGTTTACCTCTCTGATGTATAAAGGCTGCCAGAGTTGCCATCAATTCTGTTAATACCCTGGGAGGTGAGGACAGCCCGAAGGGTAGAGCGGAGATCTGATAGTGTTGTTCTCCTATGGTGAATCTTAAATATTTGTAGTGTCCCGACCAGATGGGGACATGTAAATACACACCCTAAATGTCTATGGATGCCATAAAATCCACTTTTTCCATTGCGAGAACAACTGAATGTAGGTATTCCATTTTGAACTTGGCTCTGGCAACAAACAAGTTCAGGGCTAACCGATGGCCCAAAGGCTGTGTCAGCCTTTGTGAAAATACGCCTGAAAGCGTCTAGAGGATTGGTGGACACAACCATTCCTGTTTTACTACCTGTTCAAGTTGCTCATGTGCTGGAAATTTAGTTGTAGGGTGTTTTTGGTATGCGAGAACAGATTTGTGAGTGTCCTCAGGTTCTGCGTTGTCTTGTATTTGTATTTTTAAGAGTCCCGAGGACTGCTTTTATCAGAATCTCAATCCCAATTTGACCAGACTGAATCACCGCCTGGACATTGCTTAATTCCTCTAAGTTAAAGAGCTTAAGGTACTTAGCTGGCTGGGTGGCGATGTCTGTTTAGCTTGGATCCCCAATCAAGCGGGAAGAAAGGCAGTGCTTGTCTTTTGCTTAATCATATTTAAAAATGATCAACCGGAAAACGATATGAAGTAAGTCAGTAGCCTGCCAGTTCCTGCAGCAAATCTAAGAGTTAAGACCCCGGTTGCCTGCAGGATTTTGAGGGGATCCACCAAATGGTACCTTAAGAGGCATACTTGTGTGGGTCTCCGCTCCAGTGAAAGGAATGGTGGTTAATGCTCAACTAGGCCGCAAAATGAGGGATGCAGCTGAAAAAATATATATATAATCCAATGCAGGGAGAAAGCAGTTTTGGGAAAGTACAAAGTAGGGTGCCCCGGCTGTACACCGTTTGAGTTGGGTCCGAAACCCCCTGTCTTGAAAGCATTAAAGCGTGGCTAAGCTGGGAGGGGCTAAGTGCAGGGGGGTAGGAGGAGCAATTGGCTTCAAGCTAAGAGTCCATCTCCAGCAAAAGGCACTTCAGTCCAACGTCTCGCCTGGGTCCCCCAATTGGCCAAAGGAGAAAAAAAAAGTTGTTCAATACCCTCTATTTTTATGAACATCTCCCAAGAATCTGCATTTTGCTCAAACTTATGACTTACCCCACTTATAACAACCTCAGGGTATTTATTTTCTAAAAACATGTGGGGGGATTTTAGTGTAATCGGGGGTTATCCTCGTTAAAGGTCTTGTGCATTTTAATGTGGTGTAACATTCTAGAATGCGCCACTTTCTTTTCATTGAGTCTCTAAAACAGAAATAGCAGGGTGCCTACATATGTCTGGTGTGGTTGTACTGAAGACAACCAAACCTTTTAGGTTTGATTTAGGTTAAGATTTTTTTTAGCCGAACTTACTGAGAGATTCAATACCCCTTAAATAGGTGTAAAACCCAAGTTAAACCAATGTGTAAAGGTAAGAAGCAGGGATTTGCGATATTGCAGCACCCCGTTTGATTTTCCATAAAATAATTTTTTTTAAACTTTTTACATATTTCACCCAAAATTCCAGTCAAATCTCCAGAAAAGATCAATAAGTTTTGCATTATTCTTAAAGTAAACCCAGTGCTGGCAAATTTGACTAAACTAATGAAGGACAAAATCCAGAAAATTCTTTTTGCAATATACACTTTCAGTGCAGATGAATTCCTATTTTTATTGCGGCACTTTCTCCTTTAAATATAGAACAAATAGGGAGATTCAATAAAAATTCTTATCGTTAATAATGGTGCTAATTTTGCCCCAACCAATCAGATATTATTTAACATTTAAAAGCGAACATCTGATTGGCTGGGGCAAAATTAGCATCATTTTTAACAATAAGAACTTTTATTGGATAACCCTGAAATAGTTTTAAAATGGCTAGCTTAAATTTGCTTACCTGAAAAACAGAAAAAACAACTGCTTAAAACATCACGTTATCCAAGCCTCTAAATGTGTAGACTGTTGTTAACTATGACAGAATTTCAGCTGACTACAATAATTCTTTAAATTAAAGATATTATCCCAACCTTATGTTAAGTTTAAATCATTGGGGTAAAAGGCTGAATATTCATGCAATTCTAATTATTGTAGGCAAATATTGTCATGCAAAGATACACATCAACACCCACCAGGAAATACTTCTTGCTTTTAGGAGTATATTCTGGGTCCCATTCCTCTTCTTTAGGCCGTTTTTGAAAACTCGTGCTTGTATTCACAGGACCGGTACTTCCAGCAAACACCCCTCGCACACGGCCTCTGCCTCTAATTCGAAACTGCTAAACAATTGGTATAATTGGTGGAGTGTACACTTTGAACATGACAAAGATTGCTTTCATTTTTTCTTTGCTTATTTTTACTGATTAACGGTTGAAAAAATTTGTGTGCTCCAGTTACTGTTAAAATGTTATATCTCTCAAAAGACACATGAAATAAAGATGTAGCCAGCCAGCTGAAAAATAAAAATACATAACAAAACATGCAGAACACAGCAAAAAAGCTATGCAGATTACAAATGAGCTCCAGACAAAGTAGAATTTATGCCTGTTTTTTTTTTTTTAAATTAGGAATTACATTAAAAAACAAACCTCTGGCTGCAGCAGTAATAGTGTTCAGCTTACACCCTTACGTCTGGGATTCTGCCAACTCTATCAGAGTTCAACAATAATTACTACATAATACAAGCATCAGGTGCATCACATTTATTTTACTTTCACCTGAGGAAGATGTTAAATATGAAACATCCTCCTCCAATAAAGTCGTAGCAGGATTTGAAACTAAGTATTATCCTTTTTTGGCAGCAAATGTATTTATATTATGGAATATCAGGGTTATTTAATAAAAGTTTTTGTCGTTAAAAATGGTGCTAATTTTGCCCCAACCAATTAGAGGTTAGCTTTCAAATGTTAAAAATATCTGATTCTGGCAAAATTAGCACCATTTTTAACGATAAGAACTTTTATTGAATCTCCATGTATATATTTTAGTAGTCTTATTTGACCCATTATTATTATTTGAAAATGTCTTACCTATATAATACTATATATGATACGGATTGGCGGATTATATATATATATATATATACATAATAATATTCATACCTATATATATATATATACATATATACATACATACATATATATGGTATATATTTATTTACAGAATATATCTATATAGCCATCTCTCTTTCTATATCAAAAGTGATATATCTGCATAAATTCCAATAAAACAAAAAACATTTTTCCTAGCAAATTTAATTAACATTTAGGTGATGATATTCTTATAAATATAAACTAAATCGGATACAAAATAGCACTTTAAGTTCACAGATTTATTGTTACATTTTTATTTTTTTTAAATCTCCTTAAAGTGTCTCTCATGTAACATTGCATTATTAATTTCTGAACCTGAAATATGGGTATTATGCATTTTTTCTTTATATTTTAAGGGTAAGGATGATCTCCATACAAATGCCCTTTATTAAAAGGAGTACATTCCTACTTTTAAAGGGCAAGTCCACTAAAAAAACTTTAGCTAAAAATATAGATAACCCCCCAAATCTAGGTTTCGCATTACTAACTTACGCCAAAGATGCTCCTGAACTTCCTTACCTGACAGAAAGAGAAGTTAGGGATCTGGGGGCTAGTAACACAACGGAGGGAGGAGAAGGAGGAGCATAGAGGATAAGGAGGCATGTACGACCATGTATGGAAGTAAATCAATTGATAATCTAAAATGTATGTTTACAAATGCAAGGAGTCTGGCTGGAAAAACCGGCGAACTTGAAATAATAGCGTTAAAGGAAAGGTATGATGTAATTGGTATAGCAGAATCATGGCTTAATGATTCACACGACTGGACAGTAAATATTGAAGGGTACTCCTTATTTAGACATGACCGAGTTAATAAGAAAGGAGGAGGAGTATGTATGTATGTTAAACAGGAATTGAAGCCAAATTTAAAAGATGGAATAGATGGGGGAGCAAACGATGCGGCAGAAACATTATGGGTGGAACTGTGTACAGGAAGCAAGAAGGTAGGTAAATTAATTGTTGGAGTGTGTTATAAGCCGCCAAATGCCGGGGAAGAGGTGGAAATGAATCTCCATATGCAGTTGGCGAAGGCTGCTGGTATGGGGCATGTTCTGGTTATGGGGGATTTTAACTACCCTGAAATAGATTGGAGTAATGGAACTGCCAGCACCTCAAAAGGTATAAAGTTCTTAAATTTCCTATATGAGCATTTTCTTTCACAGATGGTAGAAGTTCCTACTAGAAAGAATGCGTTGTTGGATCTGGTGATATCTAATAACCCAGAGCTCATTTTGGAGATGAAGGTAATGGGAAGCTTAGGGAATAGTGACCATGATATAGTGTCATTTAATATAGGTTGCAGAAAACTAAAGTGCAGCTGTAATAAAGAGTGCAAGAAAGCAATTAAACTAGCTAAAATAGAAAATGAAATACGGATTGCCGAACAAAGCAAGTCCAACCCCAAGATGTTTTTTAAGTATATAAATGGTAAAAAAATGAGGACTGAGAATGTGGGACCATTAAATAATGGAGCTGAGGTGGTTGTAGAGGATGCCGAAAAGGCTAATCTGCTAAACCGTTTTTTTACATCGGTTTTTACTGTTGAGAATCCTTACAGTAGGGATTGTAACAATGTGCAGGGAGGAAATGAAGAGTTTTCACATTGGATATCAGAGGATATGGTACGGAATCAATTAGACAAAGTTAATATCAATAAAGCGCCAGGACCAGATGGATTGCATCCTAGGATTTTAAAAGAGCTTAGTTCAGTTCTAGCAAGACCACTGTGTCTCATCTTTTCAGATTCGCTTTTGTCTGGGGATGTGCCGCTGGATTGGAAAAAAGCCAATGTAATACCAATATTCAAAAAAGGTAGTCGTTCACAGCCTGGTAACTATAGACCTGTAAGCCTAACATCAGTGGTAGGGAAGGTGATGGAAACTTTGTTAAGGGATCATATCCTTGACTTTGTCTCCAGAGATCATCTTATTAGTAGTAGTCAGCATGGATTTATGAGAAATAGATCATGCCAGACAAATTTAATTGGTTTTTATGAAGAAGTGAGTAAGAAGTTAGATTCAGGCACAGCTGTGGATGTGGTATATTTGGATTTTGCAAAAGCCTTTGATACTGTGCCACATAGGCGACTAATGTATAAACTGAGGACTGTTGGCCTTGAAGAAAACATTTGTTCATGGATAGAGAACTGGTTATTGGACCGCAAACAGAGAGTGGTGGTTAATGGAGCTACATCTATGTGGGCTAAAGTTCTAAGCGGAGTTCCTCAGGGTTCTGTACTGGGGCCGCTTCTGTTTAATCTGTTTATAAATGACTTAGAAGGGGGCATTGAGAGCAAGGTCTCTGTGTTTGCTGATGACACTAAATTATGCAGAGCTTTGGAAACTTCCAATGATGTGCAAGTGCTGCAAGCAGACCTAGATAGATTATCAAAATGGGCAGCAGAATGGCAGATGAGATTCAATGTTGATAAATGTAAGGTGATGCATTTGGGATTTAATAATCCCTGTGCCACCTACACCATAAATAACTCTGTGTTAAGTGCATCTGAAATGGAAAAAAATTTGGGGGTTCTGGTAGATAACAGACTTAGCTGTAGCAAACAATGCCAGGTAGCAACGGCTAGAGCTAGCAAGATATTGTCTTGTATAAAGAGGGGAATAGATTCAAGAGAGAAAAATATTATTCTCCCTCTTTACAAGGAACTGGTAAGGCCTCATTTGGAATATGCGGTGCAGTTTTGGAATCCCATATACAAAAGGGACATCTTGGAAATGGAAGCAGTCCAGAGAAGGGCAACTAAATTAATAAGGGGAATGGAGGGGCTTGAATATGCAGGCAGATTAGACAAGTTAGGGCTGTTTACATTGGAGAAGCGGCGGTTGCGTGGGGACATGATAACCTTATACAAATATATTAATGGCCCATACAGTGAACTCTCTGGTGCATTGTTCACTAATAGGTCATATCAGAGGACTCGTGGACATCCTTTAAGGTTGGAAGAAAAGAAGTTTCATCTTCAAGTTAGGAGAGGTTTCTTTACAGTGAGAACGGTGAAACTGTGGAACTGTCTTCCAGCAGAGGTGGTAATGGCAAGTTCATTGAATAACTTTAAAAAAGGCCTGGATAAGTTTCTAAAACTAAAAAATATTGAGAATTACTGGTATTAATGCATATAGATCTGGTTGATCCAGGGATACTTTCCGATTGCCGTTTGGAGTCAGGAAGGAATTTCCCCCCCCCTTTTTTAGCTGGGGTTTTTGGCCTTCCTCTGGATCAACTGTTAGGTAGGGTTAAAAAAAAAAAAAAAGGGGAATAGGTTGGACTTGATGGACGAATGTCTTTATTCAACCTTAATTACTATGTTACTATGTATGTTACTAAAGATTGCTATAAATTATGAAATTATTTTGTGTTTTTATTTTTTCCATATTTATGCCCTGTTTTTACTCTTGCTCCTTTCATCTGTTGTACTAGGTGGGATAGATAAGTTATTAAAATCCCAAAATATTCAAAATCAGTGGTATTAATAAATATATGGGGAGATTCACAAAATCCCAGATCCTTACCTTTCCATGATCTTGCAATGCAGTACCGGACATAAATGCAATTACACTTGGTATTGCATAGCAGGATTGTGGAAAGGTAAGAAGTGGGGATTTGCTCTAGTTTAAAGTTCCCATACAATCTCATAAAATTTCATGCTTTGAGGTAGCGCAAAACTTAACAAACCGGTTCCAAAAACCTTTAGAAATTACCAGTGCCCTAAAATAAGTGTAAAATACACATTAACCCCATATTACATGGGATTGCTTGGGTTTTACACTTATTTTAGCGATATTACATCTCCCTGATGGTTCTTGTTGATCCAAGGATCCTTTCCAATTTCCATTTGAAATCAGGAAGGAATTTATTTTTTCCCCACCTTCCAAATTATTTTTTTTTGCCAATTTAACCTCCAATACTAATTAACTGTGTATTTTGTTTTCTTCTGTTTATTTTTCATGTTACGTTATTGTCCTGTTTTATTTCTTTGGGCTGATCAAATCATTTTAATAAATTGCTGTTGGGTTTTTTTGAGACCACGTATCTTACCATATCATATTTTTTATCTTCAGCCTTTTCAATTCTGATTTCTGCTTTTCTGCTCCATGTGAATAAGCTTGCTGTTATTCTGAATGCAAATCATTTCCCAACACATACATCGATGTTGTTTTTAGGGCTAGGTCCCACTTAGGCAGTTCAGATTGCTTTTTGTTATCCAATCACATTTAAGATTTCGATTGCCAATGCAATCAGAGTGGCTCTACTATGTGTTCTCCGATCCCTGAATGGAACGTACACATACATGTTTTTTGTGCATACTGGATGGGCCACAATAATACAGATCTGTATTGGAGCCCAAAATACTCTATAAGCTCATTGCAAAAATACTGCATATGTTGCCATGTGTACAAGTGGGACCAAGCCCTGAGTGGTTTTAGCTTCTGATTGGGAGATTTCAGCCAATATTGAAGTTGTCAGGAAAAAGCACACAGAAGGGCCAACTTAGGGTAGGATTTACCTCCTGTCACCCTTGTATAGGGGGAAAAAGCCAAGTGCCCTTAACCCCTCCTCTAAACACAGGCCACACCCCAAACCACATTTATTTTTACTAAGGGGGGAAATCTGATTTTATTATCCTGAAAGTTGTAAATTGCAAATAACATGAACTATTTGAAATTTGAACTGTATTACAGAGGGTGTCCGAGGCTTTTTTTAAAACATTATGTACTACAAAATAAATTGCCAATAGGGAGGATCAAAAAGGGTATTTCTTTTCTTTGCACTTTTCTTATGCAGCTAACAATCAAACAGTTTAATTTATTTATATTTATACAAGTGCACCGTAAAAGATAACAATACCTCGTGTTAATAGTGAATCCTTTATTGCAAAACACACCCAAGCTGCTGCCGCAAGTTATTAAATTCCGGTTTTGCGGCTCTTACTGCAGGATCATTTAACGCTAGCTAATAAACTATATTAAAGTTCTGCAGGTGTTAAATCCCATATGGGATTTATACAGAGTCGATAAGCCAGAATTGAATAGTGGAAGGGAGATCTACCTTGAGCGTTAGCGGCTCTTGGTAAATCTCCCTGGCTGAATCTGCCCTGTGACTTCTCCCCTTTGCAGCCCCCCTGGTCCCTCCCACTCATGGACCCCATGGTCCCTCCAGTTGCAGGCCCCCCTTGGCCCATTCCCTTACAGCCCCATGTGGCCCCACCCACTCGCGGGTGCCGTGGCTCCACCCGCTCACAGGTGCTGTGGGCCACTCTGACACCCTCCCTACCCCCCTCATTGAATAACTTTAAAAAAGGCCTGGATAAGTTTCTAAAACTAAAAAATATTGAGAATTACTGGTCTTAATGCATATAGATCTGGTTGATCCAGGGATACTTTCCGATTGCCGTTTGGAGTCAGGAAGGACAAGTTAGGAGAGGTTTCTTTACAGTGAGAACGGTGAAACTGTGGAACTGTCTTCCAGCAGAGGTGGTAATGGCAAGTTCATTGAATAACTTTAAAAAAGGCCTGGATAAGTTTCTAAAACTAAAAAATATTGAGAATTACTGGTATTAATGCATATAGATCTGGTTGATCCAGGGATACTTTCCGATTGCCGTTTGGAGTCAGGAAGGAATTTTTTCCCCCCTTTTTTAGCTGGGGTTTTTTGCCTTCCTCTGGATCAACTGTTAGGTAGGGTTAAAAAAAAAAAAAAAAAAAAAGGGAATAGGTTGGACTTGATGGACGAATGTCTTTATTCAACCTTAATTACTATGTTACTATGACACAGTCCCTCGTCGTCTATGTGCCGTGCCCTTCTCCTGTTTCCAGCAAAAACAGGAGCAGTGGGCTTCTGCGCTGACAGCCATTCCACTTCCTGGTTGCAGCTGTGAGGCGATTGGGCGTATAGCAGTATGGAGGTGCTTCCAGCTACCACTGAGTTTTTTGTTGGGGGGGGTTCTTACACAGCACATCATGTGACTGTCACACACTTCCTTGTTTTCATTCTGACTGTTTGAGCGTATTTTTAAAAGCCTATAACTTAATCTAGAGACATCATCAGAGAAGCTTGGCATGTTTGAAAGGTATGAGGGAGCTTTTTTAGGACACTTGTATGGAGACCACAGTTACCCTATATTTAACCTTGAACAAAAGAAGTAATATTAACTTACAAATGTCCCTCTTGACCTGTTGACTCCTGGAAATGCAGAATATTCTTTAGGCTCTGGAGGATCTTTAAACTCTTCCTCTCTCTCTTTTCTGGTATCTTTTTCTTCATGAGAACTAGCAGATGAAGGAGAAGGGGGTGGTTCAAGATCCTTTTTACGCTTACTGTAATATATAATTAAAAAAACAAACAAAAAAAAAAAAACTATTGGATTAAATTAAACAAACATCCTAAAGATATATTTTGGTGGGAAAAAGTATATCCATAATGGTAAAATAATAGCAACAACAGTGAGAATAACAGGCATGATATTCTCAAACACTTCGTGTTTGTAATAACACAGCCAAAATTATTCATACCTTGTTATCACCCGAGTATAAACTGAGTTTTTCAGACTGTAAAATCAGTCGGTACTTACTTTAGCAATCCGTCAGCTGCTCGCTGACTCCCTGTACTGGCGCGCCGGCTGACGTCACTGCCCTGCGCCGATTAGTGACGTCAGCCAGCGCGCCAGTACAGGGAATGAGCGAGTGGCTGCCGGATTGCTAAAGTAAGTTACAGACTGCAGTAACCAGACACACACAGAAGAGAGCGCACAGATGGAAAGCCCACAGAAGGTACCCTCTGAACCAGGTGGGAGGGTGAGGGTGTAGATGTTTGGAAACTACAACTCCCAGCAACTAAACATGCTGGGAGTTGTAGTATCCAAACATCTGAAGTGCCAAGGAATAAGAATTTAGTTGTCTTTTAAACGAACAGCAGAATTCCCATACAGTAGTCCCATACAGTAATAGCCATAACTGAATTCTGCTGTCCATTTAAAGGGCAACTAAAGCCTCAAAACAATACAGAATCAGAAGGCAATAGTGGTCACATATTCTACCCTCGGTTTACTCTCTAGTCAATCCCTTTTATTGTTTTTTTTAGGTAAAATTGGGTACCTCAGTTTATACTCGGGTCGGTTTATACTCTAGTATATACAGTAATAAAAAAAAATTCTACCCACGTAAGAAATTAATATGTTCAATTAGACAGCAAAAATTTAACCAAATGATCATGAATACACACTACCAATTTTTTTTTACTTTGCAAAACTCCAAAATAAATGATAGAAACCACGTAGAATCAGTAAATATTTGTACTGGGTGTTATGAGTTGAAAAAGTGCGGAATCAAGCATAACGAACCAAGGTTCTTACACAAACGTTTTCTAGAAATGCACTGTAATTTAGTCCAACTTCCTGACGTTTCCTGGACAAGAGGACACAATGATTTGTCAATTTTTTTTTCAGTTAGCTTGCTATTCCAAAGTTTTTGTCCTCATCCACCATAAGCCGTGTAAAAGACATATAAAATTTGCTGTAAAACAAACAATTGTGGTTGTTTAAATAAACAAATGTTAAAATTTAGAATTTTCTTAAAAAGAAAGACTCAGTCATCGGATAAAGTATTGCACAACTTACATTTCCTCCTTGAATACTTTAAAGTCCTTTAATTCTTTTTGTGACTTTTCCTTCTTTCGAGAACCACTGGACTCCCTAGAACATTTGGAGTCACCACGTTCTTTACTATGTTCTTTTTTGCGACGGACAATCTCACATCGCTGATCAGCTGAGCTACTCCTCTGTTTTTTTTCAGCCTAACAAGAGAAGCCACCATCAGTGAAAACAACAATATTTTGGCAGAATGGCTACAAGAATCTTGGAGCCCCCAATATATTGCAAAATAGCCTGAAAAGTACATTTTATTGGTAAAAAAACTGCATTGTAAAAGCACCATAACTATTTTTCTTTACTTTAATCTTATTGGAAGGGCACCTTTTCCCCAACAGCGACTCTAAGATCTAGCCACAGGTGTTCAATGGGATTTAGACTTGGACTCATTGGTGGCCACTTCACAACTCTACAGTGCTTTGTTGCCATCCATTTTTGGTTGCTTTTTGACGTACATTTGGTGTCATTGTCAGGCGCAAACCCAACTTTCTGACACTGGGCACTACAGTGTGACCCAAAATCATTTAAGTAATTCTGAGATTTTATGATGCCTTGCACACATTAAAGGAACCCAGTTGCCAGAGGCAGCAAAACAACCACAAAACATCATTAAACCTCTACCATATTTCACTGTAGAAATTGTGTTCTTTTCTTCGTGTGCCTTTTTTGGTAAACAGCAGAATGTGCCATAGCGTTTCATTTAATTTAAATGTCGACTGATAGTTTGCGCTGACACTGATACTCCCTGAGCCTGCAGGACAGCTTGGATTCCTTTGGAACTTGTTTGGGGCTGCTTATCCACCATCCCAAGTATCCTGCATTGCAACCTTTCATGAATTTTTCTCTTCTGTCCACGCCCAGGGAGATTAGCTACAGTTCCATGGGTTGCAAACCTCTTGATAATGTTGTACACTGTAGACAAAGGCAAATCTAGATCTCTGGAGATGTACTTAAAACCGAGATTGTTGAAATGTTCCCCACAATTTTTGTTCTCAATCCCTCAGACAGTTCTCTTCTATTTCTGTTGTCCATGTTTAGAATAGTACACACAGAAACACATGGCAAGACACACAAGTGAACTTCTCTCATTTTTATCTGCTTTCAGGTGTGATTTTTATATTGCCCATACCAGTTACTTGCCCCAGGTGAGTTTAAAGGAGCATCACATGCTTAAAACAATCTTATTTACCCACACTTTTGAAAGGGTGCCAATAAAATTTGTCCAGCCCATTTTTGGAGTTTTGCTGCTTTTTTCCTCCATTTTTTTGTTTTGTTCCAATACACAGAAAGGGCATAAACATGTGTATAGCAAAAATTGTGTTACTGCAATACTTTTCAGTGAGAAATACTTTATTTTCTGGAAATATTTCTGGGGTGCCAACTATTTCGTCCATGACTGTAGATATATGGGGTTTCAAAGGATACCTTTGATTTGTATTTCCAACTTTAAACACTTTTCAAGAATGGAAGGTGACAAAGCAAAACCAACAGATTTATTATGGCTTCCAGCTGTAAAAAGCAAAAAGTAACTGGTGAAGTGCCAATATTGTGGTTGGATATTTTAATTACACAATTTAGGGAATTGCCTATAAGAGGAAAAAAGTTTATAAACAGAGCTTTTCTCCAAATAGGGACAATAATTATTGTTAAATATCTGGCAAGTAATAAAGTGCAAAGTATCCTTTGGATAAGAGGGAGGAGCATACCGAATTCATGAATAGCTGCCATGATGACAGGTTTAAATTAAAAGAACAGGATCAATTAAAATATTATGCATTTCTTTTTATAAAAGTAGCAAATGTTTGAATGTTAGGCAGAAGAAAAAATGTTTAAAAAATGTTTAAATTTGTTTAAAAATGTGATTAAGAACAAGAAAAATAGAATGGTTACTTCACCAGTTTTTATTTTGGCATCTAAAAAAAGTACCCATTACCTTTGCTGCCTCTTCCTTAAAAACCTTTTCTTCATCTTGCATTCTTGTCTGCTTTCTTGGTATATTAGGTGAGATGTCTATCCTCCTGCATTGAAAATAAAAGACAGTCTAATAGCTATAATAAAACTCCATATTGATGTGCTTTCTGATTACTTGCAATATAATGTAAACAGCTGATCTCTAAAGGATCGAGAAAAAACATTTTTCAATCTTTAAGAATTCTTATTCTGTTTATTTCTTTAACTTTTATAATATTTAAAGGATAAGTAAACTGTAAAAAAAAACCTTAATGTTTGTGGGAAGCTGCAGCTTTAAAACTTAATTTGGCTTTACTTATCCTTTAAACAACAAGTTTGAGGTCTGAACTTGGGCCATTGAAATACATAGATATTCTACAGCAGTGATGGCAAATCTTTTAAAGTGCCCAAACTGCACCCCACATTTTATTGCATAGTGCCAACATGGTAATTTAACCTGAATATAGAGTTTTTACTTTAGAAAAAACAACTCAAATAGACACAGACCAATACAGTAGAAATTGATTATAGATTGCCTATTAACCTCTACATTACCACACAGGAGTTTGAGATCTAAAACAGTGACCATTAACCCCTACATTATTAGATAGTCCAAAACAGGGTATCAAGCAAAGCTAAATGTTATAACACATGACCTCTCTCTGCTACAGACAGCCGCTACACGTTCTCTCTGGTAACAAACTCTGGTGAACTCTGCTGTGCATGAGTGCCAATAGATAGGGCTTCAAGTGCCACCTCTGTCACGTGTGACATAGGTTCGCCACCACTGTCCTACAGTATTTGGGAAATATCCTGCAGTATGGCAATTTCATATTCAATAACAGTACAATAACTTTTTTATAGTGCTTATCTCTTGTGGGGCTCATATTTAAACCTAAGGAAATTATGGTAAACTTACAGGGAGATTCAATAAAAGTTCTTATAATTTAAAATGGTGATAATTTCCCCCAACTAATCAGATCTTATTTAACATTTAAAAGCCAACATCTGATTGGTTGGGGCAGAATTAGCACCATTTTAAATAAGAACTTTTATTGAATAACCCTGTTAATGTCTTCAAGGTGCTCAAGCCTTGTTACTGCAAAACAAGCACAAATAATTATGCTTTAGGACAGGGTTGGACAAATCCTCCAAATTTTTAGGAGCCAGCTCCAAAAAGTTAGAAGCCAGCAACTTCATCGCTACCAAAGTTTTTTGATGAACAGGTGACTTCCCCCCAGCTCCACCCATAGCCCCGCCCAGCCAACTGAAGCAATGCCCACTACGCAAGATTTAAGATATATGTATATAGAAATAAATATAAAATACATAAAAACACAATAAATAATTTGCCCCTAATATTTAAATTAAAAAAGTATATTAAGTTCCAGGCTCCTTGACAACCTAATACAAATATATTAGATTGGTTGATGTAGTTTCCAACATCTGGAGCGCCGAGGTTCAACAACTCCCAGCATGCCTTGGTAGCTAAAAGGAAATTACTGCCTTAGATGCAAAAATTGCTAATAAAATAGAAGAGAGTGCAATAAAGGGTACGCAGAAATTTCTCAGCAGTTTTCCATTGCACATCCACGCGCTAGGGTGGTTACATCTCTGTTACTAATCATGATAGAAATCAAACATGGAGAGAAGCACACCTATAGTAATGCAATAGAAATATTTATTCCTCCAAGTAAAAACTGATGCACTTGGAATAAATGTTGCTATTGCACTACTTTAGGTCCGCTTCTCTCCATGTGTGTATTTAAGGGTACACAGAATATACTCGCACTTTAACACATACACTTTTTACACTCCTACCGGAATCTCTTGCAAATACTTTTAAAGATAAAATGGTTGTAGCCGTATTCGTCCAGTAGCATAAACTAAAAGATGAGTACTGTAGGATAAGGTGACACCTTTTAATTATGGACTAAGGGCACAGCCACACTGCAACGCAATTTCATGTACGATTTTGTTGCGTTTGCGCATGCGTTTTTTTCATTAACTATTGAAAACCGCATGCGATTTAAAATGCAGAACGCAAATTGCAATTTTTGCGCGTTTTCGGTGCATTGACGTGTTTTCAATTATATGAAAAAACGCATGCACAAGCGCAAGAAAAAAAGCGCAGCAGTGTGGCCTAGCACTAACAGTTCATTTTTACAGATAAGCTTTCTAGAGATACGCTTCTCTTCCTCAGGTCAAGCAGTACTAAGAAACACAGGGTACATCACATCTTTAGAGTTGATAGTACTGCTTGATCTGAGGAAGAGAAAAGTGTACCTTTCGGAAGCTTGTCTGTAAAAATGAGCTTTTAGTCCATAATAAAAAGTTATCCCCTTATCCTAGAGTACTCATCAAATACTTTTAAACACATGGTCACCCAGACATAGACATACAATTCCTATTTCTCTGTGTATACATTGTCATATATCCACACTTGCAAAAATGCACTTGCACACACATACACACACTCTCCCATAGTATCACACACCAAAAGCTACACTCTCTACCACCTACTTACCAGATACACTTTCTCCCATCCACTTTCACATGTACTTAACATAGACATATTGTCCACTCACACACACTTGAATACATAAAGATACACTCATGCATACACTCACACACTTGCATTCCACATGTGCAGACCTGTGATAAAGTCCTCCCTGTCAACCTCAGTGCACTTCTATATATACTTCTAATTTTACTTACACTTAGATGAATGTACTTAGTACTCACAGGGTTAAATGTCCTGAAAATCCTCTGTGCAAAATCTCCACCTCCTCCCTGCTTTACCTTTCCTTGCTTTGTGTCAGGCCAGTACTCCCCGCACTGCTACAAGGCTGCCTCTGCATTCCTTGCCCCTTAAAGCCATGACCTTAGTGCTATGCAGAGTAGATACGTAAAGGAACCAGACAGCCCATCCCCAATATACACAAGAGAGGGGAAGCATTGCCGGTGCGCATCAACAGATTCCTTTTGATGTGCACATTCCTAGGAAGCTATCCGGAACCTGACCCTTTGTAGTTCACAGCAGGATCCCAGCTCTCTTCGCATATCAGATAAAGAAGGTGTGAATTACATTTATGATGCACCTCTGAGACCAGAGCCCTAGGCCTGCTTATTAAGGGGGAAGATTCCTAAGTGAGAGAAAAACTCTCTGTAGGTTTTCCAGGTCGCAAGCAGACACTTTTCAGTCGCTATGGCAACCTGCATTTGTCCAGTCCTGCTTTAGGAGGTTTTTGGCACTTGTGCACAAGCACCGCATCTATTAAAAAAAAAAAAAAAACTTCAAAATTCTCCTCTTTGGTTGTCTTTCAAATGGCATTGTTCCAAAAGTATTATGGTCCATTCTGATGCAACAATGCAAACCAAAGGGAAGCTGCCATGTTCTTTTTTTGTTAAATGAAGCTTTCTCTTGGGAACCCTTCCAAACTAGCAATAATTGTTAAGTATTTTTCTAATTCTTCTGTCATTAATATCTGTTGTATTCAATTAGATCAACTGGACTGAAGTTTAGTTCTTGAAGATGTTTTGCTAGTCATCCGACTGGCTTTCTCAATTAGAATGACTTGTACAAGAATCTGTGGTAATTAAGTACCCTGGAAAATCCCAATTAGCATATCACAGTCAGGTGTTAAGGGTGCGATTTGATAGTGGCTAAGAAGTGTTAAAGGAAGGCCAGGGTAAGGTGTCAAAACAGCATTGTACATGGCAGACAGTTGGTGTTGACCCCCTCCACCTCTATTTAGGCTTGGTTTCTTTATTTTCACATAAATGGCCTCCTTGACACCTCTCTTGAACGAGTCACGTTCCTTTGCCAATATGTTAACATTACAATCTTCAAATGTATGTCATTTATACTTAAGATGCAGGTATACAGCTGAGTCCTGCCCCGAGGTATTGGTTCTTCTGTGCTGGGCCATACGTTTATGCAGTTGCTGTTTGGTCTACAGTGTCTTTCTAAAAAGAAAGCTTTCTACCTCTATGCTACAAGGGCTACTAGGTGGGATATCAGTACTTGTAGCATCTCTATCTTTTGCTAGAAACAGAATAGAAACAAAAGATAGAAACATAGATACAGTGTATACTGGGTTCAAGGGGCGTGGCTCTTTGAAACCAACACGGGCCTTAAGTTGTACTGGCAACAACATGGATGCCTTCTTTGTTTCAGAATCTATTACTTACATGTACTAAATACAATTTACTAGAGAAGAATCTTTAAATGTATAGGTGTTCTGGGGAGAAAAGCGTTCACATTAGGATTTTAAAAATGTAAGTTAAGTTCTCCTTTAAGCATATGAAGGACTGTAGAGAGATGTATTGTGTTTTTTTTGCAATTTCTCTGACCTTTGGACTAATTTGCTAGGATTTCCACTCATGGGAAGATTGTCAACAAAGGATAACTATTGTGTGTATGAAGTTTTTTTTTTTTTTTTTTAAATACAGTAAAAATCAAAAGTACTTACCCTCACAATACTGTTTCTGTGAGGAGCACAAGCTCAAAGAAAACCGATTCTGCCAGTCTTCCTAATTGCTTCAGCACTATCTTTAATAAAGGACTAACCTGGCAAATTTAAACTTTTAGTGCTGTAGCTCCTTAACAAAATGATATGTGAAGTAGTACTAATCAAGTACTAGCTCCCTGCCCCAGGTACTTTCCTTGTTTAATAAGTTAATTTTTAGAGTATATCTTTTAAATGTTTCCCACTTGTTAAAAGGCATGTCCACCCCAAAAATCATTTTTAACACAGAGTTCTGCCTACCTTACTGACACTAAATGCATGGTAGAAAAGAAAAAAAATAGATTTTGTTCTTACCTGTAAAATCTTTTTCTCTGAAGCCACAGGGGGACCCAGGCACCTTAGGGGTTAAGTGCTCCACCTCCAGGAGCGGACACTTGAAATTTGACACTTTTACAGGCTCTGGTGCTCCTCCCCTTACCTTAACTAGCCTGGCACCAGGAGACTGCTTTCAGTTTGTTCCAAAGATAGCGAAGGAGAGTAATAAGAAAAAAACAACTCCCAACTTGAGAGAGAACCAGGCCATACGGCAACAATTTAACAATCAAAACTTTTTTTTTTAACTAATATAAGGGAGGGTTGTGCCTGGGTCCCCCTGGGGCTTCAGAGAAAAAGATTTTACAGGTAAGAACAAAATCTCTTTTTCTCTTTCAGCCAAGGGGGACCCAGGCACCTTAGGGGATGTCCCAAAGTCCCACCAGCACAGGATTGAGAATTTTAATGAAGCAAGTGCTGTCCTATTCATACCTTTTCGTTGTGGAAGTGTTGATGTGGAGCCTTCGGACGTGCACGGCAAGAGATCGGGGGAGATAGTGAGTGCCGGCGTCACCTGCTTGTTTGTTTGGACCCATAATGAAGTACCCCTTTCCCCCCCCTGATGGCGGCCCTGCATCAACCAAATACCAAAACCTATACAAAATAGGTTTATATGCAAAATGTTACAAAATTATGGGACATTAATATGGCCCAAAGTTGCATGTGTATGACCAGCTTTAGGTTTTGCATACAGTACTTGGTTACTTGGTTGTTTTCTCACAATAGTTATTACTTTGAACAATATATTATTGTTTCAAAACCGGAGCAGGCCATAATTTCAGTTTTCTTCCATAGCCCTGTTCAGCATATATAAAATACTTTTTCTTCATATAGAAGCGAGTTACTCTGAGCACAAACAATGTCTACATTGGGGTACTGAGGTTCTTGCTACATAATCCCTAGAGGACTACCTTTCCCCACACTCACCAGCTGTGTATTTAATTGAGAATATATTGTATGAGAATTGATAAGACAACGGTGTGTAAAACAGAGGCAATAATATGGCCTTTAAATTTTATATATCATTTCAGATATCACAGCAGTTTGTGATATTTCTTCTTCATTTGCAATAAAGAAATGGTCTTTAAATAGAATTTCTGAGGCCAATATTGCTAATGTAAGAATACAAATTACATATTGCAAATCCCATGGCTCTGAAATAGTTTAAGAGCAACAGACTTTCTTGCTGATGGCAGCTAATTAATGGCTTGCATAGAGTTCCTTTGGACTCAAAAGATTTATGTTCTTCCTATAGATACATATGTTCCCACAATCTAATGCAGCATTTTAATAATTCAAAATGCAAATAACACTGTCAGAAAAGAGCAAAAACGTTTAAAAGAGAAAAACTAAGTAGAAAGAAATTAACACTTTAAAAGGAGAAATAAACTCTTTATAAGTTTATTTTTATTAGCCAATTGTATGGTATTTCACATGCAAAGTGTTAAAGGGCATTGGTATTGCCCTAATCCAAAAATTTGCCTTGTTAAATCTTTATTTCTACTTGGCTTACAGAGCAGAACAGGAGGTAGGAGTGCTCTATCCTCTAACCTGAGCGTCGAGCTGTCAAAAGCTTTGTGTGCCATGGCTAAACAGCTCTCCTGCTCTTTCCCTACGACTTTGGTTCTGTCTCTTATCCCCCAGTCTGCCCCCCTTCCTCTCTAAAAGTGCCCATTCAGGGGTCAACAGCTGCAACCGATCAATTCTTTTAATCAGGAAGTAGTGATAAAAATGCAGGTTTTTGGAGGTGGGGGAGGTAAGTATGATTTTTTTATGTGGGGGTGGACATGTGTGACTACATTCAAGAAGGAGAATCAAAGCAGCAACTGCAATCACATTTATCTATAGGAAAAATATTTAAAGTTAAAAATATACAGGGTTATTCAATTAAAGTTCTTATCGTTAAAAATGGTGCTAATTTTGCCCCAACCAATCAGATGTTGGCTTTCAAATGTTACATAAGTTCTGATTGGTTGAGGAAAAATTAGAACCATTAGAACTTTTAATCAATCTCCCTGATAGATAATTACAAAAATATCTCATTACAAGGGGACTCATCTTAAATAAGAAACACAATTTACCTGAATTTAAGTGTAAAAGCACTGATTAGAATGGTAATATTTGCCCTTGTAAGTAATTTTCGACTAGAACTATACCAGTGTGAAATGTATTAAACCTATTAAGTAGCACAATAGACAACCTGATATCAGGGAACTTTCTTCACTTTTCTATACTATTGCCTTCTGTGGAGAAATTGTACAGAGGCCAAACAGGCTAAATTAGCAAGGTAAATTATTAACAGTAGAACCTACATTACCGTAGCCTTTTTATGTTTGGAAATCTCTCAAAAAATGCTTAAATAGCAGTTTCTTTTTTTGATAAAGAAAAAAATATACACATTTTTATAAGACATGATGAAACCCATTTAAACAATTAACATGACCACTTGATTTAATTGGAGAAAGAAGCTAAGTAAAGTTATTATTTTAAAATGCCAGGAAATGAAAACCCAGCATAAAGGCATGTACTGGTATTTTTGAGTGGGAGAACAAGATAGAAAGACTTATTGCCAAGTACAATAAGGATATTTCCAAGTCTGAGACACTTTATTTAAATTATGGAACTTTGTACTATTTCTCATGGTAATATAGCAATTAAACCTTACTCATTCAGTATTATCAAAGGATGTTGTTGTTCTTCAGTACAAATTACTAATGGATAGGCACACTCGCACACCTGCTTGTTTTCTCCAGTGCTGCTCCATTCAAACCCTATTCCAAAGTGCCGATCATCACTGCAGAACAAAAAGAGGAACCAGAATGCTACTTGGACGAACAGGTGATAAAAGGGGACAACCCCTATAGTTTATCCAGACATAAAGCATTCCAACGTTTCAGGGGGACGTAATCACCCTTCTTCAGGATACGGCTGGTGTCACGAACGCCAGTTCGCTGGGCACGTGATCTGACTAATTAATCGGTATTCGCTGCCACCACTTTAAGTTACGGCCTTAAAGACGCCCCAAAAACCCACTCTTGACTCTCTCTGACTATGCACACCCCTGTCCTGGCAGCTAAATGGTTAACACTTCACCATTCACTCCAGCAACTAACTGGTTAATTAGCATCAGTCCTTCACAAGCAGTCACAGAGTTAATTAGCATTTACACTGCACACTCCATTCACACACATATAAACTTATCAGAGGCTAACTGAGTTCTTTTAGAGCATCAAAGACAAAACTTATTAAATTTTAGATTTAATATTCCAAAAGGTGGACAGTGCATATAATACAAAAACAAAATAAAATGGTGTTATAATAAAATGACATACAATAAGTACAACAGTTATAGAAAATAAAAAGGATAAAACTATTCACAGACCCTACTCACTAGAAGAAGTCCTGTGTCCTGGGGCAGGATGAAACATTGGGTCCATACACACGTTTTTAGCATGTCCCCAAGTATGAACAACATTATCTTGGACTACATGGACTTTTAAACTATTTGTTGAACTACGCCCTCCACATGAGGTGGGAGTGTCCAGGAATGTCCAGATTTACGACTAGCCAAAAGCATTCATTCCCCCTCAGTTAGACCGATTCCATATAAATGTAGATGTGTACATTGTATTGGGATATTGATCACATATTCCTCTCCTGTATTAATTATCAATTCCTCCAATACCAAACATGACCTGTGTGTAATCCATATTTCCCCAGATATTAATATCTCACCTTGGCAAGGGAATAAGGGCTCCATGTTGGGTATCCTATTAATGGGCATATTATTATATTTACAAATATAACATTGGTTTCTGTCTTACACATTCCAATACCGAAATACAATTATTTTACATGTATGACTTGTCCTTAAAATGACCTCTTAGTACCCACCAGACCCCTAGCTGAAGAGAATTCCAGATGCACGGTTCGGCCCCACATTGTCTGAGAAAGGAGATCTGGTTCCATGCTTGACTAATCGTAATATAAACAATAGGACTGTTCCAGGTTGGAATGGAATGTTTATTGGTCCTAAGAACTAATAGGAATAGTTAACCCATTCTTACCAAGTCACTCTACACATTTTCCTGACACCTCCCTCTTTAAAATTGGCGCACGGGATGTGACTTACAGGTCACGTCCACTGCGTCCACTCTCAGGCGGCTCTGATTGGCGGGAAAGGCCATCTGCATTCCCGTGTTCACTCCCTTTCTTGTGCTGTATTGTAAAATCACACTGCTGAAGTATTAAGCTCCACCTTAGCAGTTTTCCGTTATCTCCAGACACCCTGTTTAACCAGCTCAGTGGATTGTGATCAGTTATCACTGTAAAGTTACGACCATAGAGATAGGGTTGTAACTTTTGCAATGCCCATACAATGGCTAAACACTCTTTTTCTACAGTGGCATAAGCTACTTCTCTGGGCAATAGCTTCCTACTCAGATAAAGTATAGGATGTTCTTCACCTTCTTTATTCACCTGACTCAGTACAGCCCCGAGGCCATAAGCAGAGGCATCTGTCTGTACTATAAACCTCTTTTTAAAATCAGGGGCCTGTAGGACAGGGGCAGTAGACAGCGCACTCTTGAGAGCCTTAAAAGACTGGTCACATTCCGGTGTCCAGAGTACCACCTTGGGTAATTTTTTCCTGGTTAAGTCTGTTAAGGGTTTTGCTAGGGAACTGTAATGGGGAATAAATTTCCTGTAATACCCCGCAGTTCCTAAAAATGACATCACATTCTTCTTGGTTTGTGGGATGGGCCAGGCTAAAATATCTTTTACTTTGTCGTGTTCGGGTTTTAAGTTGCCACCTCCTATGCAGTGCCCTAAATAGTGTACCTCGGTCATCCCTATTTGGCACTTGCTTGGCTTTATAGTCAGACCTGCAGCTCTGATCCGGTCTAGTACATGTGAGAGGTGAGACATGTGTTCCTCCCAAGTACTACTGAACACAGCAATATCGTCTAGGTAGGCGACTGCAAATTTACCCAGACCTTCCAACACCTCATTTACCATTCTCTGGAACGTAGCTGGAGCATTAGACATCCCAAAGGGGAGGACCGTAAACTCAAATAACCCAAAGGGGGTTATGAAGGCCGATTTCTCCTGTGCTGCGGTCGTCAGCGGAATCTGCCAATATCCTCGGCTTAGATCCATGATTGTTAGATAGTGAGCACTGGCTAACTGATCCAACAATTCATCAATCCTAGGCATAGGATATGCATCAAATACCGTGACAGCATTCAGCTTCCGATAGTCCACACAGAACCTGGTGGTTTGGTCTCGTTTGGGCACCAGAACCACAGGTGAGGCCCAAGCACTATGGGATTTTTTAATTACACCCAGTTCTAACATTTCCTCAATTTCTCTTTTAATATCAGCCTGTACCTCCAAGGACACTCTGTATGCTGACTGTCTAATAGGAGGATGATCCCCGGTGTTAACGTTATGGACTGCCAGGTGGGTCCTCCCTGGTTTTGCTGTAAAGGTTGGCTGATATGGCTTAAGCACTTCCACCAGTTCTGCTTTCTGCCTTCCCAATAATTGGGGGTTGATTTGTGTGTCTGCAAAGGACCCTGCTTCCTTTGTGCATGTGAGTAAATCAACCAGAGGGTCAGTCTCCCCCTCATTAGGCAGACTGCAAACGGGCATAGCGTAAGCAGCTCGTTCATGATGGGCCTTCATCATATTAACATGGAATACCTTTTGTCTCTGGCCCTGGTCTCCCATAGCCACCACATAATTTACATTGTTCAGTCGCTTTACAATAAGGTAAGGTCCCTCCCAAGCAGCCTGTAGCTTGTTTTGGCGCATTGGGAGTAAAACCCACACTTTCTGACCCACTTCGTAAACCCGTTCTCGGGCAGTGCGGTCATACCACTGCTTCTGCATTACCTGGGCCTGTTTTAGATTTTCTTGTGCTAAACCCATGAGAGTTTGTAGTTTTTCCTGAAAGTTAGTTACATAGTCGACCACCGAAATTTCCTCACCCACATTCTTCCCCTCCCAGGCCTCTCTGATTAGATCCAAAGGCCCACGTACCCTCCTCCCATATAGTAGTTCAAAAGGGGAGAATCCAGTGGACGCCTGGGGTACCTCTCTGTATGCAAACAGTAAATAGGGAAGATACCGTTCCCAATCTCTTCCTTGGGAATCCACAAACATTTTTAACATCTGTTTTAACGTGCCATTAAAGCGTTCACATAAACCATTAGTTTGGGGATGATATGGGCTGCTAACCAGGTGTTCCACTTGCACCTTCTTACACAAGCTCTGCATTAAATTTGACATGAATTGGGTACCATGGTCTGTGAGCATTTCCCGTGGGAAACCCACCCGTGAGAATATGGTCAGCAAGGCATCTGCAACCTTGTCTGCCCGTATGGAAGATAACGGTATAGCTTCTGGATATCGGGTGGCATAGTCTACCACAGTCAGGATGAACCTTTTTCCCGAACTACTGGGTATGGCTAAAGGCCCGATGATATCCACAGCTACCCTCTGAAATGGCTCATCAATAGTAGGAAGGGGAATGAGTGGAGCTTTGCTAACATCCCCAGATTTACCTACACGCTGGCAAGTGATACATGATCGGCAATAATTAGCAATGTCAGTACCCATATTAGGCCAATAGAACCTGTGACTTAAACGGCCTTTAGTCTTGTGTATCCCTAAATGGCCAGCTAAGGGTATCTCATGTGCTACCCTTAACAGTTGATCTCTGTATTGTGCAGGTACAATCAACTGTCTCTCTGATACCCCTGGTTCAGATGGAAACACCTCTTTATACAGTTTATTGTTCTCCCAATAAACTTTTTCCTTATCCGTCTCAGTGGGTGGTTGGTCTGCCTGCATCCGCAACCCCTCTAGGCTAGCATCCGCTTTCAGAGCAGCCTCAAACTCATTGGAATCAGCTGTGGATGTAGGACCAACTGAGAAAGTAACCATTGGTAAAGGCTTAGCAACCCCTGGGGCCACTGTGTCAGAGCAAGGGGAACTTAGTGTGGTTGAGTCTTCCCCTGGCTCTGCCAACAAGGACCTAGCACTTGCACTTCTTGTTACAATTGCAACGGAAAGATTATCGTTAATCCCAGTATCAATTACATTCTTAACACTGTTAACTGGTACATTAGATACATTTGTTACTGGTGTAATAGAAGGACACATTTCCACATTCAGATTCTCATTAACTAAATCAGAGTCATTGTAAAGTACCTTTAAATTATTAGAGTCCTCCAGTGGGAGAATAGATTCCTTGGAAGCAGTTACAGGCACATATTGGGATACCAGCCTCCCTAGGTCAGTACCCAGCAACACATTAGTCGGAATGGCATCCGATACCCCCACTTCCCTCACTCCACTTCCTGCTCCCCAGTCAAGAAATACCCGGGCCAAGGGTACAGCAGGACTGATACCTCCAATCCCTGAGACAGTCATGGTCTTCCCTGGAATAAAATTGTCAGATTCTACCAGTTCTGGGCGAACCAAAGTAACTTCAGCCCCAGTGTCCCTAAGGCCAATAGTAAGTTTGTTACCCACAGTAACAGGTTGAAGGTTATCTGTGTTGTTTCTGGCACTACCAGCAGCAATTAGAACAGCAGGGGATGAGTGGGATGCTCTAGGGGAAAAGTTAGGTTTCCTTTTCTCAGGACAGGTGACACTAACATGACCCAATGACCAAGTGGCGGCCTTGCAAATCTGATCAATGGAAGCCCCGCGCCGAGCCGCCCATGAAGCACCAAGCTGCAACCCGCAAGGGAGGAGCAGCCTTAGCTTCCGCATAACAGCGTAAGATCAGATTCCGGATCCATCTAGCCAGGGTCTGCGAAGATGCTCTGGATCCCCTGAGAGGACCCGCTAAGAGAATGAATAGGGCCCTAGTGGAACGAAAACATTCCGTCCTTGACACATAAATCCTAAGAGCTCTAACCACATCCAAGGAGTGCAGACGCCTTTCCTTGGGCGATGATGGTCGTGGAAACAACGCCGGAACGACGATGTCCTGATTGAGATGAAAGGAAGTTACGACCTTAGGTAAGAAAGCCAGATGAGGTCGAAGAACTGCTTTATCCTTGTGAAAAGATAACGAGGATGGATCCACTGATAGAGCCGCTAATTCGGATGTCCTCCGAATAGAAGAAACTGCAAGCAAAAACAGAGTTTTCCATGACAGCAAAGATAACAGCACAGATGACAACGGTTCTAACGGAGGGCCCTGCAGCACTCTGAGTACCAGAGACAGGTCCCAAGGCTGAACGGACTGTTTACAAGGGGGGCGCAGATGAGTTATCCCTTGCAAGAACGTCTGAACATCCTTACGCACGGCCAACTTTCGATGAAAGAAGATTGAGAGGGCTGAGATTTGCACTTTGAGGGCACTGAGAGAAAGCCCTTTGTTTAGTCCCGACTGAAGGAACCTCAGTAGCTGGGACATCACGAAAGTATGGGATGAAAAACCCCTAGAGGTTGCCCATGATACATACCTTTGCCATATACGATGGTAAATTTTAGAAGAAGACGGCTTTCGCGCTGCTAACATGGTCGGAATGACTGACGACGGAATACCTCTCTTCTTCAGGATGGCAGATTCAACGGCCATGGCATCAAATTGAGACGCTTGAGATCCGGGTGGAATAGAGGTCCTTGAGAAAGTAGGTCCCGTAGTAGAGGTAGAGGCCACAGATCTTCCACTGACATCTTTAGCAGGTCCGAGAACCAAGACCTTCTTGGCCACTTGGGAGCATTGAATATCGTCGGTGTCTTTTCGAGTCTGATCTTTTTTAGGACCCGAGGGATCATGGCTATGGGAGGAAAGACATACACCAGGCGGAATGACCACGGAACCACCAATGCGTCCACTAGGTACGCCTGAGGATCCCGAAACCTTGAACAAAAACGACGGACCTTGCGGTTGTGTCGAGACGCCATCATGTCTATTTCCGGGACCCCCCACCGAACAGTGAGTGCCCCGAAAACCTCCTGATGTAGGGACCACTCCCCTGGGTCTATCGAGTTCCGACTGAGGAAATCCGCTTCCACATTCAGGACCCCTGGGATGAAGTTCGCAGATATGGCTGGGACGTTGCGTTCTGCCCACGAGAGCTTCCTCCATGGCCATGTCGCTTCTCGTCCCCCCTTGGTGATTGATATACACCACCGCCGTGGCGTTGTCTGACTGAATCTTGATAAATTTGTTTGCTAGGGAACCGGTCCAATGGGAGAGCGCCAGAAAAAATGGCCCGAAGTTCCAACACATTGATTGGTAGAAGAGCTTCGTCCCGGGACCAAGTACCCTGAGCAGTCTGAGACCCCAGGACCGCTTCCCACCCCAAGAGACTTGCGTCCGTGGAGAGGACTGTCCAGAGGGGAAGGCAAAGAGAGTTTCCTCTTTGGAGATTGGCGTCCTCCGTCCACCAGGTTAGAGAGCGTCTGACCGATGCTGGAAGACAAATCTTGGAAAACCTGTTCCAGGCTGCCAGCAAGTGGCATTGGAGAGGCCGTAAGTGGAACATCGCGTAAGGGACTGCTTCGACAGTGGAGACCATCTTCCCGACTAGTCTCATGGCTTGGCGAAGGGAGATCAGGGGATCGAAGATTGCTTGTCGGACTAGGTGTTTGAGGTTCTCCCCTTTCTCCGGTGGGAGATTTTCTGATGGAAAGAATCGAAACACATTCTCAAAAATGTCATGCGCGGACTGGGGAGCAGGGATGATTTGTGGAAGTTGACTATCCACCCGAAGAAGGTTAGGATCTGTATGCACAGATCGACATGAAAAGAAGGAGCTTTGAGCAAAAGATCGTCTAGATATGGAATAATGAAAATGCCCTGGAGACGAATGTAAGCTGCTTGGCACGCCATTACTTTGGTAAATACGCGGGGAGCCGAGGATAGACCGAAGGGCAGGGCTGTGAATTGGTAGTGAGACTTTCCGATGGCGAATTTGAGGAATCGCTGGTGACCCCGCCATATTGGAACATGTAGATATGCGTCTTGAATATCTAGAGACGCCAAAAAATCCCCTGGTTCTATTGCCAATATGACGGAACAGAGAGACTCCATCTTGAAGTGAGACTGTTTGACATAAAGATTGAGTTCTTTCAAGTCCAAAACCAGGCGGAAAGAGCTGTCCTTTTTTGGGACCAGAAACAGGTTGGAGTAAAAACCTCGAAACCTGTGGCCGGGCTGAACTGGTACTATCACGTTGGTCAAGAGGAGGGATTTTATGGCGTTTTGCAGGGCGCTGCGTTTGAGAGGAGATCTGGGAAGATTGGAGGGAAAGAAGTGGTTGGGAGGGGGGGATGAAAACTATGTGATATCCTTGAGATATGACATTTAGGCTCCATGCGTCCGTGGACGCACAATTCCATACCTCTCTGAAAAAACTTAGATGACCTCCCAACCGGTTCTTAGGAGGGTAGCCAGGAAGATTTGGGCTTGGTGCCCGCAGGTCGGAACGCGCCTCGTTTGGCAGGCCAGGAAGGCCGAGAGGAAGTACCTCGTCGTGGAGGGTTGGTCTCAAAAGAGGGTCTTGTGGAAGTCCGAAAGCGACGAAAGGATGAATTTCTGTGGAAAGATGGAAACATACAAGGTCTGTTTTGAGGGAGAAAAGAACTTTTCCCTCGTGTAGCTTGAGAAGGGGAGACTAGTAAGGGCCCTTTTTGAAGCATGGTCAGCCGCCCATGCTTTTAGCCACAGGATTCTACGTGTTACTGTTACTGACGCTGAAGCCCTGGCAATGACTTTACTCGACTCCAGAGCCGCGTCTCCAATGTATACTGCGGCGTCAGATAAATCCTGTATGGTGTCCAACAGGTAAGCTTTGGCCGGATCAGATCCGATTTAATGGTATAGGTGACTAAGCCACACTTCCATGGCTTTAGCTACCCAGGCTGAAGCAAAAGTGGAACGCAGTGCGGCCCCCGAAGCTGCAAAGGAAATTTTAATAAAAGAATACGGCGGTCGTTTTGATCCTTAAATGTTGCTGCTTCTGAGAGAGGGATAGTCGTGGCCCTAGAGAGACGGGCTACCAGGGGATTGACCGTGGGAGTGGTAGACAATCTGTCAACATCATTCTTGGGAAAAGGAAACAAAGTTAAATTGCCTGGAAAAGGAAAGGCGGCGTTCCGGACAAGACCATTCCTGGAGGAGTATTTTGTCTAATTGGTCACATGGAAAGTGTGCTGAGGATTTTTTAACTCGGGAGAATAGTGCTTTTGATGGGTCTTCCTGGGACTCAGAGTCCTGAATGTTTAAAGCAGAAAGCACTGACCTTATTAGCGAAACGTAATTTGAGACTCCTGTTCAGGAGCTTCGAACTCTCTCTCACCGTCCTCTGGTACATCGTCGTCCTCCAGAGTTGCGTCCTCGACCGAGAAGGTGGTCGGTCCCAGTGAGGTAGTTGGTCTGCACTCCCTGTCTGAAGTCACTAGCTGTCCAGATTTGAGGGCCTGTGTGATGGAAGCAGACAAAGAAGACACAGAAGAGGCTAGGGACTTAGCGCATGCCGGTTCACACTTATGAGAGAGTCCCTGAGGGTTAGCGTCTAGAGCAGACCCTGCAGACGAATTTTTAAGTGAATCCAAAGATTCACGAATTGATCTTGCCCATGCGGGCTCCTGATCAACTGGGCTTGCGGGGGCAAAGGCTTCCTGTGTGACTGAACACGAGTCACACCTGGACCCTGACAGGCCCGAAGGCAGTTTAGCTTGACATATTGCGCACACATAAGAGGTAGCCACAGTACTTTTACTTCCCTTCTGGTGGGACGGGAGCGACCCCTTGCTGGCCATGAGTAGTAGAAAGAGAATATAACAGAGAAAATAACAATCAGATATAAAAGGAAAGCAAATAGAATAAAGCAATCTGTCCTGAGGAGAGACTATGCTAGCCGGGGAGTAGAGCAAAAGTCCGTACAGAACTCGTTACTATAAGATGCCAGACCTAGGAAACGGACCCCCCCCAAAGGTGCCTGGGTCTGTCGGAACGCAGGCAAATTGTTCGGCCAAAACGGAAGTTGTCCTGAGAAGAGGCAGAGAGCCGCGAGGTCCGTAGATCAGACACAGAGAAGAGGAAACCGGAAGTCCCGCCCCCGCGCGCAAAGCCAACAGGGGAAGCTCCCGCCCGAAAAGGACCCCGTCTTACCTGGATAGGTGTCCATAGTAGTGCCTGGCCAAAAGATATATGGGAAAGCTGTGTGAAGGAGAGCTTGCCGAATGTTGGGGGGCTGAATACAAGATCAGTTTGTGACCTGTCAGCACTTTTGTCCCATCCACCTGTCCTTTTGGCATTCCTCAGCCATCTGGTGTGGGATCGCTAGGAGTCGGTATAGCCCACTGCTGCGAGATATTATAGCGGTTGCTAGGAGTGGGATAGAGACCCACTGCTGCGCGTTGAAATCCTGGGAAATAGGTGGAAGGTAAGAGACCTCCAGCTAATCCCTGCTGAAAATTTTCTTGATTGAAGTAGTGGTCCAACTCCTGAGCGGACACTTGAAAAACTGAAAGCAGTCTCCTGGTGCCAGGCTAGTTAAGGTAAGGGAGGAGCACCAGAGCCTGTAAAAGTGTCAAATTTCAAGTGTCCGCTCCTGGAGGTGGAGCACTTAACCCCTAAGGTGCCTGGGTCCCCCTTGGCTGAAAGAGAAAAAACGATTTTAAGTGCAAGTTCTATCTCCAGTTACTTGCCCCCCCTCCTATCAATCATTCTCCTGACCCTGCATGTCACACACAGTCTAATCAGCTATAAAAGATGACTTTTGGAACATATATTGTTTAAATCATAATCCACATGTAAGAGGCAAGATGCAGCCACAAACCATAAATTCTAGCTCCATTCAAGCAGATTACTGGATGCACTGTTTGTGGAGGAGTTATTCTGTAAGTCCTGAAAATGAAGCATGCTGATTGGCTGCCAATCAATGTAAGGAGGAGGGGAATGTGCTTGTGGTGATGTCATTCCCCTCCTAGTCAGTGAAAAGGGGGGACTGAACAGGAATGGAATGGCAGTTACACAGAGATTACAGACGTCAGGGTAAGAGCTTTAAACTTATTTTTAAAGGCTCTTTCTTTTAAACAATGTTTTTTTAGAGACTGGACTTGCCCTTCAACATTCTGTTTACTTTAGAATAATGGACTTCAAATTGCTTGAAAATTGCATTCTAACCCTTCCAAGAATAATGAGCAGCAACAACTACTGAATACCAAAACGCCTGTTTCATAGTGGTGGTAACATTAGATGTTCAATTAATGAAGTCCATTTGATCAGCAACATCGGGTTGCTACTTACGCTCAATTTCTATGGAAGCAGTAAGGGTGTACTTAACAGTATATTATAGTATAAAACTTCACTTTTAATTTAAAACTCTATACAATTCTGTTTTGCAGTAGAATAGATCACGTGTCAAAACATGCTGTGGCTCACAGCTTCTACCCTAGGCAGTTCTCCAACTCTCCTATGTCACACCTATGTTAGAGGGAAGTTGGAGTGGAAGAACTAGTAAAAAAAATGCCACCTATTAGCCTAAGCAACAACTACTGTGTTCCTTCTTGGCACTGAGTTAACACCTGAATACTGCTGACCAGAAAACTATCAAAATGTATTTTTTAGTGGTAGTCACACTTGCGGATAATCAATTATCATATTCCACCAGTCACCCTATTCCCTAACGATCATCCAAGTGACAATAAAGATGGGTACACACGGACAGATTTTCGTCCCGACAAACTGTTCACCATTAGGGAGTGATCGGCCATGACTAATCTCTATCCACCGAGGCAAAAGTCACTGTGGCAAACAGTTCGCCGCTACTGATCCTGCGGTCCATAGGAAACCAACAGGTCAAATCGCCCTGTTTGTCCAATCCTGGCGAATGACCTGGCAAAAGCCCTGCAGATTTTGCATCACAACCGATCAATACACAGAGAAATCTGCTTGTGTGTACTCAGCCTTACTGCAGTGGGGTTGTCATACTTTTTGTTATTTTATTGCAATCACTTTGCAACCAGTTCAGCCTTGTTAATTGTATTTATTAAATGTGTCCCTATAAAACCAAGTGATCTGGCAACCCAAATAATGTACATATAAAATATACATGCTAAAAGGCTGGTTGGTATTTAAATTAGTAGCATGATGCAGACTGCCCTGGTTATAGTCTACCATTTATCATTTAATAAACTGCTAACATAGCCTTGGAATATGTTCAGGCTATATCTCTTTCACAATCTCCACAATATTGCTTTTAATCTACCAGTCTCCTAGTTTTCCCTTTCAATCTGCCCAAATCTAAAAATTGCTTTAAAGGACATGTAAACTGAGGAAAATCATTTTTATCTAATCACACAGTAATTAGGATTAATTTCCAACAATCTTAAATCTGCTTTTTATTTTTCTCCTCTGATCTTCCTATCCCTTGTTTTTTTTTAGCTCTGTGAGTTTTACTATTTAAAGAGGGCAGGACACAGCTAGTCAATTAAGGAATATCAATCACCCAGCCCCTCCCAGACACACTACATGTAGAAACTATCCATTCTATAAAATTAAAGCTTATTTCAATATTTTCTTTAGTCTGAAATATGAGCAAGGAACAAGCTTAAACAAAGGGCATCTTACCATAAATCACATCGTTGTCAGATTCACCTTCCCCCGTGTGAAGGGGAAAGAAACCTTCCCCCGTGTGAAGGGGAAAGAAACCTTCCCCCGTGTGAAGGGGAAAGAAACCTTCCCCCGTGTGAAGTGTGAATAATGTTTGTTTATATGGGGAAATGTATGTTATAATCAATATATTTGTATATAATTCTCTAATTTCTTATGTTTTGGTCTGTATTATTGTATGTGATTATCTCTTAAATGTATTATTTTCTGTCTGCACAAGATATTGTGTGTATTTGGTTAATGTGGATACTAACAGGTAACTTGATTATGTATAGTTAGCAGAATGAAAGGACATCCTGTGGTCCAAGTCTGTATTTCCCAGGTGCAACACCCGACTGTGGGGGGTAATTGGCAACCCTGGAATCCATATATACATATATCAGGATTCATATCTCTTTCGGTGACCATAATTTATGTTAACTGTTTTTAAAAGTGGACTCAGGAGCAAAAGCCGTTACATGGAAACACCCATGGTCTAATTTGTGGGGAACACAACAGAGACACTTTTGTTTGGTTTATGGATCAATACGCAAAAGCAATATTGAATATGGTATGTACAAATCCGTCTAACTGACCTAGATGCAGATTTATGAGTTGGCGTGCTATGGAGCGTTAACCCGTCGCAATACGGGATTTGGCAGGGATAGCCACCTCGTGGGTGTGTCAGGGATACCACCTGGAGTGCCCTACATCCTCTTGCTCAACCCACCCCTTTCTCTGATTGCGTGTGGTGATCTGGTTACACCCCTGTCCAGGGGTATAAAACTGGCTCTGAAACCCAAATAGCTAGCTCTCCATTACAATCTAATATTGGACTTATAAGAGTTATTTTGAGGGCTGGTAACTCTGGACTCCATCTTACACAGATCTACTTCCTCCATTTCATCCTGGAACATTAAGGACTGAAACTAAGTATTCTTTCACGTTTTCATCCCAATTTGTTTTACTGTTTCTTGTGTTGTGTTTTGTCCGTTAAATTTTTCTGTAGTTGTTTGCACTGTTTTTGTTTATAGTAAACGATATTTTAATCGTCAGCAGAATCTCTGATTGCTTGAATTAGAACTAAGGAACTCTGCTGCTGAGACCCTACGTTTTTACCAGTATACTATATTCGATTGTATTCTGTTATATTCCTACCTGTAGGTGGTTGCGAAATAAGTCATCATTATTAGTTTTATTGTACAGCTGTGCATGCTGGGTAGGTTGGTGTACTGTTTAAACACACCTGGTGGCAGTTACCGATGGTTCATGTTAAATATATATTAGTGACGGGCAACTCTCAGTCGGGTATTGGGGTTTTCACAGTGAGTTAAGCGTACTCAGAGCGCCCCTGGGCTGAGGGTTGTAGTGTCCCCATCACAAAGGGGAATGAAACCTTCCCTATGTGAAAGGTAAATGAATCCTTTAGAGCAGATTAATCTGGCTTCACATGTTTGCAATATCAATCAAAGCACCAATGATCCTGACACTGGTAAAAAGAGCTGTCAAATCCAATTGGAGTAGACTGCTTCATATGTGAGGCAGTAATAATAGAAAATTTACGGTTTACACATAACAGGGAAAAAAACAAGGCAAAAGATGACTTTGAAAGTAGGAGAAAGATATAAGATGGGAGAAAAACAAGTGCATATGTTCTTTAAGCTAGAATATTGCATACCTATGAATCTCAGGGCTCCTTGAACAGCTTGCAATGTTTTCAGTGCCTTTAGGACAGTCAGTAAATCTCTCATTAAGAGTTTTTCCGCAACCTTTGAAGTAATGATCTGTTGGTTGTAGAGGAGAAACACTGGCAAATTAGTTTTGCTACTAATACTACTACCACAGTTTTTTTAAAAAAAAAAATCAAAATAGTCAAACCTACTGAAAAATGAAAAAATAAAGGTTCAATAGCAAAAAACACTTAAAAATCCATCATGTCTTTTACAGTGTACAGCTGTCAAAAAAAAAAAAAAAAAGGGGTCAAACCTCCATCTGGTAAAAAAAGAGTTACGCAAGCGATAAACAAATGCTTAATTTAAAGGAAGATTCCAGTATGCAACAAACACTCTTTAAGTATACAATATCTGTTGTAATTAATTAGAGCAACTGGACTATAGAACAGATATACCATGACCTGGATACCTGGATGAATGAGAACCTTCACAAGCTTAAGTATACAATGTTTGTCATTTTACAGAGTTTTAAAAAATAGAATGGGATGTCTGAATGAAATTCTTCATAAAATAATGCCTCGTTTTTAACAACATATCAGTCCGATTAGCAAACATAGGTCCAACAAATTATTAATAAGCAACATTTTATTTGTTTTAACCCACAAGTCATTTATAAAGAAAAGCATGCCATTGCTATTTATGGCACTTCAATATTATAATATCAAACATTTCTATCTCTTTACCCATGCAAAGTTACAGTACACAAGATGTTCTATGTGGTACTATTTACCTTTAAAGGGCATATCCACCCATAAAGCAAAAAAAGGTTACTTCCACCTAACCCCAACTGCTATTTTTAGCACTTTATTACATACATTTCTATCCAGATAGTTAATAAGAATTGCCCCAATTTTCTCCCTTTCAGGCCCTTTTTTCCCATGCTCAATGAGCTATTAATAGCTTGAGCATGTGGCAGAGAAAAGAGCAATCAATTCTTTGCTGTAATGTCAGCAGTCACAGCTTTGATGACTGCATGGATGGAGGAGCCTGCTTCATCTGCCAGAATGGGGCAATAATTATACTTAAATATCTTGTTATTAATAGATCTAATAATGTGCTTAATAAATTGGTTGATAACTGATAAATGACAAGTTTTTTTGTTTTAAATTCAGGTAAAGAATACTAAAACTCCATTATGAATAGTTACAGATTAATCATCTCCTATAAAGAAATGCCTTCTATATTTACAGACCATGATTTGCTTCAAAAACTTCTCTATTCCCAAAGAACTAATAAATCACTGTTGAAGGAGAGGTATTTATAAAAATCACTCCGCATTATTTCATATCAAGGATCAAAGGCAATTTGAACAAAAGAATTAAAGGGAGAGTTCAGTGGAAATTAGCAATATTTGTTAAATTGTTAGTTTGTGTAATGCATACTTAGGTATTCTACATATTCTCTTCTATTTTGAAAAATCAGTTGATTTCATACCCTTTGCTGTTCCCTGCTGTTGACATTAGTGAGCTGTCATTTCAGGTTCTAACGGTCCTTCTTCCCAGGATGCACCACATCCTTGGAATGTTCCGGACAGTAATTTCAACTGATTGGCTGTTGGATGGGTCAAAGATGCTCAGACCTCTACTGAGCAACTGAATCAACCCAGCGACTGGGTTAAGGGCAAGACCATAACTTTCTCTACTAGGGGTCCTGCAAACAGGAAGTCAGCATTTCGGTTTTATTTATTTATACACAGACAAAATACTAAAATTGGCAGATTAAGGTCTTCAGGATGAAAAAATACTGCTCTTTTTTCTGAAAAGTATATGTATTTGCACTAAACTTCCTCTTTAAGGTCTTACAGAGCCACTTCTCCAGAGCTAAGAATTTACAAGTTCACGATAAATTTGTTTAGGCAAACAGATCTCTTAAGGTTTCCTCCAGCTGACATGAGAACCCACACAATAATAACACTTTTCCAATGGTGATTCCTCTTAAAAGCCAGAAACTTCAATGGTGCAGGTCAACTGCCTTATGTTTGGTTAAGTTGAACAATGCTTCTGTACTCAAACTACTCAATCTGCTGACTTATCACAGCAGAAGCCAGCATGGTGATTTGCTCTGTAAAGTGACCATAACTTTAATTGTCGGCTCCTGCAGTGAGATGCTCATGGAACACAATGTGCCAGCAGCCTTTGGCTTTAGATCTATTTTTAAAACAAATGAAGTGTCAAACATTAAAGGTTTTTCATGCTTTGAATTACCTAAGATTTTACCATTTCCAGAATTCTTCTCTTACCTTTATATTGTCTGCTACCTAATCAATGTAGCTGTATTTAGGATTAACTACATGAAACAACTTTTAGCCTAAGCGAGTGCCACACGGTGCAGGGGTTATTTGTTGCAATACATGCAACTCTATAAATACTAATAAAATTAGTATTACAAATGCAGTTTTTTTGTTAATACAAAGATGACATCGGCATAATTATCTGTTATCTGTACAAAAACTTACACAAAAGCAGATGCTTGCCTCAGTATTTCAAATGAGTAACTAGGGTTTAAAGATTTATGGAGCATACCAATTCAGTAGCAAGCAACATGGCTGGTTCCACTAATAAATAGAATGGAATATACACCAATCCGCCATACCATATTGATCACTGAGCCTACTATTTTTCTGCCAAAACAGCCATTATCTGTTTAGATGTAAAATCAATTACACCTCTAAGACTTAAAGGGTCACTATACTCACTCAAGCAACATAATCTGAAACTACAATTTGAGAGGAGTAAAATGCTCCTAATTGTACCTTTACATTTAGACTTGACTTACATAATTGTACATTTAGACTTGACACCCTGTCCAGTCTGCAGTTATGCATCCGAATACATAGATATTAATGCACTTTCATTTAATCAATATTTGTCCCAATAAAACATGGCAACTCCTGATCCATTTGCCAATTCATCAGTGCAGACTAAAATCATAATTGAAGAATTGCAGTTTTGGAGACTGAAAGTTGTCATACAGATTTGGCCCCTGCCAAGGTCCCTTAAAATCAACTTTATTTTTTTTTTATTCCAACAAATCAACTTTTAGAACAAAATGTTCACTTGCTGCCTTATACATCCCACTAATTTGGTGCTAATTTTGCCCCAACCAATCAGATCTTATTTAACATTTGAAAGCTAACATCTGATTGGTTGGGGCAAAATTAGCACCATTTTAAACAATAAGACCTTTTATTGAATAACCCTGTTAGTTTATAGTATGCTATATTATGCATAGCAAGTTATTCCACATATTGTCTTCCATTTTGAAAAATCAGTTCAGTTATTACCCCTTGCTAGTCCCAGCTATTTACATTAGTGAGCTGAAATCGATCCTTCTTCCCAGTATGCACACTACCGTGGAATGTTCTTAACAGTAATTTATACTGATTGGCCGTTGGATAGGTCAAACATGCTCAGACTCTACTGAGCAATTGAATCAACAGAGGCTCTGGGTCAAGGGCAAGACCATAACGGACAAAACAAGAAGCCAGTGTGTTTCAGGAGCATTTATTTATACGCAGACAAAATACTGAATGGGCAGGTTAAGGTCATTAGGATAGAAAAATACAGATCTTTTTTTTCTTAAAGGGCAACTAAAGCCACAGAACAAAACTGAACCAGAAGTCAGGACACCTTGATATAAAACCAGTAATCGGTGTCTTACCTCTCATTTTGATACAGGCGCTGGGAAATTTACCTAAATAACATATGGTTTGTGCTTTACTTCTCAGCATTCTAGTATCAGACAGTTTGGTCAACAACCATTATGTTCTGTACATGCGCAGTCCTTTGCTATGGCACAAACTTGTTACAGTTGGTCACACCCATTAATATCTAGCCAATCCTTTTACAGGACAGATAAAGCAAGGAAGCATGTGACTGAGGCCAGGAGGTGTGGTCTGACACTGCACATACACACAGATACTTCATCCAGTTCTTAACAGGCTTTGATTTACTTTAACAGAGTTTACTAAAGTGGCATTTTATAGTTTATTGGTGTTTTTAGGGGGGTTGTTTTCAGATTCTGGAGTATAAAAAATTGGGTTTAGTTCTCCTTTAAAAATGTATTTGCACTGAACTTCCACTTTAAGGCATTCAAAGTTATGATATGCTAATGGTAAAGAAACCATGAGTATCCATCATATATTTTACTACAGGAATACAAGTAATACAGATAGCATTAACACAAAAATATTAGAACATAAAATAAGGCTTTGAGTAATTACTTCACATGCAGTGTGGAAATTCTATTCAGACAATTGTTTTTATACCTTGTTAACCACAATCAACCTAGTTGCTAATTTGAGAACAATAAAAACAGAAATTCTACCATATCTGTGCATTTTGCCTAGGATAGAAACATTGTCTGGCTGATCAGCAGCCAGCTGATCAAATGTGGATTACAATAATTATCAGTAGCTCATAAAAACAGTTTTGGCCAGAATTAACATTTATTTTAAATCAGACAGCACCAGACCCATATTACCACGTAGATTACCCATGCATCATAGGTCGGGTTAATATTTTAACTGAGTGGATGTATGCCTTTATGCAACCTTGACTCTAATGAGAATACTCAAATATTCGGTTCAACACATCAAAATGTGTTGTAATGTATGAGGGAAGAAAAAATTTGAGCCATGAAATGTGAAGCATGTTCCTCACTTTAAAAAACAGTCAACATACAACTATATCCACTTACCGCCCAGCATCCAGCACATGCCTCAAAACCAAGCAATACACCTTGAAAGAGCCACTACAAGAGTAGGGGCTTCAAGAACAATTTCCATCATACCCAGGAATTTGTGGAGCTAGTAATTCAGATATAGGCCTTTTGAGTCAGGAAGATTTTGCATGTTTTTTGCATCATCAACAGTATATTTTTATAGTCAGATATGGTTTTGCCATTTCAAAAAATATTCCAGGACCTAGTCATAACAAAAAAGAAATCAAAACTCTGCAATTCCGTCTTGATTGGCTTTTGTAAGACACTGACAATTATTTCGAAGACCCCCATAAAATTTCTTTATCCAACATGTAGTGACTGACTTAAAAAGACCACTAAACTAGTTTCATCAAACATCCCCCCCCCCCCCCCCCACCAAATACATAGCTAGCATATTCTTAAATACAGTTAAAATTTACAAATAACATTTAGGGAAATTTGTTTAAAAGGTATACCCCAGAGATCTAGATTGGGAGCTGATCACTCAATTTATATACTTATATTATCATGCAGTAATCTAACTTTGCAGAGATAAATATACTATCAAGTGTCCTTTATATAATTAAAGTAATAATAAATTAGTTTTAGTGTGTGTGTGCAAGCCAGTTATTTTTTTATCAGGAGGAATATCTATCTTCACAGACCTGGTGGAATAGAATAAGTATTACAGTTTTGGGACGATGCACCAACATGTCTGTGGTAATTTTGGAGAGGGTGGGGATGAACTTTCATTTTAAAAAATTGTACCCAAAACTAACAGGACTACTTCTACTGGCATAAAGTAGCCAGGCAAGCCAAGCGTCAAACATTTTGGAAGACGCCTTTATATATATCTACTAGAGATGGATTAGAACTTGAACATGAGTTCGGATCAAACTTTTATAGTTTGAACAAACCCAAACTTTTCAGATTTCGAACTTTCGCGAATTTTCGAAAATTCGATTTCCAATATTTCTAGTATCTGTCTCTGAATTAAAATAGCAATGGAAACTTACTTTACATGGCTCTGGGGAACACGTACAAACATCCAGAACTTGAAATAAAGTCACTGAACTTCCCCTTTAATCTTTTTTTGTAATCTGCATCATATTTGCAACAAAGAGCAGTGTTTCTCCATTTCTGCCCATTCGGCATATTGTTTGTGTAACATTCCAAGTTACTGTGCATTTTGGGAGGAAGAAGGACCGTTACAGAACCTGAAATGTCAACTCAGTAATGTTAACAGCAGGAAATAGCATTGTTATAAATTCAACTGATGGATGAGAATATTTAGGTATGCATAATATAAACCAAGAATTTTTAAAAATAATGATATTTTCCACTGAACTTTCCCTTTAAAGACAGATTTTTTAAAGCTCTTTTTTTGTGGTATCCAACTAGGAATCAATTTTACTTCATGCTGGGCATGATTCCTCTTGTATTATAATGAGCAACCCTTTAAGAGATTCAGAGGCAGATTCTAGAAGTACCCAAATTTTCTGGATAATTATTGAATGCGGAAGCTAGAAACTAGAGCGCGTGTGAAGATAGTGACTTTATTTCAAGTTCTGGATGTTTGTATATATTTCCCAGACCATATCTCACTTCCCAGAGCCACATGCAGTAAGCTACCATTGCTATTTTAACCATATTTTAGCCAAACTTTTCGAACTATTTGCCCCAATGACATTAATGGGTCTGTTTTCGAACTTTCAAAATCGAACTGAACTTTAGGAAGCTTGGCCATCTCTCTAATGACTACAAATTACACAAACAGAAATATAAACAACAAATTTGTCTGTATCTACCAATTGGATTGTTACTGTTTTATTAGTTGCTCAGCATTTTAAGCCAGTTCTATATAATACACTGTGCCTGCAGCTTTACATAAAGAAGACATCCTTTTAGGAGCAGTTATTGTTATTGGAAAACAGCTACATTTAGTTACAAAACTTGGTTTCTTTTATTACGTTAGCTTCTATATGTCTGCTGCATGAAAGCTGTGATAGCCATTTCCAAACTCCTAGAAAATGTATAGGTATATGTGTTATTTCCCTTTAAACATTTCTCTCATCCCCCAAACTGACGGGTACTATTTATAAATGTCACCGTCCATGAGTGGTGCCTGGAATTCAGTAATCAGATTAAAATTGATCTAGAAGAATAGTACCATTCCCCTCAGTCCCATCAGAAGGTAAAGGGAAAAATATGTATTATATTTTTTTGTGTGACGCACATGGTTGTCCTTGGTTTCCGTCACAATTCCTTTTTCCCAATGCAATAAATAGAGATGGAAACGATCCCCTCCAGATCCTGCATGCATTCATCAGAAAACAAATCACAACGGTGTTGACTGTGGAACAGGACTCGGCAATTGACATTTAAATTGCAGCCTCCTTGTCAGAAAAACATACATCGCACACAGTGGGACCTAGCCCTGTCAAAGTTAACAATTTAACCACTTCATCTACTTTAAATGTTGCTGTATCTGGCACAGCTGTGTTTTTTAGAGGAACAAGAAATAACTATATAACATACACGTTACAAAAAGTTTAGCATAAATAAGTAAGGTTAAAATTAAAAGGGCCCCCCCTCCATATCAAATTCCATCATACAGCATATCTGGAACTGCCATTCATTAGCAGCTCACTAACATGCTGATTAATTTAAACTATAAAAAGCGGTTTTACAGTTGGATGAACAGTGAGGAATTCCTAAGGTGGTTTTCAGTCTTAAAGTGTATGTATACTGAAAAAATGACTTTGTGCCATTTTAATCTATAAATAAATACATGTAAGTAGCACTTACTCTGAGGTGTGTGTGTTGCTGCATGCCTTCAATACAATACTTGTTTTGCTCAGGCTCTGAACACTGACCTGACTATTTTCTCACATACCAACTGTCAAAGCTGCATATAGTTTATAGCAAGTCAAACCATTCCAGCTACAGCAAAACTGCTTACAGAAATGCTAAAATGTAAGATGCTTCAGATTGGATATCTAATGAAATAGGGGACAGTTCAACACAAAGATGGTACTGTGATAGTTGGGATGAATTAGTGTTTCCACTAATAAGATATTTAAAAAAACTAATTTTCCAGTGTGCATACCCTTTAAGGTATTATAAGTTTGTATAATGCATACTTAGTTATTCTACATATTCTCTTCCATTTTGAAAAATCAGTTGATTCCATACCCTTTGCTGTTCCCTGCTGTTGACATTAGTGAGCTGACATTTCAGCTCCCAACAGCCCTTCTTCTTCCCAGGATGCAACACATCCTTGGAATGTTCCGGACAGTAATTTCTACTGATTGGCTGTTGGATGGGTCAAAGATGCTCAGATCTCTACTGAGCAACTGAATCATCCCAGCAAGGTCAAGGGCAAGACCAGATCAGTCTCTACTAGGGGTCCTGCAAACAGTAAGTCAGTATTTCGGTTGCATTTATTTATACCCAGACAAAATGCTGAGTTGGAAGTTTAAGATCATTGGGATAAAAAAATACTGCTCTTTTTTTTTTTTAAAAGTACATGTATTTGCACTGAACTTCCCCTTTAATTAACTATGTTGTTATTAAAAATTATATTTAAAATATAATTCTAGCAGATGTTATTCGTCTTAAATTTGGAGTCAGCTGCTAAGGTTCAGCATAATTCCCTTTCTTGGCCCACCGATAGTCCTTATCGAGTCCTATGGAGTTTGTGACACCTGGAACTAGGGACTGTCAGCTTAATACATTTTCGAAAAAAATAAGACACTAGGCAAATGTCAACTAGTTGGTTGGTCAGAAATTGGTCAGTAAAATGGAAAGTACTTGGGAAAGGGAGGTAGGATTGATTATTACTCCCTCACAATATAATTGTGTTGAGGAGCTACAGCACTTACAGTTTTCATTTGCCAGGTTAATCTCGGACTATTCCTGTATTAAAGATAGTGCTGAAGCCAGGAGGAAGACTGGCAGAATCAGTTTTCTTTGGGCTAGTGCTCCTCACACAAACAATATTGGAAGTTAGGAATTACCAATCCTATATCCCTGTCCCAAGTACTTTTCAGTTTAACTGTTTTTTTAAATAAACTTTATTCACAATAGTTATTCTTTAAGGTCTGTACACACGTCCAATAGGACGAACAATGCATGGCCCCCGTGTTGAAAGGCCTTCCGGATGAGCCCCATGTGTATGTGTTCGTTCGGGTGTTGTTGGTTGAGGATTGACAAACAACACCTGAACGAACACATACACATGTACGACTATTGCCCCAAAAATGCGGTGAAGGTGTGCACATATGCTCACCCGTCGTTCCTCGTCTGTTCTATTAGACGCGTGTATTAGGCTTTAAAGGGCATCTATAGTGAAAAAAACACATTACCCCTTTGCAAAGTTAAATTCATGTACTCTGTGCTGCCTTTATCCTATCTATGTCAGTGACTCTGTTTAACCATGGTGTCAGATCTGTGTGCAGCACTCCCCCCCTTCCCCTCCCCTCTGTTACCTCCTCCATGTCTCAACTTCGGCTAACCGACAAGCTTTTCATGTGCAGTAGGAGTTAAAAGTTCAACATCCTGAAAAACACACCCACGCACAGTGGCCAATAGAAAGCAAGCTGTCATGGAGACACGGAAGAAGAAGGAGAACAGTACAGTTTACGATCTCTCTCTTTGTGACCCATCATCAATCAGTGAAGTCTATCAAGAAGGGGGGTCAAGTGCAGCCTTATATATACCATGAAAGCTACCTCTCTCCCCCTGCTAATGCTGTTATCTCTATGTTTATTACAGAGCAGGGAGGGGGGATCACGTCACATGGATTTGATTGACAGTCCAAGTAGGAGTAGAGGAATGCAATCACGTATTTTTCTAACTGGTATCTCAGGACAGAGAGGGAATCTGAACAAAGTGATGACACTATGGGGGTTGTGGGGAATTATAGAACACATGAAAAGAAAGAAAAAAAAGTTCATTTTCCCACTATAGATGCCCTTTAAAAACAAATTGACAAAAAAATGGAATTCTGTAAATAATCAAAAGCACAGGTAGACAATAAATGCCTAACATTGATTACATTTACAACAACCATTGAGATGCATTTAAAGTTAGGGTTTTCAAAAGTGGTTTACCTTTTACATGATGAACTAACGACACAATATGGTAAGTGAATGACTCGGGGGACATTTTGCTAGCGACGGAAACCTGTAGGTGGTCAAAGATTGTTCGAAAGTCCTGCACTTTCTTCACCGAATGAACAAGAGTACTGGCAAGCAGCCTGTCACTAGCCTGACAGGTCAGTCTTCAAGCATGTGATAAAACAAAAGAGAAGAATCAGCTTATGGTACATGGTGAAAATGATATTAGTTTCTGAACATACCTAACTGTATACGTACAGTATACGTAACTGTAGTTACCTGGAATCATCAAGTGGTACTGTGATCATTTGGAGTTTAACTTCAGGGTGCGGAGATTCAGTGGCTTTAATTTTGATTCTAAGAGGACTTTCCTCTCTGAAAACAGTCCTCTCTCTTGCATCGGCACTCATGTGCAAAGGAAGACTGTAACTGAAAATGCCTTTAGTCTTTTCTATTTTTGGTTCATCAGGGGAAAGGGTCTCTTTTTTAACCAAATTTCTTTCGACTTTTTCCTCTTTATTATCTTCTTTATGCTTCTCTTTTGAGGCTCTTTCTCCAGTTTTATGCGATTTGCCATCCTTATTCTTGTCTCCCTCTTTTCCACTCTTAGATAAAACTTTATTTTTGTACTTTGAATCCTCCTCCCCATAATTCCAATGAGATGCAGCTAATGAGCTTTTACCCTGATTTGCAAGGACTGACTTTCGGAACTGTCTGTAGTCTTCTGTCTCCTCTAAATCTTCACTGTCAGAATTGGTCAAACACTGTTTCTTTTCTGGCTGTTTCTCTAAAAAGTAATCTAAAGCATCATGCTCATCCCAAATACTACTCACTCCCTTTTTTGTTTTCTCTGCCCCCCTTTCTTTACAAGTCTCCTTTTCTTTGACAGAAAATTTGTCAATCGGAAATAACCTATGTTCTTCATCTGTATGCCTGTTTGGTAGAAATGAATGTGAAATATGTTTTAAAAAAACCATTTAATCAAGTTAAAAAAGAAATCTAGACCAAAATTTGTTCTTAAAAAAATAAATAAAAAAGGCTAGAATTTAGGAAACACACTATTCTAGATTTTAATACTTGCAGGTTTATCCATTCACTCTCTTACAGAACAGACCAGTCAAACTTCTCTCCTATTAAAGACCAATGGATACAGACAGTTTAGAAAGTGTGGGAAATATTCGACTGCGTGGGTACTAGGGGTCAGCTCCCATAATTCACCTTATCTGGGAACACCCAGCTAAGTGTATGCAGAACACTTTTCAAAGGAAGCTGCAGCTTTGCTTACTGGAAGCAGACAGCCAATCGTGTTATAGCTCAGAGATCATCCCTCCCTCTGACACAGAACAAACAGATTTTGTTTAAACAACACATGGAAGCCTTCTTTGTTACAGAATCTATTACCGGTAGTCCTTTAAAAATAGGTACACTTAAATCTTCATGGCTACTTACTCAAACATTCACCTTATTCTAAGAGAACCTTTTCTATTCACATTACATAATTTGCGTGCCCTTGGTTAATGCAAACCTTCAAACATTACTTTTAGAATGACACTAATGTTTGATGCAAAAATATCTAACTCAATTCTCTGTTTTGTTTGCAATTTGGGGGTTTTCCTCACCATTTCTCTAAGACACTTATCAATAATACAACCAGTTCATTGCTTTTAATCACTTTTTAAATCATCTTTTAGAGTAGAAATTAATATATCTAAGCAACTTTTAATGCATCTGGCATTATCCGTTTCCCTGTGCTAATTCTGTGCAGATAAACCCAATCCTGCAATTAGCTGATGTCTGTGTTACTTAAGTCCCAATGTAACACTGTACCTAAAGAAATCAATTACAAAGCCCCCCCAACACACACCTTTTAACTTCTACAGCTAAAAAGAAAATCTTAATTGATTCAAGCAGTTATTACAGCTCCCAGTGCTGCTTACCTTTCTATAGCTAAGCACTCTTACTTTCACTATAACACAAAATCACTGGGTGAGTACCATTGGCTTTAGTGGGGCACAGCTCAATTCCACTACACATGTTCCACACTCTAGCTGTGCATTAGTTTTGGGAGGGGGTGGATACATACAGAGGAGACATGCATACTAACTAGAAGTGAGCTGAAGAGGACAGGAGATCTAATGACAGGGAGCACTGAGAGCAAAAAGGAATCAATTCCTGATAGCACTAAAAATATAGAAAAAGGATAATTGCAAGTCATTTTTTTCAGTTTAGTGTCCCTTTAAAGTCAGAAAAGGACTATGGCAAAAAATTATCTTGTGCATAACCCTTTCCCAAAACTAAAATTTAACCCCATACTGGCCCCATTGTGTAGTTTAAAAAAATCCTTAGGCTGGGTACACACAGAGGGACTATTTGTCCCCACCGAGCGCACGAGCAAGCGCTCGGCCAGGACAAATGTCCGTATGTTGCGGGCAAATTTGCGAACGATCGATTGTGCGGTCCCATAAGGAACCGCACGATCAATCGGAAATTTACCGAATTTACCGATTGTTTGTCCGGACGAACGGATGATCGAGGTCAGTAGCGGCTGGCCGCCCCACATCAGCAGATATTTTCGGGCGACCGAGTGCTGTGAATCACTCAGTTGGCTGAAAATATATGCTGGTGTGTACCGAGCCTAACATTACATCTCTGCTCCTTTTGGTTCCCCTGCAGTGTCAGTCCAAAGTCCAGGACTGAAGAGTAGTGGCCGTCTTCCTGTCCAAAGGTCTCTGCATCCTGTCTTGCCTCTGGGAGGGATGGTGACAGAGCCCTTTCCCCCCCCCCACCACCATCCGGATCCATCCTCTGCAGCCGTTGCACCTAGCTTGAAACACTTGTCCAAGTCCAAACGCTATTTACAGACCTTCGTTCCTGCGGCACCTCCATTGACGGCAGCTGCATCTGTGATTGGCTGCCTCTCAGCCAATCAGATGCGGCTGCTGGATCAGAACGCCATGGGAGAGAAGGGGCTTTAAGTAGTGATCGGATGATTTTTAAAAAAAAAAATCTCAGCAGTTGGGGGTGGGCAGGGGTAATTATCATATGGCTGAAGTTTATTTTTAGGGTGGACATGCCCTTTAAATGTTCGATCCGGACACCATACTACTTCATACTGAAAAACTTTCGAACAGTTAAAATATATATATACTATATGCATTTTTGCTTGATATAGGCCCAGAACACAGGGCTGAAACGTTGCCTGTTTTTTGATGTAGCCAATTAAAGCCATTTTTGAGATAAATACCACGTGTGAACTGGACTATATTTACTTATCTACTGGTAGCACCGGGGTATGAAATCAGAGCACACACTTTTGGACTATATTACACATAAGTAGCAACGTTTCGGTCCCCCTTCTTGGACCTTTATCAAGCCTTCTTGATAAAGGTCCAAGAATGGGGACCCGAAACGTTGCCACAATGTGCAATTCAATCTGAACTGCACCATTGGACATCCTGAGACCCTATACAGGATCCAGAATAACATGCTAGGTTCCTACTTATTGGTATTAACCATAGCAAGTTCCAAATTTACAGTCACTATGGGGTTAGGACTTGGAAACACAGGATAGTGATTAGCTTTACAAGTTATGGAGAGGTTTGGATAAAGGAGCTAAAAGCTCCCCACAGAGTATAAAATGATATACAGCCTTCTTATAACTGAAGGTACCCGACAGCCTCATGTTTAATATATTAATATTGGGGGAAAGACTGTCCATTTCTCTAAGAATGCTGGGTAGTTTCAGAGACATGCAAAGTAATTTAATCATTTACAGACATCACTTCCTGTCTAGCAAACAGAAACTGGATTGTCTCATTACTCTCTAAGGAGAGGGGGGGGGGGTAAATGTGAGAATCAGAAGATTTTTCTAATTGGCTAAGACTTTCACATGTTTTACAAACAGCACATAACTGGGTGTAATACAGGAACTTCCTTACACTTCCTGTCTTGTCATGGACACTGCCTAAGAAATTTTTTTGATTTGCTAACAGTGCAAGATCAGAACCTCTCATTGGATGTTCGTAAAATTCCACTTCCTTTTAGTGTCTACATGGAGACCCTGTAGAAATCCTGGAGGTCTGGCTAGACCTATCGTTTTGAGTTTTCACTTCAAACTTAGGGGTGTCCAGTAAAGTAAGTTTACTTTATCAATTGTATTTCACTTGTCTTGTAATTCAGTAGTAGGTAGTAGTACTGTACTTTGTATAGTGTTATTTCTTATGGTGATTTTAATTAAATAGTGATAATTATACACACACATATAGACCTTTCCTATGTGTAATAGTGTTATATACCCCCACCTAGTTAGTTGCTCCTAAATACTCAATGCAATCTCCGTAAAAATATAAATTTATTTATATAAGGGATAATATGTAAGGCATTAAGTACAGTTCAGCCGCATAATAAAAACTGAATGAGCAAGACTCTTGGAGTGCAGTGTTGTATCATACTCTCTATACACACATATATCTAAAAAAAAAATATATATATATATACACACACACACACACACACACGCGGAAGCTAAAAATTTTTTTTTTAAAATAGCTTGCGTTAAATTTTAAGTTTTGGTTATTCATACATGTTCCCCTGACTATTTCCCAGTTGTCTGAGCCATCTTCAGTAAGTTACCATGTATTATTTACCCTTACTTGGATGTTTCAGATTTTTCTCCCCCATTGACGTCTAAGGGCCGTTTTGGAATTTTTCGGATTTTCTAAATTTTCCGAAATTCCGAAAATGGAAGAAAACTAGGCGGTTTTGAACTTCTTTAATATTTAAATAACAAATTTATTCTTATGCTGTTCTTACCTTTTAAGAAACTTTGTACTTTTTGTAAGCTCCTGATCAGCAGTTTCAGGGTACAAGGAAAAGTGAGAACGGCCTTCTTCCCGAGGGTTTGGGGTAATTGCAGATTTTGTGGGACTCCTATGTGGAATGATATTAAGTGGGCTGTTTTGGGAAGGACTGTAGCGAGTTGAACCATTTCCACCAGAACCAGATACTTCTGGACTATGAAGAATAGAATGGGAATTCAGAGACAAGTTGTCTTTGGCAGAATGAGCTAAATTTGTATTTGGACAATTAGAAGGGGAAGAATCCTGGCTAGGAGGAGAGGCCATTGGAGATGGACTACAGGGTGACCTAGGGCTATTATCATATGCAGAGAGACCTGCCCAAGTTTCCCCATGAAGGTCTAGTTCTTTACCAAGTTCATCAAGGGGCTCAGATGGGTCAAATGCATCCTTCTGATCATCACAGGATTTTTTATTTGCAGGACTTTCCGATTTATTATCCTCTTCGGTCCTTTGGGTTTGTTTTTCCTGTAATGTGCACGTTTTTGTTACCGGTGACTTGCTGTAACGTGAGGAAGAGCGGGAGGTGGAGGACCTTGGTGATTGAGACGATTTATAAGAGTGGTTTGATCTACTTCTAGAACGTTGTGATGATGCAGATCTCCTTTTTGGGCTTCTAGAACGGCTGCGTCCGCGCCTTGGACTTCGTGAGTACCGCCGGTTCCACATTGGCCTATATCCTCCTCGATGGTACCTGCCTCCACCACCTTGATAATAGCCTCTTGGTCTACCTCTAAAGCCATAAGGACGTCTTGCTCCCCTATTATTTCTGTAATCTCTACGAAAATCTCTGTTATAGACTCTTTCTCTGCTGCGTGATCTAGAATAGGTTCTGGAGCGTGATCTAGAACTTAATAGAGATTATAGCCAGACTGAAAATTAACATAATACTAGAATCAGCTATGAGATAATTACAAATAAAATAAGCATGCATTATAAAGGGTATGTCCAACCTTAAAACCAAAAATGGTGATTTTTCAGTTACATGCCACCAAACCCAACTGATTTATTCAACGCTTTATTAAAGGGTAACTGTGGTCTCCATACAAGAGTCCTTATCAAAAAGAGCACATTCATACCTTTAAAATAACTCGAGGATCATGCTTCTAGCTGCAGTCTATCCAAAATTACAGCAGTATAAAGGTGGGGTTTCTGGCTAGCACGTGGCCAGCACCATTGCTCTGCCACCACTGCCACTGAGCATGCCCAGCTGTATCCAACTGCCGTAACAGAGCATCATCTGCTGCATCAGATATCCCACCCTCAAACGTCTTAATCATTTTTAAAGCTATGAAGCAACATGAAAAGAAAGTAACAAAGGAAGTTAGAGGAATGAAGAGAGAATGGGTGCAGGTAGCTTTAGATAAGATCCTTTTTTTGGGGTGGGGCTTCTTAAACAGCACATCATGTGTCACACACTTCCTGGTTTATCCTGACTGTCTAAGTCCAACTTTAAAAGCCTATAACTTAAGACTTAGAGAAGCTAGAGACATCATCCTAGGCTTGTTTGAAAGGTATGAGAGAGCATAAATAGAGCACACTAGTGTGGAGACCAGTTACCCTTTTAACATTACAAACAGATATTTAAATATACCAATTGCCTCTATTCTTGCAGAGTAAGCCATCTCCTTCCTCCATGCAGTTAATCAAAAGCTTTTATTGCCAACATCACAGCCAATGAGTGACTGCTTTTTCCGTTGCCGTCTACTATGCACACGCTCAAGCTTATAAAAGGCTCATTGAACAGATGGAAGCAGATTTTTCCATAATGGAAAAGAACTTTTAAAATATCTGGTTACAGTTGGTTTTCAGTTGGGGGTGCTCACAGTTAACTCTTAAGGCACTTGTTTTTGTGTTAAGGTTTAATATGCCCTTTAATGACTGAGTAATGCAGAGTAGTTGCTGCCTTTATCTCAGCAGGGAATAGTAAGTAAGTATCATGGGTAAATGTGTTCACTTCTGTTAAGGCACGGAATTATTACACATGAAGCAAGATTTTTACAAAAAGGTGTATACCCATTTTTATTGGGTACACAATACATTTTTTAAAATAATTGGAGCAGGGACACAGCAGGAGGTTGTAGCGTTAGGTTTATATTTTGACAAATTGGTAAAAGTTCTAAAAAAACACAACCCCCCCCCCCTTTTTTTTAAAGATTTATTACCTGTATCTTTTTTTTCTTGAATGTGATCTTGATCTTGAGGATGAAGGTGATCGTGATTTTGATCTTGAAGAATGAGACCTAGAGTTTGATCTACCCATTTTGTAAGCTAACAAATTATCAATCCTTAAAAAAAAAGTTAAAAAAAGTTAGGATGACTGTATATCTGTACACAATAAATTGTCTACTGCTGTAAAGCTATACATTATAATTTACCAATGATTCCCCACAAAATTCTAAATGTTGCCTTAGTATTTAAGAGATTTTATAAATATTCCATAAATACATAAAATAATCTAGTATCATGCCTAAATAAGCCACCTAAGGCCTCGTTCAGACTAGACACATTTTTGTTGGTTTCCTGACAGATATGTGCATGGTGGTACACTTTTTTAGTGGATCGAATTGCCCCGGTTCATTTAAAGAAAAAAAATGAACTGCTGCACACATTTCTGTCCACACAAATGAACCGAAAATGGACCACTACACACGGACCAAAACGAACTGTCCGATATTATCCATGTCTATTTCAGTTAACAAATTAAAGGTATTACTTTATTTCCAATAAAATACATAAAATAATCTATAAATGCAACTCTTTAGGCTAAACTACAATAACTAATATCTTTATTAAAGGGCAAGTGTGGTCTCTGAAAATGTTAGAGACCTCACAAACATTTCTAGCTGCTAAATTATTATATTATGGATGTTTAAAATTACTGCTTCCAGTAGCTTGCGTGACAATACCTGACTTGCTGCTACTTCTCTCGTCCCCAGGGGCAAAGCATGCTCACTTAAAACTAAGGCTGCAGCCACATTACAACAAACGGTAACACAAGTGAAATGCACAAAACATTTAGGAATCAGTGTGGCCACCCACGTTAGCCTGGCATTCGTATCTCAAAAAGCACCCGTAAGTGTGTGTGAAACATGCTAGTGTGGCCTAACATGCTGGGAAAGATGGTAAATACCTGCACAGACTTAAAGTGTTGACGGGGGGGGGGGGGGGCTATTAATGCACGCAGATAGTGGACACATGACTACAAGCAGGGCCACATCTACCATTAGGCAGAGTGAGACACTTGTCTCAGGTGGCACCCTTGCACTGAACAAGAAAAGTGGCAGACAGGCAACAGTGGTTTGTTTAGCTTTAGTTAGTTTGTGAGGCTCGGTTAGACAAGTTAGGTTAGTTAGGCCCTGCTGAAAGAGTCTACCTTGATGTGGTGGCAGGCTTACAAATCTTTTGGTCAAAATCTTTTATACTACAGAAAGTATGGCATTTCAAATTTACTGTAACAGTTGTACCAACATGTATAGCACAGGCTATAAAATAAGTTGATTTGAGCAACAAAAAACCTGAAAGGAGCAATACGGTAGTGGCAACACAAGTTGTTTGAGAAAGGGATGTAATATCTGTTTCTTGTAATTTACATTATTGCTAATTGACTGTCTGAGGAACTGTTTAAATACCTGTGTGATAGGAAGTTCAAAATCGTAAAACTTTAGCCACGTCCATCCACAAAGCCAGGGCCACTTTATCGTGGCGGCGGCGGCACGCGAAAGGGCAGAAATAAAAAGTTTGGATCAGGCAGCAAAAACCCTAGAAGTGCCCCTGACTACAAGCTGGTAAAAGCAAGCGTTGAAGTGTGAAATTAAATTGCTAACATTTTCAGCAATAAAACTTCTCACAAGTTTTTCCTAGAGATTTGATGCAGATTTAACTTTAAAGGTATGAAGCCACAATAGCCCTTTAAAATATAACATTTAAGAACATTGCATTACAGTTTTCTCTTGAAAACATTAAAGGGCATGTCCACCCCCAAAACTAACTTTCTATATTTATTTGGCCCAAATAAGTGCTCCAAAACAAACTTTACAGCATGTAAATCGGTCCAGTGGTTCAAAAGTTAGACCTTTGTAGCTGGCTTAATCCTGCAGCATGGACCAATACAGCGATGAACAGAGACAGGTTACGTTACCTTGCCTCTGTTCTTTTCATGTTCTTGAGCATGTCTGTTAACATCCAGCAGTGAGAACAGTAATGATCTGACCCCTGGATCCCGCCCTCTTTTCCCTCTCAACCAATCGCAGCTGTAAAGTTATGTGTACTGAAGAAATCCAGGATCAACATGCAGCAGCCAGACGGCTTTGAGACACACACACACCTCTCCGTGAATGCTGGGTTCTGATTGGCTTCTGTCCGGCAAGGAGGAAAATTTTTTTTTTCCTAAGCTGCAGCTCGGGGTCACCTAAAGAGGAAGTGGAGCGGAAGTGCAGCCTGATATATATCTCATTAAATATCGGGCAAAGCAAATGATTTTTAGAAAATGAACATGGTGTTTGAGGTTGGTGCTATTATATAAAGAACATATAAAAAGTTTATTTTGGGTGGACATACCCAAAATGAAAGAACTAACAAGTTTAGCAAATTTCTCCAAATTCTAAGGCTGGGTACACATCATACAATATTTTTGGACGATCGACCAATATGAACGTGTATTTATCGGTTGGCCGGACATAAATTGTAATCTCACGGTATGCTGGTAAATCACAGCCAAACGTGCAATTCCATTGGGACTACTTTTGCTGCACCCAGCAATGATTGGTCCCGGCCGACTGATCATTGAAATCATCATTAAAAGTGCTAAATTTACCTGTTTTACACATTAAGTATAGCTACCACATTCACAGTAATTTGGCAACACCCAGCAAACAAATCTTGGTAATATTTTCCAATAGGCAAACATTACTTTTATACAGTGCTGTTGCCAAGGTGAAAATTTTAAACTTGAGAGCATTTCAAGATGGTCAGCATGCTGGGACATCAGAAATGTAAAATTTTTAAATAATATAATCCAGAATTAATTTATAAAATGAGAGACTAGAAACCTTTTCTATGTTGTTATTATGTTCCTGTTAAATATTTTGCACTTTTCATCAAGCTTTCAATGCCAGCTATTTATAACTTTCTTTCATTTAATCTGCCTTACAGCTTGTAAATGTAGGTATATTCTCTGTACCTACTAAACTACTAGCTAAGGCAACTATGAAAATTTTAAGACTAAAAATAAATTCTGCTTTGACATACAATTTATACATCCTATTTGGACTGCCCCGAGTCCCAAAGTGAAATCCTGTAGTCAAGCCGAGCACTTGGCCCACCCCTATATCCTCACCCTTTTTTTTGGGAAACTGAAAATATGCACTGTTCAAATCCATGAGCTTTAGGGCTAGGCCACACTAATGCGTTTTTTTGGGTTTGCAAGCAACGCCTGGTAAGCACAGAAAAATCTGCTGGAATATAAGTCCCCAAATGTGTAGTGCACACAATTTAATATTGTATGCGCACAGACAATTTATCTATGCACACAAAGCCAATTTTAAATTAGAGGTAACATTGATTCTAACCCAAGACATACTTATGGGGCATATATAACTACACCGTATATTCTATGCAAGTTTTCCTGTGCGATTATTCATCTGTAATAATGGGGGACAAAATCTTGTAAGATGGAGAGATGTACTTTTTGTTGATTTTGGGGGGTTGGGTTTGCATGGAGGGATTGAACTTGATGGACTTTGCCTTTTTTCAACCCTAAATAACTATGTAAGAATGTAGAATGTTAACCTAAAGGCCGTCACACAGAGAAATACCAGTCTGATATTCCTGAATGGCAGACTACCAAATGGTACTTACAAACATGTCAGATCTTATTTGTTAAGCATTTTGTACACATAGCCTGACGTTATGGTAGATCAGGCTGAGATGTACTAAGTGGTTGCTTAGGCCAAAATATCGACCCATATGTATCCACAATAATAATATGTACCAGCCCTATGTGCAATAGAGCAGTAACCAGCTAGTATCCGATTGCCCGCTGGTATCTCAGAATATAATAAACACACACCGCTTTAGTTAGTTCGTATTATTTCTAACACCATAGTATAATGAGATCCTTATCGCAGTGTTAATCCATGTGATTGCGAGGCCTGTAGTGTGGTGGTAAAATGACTACACTTCCCTCCTTAGTAATATCCAAGGTTAATAACCAAACCAATTGTACTGGGCCGCAACAGGCCGCACTCACAGCCCATCGCCATTTCCGCTTTCTTATTCCAGTCCGGTGAGAACATTGAGCAGCTACTTCCTATCCTGCAGAAGAAATGGTCCCCGCACAGGAATAAGAACTAGTTACCGCCATTTGAGGAATGTTTCCTCCTTCCGCATCCCCTACCCAACTCCTCAATTTAAACACAATTCACATTTCTCTTACCGTTTTCATCAGCTCCCCTCCAGCTTGCCAGCGCTTGATTTCCTAAGCGTAAACGTTGTGACGTCACTTCCGGACGAAAAGAAGACGCCTCATGAGGCAAAGCTAATGGGTGACATAGTGTGGGAATGGCAACAGCGGAAGGTGGTGGGATAGGGGCGATCTGCATTCCTGGCAGGCACGGCTATGCAGTGGAGTTCTCTCCTTACATACCATCCCGCTTGGCATGCGCTGCCGCCCAAAACTATGGCATATCAGGTGAATTCTTACAGAAAGACTGGGATACATTAACCGTGACAGTGTAATGGGACTGATGACAGATCAATGTATACCTTGACAAGAGGAGCCCCATTGTCTGCCAAGGACACTGTTAGGTTTTAAAGAGCATGTTTACCTCCCAACAAACTTTAAACCACGCAATCTGCCCCCTTCCCCCAAATTCCTATATTCCTTCAAGTCTCCTTCTGAAAGAAGGAGACTTGAAGCCCCTGGTCCCTCGTGCACTTTGCCACTTCTATTATTGCTTTGTGAGTTCTTGTAAGTTAAGTTATGCAATGTAAAGCTGACAGGTAGTGCAGCTGTCATAAGGCATTGGCCATGTCACCATCTTGGCTGACCTCTAGAACCCTGGGGAGTGTTATGGTAAATATCTTCCATTGTGTGTGGTTAAAAGTTTGGGGTGGGGGTGTGAACATTCCCATCTCAAGCAGCCTCTCATTATTATTATGGATTTATATATAGCTAACATATTCCGTAGCGCTTTACAATTACATGTATACATTCACATCAGGCCCTGCCCCGAAGAGCTTACAATCTAAGCACGTTTATTTGACACATACAACCTTTATGATTGTAGGGGGGGAAACCAGAGTAACCGGAGGAAACCCACGCAAGCACGGGAGAACATACAAACTCCTTGCTCATGTGTCCAAGGGTGGATTCAAATTCAGGACTTCGGCGCTGCAGGGCATCAGTGATAACCACTGAGCCACCATGCTTACTGGAGTAGTTAGCCATATATACACTGATATTATTGCTACACAGATTTGCCATGTCAGACTTATTCTGGCAGTCTGTCAGAAACCACTCATGAAGCATTTATCACAAAAAAGAAGTATAGTAATGTACTCACTTTCCAGAGGTCCCTCCCTTACTCTTATCTCTCATCGCAACTTCCCCTGGAATCGCCCTCTGAAGCTGCAGATTATGCTGAGCTTGCCGGCCAGCCTAGATGCGGTGAGAGGCACAAGTTATCGAGGGGCTTTACTATATTGCTTGTAAAAAAAAAATACCCTTTAGTACCCCTTTAATGCTTAATCCATACACATTTGAATAAATGGCTGGAGTAACAAATGGAGATTGATTGGGGAGTATTGATCTTTGAACTACGTAAAGCTTGGTACACACATCAAAGATTTATAGCAAATGGCAAATATATTCCATTGGAAGCCATCTTTCGTTGGCTGTAAAACTGCCAACACACCTATCCCGCTACTGGGTAGCAGTATAGGGGGTGACATCAATAGTTTGCTGGCTGTTCTTCGGCCACACATGTACAATAAAAGGCTGATCCTGTTGGGTCCAATGGGATCAGCCTTTTTTTCGGTACCTAGCTTAAAGAACAATTATACTTACCTAGGCCCCACTCCTCTCCTTTGGGTCAGTTGTACCCAGGGTGAGTCCAATAGGATCAGCCATTTATCATTACCCAGCTTAAAAAACAATTATACCCACATCAGCCCCACTTCTCTGCTTCCCCCTGGTAAGTTATACGCAGGAGGAGGACCTAAAGCAATAGGAATATTATTTGTACTTCAAATTAGCATAGAACCATTGATCCCTCACTGCTGTGCACCCATTGGCCAATAAATAAATGCTGATATGCTGCATTATGTTTTGCCTCTTTTAGTAGTTTACTGTTTTGAAAGCTATACCCCAGTCTGCTTTTTATTATTGAGATAGGAATTTAGCAAACATATAATGGATCCCTAAAATCCATTTAAATCTTAGTACTCTTCTTCCTCCTTCTCCTTCTTTGCTGGTAACACCCTCTAAATAGCAAATTGAGAGGATTATTCTTCCTTTTTCCTATGATCAACATTAAAGATTGGTTAATTTTTATGGTTTAAATTGTGGTTCAAATTCTACAGGTTCCCATTACTTGAAAACTTAAGATATTAAAAGAATCTTACTATTTAGTATTATTCCTGGTAGGCTTTATACAATTCATGCTGGCTGAAAAATAGCAGCTTTCAAAGTCTTATCGGGGGTGGGGGGGTTATATTGGTGTGGAGATATCTGTATAGAAAATAGAGACTGGGTCAGGGGTTGTGGCCAATTGGTGCACATGCTCACGAGGCTGTTTGAAGACAGCATCGACAGAAACATATACTGGAAAAACATTGTTTTGCAGTAGATATGTTGTAATTTGATGTTGCAAAGCTTTAGATATTTTCAGGCTCACCCAGAGCTGAAGCGCTCTTTAAAGGAACTAAAGTTGCACTAACCAGTTCAATTTTGGTTACCGCTACTTTAACCTTTATTTCGCCAGCTGGCCCAAGGAATTTAATACCGGGGTTTGTGCTAGTTTAGCGTGATTATGTAATGCTAGCTGATAGCTGACGTTAAAATTGTGCTTTTGGAGATTTAACCCCAGACGCAAATCTGGTATTAAATACGTTTACCCAGAGTGATTTCGGCTTTGGGTAAGTGTGGCCCTTTGACTCAAACTTTCCCTATGTAAAAAAAAAATTGCTTGCATGCGTTTATAGAGTTGTCATCATGACATGATTGTAAACCAGTACCTTGTACAATATAATGGCTGTTTACATGCCATCTAATATTTTAGCCTGATCAACTTTTAGGACTTCTTTTTTGGTTGATTGGGCTTAAAAAATGGTCCATGGACCTGACTGACCACACATAATCAATTTTTAAGCAAAAGTGGCCTTTCCAAAACATTGGTAATGTATACATACATTTTGGACCATGTTTATTTTACAGGACTTTTTCTGGTATCATTTACTGTCCTGGGTACTTATTTATAGCAACCCAAAGAAATGTTTAAAGATTCAGGTTTTTAGACATGTATACTGGCCAATGTTTTGTTAAATCTCGGTGAAATTAGTAAGAAATGCAGTATTCAATATAGTGCTCCACCACAAAAATCTTAAAGTTGTATTTTTTGTATATTTTTTCAAAAACAATTTTAAATTGTTTCTATAATGTTGCTGTTTCAGGTACTGGGACTCTAGCTGTACTAGAACAAAATGAAGGTGAAATTGCCATTTGCAGAAGGTAAAATTTCTTGTCTTTTGAGCAACTTTTACAGTATATTTAATGGTTACATGCAGCTGGATGCCAAGTAACTTAACGGGAGTCACGGACATGCCATTAGTGTGGCAGTGGATTTTTGATCTGTATAGGTAATACATTATGCATACTGTATGTAGGTCTGAAATATGAAGAGATGCAATAATCTGTGTTGTTGAGAAAATAATTGTAAAACCCAGGTTACCCTTAAAGGGTAACTGTGGTCTCCATACAACTGCTGCTGTGATCCCTCTCTGTCTTGCAAAAAGCCATGCTGTCATTCGGGGGTTTGGGGCTCTGTGAAATTATACTACCAAACACCTTGGAATACCCCCACCCCATGATCGTCAGCATGTCAGATAGGCAGTAGCTGAAGCTATACCAAAGGGGTTGGCGCTCTGGAATATGAAGTGTCTGCAGATGCTGACAGCTGTTGTCCAATCTGGACCATCATATGTCGGTTGCAAAAAAATACCGGAAAGGTTCTACTGATCCTGTGGGTGGGGGGGGGATGTTGGTGCTGATGGATACATGTACAACTTTTTCTATAATCTCCTATAATGATTAAATAAATACACAGACATAGATAGATAGATAGACAGTAATAAGGTAGAAGGCAAAGCGGATAGCCAGGCAAAATTGGGGATACCCCACCAACCTGGACCGAACAGGAAATACAATAGAAGAAAATAGAAGGTAGAGGCAATCTCATATAGTGCAAAACTGTATGACAACGTTTCGGGGTAGTCCCCTTCTTCAGGTGAAAAAAAAAAAAAAGTGGATGAGAACAATAAATACCAATATCTTGGCTAAGGGTGGGCTTAGCCAAGATATTCTGCCTGCAGAACAGGTTTGACCTATGCACCACTGTATTTAGCTTTGCTAGGCCACTTGCTTTCTATTGGCCACTGTGCGTGGGTGTGTTTTTCAGGATGTTAAACTTTTAACTCCTACTGCACATGAGAAGCTTGTCGGGCAGCTGGAGTTGAGACATGGGGGAGGGGGAAGGGGGGAGTGCTGCAGAGAGATATGACACCATAGAAAAACAGTCTCTAACAGAGGTAGGAGAAAGGCAAAAATGTCATCATTATGTATCACGCTAATAGAACCAAACATAGATAGGAGCAGTACTAACTGAAAATCTATATATGTTACAGATAAAGTACAAATTACTTAAATCTGACTATATATATAGTTTCAGTATTTATACTCCTCTGTCCCTGCCTGCTAGTGCCCATATAGCGCATAAAGCAGGAAATCAGTGGTCAGCAGCGACAGATCCGTTTTGTCCTTTTGGGTTTTCGTCCTTCTGGGACACTCGAGTGCCAAGGTCAGCGAATGTCCATTTTTATAGCCAAATCCATGTAGTTTGCGTCACAGGTTTAACAATCCTTGTGCCATCTACACCATAATGGATATGTGCTAAGTGGATCTCTTTTGAAAAAGATTTGAGGGTTCTAGTAGATATCAGACTAAAGGCTCGTATACTCATATGATAACAGACTAAAGGCTCATACACATGTGCGATTGCGCGCGGGGGGGGCGACCGTTTTTTCAGGACTTGTTGATGATCTGCCCTGTGCATGTGCCATTACGGCAGACGAAGTGCCCATACACGGCTCGATTGTCACCGGAAATGGCTGACACACATCTTTAGAGAAAATAATCCTTTAAGAAAGAACATTAAATAGTACAGCCAATTTGCTGTTTATATGGGAGGGGGATGCTACGTCCATAGGAGAGTTTGTGAGGTATGTCAATATAAATGTTTTGAACCTAGAATTCACAGATAAAGAAAGTATTTTTTATCTAGACTTGAAACTAATTGGAGTAGTAAGTACTAGTGAGATTACCACAAATGTTTATAGAAAAAGTGTGGCATGCTATACCATCCTTAGAGCTGACAGCTGTCACCACAAGCAAACAATTTAAGGTATTCCCAATGGAAATTCATTAGACTTTGCCGTAATTGTTCTAAGAATTAATTGTTTGAAAAGGCTGCAGGGGACCTGACAACAAGGTTATCAGAGTGAGAATGCAACTTAAAGGTTCGTACACATGCAAGATGTGCGGCCGAGCCACGACCCCCGACACCGACAGCTACCTGCAACAAATGGGCGTTTCGGGCGAGAATTGTCTCTGTGTATGCGTTTGGTCGGGGGTCGTTTGTCGATCTGCCAGACTGAACGACCCCCGACTGAACGCATACACACTGCGATTCTTGTATGTAACACCTAGACCTATGAAACTGCCAAAAAAAAGTTGAGAAAAGCTTTATTAGCAGATAACATACGAAATAAAAGGGATAATTCTTTACATTTTGTAGCAGATTTTAGCTTGGAATTATGGCAGCATTTGTAGAACTCTGTTTAAAAATGTATCAGCCCTTAAAAAAGAACCTATTTAAAGCAAATTCTTAGAGATGGAGTAAGAGTAGTCTCAAGGAGAGGCTGGAGCAGCTACTGTATAATCGGGTCAAGAGTTTCTCTTAGTATGTGTTGGGGAGACAGGGTCAAGAAGGGTCCTGAATCCTGGTTAGGAGTAACAAGCAATTATCTTTCCGGAAAAAACATCTGTAGAAAAATGGATATAGGTGAGAATTTCACATGTACAAAAACTATTTGATATCAGACTATATAAATTTGCAATACGTCGAATGTAGTCTACTTATCAAAATGCAGGATTCAGTATGTGGGGAGAACAACCCAGGCATTAAAGGAGAGCGTGAGAGAACATTTGAATGCAATTCAAACAAGATATCAGGTCCCCGTTTGGGAAACATTTTAAAGAGTGCTTTTTGGATACTGGAACTAGAAACGAGGGTGGTTTAAACTCGAGTAGGGATATTTCCTGTATTGTATAAAGGCATAATCGTGTGATAAGCTATTGATAGTGGTAACTTAACAGTAGAAAAAGTTTAGCAATGAATATAAGGATACTGGTAGAAGTTAAGTATATACTACTTCTCCTTTAATAAATGATTGAATAATCATTTGATAATCAGGTTGGATTAATGGGTTTTAGTATAAGCTATATATTGAACAATTAGAAATTAAAAATGAATGTATGAAAATAAAATATTAAAATATTATTTATATGCTAACCCCTTTATTGAGTATTTCAGGTTGGGGATTTTACAATGATTTCTTAGGGACTCTAGATTTCCATTTTGCTTGAGGTACTTATACTATCTTTACTATCTTTTTAACTGACTTGTTAAAAATGATTTATACAAATTATACAATGATTTATGTGTATTATGAAATATTTATAACTTTTTAGATAATAAATTAACTAGTCTTTGTAAACTGCTTTTTCTAGTTGATATTGCACTGTGGTATAGAAACTGTTCATTAGTAATGAGTTCATCAGTACGGTAATCATTATGATAATGAATTTAGGAGATAGGGTTACAGTGTAAAGAGATTCTGATTGGCCTATAGGGCCTTTTCTAAAGGAGGTGTGGTGATTGTTTTGTAAGAGTCTATGAGTTATGGTAGAGAGTACCCGATACACATCAGACTTGATAATCTATACCCTTATCTGCTTGTTTGCTTTTAAACTGATGTATAAATAAAGCGATATTTTATGTTAAGTCATGGAGCGCTTGGAGTTTTCTGAGGCCTTCGGAGGGATTGGTGCCACGTTCTCTTTCCTGTCTAGCAAGATATTGTCTTATATAAAGATCGGGATAGATTCAAGGGAGAGAAAAAAAATACTTGTAAGGCTTCATTTGGAATATGAGGTGCAGTTGTGGAATCCCATGTATAAAAGCGACATCTTGGAAATGAAAGAAGTTAAGAGGAGGGCAACTAAATTAATAAAGGGAATGGAAGGGGTTGACAACGCGGGCAGATTGGACAAGTTAGTATTGTGTACAGTAGAAAACAGTGATTGCATGGGGATATGATCGCTTGAATCATGAAATTTTATGGTGCATTGTTCACCACAAGATCATTTCAATGGACTTGTGGACGTCCTTTAAGATTATAAGGAAAGAAGTTTTCTTTTCAGGTTAGGAAAGGTTTCTTTACTGTACAGTTTACCAGCAGGTGTGGTAATGGCAAGTTCATAGAATTGCTTCAAGAGTTTAAAAATATTAAAAATGCCAGTTAGAATTTTTTTTTTACCTCTTCCTGTTTTTGTGTTTTGTTTTTTAGCACAGGGATTCCCAAATGATGCACCTCCAAATGTTTGGAAACTACAGTTCCAAGTATTTCCTGGTTTCCCTCTGTAGTTAATTAATGTAGGGAGTTGTAGTTTTCAAACATCTGGGGGCTTAGTAGACAGATTACATGTAAATGCAACCTCAAGTAAAAAGTAACAAAAGTGCGACCGTCCACCTTGTCTTAGTTGGTCTCTCTCCCACTGGACCGTCTGCCAGTATAATCATACATATAGAAAAGAAGGAAGAGGACTCACATGCAGTTAAATCTGCAAACGTTTATTGCTGCGACATGTTTCGGGCATCAGCGTGCCCTTTCTCAAGCAATGATGCTGATGCCTGAAACATGTCAGAATTTTTAATATTTTGGGGTGGAGATACCCTTTAAAGTAATATTGTGCAGCTTGGAGTACCTGATCACACAATCCCAGATGTAAAGCACTTCCTCTGGTCCAATAGTATATGGCAGTGATTCTCAAATGGTGTGTCTCCTGATTTTTAAAAAATAAAACTCCCAACATTCCCTGGCTTCCATCTGGGATTTGTAGTTTTCAAACATCTGGAGGCACACCTTTGAGAATCTATGATCTATGGAAGCTGCTCACATTAACCCCATCTTGGTTTTTGGTTTGTTGCCATTTACAGACTTGACCTAGAAGAAAAATGTAAGAGAAGCACATTAATTATATCAGTTTCATATTGTTGTTTATATTTATTTAAAACTCTATATTTGTTTCTAATTTAAGTGTGTCATGATTCTCATTTTTAAAGGTATCTTTACCGCTTCCAATACCACTTCTTCAATTACTTTTGAATTGAACTATTCCTTTAATGTATTAATTGAAGCCCAGGAGGTTAATGAACTATGCCTTACTTCCTGTTATTCAATCAATAGCACAGGATCTGGGAGCAAATATTCAAGAAATTTACCTATTGACTGATCCACCACGGCTACAGTGACAGGTCCCAACTCTTTCTTGGTTCTGTACAGCTATAGCGTGCATGTGCGATAATGCACTCTATAATCAGACAGAACAAGGAAGCGGTCTGGGATTTCAATGTGGCGTGGTTGATCGCACAAAAGGAAAGGCTCTTGAATCTTCTTTCCTAGATCCTGAGATATTAATTGAAGAATGGGAGGTAAGGCATAGCTCATTAACCTCCCGAGCTTCAATCAATACATTAAAGAAATAGTTCACTTTGGGAGTGAACTACTCTTTTAAATTAAGGTAGCAGTGGTTAAGGAACCCCCCCCCCACACACACACACACACTTCTAGCAACATTCCATATTGTTGTGTCCCATGGTGGGTATATTGGTTATTCTGAACCCCTGTGGTATTTGTTTATTCCAATAGTAGTTTGATAGGAATAATCCATGAAAATCTAGATCAATCATCCGTTTTCTTATGTGTAATAATTTTGCTGTAATATTTTTAATGTTGGTTATCCAAACTTGTAGCCTGCCACAACACACACATCTTCAGAGGTCACTTGCCATAATCTGGTGTATATAGATTGCTGGCATGTATTCTCTTGTGTACTGTTTATTTTGGTATTGTTGCTAACGATGCTCCCCTGGGTGATATCTTGTTGCCCTAATATCATATAACCACTGATGCAGGCACTTGTTTAAAGCTCCTAACTCACCTGGGTGCTACCATGAATTCATATATATCTGTATGGAAGAAAGGTGCACTTCAAGGGCTTCTTCAAAAGAATAGTGATCTATTAAAAATGCATTGCAACGTTGTAATGTGCCTTTGACCTTTAAACCTTTCCCTGCCACAGATCGTATATTCACGATCTGTGCAGTGAATGCACAAAACTGCCACAGATCGTAATATACGATCTTTGGCTTCCCCCTCCCCTCCCAAAAAAATTTGCCCCCCTCTAGCCACGATCGGGGGCAGCATTCGACTGCCCCCCTACCCCCCTCGATCCCCCCTCGGTTTGGTCAAAATCCGAGGGGGGGATCGGGAGAAAACAGTACCTTATCGCCCATCAGCCGGTCCCCACAGGAGAGGTGAGGAGGAGCTGTTTTTTCAACGGAAAGGGAGACCCCGGTGACTCACAGAACTTCCTCCTTCACCGGGTCTTCCCTTGAAACTGTACTCTGCTGCCCCTGGTGCTAGTTGAGGTACTGCAGCATGATCTATGGAGATCATGCTGCAGTCCCTAAGTATAGTAAAAGCTGTCAAGCTAACAGCTTTACTATACATTTTGTGAATGGAACTCAAAGTTCCATTCACAATAGGATTTTTTTCTAAGTCTTTTGCTACTTACGAAGACTTAAAAAAAAAATGGGGACAGAGACAAAATTTGGTGATCACTTCTGATCACCAAATTATTGACTTTTGCCAATGAATGAAAAATCACTTCCTGGAAAATGATTTCCGGAAGTGATTTTTTCCGATCGATTTCGAATGGAAAACGGGCATTTATGCCCGTATTCCAAGTTCGGTATCATTCCCTAAGATGATTTGATGATCACTTTGGGAATGATCCCCCCAAAAAGGGGAATGCACACAAAAAAATCTTAAAGTGATACACACCCTTTTTTTTTTTTACCCTAAAACTATAAATTAGCAAAAACTTTTTCTTCTCCACGTTCCCCAATGTCCCCGGTGATATCGTGTAAAGTAAACCGCGGATCATTATTTGTTGGATTTCAAGGAAACTAAGCCTATTTTAGTAGGAAATTTTGCAGAGGTACCAAAAAAAGACCGTATGGATTTTTTATATCAGTAAAGTGTGCAAAAACTTGTGTACTCTCCATCCTAACTGGTTTTCCACTAAAAGGGGGAGTGGGGATAGGGGGGGGAGTGGGTTGTGCGTTTTTTATTTTTTTCTTGTAATTGCAATTGCGCATGGATCCCATTTGAGCTAGTTGTTGGCCCCGTCGCTGTTTGCACCCACCCTATGGCATACCGTTTGATTCAGGACATGTGGGAGATTGCCGTTTAGTGGTTTTTTTTTTTACTTGCCGATGGGTTTAGGTAGGATTTCAACCATTGAGTCCTCTTATTTTATTTTTCCACAAAATCTCCTAAAAGCACAGAGTTCTATGGATAACACGCGCCTGGAATTCTCATGTATATACGAAAGCATGATACCACCACGTAGCTGAAGGTGTGTAGCTTCCAAATATATGTTTGGTGGGGGGTATTTCCAAGTTGATTAGGCTGTTCAAATAACAGAACCTTTGAATTTTTTTTCTTGTAATTGGACTTGTGCAGGCGTCCAATTTGAGCTAGTTGGTGGCCCGTTTCTTTGTTGCACCCCCCTTATGCAAACCGTTTGATTCAGGACATGTGGGAGATTGCCGTTTGTGGGTTTTTTTTACTTGCCGAGTGGGTTTAGGTTAGGATTTCAACCATTGAGTCCTCTTATTTTATTTTTTCACAAAATCTCCTAAAAGCACGGAGTTCTATGGATAACAGCGCCTGGAATCTTCATGTATATACGAAAGCATGATACCATCAGTAGCTGAAGTGTTGTAGCTCCAAAAATATATGTTTGTGGGGGGGTATTTCCAAGTTGATTAGGCTGTTCAAATTACAGACACTTGATTTTTTTCTTGTAATTGGACTGTGCATGCGTCCAATTTGAGCTAGTTGGTGGCCACTTCTCGTGTGCACCCACACATATGGCATAACATTTGATGCAGGATATGTGGGAGATTGACATTTAGTGGGTTTTTTTGCTGTCAAAAGGTTTAGGTAGGATTTCAACCCTTGAAATCTTATTTATTTTATTTTATCACAAACACTCGTAAAAACAGGGACTTCTTTGGATCAGTGGGTCTGGAATTCTTCTCATGTATGTATGAAAGCATGGCATCGTAACGTAGCTGAAGGTGTGTAGATTCAAAAATAATAGTTTGTGGGAGAATTTCCATGTTTCGGACTGTTTCCTTAGAAAAAGTGTAGGCTGTTCAAATTACAGAGCACTTTGATTCTTTCTTGTAATTGCATTTGTGCATGCGTCCCATTTGAGTTAGTTGGTGGCCCCGTCTCTGTGTGCATCCACGCATATGGCATAACGTTTGATTCAGAACATGTGGGAATTGATTTTAGTGGGGGGTTTTATTTGTGGGGGGCATTTCCAAGTTTTGGGGCTTTTGAAATTACAGAGCACTTTGATTTTTTTCTTGTAATTACACTTTGCATGTGTCCCATTTGAGCTAGTTGGGGCCATGTCCCTGTGTAATCCACGCATATGGCATACCGTTTGATTTTGAAGATTTGGAAGATTGATAATTGACAAGTTTTTTTTACTGAATGACATGGAAATTTGCCATGATTTTTAACTTTGAATTGTATTTTAATAAATTTTTCCTGAAAATCTGGTAAAAAAGCAGCGAAATTTTACATGAAACTGCGCCCACACCATTGGTGGTATGCATAAGGAATCACCACTTGTGTAGCTGAAGGTGTGTGTAGATTCCAAGAACATATGTTTGGGGGGGTTTTCTAATATAGAGGTGTTTATTCTGACAAATCTGAAAGTTGCTGTAATTGGGCCATTGTTCATTGGCTCCTCTTGGTGGCTAGTTGATTCCACGTTTGCGTGTGTAACCATACATAGGGCATACCGTTTGATTCCGGACATTTGGGAGATTGATATTTTGGTAACTTTTTTTTTACATTACTTGGGATTTTGGCATGATTTCTACCTTTGAGAGTGTTTTTTTTCAAATTTTTTAGAAAATCTGCTAAACTATGTGAACTTCTACGAAGAACCTGCGCCACACCATTGATGGTACGAATGAACAAACTACAGAATTTCGTAGATAAAGGTGTGAGGATTCGAGAATATATGTTTTGTGGGGGTTGTTTTTGTGGGAAAATTGCAGACTGTTCAAATCAGATTTGACTGAATATTTTTGCTGTTTCTGGCCATTGTGCATTGTTTCACTTTGTGTCTTTTGGCTTCCACGTCCACGTGTGTAACCACACATATGGCATACCGTTTGATTCAGGACATTTGGGAGATTGATATTTAGTAGCTTTTTTTTACATTCCATGGGTTTTTGCACTGATTTCTACCTTTTGAAGTTGTTTTTGTTCATTTTTCCAGACAAATGCGAATTTCTACGAAGAAACTGCGCCCCCAACCATTCATGGTATGAATGAACAACCTACAGCGTTACAGCTGAAGGTATGTAGATTCTGAAATATAATAGTTTTTGTGGGGGTATTTCCAAGTTAGAGGGGTGTTCAGTTTGAAAAATCTGGGAAAATGCTGTTATGGCTCACTGCACATTGTTTTCATTTTGACTAGTCCTTCCACGTCCGTGTGTGTAACCACACTATGGCATACCGTTTGATTCAGGACATTTAGGAGATTGATATTTGGTAAGGTTTTTTTACATTACATGGGGTCTTGGTGTGATTTTGTAACTTTGAAATGTATTTTTCTCTATTTTTCCAGAAAATTGTGTAGAAATGCGAAATTCTACAAGAACTGCGCCCAACCATTGATGGTATGAATGAACGAACTACAGTGCTACATAGCTGAAGGTGTGTAGATTTGAGGATATAATAGTTTTGTGTGGGTATTTCTGAGTTATCAGGGTGTTTTTGTGGAAAAAAAATGCAGACTGTCCAAATTCGAGTTGGCTAAATATTTTCGCTGTTTCTGAGCCATCGTGCATTGTCTCACTTTGTGGCTTTTCGCTTCCACGTCCGCGTGTGTAACCACACATATGCATACTGTTTGATTCAGGACATTTGGGAGAATGATATTTAGTAACTTTTTTTAAGATTCCATGAGGTTTTGGCATGAATTTCTACCTTTGAAGTTGTTTTTTGTTCATTTTCAGAAAAGTGCGATTTCTACGAAGAACTGCGCCCACACCATTGATGGTATAATGACGAACTACAGTGCTACATAGCTGAGGGTGTGTAGATTTCAGGAATATAGTTTTGTGGGGGTTATTTCTGAGTTACGGGGTGTTTTGTGGAAAAAACTGCGACTGTCCAAATTCGGAGTTGGCTAAAATATTTTCGCCGTTTCTGAGCCATCGTGCATTGTCTCACTTTGTGGCTTTTCGCTTCCACGTCTGCATGTGTAACCACACATATGGCATAACCGTTTGATCAGGACATTTGGGAGATTGATATGTTGGTAACTTTTTTTTACATTCCATGGGGTTTTGGCATGTTTCTACCTTTTTGAACGTGTTTTGATGTTAATTTTTTTGAAAATCTGGTAATGTCAAATTTCTACAAAAGCTGCGCCCACACCATTGATGATATGAATGAACGACAACAGCGTTACATAGCTGAGGGTGTGTAGATTTCAGGAATATATAGTTTGTGGGGGTATTTCTGAGTTGGGGGGGGTGTTTTTTGTGAAAAACTGCAGACTGTTCAAATACAAACTGGCAAATTTTTTTTTGCTGCTACTGACATTTGGCACTGGTCACGCTCTGGGTTAGTTGGTAGCCATGTCTCTGGGTACACACCATGAATGTGGCATACTTTTTTATTCGAGGAGTTAGCTTTCATATTTGAGATGCGTTTGAACTTTCCTCCACAGTTTTTAGCTGAAATTCGCATTGATTTTGTCTCTGATTTTACAGTTAGGAAAAAAAGGAAATGTGAGAAAGTAACTTACATTTGACGAAGCTCTGCGTCCGGGTATCTGCATTTTGATCGAAACTAACCTCACTCGTAAAATCCTGTGGGTGTTGTAGTTCTAAAAATATCTCACTTGAGGGGATTTTTTAGATAATTTGGAAGATTTCTATGTTAACTGTCTAGTGGTTATACATTTTAATTTGGTGTAATATTCTGAAGGTGCAGTTTTAGTTTGGGGGGTCTCCTGTACAGGAAAAGTGGGGTACCTACATATATCTGGTATCGTTGTACTCGGGAGTATCTGAGCTTTTAGAAACAGTAAGATTTTGTGCGTAACCTTAGATAACTATAAGTAAAATGGGAAAAATCCATGAAAATTTGCAAATTTTTCATTTTTTTTTTACAAATTTTACCCATAATTCCAGTAAAAATTTTCAGAAAAGTTACAAATTTTGTTACCATGTTAAGTACATGTGCTGAAAAAAACAATGTATATATTCCTGATTTACTGCAAGGTTTCCTACTGTAAAATTAGTCCTAAAGCGATTAAGGACAAAATCCTTAAAATTCTTCTGGCATTTAACGCAAAAAAAATGAAAATCTCCTGGCAGTGAAAGGGTTAAGCAGTTATTTTGTGTGCACCCACACCAAACTTTTAAACTTTAGACCACTCCCACTCCTGTGACATCATAGAATATTGCAGCACATCATGTGAGCATCACTTATGTTGCATATAAAGCCATTTAAATTAATTGCAGTTTGACTTGTTTTGCTTAATCTACCTATAATTAGATGGGTTTTGTTGTGACCAATATGGAGATACGCCCACTATACCTATGCTATGCTTGTGAAGGTTCTCATTCATCCAGGTCATGGTATATCTTTGTTTATTCAATTAAATCCTGGACTTGAAATGTAGTTCTTGAAGACGTTTTGCTAGTCATCCGACTGGCTTTCTCAATTTAGAATGACTTGTTACAAGAATCTGTGGCATTATGTACCCGGTACATAATTGCCACAGATTCTTGTACAAGTCATTCTGAATTGAGAAAGCCAGTCGGATGACTAGCGAAACGTCTTCAACTACATTTCAAGTCCAGTTGATTTAATTGAATACAACAGATATACCTATGATAATCTTATAAGGCTGTCTTGTTATTGATAAACTACAATTCCTGGCATTCCCAGACAGCTAAAATAAGTATGCTAAGAACAACATTGTATGCTAAGAAAATATGTATGCTAAGAACAACATCCTGAGAGCCAGGATTGGACATGATATAAGGGATTTAAACAGGACCTGAAAGGAAGAAGTGTAGCACAATGAAAATTAAAGGGTCCACCCTAAAAAAATCAACTTTTTATATAAGATAGATCCCCCCTGCCCACCCCAAACCGCCATGTTTATTCTTTAAAAAAATGACCAGAACTTTACTTACAGCCCCTTTGCTCCTGTGACGTATTGATCCAGCTCCCTGCTTGTCGGAACTTGCAAGCAGGGGGCTGGACTGGCAGCCACGTCTATGATTGGCTGATATGCAGCCAATCACAGACGCAGCTGACATCATGGAGGGTGCCGTGGGAATGAAGGGCTGTAAGTACAGTTCTGTTTATTTTTTTAAAGAAATAACAGGGCAGTTAAGTCTGGGTAGGGGGCATCTATCATATATTTAAAGGATTTTACGCTACGTGGAGGGACAAGTGAGAATGAATCGGGATGGTGGGGGGTGCGCTAAGGAAGGATGAAGGCTGCACGGGAAGGGAAAAGGCACGGTAGTGGGTGACATCAGAGCTTGGATTACACTGAGATGCTCCTGGTTTGCAAAAAGAAGTTTGTATCTTAAGATTGGCTGAATGGATGTTTATGCGGTTTGGCTTGTTTTAAAGCTAGCATAATGGCCGATAACATATTAAATTATTGTTTGGGGGGTGGACATTCCCTATGAGGGGGAATGAATGAAAAAGAAAATTAATCAAAGGAAGTAAATAAAATGGGGAGGAAGAAAAGCTAAATGAATTAGGGGGACATAATAAAATATTAGCAAAACAGGAGAAGGGACTTCACTAAATAATAAAGTGGGGTGAAATGGTTAAATAAAATAAATGGAAAGGAGAGCAGAATGGAAGAACAGGATGTGAAAGGGATGGTGGGTAAGTGTAGGTGTATAATTAAGCATGGCTCACTCGTATACTACTTTATCTAGGATGTGTGTATGTGGGGGGTGCGTATAGCATTGGGACCCAGTTATTTATAGCTATGCCCCTGATTGTTAGCTTTAGGGAAAGGGCACAGTGTGCTATAAAATACAATCTGGGCTATTCAATAAAAGTTCTTATCGTTACAAATTGTGCTAATTTTGCCCCAACCAATCAGATGTTAGCTTTCAAATGTTAAATAGGATCTGATTGGTTGGGGCAACATTAGCACCATTTTAAACAATAAGACCTTTTATTGAATCTCCCTAAAGAACTTTTATTAAATCTCCCTGATTGTGTGCAGCCCCATGTATCACTAACCGCTTTTATATCTAGAGGCAGATTTGATTTTAGTATTTACCAGTAGATGGCAGCAACACACACACACACACACACAGTCCATCAACTAAGAATTAAAGGGTAACTGGCCTCCATACAATTGTCTTGTTGAAGAAGCCTTGGATGATGATGCTAGATTTTCCCTAGACTTATGAAGTTTACTCTCAGAGAGTAAAGTAAACAAGGAAGTGTAAGACAGTCACATGATATGTTGTGTAAAGCCTCACCCCCCCCCCAAAAAAAAAAACCAAAACAACCTTTTCTAAAGCAATTTAAAGACCATTCCAGCAGTAGGATATAACTGGGCATGCTCTGTGCCTAAGGCAGGATGGACGGGAGGGACATGCGGAATTCCTTCTTACAAGTTGATAATGCATTGTGGATGTTCCTTTATAGTGATACAGCATTAGTATTTGGTAAGAGCGCATGCTGTACCAGGTGGGGCAGATGGGTGTGTATATGTATGTTTGTGCAAACCCAGCGCCACCAATGAAATACAGATTGGAAGGTTGGGATAGGTTTTCAGTGGATGCATGGTGTTGGCACCAGTGTTCTCCCCAGAGATTGTTTCCGTCGGGTGGCATGAAAAAGTAGCCGGGTGGGACGGAACATAAAAATTTGGTGAGAACGAGATGTTTAACTCTTTCAGTGCCCGCAGACTTTCTGGCTAAGGACACGCTAGAACACGCATGTTACCGCGCGTTGGTCCACTTGCATGTGTAATTTGCCCTTATCGGAGCGCATGCAAATCGCACCAAAAATGGTGATGGCATGTGCTCCTAAGTGAAAGCAACACATCACAACCAACGTAGGTGATGTGGCCACCCCCACCCTGCTGTGCCCTTTTTAAAAAGTGTGATTGGATCACGCTTGATAACACAGTGCTTGGCCTAACCCTCAGAGTATTTGCATTAACACTTTCAGTGCCAGCACTTTCCTAGAGTATTGGCACTAACCCTACAGTGCCAGCAGACTTCCCCAGAGTATTGCCATTACCACTTTCAGTGCTAGCAGAGTATTACCATTAACCCTTCAGAGCCAATAGATTTTCCTATTAATACTTTCAGTGCCACACTTTCCCAGAGTTTTCTCTTACACTTTCAGTGCCAGCACAGTATTACCTTTATAGTTTCAGCTGCCAGCACTGACATATACAGTATGTACCTGCTTTCCATGCCCCTAAAGGGTCACCGTACTCAAAACAACTTTTGCTTACTGCATTCCATAATTTACAAGCTTTTGAATGCGTATGTCTCATATCTGTGTCTGCCTACATCATTTAGAAATATAATAATTTCTGCCTAATACATCATTGGCCCCTCTTTTATTAGGCAAAGCCTGAACTGGCATTTAATGTCTCTTTTTAAGAAGAATAAAAGATTTAACATAAGTTTAAGTAAATGCACAGAAAATTTTTGGAACAGACTTTTTTTAGTATTTTTATTTTAAAGGGTGTAATACTCACTCAAGCAACTTTGTATATTGTAAAAGTACAATATTAGGGTAGTAATGATGTTACTTACATATGTGTCTGCTTTGTTAGTGAATTTTCAATGTTTAGTTACTGCTCCTAACTGCCCCCCCCTTCCCTTAGTCCCTGCCCATGACACATGAGTTCTGAAGAGCTTTCAACTGCCGACACTATACAGCTCATTACATATCTTCCTGACGCGTGCTGACTGTGGTGTGGGAGCTGCTGCTGTGTCATACACTTCCTCACTTGTAACAGGCAAGTAAGCATGCTGCCGATAGTGGGTGGGGGGTCTGCTGCTGTTGTGCTGTGTGAGACACTTCTCCCTTCTGGCAAGCAGCAGACTGCTGGGGGGGGGCTCCTTGTAGTGATCTCCTGTCACACTCCTGCAGCAGACATGGCTTGCATTTCTCTTCCTCTCTCTGGTGTCTGCGCAGTGCATTTATACTACCAGATATATAGATAGACATAGGCAGACAGACAGATAGATAGACAGACAGATGAAAATAGACAGAATCACATAGTCAGAGACAGACGGAATCAGATAGACATCAACAGGCAGACAGATAGATTAGATAGGACAGGAGACCAAAATGATTGATCAGCTCATTCTATTTGGGGTTATATTAATAGATGTTTTAACATGTTTTGGGAGATCCTAGTAAGAGGTCACTAGAAAAACACAATTAGCACACCTGGTTTGAGTGACGGGTCTTTCCCTGTACATTCTGTTATTTAAAATGAAGATTTCTGAGAATCTACTGCTCAAAATTGAAAATTAGATTTTTGGAAGTATAGATAAAGGGTCACTATACACACTCAAACAACTAAACATTTTCTGAAACTACAATATGAGAGAAGTAAAATGGTGGTACTCACATTTATCTGTGCTTGCTTTGTCATAAAATTATTAAAGGGCAGGTCCACCCCTTTTTTACACTTTTTCTGTAGTGTAGGACTCCCTTTCCCAACCTCAAGCGCCATAGTTATTTGATGGAAAACTCCCCGATCACTACTTACTTTGCCGCTCTTCTCCGACGTTCAGTCACCGGCCCTCTGCTTGCATGAACTGCAAGCAGGTGGCCGGTCCAGCAGCCGCATCCAGCTGTTCAGAACGTTGGGGGAAAGAGGCAATGTAAGTAGTGATCGGGGGAGTTTTCCTTCAAATAACTATGGCGGTTGTGGTTGGGGAAGGGAGTCCTACACTACAGAAAAAGTGTAAAAAAGGGGTGGACCTCCCTTTATAATTTTATGACAAAGCAAGCCACAGATAAATGTGAGTACCACCATTTTACTTCTCTCATATTGTAGTTTCAGAATGTTTAGTTGTTTGATCACGGATGCGCTTCCAGCTGTTCAGAACGGGGGGGAAAGAGGCAATGTAAGTAGTGATCGGGGGAGTTTTCCTTCAAATAACTATGGCGGTTGGCTTTTTTACAGTAAAGATACCCTTTAATGTTTGTCACTTGTTGTTTATTTAGTTTTCAGGAGTGATGCTCTCTTTGATGTGACATGGAGTGAGATCAATGAAAACCTTCTGGCAACATCAAGTGGTGATGGATCTCTGCAGCTGTGGGATGTCTCGAAGCCACAAGGACCATTGCAAGTATTTAAAGAACACACACAAGAGGTAAGAAACATTTTGGGCTGAATCTTGGAAACAACCTTTTTGCTGTGATTTCATAGTTTGTAAATTCTGTAAATTGATTTATTTCAGCTCCTTTGCTCCCTATCTCCTCGTGTCCTGTTTAGCCCACTCCTAGTATGCTTTTCCCCTCTCTGTGCTCACCCTTTCTAGAATCTGAAACACCAGATAGAGTGGGTGAATATGTGCAGATGAGATGTGCCTTAAAACAGTGAGCTACAGCCAATAGCACGTGGTTTTGTTACATTGAAGGACAATGCCTTGTTATGGGAAGCTAAAGGGCATGTCCAACCCAAAATTATTTTCTAATATGTTTTTGGTTACTTTATTACCTGTTCAATGCTTCCTTCCTTGCTGCATCTGAGCCTTCTTTTCAGAGTACTGATTGATAAAGTTGGCTGTGAGCGGGCTAAAAATCCCTGTAATGTTTGCTGCCTCCAGACCCTTTTCAATGTTCCCTTTATGTGTCCATTTATGTATACAGCTACTCTTTCACAGAAGGGCCTGCTTGCTCTGCCTACTCCAAGTAACTTTCACACAACTGGAACAACTATAGTTTTCACTGTGTGGGCTAACATACTTTCTCATGCAAGGTAAATTGAGCTCCTTTGATTAGGAAAGTTCTGATTGGTGATTAAATCACTGCTGTCTGCTTTTACAATTCTCCCTTCATGCTGTTTTTGTGCTGATTGCTGTGATTTAGAAATGGAAGGTTTGGGTGATGAGGTGAATGAATGGTGTTATCTCTCTGTGGTAGGAAAAAAGTTTTTGTCTTCTTGCCGTCTGCCGATTCATGTGATTATGGGGTGGGTGTTGATTTGATTAGCACTCTGCAATCTGGGAGAACTTCTCCACAATCTATCATCATGGATCGGCAGACAGCTAGGAGAAACTTTCCCCACCACCACCTCATCACCCCTAACCTTCCCCTTCCTAAATCACAGTGACCTGCACACACAGTATGGAGGAGAATGATTTTTTTTCCTTATTGAGTGCAGGGCCTTCGTGGGTGCCATTCGATAGCTCAGGAGGAGGTAGCCTTGGTTATAACTAGGTGATTAGCAGGTTACCTGGAGCTCGTTCAGCTATTATTACTTGAATTAAATTATACATTTTGTTTCAACTGTTGGAGTTTGGAGAAGTGTCTGTATTGATGGGGGGTACTTTGGAATTGATTTCTTTATGCATTGCTATATTTGGGATTCTTCTCATAAACACAGAAGCACATAGCATCTGACAAAGCTAGATCATAATGCTGAATCAATTAGCCATGCAGTGAAAAGGAATAAGCTTTGAGGGGTTGAGAGGATGAAGTTGGCGATTGACGGTTCTTAACTACCTGACCTGTGCCCTGCCCTCTTTGAACAAGAGGAATAATAATTTAGGCCTTGAATACATTAAAGAGTTATTGCAACCACATTGCTCCTCCCACAACCTAAGATCAGCAGGTTCAATAATCTAGTCATCCCTAGAGTCCCCCAAAATCCTTTGGTCACAGAGCCTTCTGTCATGCCGCACCCACTCTATTGAACTCCTAACCCAGTCAGTCAGAACTGCCCTATCTATGCAAGAGTTTAAAACCCACCTGTTCAGTGCAGCATTTGCAGACATATAGATTGCATCATCTGTGACAAAACATCCTACCACCAATTACTGAACTCGAGACATGCACTTTGAGTCCCACAGGAAAAACACTATAGAAATGTTATTGTATTGTATTTATTGTATCTTTGAATTTCCCATGGAACTTGGTTCCATAGGGAACATGGAAAGGTGTTAATCTTTACCCACATTTGTACTACCGTATATACTTGAATAGAAGTCGAACCGTGTATAAGTCGAGGCACCCATTTTTACAAAAAGGAGTAAAAGTGGTTGACTCTGAGTAGAAGTCGAGGGTAGAAATTATGACCACTGCTGCCTTCTGATTCTGTATTGTTCTGAGGCTTTAGTTGTCCTTTAAATGGACAGCAGAATTCCCATACAGAAGCCCATACAGTAATAGCCAAATCTAGTATGGCTATTACTGTATGGGACTACTGTATGGTGATTATGCTGTCCATTTAAAGGGCACTAAAGCCATTTGAAGTCAGAAGGCAGCCTTTTTCAATATATACCATCCTCCTGATACTGTGTTTTATACATTAGTTGCCCTTTAAATTGAGTTATTCACACAGTTACCCCACAAATAATGAAGTTAGGATAGCTGAACAAAGCATCACTAAGCTAAACAAAATTTCCCCAGTCATCATGGCAGCTATCACCAAGTGAGTAAGCTCCTCCCTCTGCCTGATAGACAGGAAACAAAACTACAAATGTCCCTCTCACCCCTGCACACATGTCTTTTTTCGTTTCCTGTCTCAAGCCTGGTAGTCAGCAGCAGCAGCTTGCCTTATTCCAGCAGCAGGCTTTCTCCATCTCTCCCTGTTTGATGAAGCTCCCCGTGAACCTATAACATGGTGGTTTGAAGATGTCCTAGTGACCGGGACTTATGCAGCGTATTCTCCTCCTTTTCGGGTAAGACTGCATTCGGGAGTGAATTTCCGTTGGGCACGTCACTTCCGATTGGCCGGCCACGTGTTTGACGTCAGACGCAGAGTCTCCATAGACTCCTACATGGCCGCCATTTTAGTTGTGGGAAGATGTATCTTTCCTTATTTCTGCCATATTTGTCAGTTTCGGATGGCGTTTTTTTGCTACAGGGATCTGAATTCAGTATAGGGTTGAACCTTTCCTTGCAGCCTAGAGGGGGGGCTTGGTTTGTTAGCCTAAATAAGGAACAGGCGGAGTACTCAGTGATGCCTGTTGTTTGTGTTAGCTGCATTAAACTGACCTCTATACCTCTGGCTGCAAGGTTTGTACAATCATTTTATTTTCCTACCTTGTAGTTTTTTATTGAATTCAGATACTTGGTAGCACTTTTATTTTTTTCCTCAGTGTCCACTATGGAGTCTGGTAGTACTGGAAAGGATCACACCAGAAGGGATCTAGGTAAGCTTAGGTGAGTATAAGATGGAGATGTGAGGTTGGGCTCTGACAGTTGTATCTCTGTTATTCTCAAATTCATATATATCTGTATGGAAGAAAGGTGCACTTCAAGGGCTTCTTCAAAAGAATAGTGATCTATTAAAATGCATTGCAACGTTTGTAATGTGCCTTTGACCTTTAAGCAGTTATTTTGTGTGCACCCACACCAAACTTTTAAACTTTAGACCACTCCCACTCCTGTGACATCATAGAATATTGCAGCACATCATGTGAGCATCACTTATGTTGCATATAAAGCCATTTAAATTAATTGCAGTTTGACTTGTTTTGCTTAATCTACCTATAATTAGATGGGTTTGGTTGTGACCAATATGGAGATACGCCCACTATACCTATGCTATGCTTGTGAAGGTTCTCATTCATCCAGGTCATGGTATATCTGTTGTATTCAATTAAATCAACTGGACTTGAAATGTAGTTCTTGAAGACGTTTTGCTAGTCATCCGACTGGCTTTCTCAATTTAGAATGACTTGTACAAGAATCTGTGGCAATTATGTACCCGGTACATAATTGCCACAGATTCTTGTACAAGTCATTCTGAATTGAGAAAGCCAGTCGGATGACTAGCGAAACGTCTTCAAGAACTAATTGTCAAGTACAGTTGATTTAATTGAATACAACAGATATACCATGATAATCTTATAAGGCTGTCTTGTTATTGATAAACTACAATTCCTGGCATTCCCAGACAGCTAAAATAAGTATGCTAAGAACAACATGTATGCTAAGAAAATATGTATGCTAAGAACAACATCCTGAGACCAGGATTGGACATGATATAGGGATTTAAACAGGACCTGAAAGGAAGAAGTGTAGCACAATGAAAATTAAAGGGTCCACCCTAAAAAAATCAACTTTTTATATAAGATAGATCCCCCCTGCCCACCCCAAACCGCCATGTTTTCTTTAAAAAAATGACCAGAACTTTACTTACAGCCCTTTGCTCCTGTGACGTATTGATCAGCTCCCTGCTTGTCGGAACTTGCAAGCAGGGGCTGGCTGGCAGCCACGTATGATTGGCTGATATGAGCCAATCACAGACGCAGCTGACATCATGGAGGGTGCCGTGGGAATGAAGGGCTGTAAGTACAGTTCTGTTTATTTTTTAAAGAAATAACGGGCAGTTAAGTCTGGGTAGGGGCATCTATCATATTTAAGGATTTACGCTACTGGAGGGACAAGTGAGAATGAATCGGGATGGTGGGGGTGGCGCTAAGGAAGGATGAAGGCTGCACGGGAAGGGAAAAGGCACGGTAGTGGGTGACATCAGAGAGCTTGGATTTACACTGAGATGCTCCTGGTTTGCAAAAAGAAGGTTGTATCTTAAGATTGGCTGAATGGTGTTTTATGCGGTTTGGCTTGTTTAAAGCTAGCATAATGGCCGATAAAAATATTAAATTATGTTTGGGGGGTGGACATTCCCTATAAGAGGGGGAATGAATGAAAAAGAAAATCTTAATCAAAAGGAAGTAAAATAAAATGGGGAGGAAGAAAAGCTAAATGAATTAAGGGGGGACATAATAAAAATATTTAGCAAAACAGGGAGAAGGGACTTCACTAAATAATAAAGTGGGGTGAAATGGTTAAATAAAATAAATGGAAAGGAGAGCAGAATGGAAGAACAGGATGTGAAAGGGATGGTGGTAGTGTAGTGTATAATTAAGCATGGCTCACTCGTTACTACTTTATCTAGGATGTGTGTATGTGGGGGGTGGTATAGCATTGGGACCCGTTATTTATAGCTATGCCCCTGATTGTTAGCTTTAGGGAAAGGGCACAGTGTGCTATAAAATACAATCTGGGCTATTCAATAAAAGTTCTTATCGTTACAAATTGTGCTAATTTTGCCCCAACCAATCAGATGTTAGCTTTCAAATGTTAAATAGGATCTGATTGGTTGGGGCAACATTAGCACCATTTTAAACAAATAAGACCTTTTATTGAATCTCCCTAAAGAACTTTTATTAAATCTCCCTGATTGTGTGCAGCCCCATGTATCACTAACCGCTTTTATATCTAGAGGCAGATTTGATTTTAGTATTTTACCAGTAGATGGCAGCAAACACACACACACACACACAAGTCCATCAACTAAGAAATTAAAGGGTAACTGGCCTCCATACAATTGTCTTGTATGAAAGAAGCCTTGGATGATGATGCTAGATTTTCCCTAGACTTATGAAGTTACTCTCAGAGAGTAAAGATAAACAAGGAAGTGTAAGACAGTCACATGATATGTTGTGTAAGAAGCCTCACCCCCCCCCCAAAAAAAAAACCAAAACAACCTTTTCTAAAGCAATTTAAAGACCATTACAGCAGTAGGATATAACTGGGCATGCTCGTGCCTAAGGCAGGATGGACGGGAGCGGACATGCTGAATTCCTTCTTACAAGTTGATAATGCATTGTGGATGTTCCTTTATAGTGATACAGCATTAGTATTTGGTAAGAGGCGCATGCTGTACCAGGTGGGGCAGATGGGTGTGTATATGTATGTTTGTGCAAACCCAGCGCCACCAATGAAATACAGATTGGAAGGTTGGGATAGGTTTTCAGTGGATGCATGGTGTTGGCACCAGTGTTCTCCCCAGAGATTGTTTCCAGTCGGGTGGCATGAAAAAGTAGCCGGGTGGGACGGAACATAAAAATTTGGTGAGAACAGAGATGTTTAACTCTTTCAGTGCCCGCAGACTTTCTGGCTAAGGACACGCTAGAACACGCATGTTACCGCGCGTTGATGTCCACTTGCATGTGTAATTTGCCCTTATCGGAGCGCATGCAAATCGCACCAAAAATGGTGATGGCATGTGCTCCGATAAGTGAAAAGCAACACATCAACACCAACGTAGGTGATGTGGCCACCCCCACCCTGCTGTGCCCTTTTTAAAAAGTGTGATTGGATCACGCTTGATAACACAGTAGCTTGGCCTAACCCTCAAGAGTATTTGCATTAACACTTTCAGTGCCAGCACTTTCCTAGAGTATTGGCACTAACCCTACAGTGCCAGCAGACTTCCCCAGAGTATTGCCATTACCACTTTCAGTGCTAGCAGAGTATTACCATTAACCCTTCAGAGCCAATAGATTTTCCTATTAATACTTTCAGTGCCAGCACTTTCCCAGAGTATTTCTCTTAACACTTTCAGTGCCAGCACAGTATTACCTTTAATAGTTTCAGCTGCCAGCACTGACATATACAGTATGTACCTGCTTTCCATGCCCCTTAAAGGGTCACCGTACTCAAAACAACTTTTGCTTACTGCATTCCATAATTTACAAGCTTTTGAATTCTGGTACTCTCATATCTGTGTCTGCCTACATCATTTAGAAATATAATAATTTCTGCCTAAATACATCATTGGCCCCTCTTTTATTAGGCAAAGCCTGAAACTGGCATTTAATGTCTCTTTTTAAAGAAGAATAAAAGATTTAACATAAGTTTAAGTAAATGCACAGAAAATGTTTGGAACAGACTTTTTTTATAGTATTTTATTTTAAAGGGTGATAATACTCACTCAAGCAACTTTGTATATTGTAAAAGTACAATATTAGGGTAGTAAAATGATGTTACTTACATATGTGTCTGCTTTGTTAGTGAATTTTCAATGTTTAGTTACTGCTCCTAACTGCCCCCCCCTTCCCTTAGTCACTGCCCATGACACATGAGTTCTGAAGAGCTTTCAACTGCCGACACTATACAGCTCATTAACATATCTTCCTGACGCTGCTGACTGTGGGTGTGGGAGCTGCTGCTGTGTCATACACTTCCTCACTTGTAACAGGCAAGTAAGCATGCTGCCGATAGTGGGTGGGGGGTCTGCTGCTGTTGCTGTGTGAGACACTTCTCCCTTCTGGCAAGCAAGCAGACATGCTGGGGGGGGGCTCCTGTAAGTGATCTCCTGTCACACTCCTGCAGCAGACATGGCTTGCATTTCTCTTCCTCTCTCTGGTGTCTGCGCAGTGCATTTATACTACCAGATATATAGATAGACATAGGCAGACAGACAGATAGATAGACAGACAGATGAAAATAGACAGAATCACATAGTCAGAGACAGACGGAATCAGATAGACATCAACAGGCAGACAGATAGATTAGATAGACAGGAGACCAAAATGATTGATCAGCTCATTCTATTTGGGGTTATATTAATAGATGTTTTAACATGTTTTGGAGATCCTAGTAAGAGGTCACTAGAAAAACACAATTAGCACACCTGGTTTGAGTGACGGGTCTTCCCTGTACATTCTGTTATTTAAAATGAAGATTCTGAGAATCTACTGCCTCAAAATGATTGATCAGCTCATTCTATTTGGGGTTATACCCTTTAATAATTTATGACAAAGCAAGCACAGATAAATGTGGTACCACCATTTTACTTCTCTCATATTGTAGTTTCAGAAAATGTTTAGTTGTTTGAGTGTGTATAGTGACCCTTTATCTATATTCCAAAAATCTAATTTTCAATTTTGAGCAGTGATTCTCAAATCTTCATTTTAAATAAGAATGTACAGGGAAGACCCGTCACTCAAACCAGGTGTGCTAATTTGTGTTTTCTAGTGACCTCTTACTAGGATCTCCCAAAACATGTTAAAACATCTATTAATAAACCCCAAATAGAATGAGCTGATCAATATTTTGTCTCCTGTCTATCTAATCTATCTGTCTGCCTGTGATGTCTATGATTCCGCTGTCTCTGACTATGTGATTCTGTCTATTTTCATCTGTCTGTCTATCTATCTGTCTGTCTGCCTATGTCATCTATATATCTGGTAGTATAAATGCACTGCGCAGACACCAGAGAGAGGAAGAGAAATGCAAGCCATGTCTGCTGCAGGAGTGTGACAGGAGATCACTTACAGGAGCCCCCCCCCAGCATGTCTGCTTGCTTGCCAGAAGGGAGAAGTGTCTCACACAGCAACAGCAGCAGACCCCCCACACACTATCGGCAGCATGCTTACTTGCCTGTTACAAGTGAGGAAGTGTAGACACAGCAGCAGCTCCCACACCCACAGTCAGCAGGTCAGGAAGATATGTTAATGAGCTGTATAGTGTCGGCAGTTGAAAGCTCTTCAAACTCATGTGTATGGCAGCATGACTAAGGGAAGGGGGGGCAGTTAGGAGCAGTAACTAAACATTGAAAATTCACTAACAAAGCAGAACACATATGTAAGTAACATCATTTTACTACCCTAATATTGTACTTTTACAATATACAAGTTGCTTGAGTGAGTATTATCACCCTTTAAATAAATACTATAAAAAAGTCTGTTCCCAACATTTTCTGTGCATTTACTTAAACTTATGTTAAATCTTTTATTCTTCTTTAAAAAGAGACATTAAATGCCAGTTTCAGGCTTTGCCTAATAAAAGAGGGGCCAATGATGTATTTAGGCAGAAATTATTATATTTCTAAATGATGTAGGCAGACACCAGATATGAGAGTACCAGCATTCAAAAGCTTGTAAATTAGGAATGCAGTAAGCAAAAGTTGTTTTGAGTACGGTGACCTTTAAGGGGCATGGAAAGCAGGTACTAACTGTATATGTCAGTGCTGGCAGCTGAAACTATTAAAGGTAATACTGTGCTGGCACTGAAAGTGTTAAGAGAAATACTCTGGGAAAGTGTGGCACTGAAAGTATTAATAGGAAAATCTATTGGCTCTGAAGGGTTAATGGTAATACTCTGCTAGCCCTGAAAGTGGTAATGGCAATACTCTGGGGAGTCTGCTGGCACTGTAGGGTTAGTGCCAATACTCTAGGAAAGTGCTGGCACTGAAAGTGTTAATGCAAATACTCTTGAGGGTTAGGCCAAGCTACTGTGTTATCAGGTGATCCAATCACACTTTTAAAAAGGGCACAGCAGGGTGGGGGTGGCCACATCACCTACGTTGGTGTTGATGTGTTGCTTTTCACTTATCGGAGCACATGCCATCACCATTTTTGGTGCGATTTGCATGCGCTCCGATAAGGGCAAATTACAACATGCAGTGGACATCAACGGGTGTAACATGCGTGTTCTAGCGTGTCCTTAGCCAGAAAGTTGCGGGCACTGAAAGAGTTAAACATCTCTGTTCTCACACAAATTTTTATGTTCCGCCCACCCGGTACTTTTTCATGCCACCCGACTGGAAACAATCTCTGGGGAGAACACTGGTGCCAACACCATGCATCCACTGAAAACCTATCCCAACCTTCCAATCTGTATTTCATTGGTGGCGCTGGGTTTGCACAAAATCACTATACACACCCATCTGCCCCACCTGGTACAGCATGGCCTCTTACCAAATACTAATGCTGTATCACTATAAAGGAACATCCACAAGCATTATCAACTTGTGAAGAAGGAATTCAGCATGTCCGTCCCGTCATCCTGCCTTAGGCAAGAGCATGCCCAGTTATATCCTACTGCTGTAATGGTCTTTAATTGCTTTAGAAAGGTTGTTTTGGTTTTTTTTGGGGGGGGGGGGTGAGGCTTCTTACACAACATATCATGTGACTGTCTTACACTTCCTTGTTATCTTTACTCTCTGAGAGTAACTTCATAAGTCTAGGAAATCTAGCATCAATCCAAGGCTTCTCATACAAGACAATTGTATGGAGGCCAGTTACCCTTTAATTTCTTAGTTGAGGACTTGTGTGTGTGTGTGTGTGTGTTTGCTGCCATCTACTGGTAAAATACTAAAATCAAATCTGCCTCTAGATATAAAAGCGGTTAGTGATACATGGGGCTGCAACAATCAGGGAGATTTAATAAAAGTTCTTAGGGAGATTCAATAAAAGGTCTTATGTTTAAAATGGTGCTAATGTTGCCCCAACCAATCAGAGCTATTTAACATTTGAAAGCTAACATCTGATTGTGGGGCAAAATTAGCACAATTTGTAACGATAAGAACTTTTATTGAATAGCCCAGATTGTATTTTATAGCACACTGTGCCCTTTCCCTAAAGCTAACAATCAGGGGCATAGCTATAAATAACTGGGTCCCAATGCTATACGCACCCCCCAATACACACATCCTAGATAAAGTAGTATACGAGTGAGCCATGCTTAATTAACACCTACACTTACCCACCATCCCTTTCACATCCTGTTCTTCCATTCTGCTCTCCTTTCCATTATTTTATTTAACCATTTCACCCCACTTTATTATTTAGTGAAGTCCTTCTCCCTGTTTTGCTAAATATTTTATTATGTCCCCCTAATTACATTTAGCTTTTCTTCCTCCCCATTTTATTTTACTTCCTTTGATTAAGATTTTCTTTTTCATTCATTCCCCCTCTTATAGGGAATGTCCACCCCCCAAACAATAATTTAATATGTTATCGGCCATTATGCTAGCTTTAAAACAAGCCAAACCGCATAAACATCCATTCAGCCAATCTTAAGATACAAACTTCTTTTTGCAAACCAGGAGCATCTCAGTGTAAATCCAAGCTCTCTGATGTCACCCACTACCGTGCCTTTTCCCTTCCCGTGCAGCCTTCATCCTTCCTTAGCGCACCCCCCACCATCCCGATTCATTCTCACTTGTCCCTCCACGTAGCGTAAAATCCTTTAAATATATGATAGATGCCCCCTACCCAGACTTAACTGCCTGTTATTTCTTTAAAAAATAAACAGAACTGTACTTACAGCCCTTCATTCCCACGGCACCCTCCATGATGTCAGCTGCGTCTGTGATTGGCTGCATATCAGCCAATCATAGACGTGGCTGCCAGTCCAGCCCCCTGCTTGCAAGTTCCGACAAGCAGGGAGCTGGATCAATACGTCACAGGAGCAAAGGGGCTGTAAGTAAAGTTCTGGTCATTTTTTAAAGAATAAACATGGCGGTTTGGGGTGGGCAGGGGGGATCTATTTATATAAAAAGTTGATTTTTTTAGGGGGGACCCTTTAATTTTCATTGTGCTACACTTCTTCTTTCAGGTCCTGTTTAAATCCCTTATATCATGTCCAATCCTGGCTCTCAGGATGTTGTTCTTAGCATACATATTTTCTTAGCATACATGTTGTTCTTAGCATACTTATTTTAGCTGTCTGGGAATGCCAGGAATTGTAGTTTATCAATAACAAGACAGCCATAAGATTATCATAGGTATATCTGTTGTATTCAATTAAATCAACTGGACTTGAAATGTAGTTCTTGAAGACGTTTCGCTAGTCATCCGACTGGCTTTCTCAATTCAGAATGACTTGTACAAGAATCTGTGGCAATTATGTACGGGTACATAATTGCCACAGATTCTTGTACAAGTCATCTAAATTGAGAAAGCCAGTCGGATGACTAGCAAAACGTCTTCAAGAACTACATTTCAAGTCCAGTGATTTAATTGAATACAACAGAATACCATGACCTGGATGAATGAGAACCTTCACAAGCATAGAGAAGTTATAGTGGGCGTATCTCCATATTGGTCACAACCAAACCATCTAATTATAGGTAGATTAGCAAAACAAGTCAAACTGCAATTAATTAAATGGTTATATGAACATAAGTGATGCTCACATGATGTGCTGCAATATTCTATGATGTCACAGGGTGGAGTGGTCTAAAGTTTAAAAGTTTGGTGTGGGTGCACACAAAATAACTGCTTAAAACCTTCACTGCCAGGAGATTTTCATTTTTTTTTGCGTTAACTGCCAGAAGAATTTTCAGGATTTTGTCCTTAATCGCTTTAGACTAATTTTACAGTGGAAACCTTGCAGTAAATCAGGAATATTATACATTGTTTTTTTCAGCCACAAAGTGTACTTTAACATGGTAACAAAATTTGTAACTTTTCTGAAAATTTTACTGGAATTATGGTAAAATTTGTAAAAAAAATGAAAATTGCAAATTTTCAGGATTTTTCCAATTTACTTATAGTTATCTTAAGGTTACGCACAAAAATACTTACTGTTTCTAAAAGCTCAGATACTCCCGAGTACAACGTACCAGATAATGTAGGTACCCCACTTTCCTGTACAGAGGACCCCCCCCAAACTAAAACTGCACCTTCAAGAATATTAACACAAATTAAAAATGTATAACCACTACTGACAGTTAACATAGAATATCTTCCAAATTATCTAAAAATCCCCTCAAGTGAGATATTTTTAGAAACTACACACCCACAGGATTTTACGAGTGAGGTTAGTTTTCGTCAAAATGGCAGATACCCGGACGCAGCTCTTCGTCAAATTGTAAGTTACTTTCTCACATTTCCTTTTTCCTCAACTGTAAATCAAGACAAAATCAAATGCGAATTCAGCTAAAAACTGTGGAGGAAAGTTCAAACGCATCAAATATGAAAGCCTAACTCCTCCGAATAAAAAAACGTATGCAATTCATGGGTGTACCCAGAGACATGGCACCAACTAACACCAGAGCGTGACCAGTGCCAAATGTCAGTAGCACAAAAAAAAATTTGCCAGTTGGTATTGAACAGTCTGCAGTTTTTCCACAAACAACCCCCCCAACTCAGAAACACCCACAAACTATATATTCCGAATCTACACCTTCAGATATGTAAAGCTGTTGTTGTTCATTCATATATCATGTGTGGGCGCAGTTTTCGTAGAAATTTGCACTTTTACCAGATTTTCAAAAAAATTAACATCAAAAAACGTTCAAAAAGGTAGAAATCATGCCCAAAACCCCATGGAATGTAAAAAAAAGTTACCAAATATCAATCTCCAAATGTCCTGAATCAAACGGTATGCCATATGTGTGGTTACACATGCAGAGTGGAAGCGAAAAGCCACACAAGTGAGACAATGCACGATGGCTCAGAAACGGCGAAAATATTAGCCAACTCCGAATTTGGACAGTCTGCAGTTTTTTCCACAAAACACCCCCGTAACTCAGAAATAAACCCCCACAAACTATATATTCTGAAATCTACACACCTTCAGCTATGTAGCACTGTAGTTCGTTCATTCATACCATCAATGGTGTGGCGCAGTTCTTCGTGAAATTCGCACTTTTCTGAAAAAAATGAACAAAAACAACTTCAAAAGGTAGAAATCATGCCAAAACCTACGGAATCTTAAAAAAAAGTTACTAAATATCAATCTCCCAAATGTCCTGAATCAAACAGTATGCCATATGTGTGGTGTACACACGCGGACGTGGAAGCGAAAAGCCACAAAGTGAGACAATGCACGATGGCTCAGAAAACAGCGAAAATATTTAGCCAACTCTGAATTTGGACAGTCTGCAGTTTTTTCCACAAAACACCTGATAACTCAGAAATACCCCACACACAACTATATATCCTCAATCTACACACCTTCAGCTATGTAGCACGTAGTTCGTTCATTCATACCATCAATGGTGTGGGCGCAGTTCTTCGTAGAATTTCGCATTTCTACACAATTTCTGGAAAAATAGAGAAAAATACATTTCAAAGTTACAAAATCACACCAAGACCCCATGTAATGTAAAAAACTTACCAAATATCAATCTCCTAAATGTCGAATCAAACGGTATGCCATATGTGGGTTCACACCAACGAATGGAGCGACTAGTCAAAATGTAAAACAATGTGCAGTGAGCCAATAACAGCATTTTCCCAGATTTTTCAAACTGAACACCCCTCTAACTTGGAAATACCCCCACAAAAACTATATATTCTCAGAATCTACATACCTTCAGCTACGTAACGCTTGTAGTTTGTTCATTCATACCATGAATGGTGTGGGGCGAGTCTTCGTTAGAAATTCGCATTTGTTGAAAAAATGAACAAAAAAAACTTCAACAAGGTAGAAAGAAATCTGCCAAAACCCCATGGAATGTAAAAAAAAGCTACTAAATATCAATCTCCCAAATGTCCTGATAAACGGTATGCATTGTGTGGTTACACACGTGGACAGTGGAAGCCAAAAGACACAAAGTGAAACAATGCACAATGGCCAGAAACACAAAAATATTCAGTCAAATCTGAATTTGAACAGTCTGCCATTTTCCCCACAAAACAACCCCACAAACCATATATTTCTCGAATCCTCACACTTTATCTACGAAATTCTGTAGTTTGTTCATTCGTACCATCAATGGTGTGGGCGCAAGTTCTTCGTAGAGTTCACAGTTTTAGCAGATTTTCTAAAAAATTTGAAAAAAAACACTCAAAGGTAGAAATCATGCCAAAATCCCAAGTATGTAAAAAAAAAGTTTACCAAATATCAATCCTCCACTGTCGGAATCAAACGGTGATGCCCTATGTATTGGTTACACACGCAAACGTGGAATCAACTAGCCACAAAGTGAGCCAATGAACAATGGCCCAATTACAGCAACTTTTCAGATTTGTCAGAATAAACACCTCTATATTAGAAATACCCCCCCAAATCTATGTTCTTGGAATCTACACACCTTCAGCTACACAATGGTGTGATCCTTTATGCATACCACCAATGGTGTGGGCGCAGTTCTTGTAAAATTTCGTTTTTACCAGATTTTCAGGAAAAATTATAAAAATACAATTCAAAGTTAAAAATCATGGCAAATTTCCATGTCATGTAAAAAAACTTGTCAATATCAATCTTCCAAATCTTCAAAATCAAACGGTATGCCATATGCGTGGATGTACACAGGGACATGGCACCAAACTAGCTCAAATGGGACACATGCACAGTGTAATTACAAGAAAAAAACAAAGTGCTCTGTAATTTCAAACAGGCCCAAAACTTGGAAATGCCCCCACAAATAAAACCCCCCCACTAAATATCAATCTCCACATGTTCTGAATCAAACGTTATGCCATATGCGTGGATGCACACAGAGACGTGGCCCACCAACTAACTCAAATGGGACGCATGCACAAATGCAATTACAAAGAAAGAATCAAAGTGCTCTGGAATTTGAACAGCCTAACCTTTTTCTAAGGAAACAGTCCCGAAACATGGAAATTCTCCCCACAAACTATATATTTTTGGAATCTACACACCTTCAGCTACGTTACGATTGCCATGCTTTATACATACATGAAGAATTCCAGACCCACTGATCCAAGAAAAGTCCCTGTTTTTAACGAGGTTTTGTGAAAATAATAAAAAAGATGATTCAAGGGGTTGAAATCTACCTAAACCCTTTGACAAGCAAAAAAACCAACTAAAATGTCAGATCTCCCACATATCCGCATCAAATGTTATGCCATTGTGTGGGTGCACACAGGACGTGGCACCAACTAGCTCAAATTGGACGCATGCACAAGTCCAATACAAGAAAAAAATCAAGTGTTCTGTAATTTGAACAGCCTAATCAACTTGGAAATAACCCCCCACAAACTAGATTTTTGGAAGCTACACCTTCAGCTACGTGATGGTATCATGCTTTCGTATATACATGAAAGAATTCCAGGCGTCGTATCATAGAACTCCGTGTTTAGGAGTTTGTGAAAAATAAAATAAGAGACTCAATGGTTGAAATTATCCTACCTAAACCCCCATCGGCAAGTAAAAAAAACCCACTAAAACGGCAATCTCCCACATGTCCTGAATCAAACGGTATGCCATAAGGGTGGGTGCAAACAGAAACGGGGCCACCAACTAGCTCAAATTGGACGCATGCACAAGTCCAATTACAAGAAAAAAATATCAAAGTGTCTGTAATTTGACAGCCTAATCAACTTGGAAATACCGCCCACAAACTATAATTTTGGAAGCTACACACCTTCAGACTACGTGGGTGGTATCATGCTTCGTATTACATGAAGAATTCCAGGCGCTGTTATCCATAGAACTCGTGCTTTTAGGAGATTTGTGGAAAAATAAAATAAGAGGACTCAATGGTGAAATCTACCTAAACCCACTCGGCCAAGTAAAAAACCCACTAAACGGCAATCTCCACATGTCCTACCAAACGGTATGCCATAAGGGTGGGTGCAAACAGAGACGGGGCACAACTAGCTCAAATGGGGATCCATGCGCAATTGCAATTACAAGAAAAAAAATAAAAAAACGCCACAAACCACTCCACCCACCCCTATCCCAACTCCCCTTTTGTGAAAACCAGTTAGTATGGAGAGTCACACACAAGTTTTTTGCACTATGTAGATCCTAAAAAATCAATACGGTCTTTTTTTGGTACCTCTTGCAAAATTTCCTCTAAAATAGGCTTAGTTTCCCTTGAAATCACAACAAATAAATGATCCGCGTTTACTTTACCGATATCCACCGGGGACATTGGGAAGCTTGGAGAAGAAAAAGTTTTGCTAATTTATAGTTTTAGGTAAAAAAAAAAAAGGGTGTGTTCACTTTAAGATTTTTTTGTGTGCATTTCCATTTTTTGGGGGGATCTTCCCAAGATGATCATCAATCATCTTAGGGAATGATACCGAACTTGGAATACGGGCAATAAATGCCCGTTTTCCAATTCGAAATCCTCGGAAAAAATCACTTCCGGAAATCATTTTCCAGGAAGTGATTTTTTCATCATGGCAAAGATCAATAATTTGGTGATCAGAAGTGATCACCAAATTTTGATCTCTGTCCCCATTTTTTTTTAAGTCTTCGCAAGTAGCAAAGATTAGAAAAAATCCTATTGTGAATGGAACTTTGAGTTCCATCACAAAAGTATAGTACAGCTGTTAGCTTGACAGCTTTACTATACTTAGGGACTGCAGCATGATCTCCATAGATCATGGCTGCAGTACCTCAACTAGACCACCGGGGCAGCAGAGTACAAGTTTCAAGGGAAGACCCCGGTGAAGGAGGAAGTTCTGTGAGTCACCGGGGTCTCCCTTTCCGTTGAAAAACAGCTCCTCCTCACCTCCTCCTCGTGGGACCGGCTGATGGGCGATACAGGTACTGTTTTCTCCCGATCCCCCCTCGGATTTGGACAAACGGGGGGGGAGTCGAGGGGTGGTAGGGGGCAGTCGAATGCTGCCCCCCGATCGTGGCTAGAGGGGGGCAAAATTTTTTTGGGGAGGGGGAAGCCACAGATCGTATATTCACGATCTGTGGCAGTTTGTGCATTCATGCACAGATCGTGAATATAACGATCTGTGGCAGGGAAAGGGTTTTAAAGGTCAAAGGCACATTACAAAACGTTGCAATGCATTTTAATAGATCACTATTCTTTGTTAAAGAAGCCCTTGAAGTGCACCTTTCTTCCATACAGATATATATGAATTCATGGTAGCACCCAGGTGAGTTAGGAGCTTTAAACAAGTGCCTGCATCAGTGGTTATATGATATTAGGGCAACAAGATATCACCCGGGGAGCATCGTTAGCAACAATACCAAAATAAACAGTACACAAGAGAATACATGCCAGCAATCTATATACACCAGATTATGGCAAGTGACCTCTGAAGATGTGTGTGTTGTGGCAGGCTACAAGTTTGGATAACCAACATTAAAAAATTTCAGCAAAATTATTACACATAAGAAAACGGATGATTGATCTAGATTTTCATGGATTATTCCTATCAAACATACTATTGGAATAAAAAAATACCACAGGGGTTCAGAATAACCAATATACCACCATGGGACACAAACAATAGGAATGTTGCTAGAAGTGTGTGTGTGTGTGTGGGGGGGGGTTCCTTAACCAATGCTACCTTAATTTAAAGAGTAGTTCACTCCCAAAGTGAACTATTTCTTTAATGTATTGATTGAAGCTCGGAGGTTAATGAGCTATGCCTTACATCCCCATTCTCAATAATATCTCAGGACTAGGAAAGAAGATTCAAGAGCCTTTCCTTTTGGATCAACCACGCCACATTGAAATCCCAGACCGCTTCCTTGTTCTGTCTGATTATAGAGTGCATTATCGCACATGCACGCTATAGGTACAGAACCAAGAAAGAGGTGGGACCTGTCACTGTAGCCGTGGGTGGATCAGTCAATAGGTAAATTTCTTGAATATTGCTCCCAGATCCTGTGCTATTGATTGAATAACAGGAAGTAAGGCATAGTTCATTAACTCCTGGGCTTCAAATAACATTAAAGGAATAGTTCAATTCAAAAGTAATTGAAGAAGTGGTATTGGAAGCGGGTAAAGATACCTTTAAAAATGAGAATCATGACACACTTAAATTAGAAACAAATAGAGTTTAATAAATATAAACAACAATATGAAACTGATATAATTAATGTGCTTCTCTTACATTTTCTTCTAGGTCAAGTCTGTAAATGGCAACAAACCAAAAACCAAGATGGGGTTAATGTGAGCAGCTTCCATAGATCATAGATTCTCAAAGGTGTGCCTCCAGATGTTTGAAAACTACAAATCCAGATGGAAGCCAGGGAATAGTTGGGGTTTATTTTTAAAAATAGGAGACACACCATTTGAGAATCACTGCCATTACTATTGGACCAGAGGAAGTGCTTTACATCTGGGATTGTGTGATCAGGTACTCCAAGCTGCACAATATTACTTAAAAGGGTATCTCCACCCCAAAATATAAAAATTCTGACATGGTTCAGGCATCAGCATCATTGCTTGAGAAAGGGCACGCTGATGCCCGAAACATGTCGCAGCAATAAACGTTTGCAGATTTAACTGCATGTGAGTCCTCTTCCTTCTTTCTATATGTGATGATTATACTGGCAGACGGTCCAGGGGAGAGAGACCAACTAAGACAAGGTGGACGGTCGCACATTTTGTTACTTTTTACGAGGTTGCTTTACATGTAATCTGTCTACTAAGCCCCCAGATGTTGAAAACTACAACTCCCTACATTAATTAACTACAGAGGGGAAACCAGGAAATACTTGGAGCTGAGTGTTCAAACATTTGGAGGTGCATCATTTGGGATCCCTGTGCTAAAAAACAAAAACAAAACAGGAAGAGGTAAAAAAAAAAATTCTAAACTGGCATTTTTAATATTTTTAAACTCTTGAAGCAATTCTATGAACTTGCCATTACCAACTGCTGGTAAATGTACAGTAAAGAAACCTTCCTAACCTGAAAAGAAAACTCTTCCTTATAATCTTAAGGACGTCCACAAGTCCATTGAAATGATCTTGTGGTGAACAATGGACCAAAAATTTCATGATCAAGCGATCATATCCCCATGCAAATCATGTTTTACTGTACACAATACTAACTTGTCCAATCTGCCCGCGTTGTCAACCCTTCATTCCCTTTATTAATAGTTGCCCTCCTCTTAACTTCTCATTTCCAAGATGTCGCTTTTATACATGGGATTCCACAACTGCACCTATATTCCAAAATGAAGCCTTACAAGTATTTTTTCTCTCCCTTGAATCTATCCGATCTTTATAAAGACAATATCTTGCTAGAAGAAGAGAACGTGGCACCAACCCTCCGAAGGCAAGGGAGTCCTACACTACAGAAAAAGTGTAAAAAAGGGGTGGACCTGCCCTTTAATAATTTTATGACAAAGCAAGCACAGATAAATGTGAGTACCACCATTTTACTTCTCTCATATTGTAGTTTCAGAAAATGTTTAGTTGTTTGATCACGGATGCGGCTTCCAGCTGTTCAGAACGGTGGGGGAAAGAGGCAATGTAAGTAGTGATCGGGGGAGTTTTCCTTCAAATAACTATGGCGGTTGGCTTTTTTACAGTAAAGATACCCTTTAATTGTTTGTCAACTTGTTGTTTGATTTAGTTTTCATTGGAGTGATGCTCTCTTTGATGTGACATGGAGTGAGATCAATGAAAACCTTCTGGCAACATCAAGTGGTGATGGATCTCTGCAGCTGTGGGATGTCTCGAAGCCACAAGGACCATTGCAAGTATTTAAAGAACACACACAAGAGGTAAGAAACATTTTGGGCTGAATCTTGGAAACAACCTTTTTGCTGTGATTTCATAGTTTGTAATTCTGTAAATTGATTTATTTCAGCTCCTTTTGCTCCCTATCTCCTCGTGTCCTGTTTAGCCCACTCCTAGTATGCTTTTCCCCTCTCTGTGCTCAGCCCTTTCTAGAATCTGAAACACAGATAGAGTGGGTGAATATGTGCAGATGAGATGTGCCTTAAAACAGTGAGCTACAGCCAATAGCACGTGGTTGTGTTACATTGAAAGGACAATGCCTTGTTATGGGAAGCTAAAGGGCATGTCCAACCCAAAAATTATTTTCTAATATGTTTTTGGTTACTTTATTACCTGTTCAATGCTTCCTTCCTTGCTGCAATCTGAGCCTTCTTTTCAGAGTACTGATTGATAAAGTTGGCTGTGAGCGGGGCTAAAAATCCCTGTAAAATGTTGCTGCCTCCAGACCCTTTTCAATGTTCCCTTTATGTGTCCATTTATGTATACAGCTACTCTTTCACAGAAGGGCCCTGCTTGCTCTGCCTACTCCAAGTAACTTTCACCAACTGGAACAACCTAGTAGTTTTCACTGTGTGGGCATAACATACTTTCTCATGCAAGGTAAATTGAGCTCCTTTGATTAGGAAAGTTCTGATTGGTGAGTAAATCACTGCTGTCTGCTTTTACAATTCTCCCTTCATGCTGTGTTTGTGCTGATTGCTGTGATTTAGGAAATGGAAGGTTTGGGGTGATGAGGTGGAATGAATGGTGTATGAGCTCCTGTGGTAGGAAAAAAGTTTTTGTCTTCTTGCCGTCTGCCGATTCATGTGATTATTGGGGGTGGGTGTTGATTTGATTAGCACTCTGCAATCTGGGAGAACTTCTCCACAATCTATCATCATGGATCGGCAGACAGCTAGGAGAAACTTTCCCCACCACCACCTCATCACCCCTAACCTTCCCCTTCCTAAATCACAGTGACCTGCACACACAGTATGGAGGGAGAAGTGATTTATTTTTCCTGTATGAGTGCAGGGCCTTCGTGGGTGTCCATGATCGATAGCTCAGGAGGAGGTAGCCTTGGTTATAACTAGGTGATTAGCAGGTTACCTGGAGCTCTGTCAGCTATTATTACTTGAATTAAATTATAACATTTTGTTTCAACTGTTGGAGTTTGGAGAAGTGTCTGTATTGATGGGGGGTACTTTGGAATTGATTTCTTTATGCATTGCTATATTTGGGATTCTTCTCCATAAACACAGAAAGCACATAGCATCTGACAAAGCTAGATCATAATGCTGAATCAATTAGCCATGCAGTGAAATAGGAATAAGCTTTGAGGGGTTGAGGAGGATGAAGTTGGCGATTGACGGTTCTTAACTACCTGACCTGTGCCCTGCCCTCTTTGAACAAGAGCTGAATAATAATTTAGGCCTTGAATACATTAAAGAGTTATTGCAACCACATTGCTCCTCCCACAACCTAAGATCAGCAGGTTCAAATAATCTAGTCATCCCTAGAGCCCACCAAAAATCCTTTGGTCACAGAGCCTTCTGTCATGCCGCACCCACTCTATTGAACTCCTTAACCCAGTCAGTCAGAACTGCCCTATCTATGCAAGAGTTTAAAACCCACCTGTTCAGTGCAGCATTTGCAGACATATAGATTGCATCATCTGTGACAAAACATCCTACCACCAATTACTGAACTCGAGACATGCACTTTGAGTCCCACAGGAGAAAAGCACTATAGAAATGTTATTGTATTGTAATTTATTGTATCTTTGAATTTCCCATGGAACTTGGTTCCATAGGGAACATGGAAAGGTGTTAATCCTTTACCCACATTTGTAACTACCGTATATACTTGAATAGAAGTCGAACCGTGTATAAGTCGAGGCACCCATTTTTACCTAAAAAAGGAGTAAAAGTGGTTGACTCGAGTAGAAGTCGAGGGTAGAAATTATGACCACTGCTGCCTTCTGATTCTGTATTGTTCTGAGGCTTTAGTTGTCCTTTAAATGGACAGCAGAATTCCCATACAGAAGCCCATACAGTAATAGCCAAATCTAGTATGGCTATTACTGTATGGGACTACTGTATGGTGATTATGCTGTCCATTTAAAGGGCAACTAAAGCCATTTGAAGTCAGAAGGCAGCCTTTTTCAATATATACCATCCTCCTGATACTGTGTTTTATACATTAGTTGCCCTTTAAATTGAGTTATTCAACAGTTACCCCCAAATAATGAAGTTAGGATAGCTGAACAAAGCATCACTAAGCCTAAACAAAATTTCCCCAGTCATCATGGCAGCTATCACCAAGTGAGTAAGCTCCTCCCTCTGCCTGATAGACAGGAAACAAAACTACAAATGTCCCTCTCACCCCTGTACACATGTCTTTTTTCGTTTCCTGTCTCAAGCCTGGTAGTCAGCAGCAGCAGCTTGCCTTATTCCAGCAGCAGGCTTTCTCCATCTCTCCCTGTTTGATGAAGCTCCCCGTGAACCTATAACATGGTGGTTTGAAGATGTCCTAGTGACCGGGACTTATGCAGCGTATTCTCCTCCTTTTGCGGGTAAGACTGCATTCGGGAGTGAGATTTCCTGCGTGGGCACGTCACTTCCGATTTGGCCGGCCACGTGTTGTGACGTCAGACGCAAGAGTCTCCATAGACTCCTATCATGGCCGCCATTTTAGTTGTGGGAAGATGTTATCTTTCCTTATTTCTGCCATATTTGTCAGTTTCGGATGGCGTTTTTTTGCTACAGGGATCTGAATTCAGTATAGGGGTTGAACCTTTACTTGCAGCCTAGAGGGTGGGGCTTGGTGTTGTAGCCTAAATAAAGGAACAGGCGGAGTTACTCAGTGATGCCTGTTGTTTGTGTTAGCTGCATTAACTGACCTCTATACCTCTGGCTGCAAGGTTTGTACAATCATTTTTATTTTCCTACCTTGTAGTTTTTTATTGAATTCAGATACTTAGGTAGCACTTTTTATTTGTTTCCTCAGTGTCCAGCTATGGAGTCTGGTAGTACTGGAAAAGGATCACACCAGAAGGGATCTAGGTAAGCTTAGGTGAGTATAAGATGGAGATGTGAGGTTGGGCTCTGACAGTTGTATCTCTGTTATTCTCAAAGCCTCTCAAGTTCAGACAAGCCACATAACGTTAGTGAAAGTAAGAAGACGATGGATTTAACAAGCCTGGATGATTCTATGCCATCTATCTACCTTAACACAATTTAATTTGATGTTGGATGCAATCAAGCAGACTATGTCACAAGGTTTTAAGGAACTAGCTGAAGCTAAGAAAAAACGCAGACGTTCGGATTCCGAAGCTTCAGAGTAAGAAAGTTCTGTTCTATCAGATGAAGAATCTTACTTGGATTCAGAATCAGATGTAGAAAAGGAATCAGATAGTTCATTTGACTCTAGATTCTTTGATCAAAGCACTGAGAGACATGTTGTCTCTACACACAGAGCAAGTTAGAGATTGTCCAGCAGACCAATATTTTCCTTCTGCAAAAAAGATAAGTATTTATTTTCCAGTTCATGCTTCCATTTCGGAAATAGTGATGTCAGAATGAAATAAAACAGAGAAGATGTTTACTGTTCCAGGTAAAATTGGAAAGAAATATTCATTTAATGAGACAATTACTAAATGTTGGGATAACGCTCCAAAGGTTGACGCGGCAGTGGTAAGACAGGCCAGGCGCACTACCCTTCCAGTGGATGACACATCCCTATTAAGAGATCCGATGGACAAAAAACTTGAATTTAATCTAAGAAGACTTATATTGCGGCAGGAGCGGCTTGTTGCCCAGCCGTGGCATTAACTTCTGTGTCCAGAGCTGTTAAAGTCTGGTTGCAAGAATTTGAAGAAGCCCTAAATTCTAATGTTAAGAGACCCAAACTTATAGAAATGTTGGCAAATATTAAATTAGCAATAGATTTTTTCGCAGATTCTTCGGTGGATTTAGTTCACTTGGTGGCAAGAATCATGGCATTGTCGGTAGCTTCAAGAATATCTCTATGGCTAAAACCATGATCAGCAGATGTTCCCTTTAAGAATTCTTTATGCATGTTACCTTTTGAGGCAGAGAGATTATTTGGACAAGCGTTGGATTTGATGATTGAAAAAGCCTCAGGTGGGACAGAAGACCAAAGAGATTTAGACAGCATCAAAATATGTTTAAAGGAAAAGATAACACCTTTCGTCCTTTCTGTCCTTTTCGTCAATCAGGAACGAGACAGGAGGGAATGGGACAATCTTCATGGAGAGCATCTAAACAAGCTCAACCCAGAAAACAAGCTCCATTTGGACATAGATTTAGTTCACAATAGGGATTTGCCGGTCCAAACTTTAGAAGTCGGAGGAAGATTAGCTTGTTTCAAAGAAGTTTAGAACAATCAATTCAGGATTCATGGGTAGGCAGTATTATTCAAGAAGGCTAGCGAATAGAATTTGATTGTCATCAAAGAAAAGACCATTTCGTGATGTCTCAAACACCATTAGACCCTCAAAAAAGAGAGTTAATTCAAGACTTTATTGTTCAGCTACAAGACCAGAAAGCAGTAGAAAGAGTTCCCAAACTATACGAAAGAAAAGGATTTTACTCTTGTCTCTTTTTAATAAAGAAAGCATTGGGAGGGTTAAGACCCGTTCTAGATTTAAGAAGATTAAATCAATTTATTCAGACCAAGAAATTCAAGATGAAATCCCTTCCCTCGATAAGCAACGTAGTTTACATGAGAAGTTGGCTTACGTCAATAGATTTAAAAGATGCCTATTTTCATATCCCGGTGCACGATGAGTCCAGAAACAACCTTCATCTAGCAGTTCAAGGTGTCCATCTACAGTTCAATTGCCTACCATTTGGCCTTTCCACGTCTCGACAAGTGTTTTCAAAGGTATTAGTTGCTCTAACCGCAGAAATAAGGAAAGAAGGTATCTTCAATTCCTTGGACGATATTTTAATTGTGGCTCCATCCAGAGAGGTCAGTATAGCGCATACGAGAAGAGTAATGCAGATACTAATAAGATTCAGCTGGATATTAAATCAAGAAAAAAAGTCAGCTTCGTCCATCTCAAGACTTGATCTTTTTGGGAGTACGGTTCCTAACAAAGGAAAACATCATACAACTTCCAGAACAAAGACAGGTAAAACTATTATCAGAAATAAAGAAATTCAAGTCTCTAAAAACAGTGTCAGTAGCCTTTTGCTTAACAGTGTTAGGTTTGATGTCGGCTGCAATCAACCTGGTAAGATGGGCAAGATGGCATCTCAGACCCCTTCAAAAATTTCTTCTCTCTTAAGTGAGAATGCCACACTTACAGATGAACAGAAGACTAGTTATTCCAGATCTGAAAGAGGACTAAAAAGAGGACTTCCATTAGTTCCAGATGAACCTATTGTTATTGTAACGGACGCATCAGAAACTGTTTGGGGTGAATGCGCACTAGGAAAGTCTTGTCAAGGTCGTTGGAAGGGAAAAGGTATGTCATCAAACATTCTAGAGATTCGAGCAGTTTATCGAGACTTGAGAAATTTCAGATCAGAAATACTAGGGAAGCATATGTTAATAAAAAGCGACAATATTTCAGCGGTTCAATATATAAGGAAACAGGGAGGCAGGTTCCCAATTGCTGAAAGAAGTTCATGCAATTTTCAACTGGGCAGAAAACAACATACTACTTCTATCAGCCATCCATATTCCAGGGGCATCAAATGTAGAAGCAGATTTCTTGAGCAGAGAAACCCACAGAATGGTCATTCAACATAACCATTTTTCAAGCTCTCACAAAAAGATCGGGAGAACCCACCATCCATCGACTTGATGTCCACATCAGAAAACATGAAATGCAAAAAATTCTTCTCAAGAACATTCTGCACAAAAACAATGGGAATGGACGCCCTACAACAGAAGGTCTCCAGTAGGTTTTTCCTCCACTTCCACTTGTGTTGAAAAAATTATTTTCATGCTTTGTTGCTGGGAGTTTCAGTTTCTAAACATGTGGAGTGGCAAGGTTCAGTAAACTTTTAATTAAGCTTACCATCATTTACAATTCTCCTGAACCCCATATAGTAAAGGGCCCTCTGACCCGAAATAGTAAAGGGCCCTCTGACCCCCATATAGTAAAGGGAACTCTGATCCCCATATAGTAAAGGGCCCTCTGACCCCATATAGTAAAGGACTCTCTGACCCCAACAGTTAAAAATGTCACCTGAGAGTTGTAGTTTCAAGCTGTCATTTGCACTGTACTAGCAGCTGTATTTTGTCCCAAACTGAGGAGGACTTGACCCGAGTATAAGTCGAGGTTAGCTTTTCAGGCATAGCAGTATATGTAGTTTACTTGGAATTTGCAAAGGCTTTTGATACAGTCCCCCATAGGCTACTAATGTATAACCTAAAGTCTGTTGTTCTGGGGAGGCACATTTGTACATGGATAGAAAATTGGTTAATGAATAGGATGCAGAGAGTAGTTGTTAATGGGGCTTCATCATTATAGACTAAAGTGCTAAGTGGGGTGCCACAGGGTTCTGTGTTGGGGCCGCTTCTATTTAATCTATTTATTAATGATTTGGAAGTGGGTATTGTCATCAAGGTTTCTGTGTTTGCTGACCACACAAAACTTTGTCGACCATTAAAAATTTCAGAGGATATGCAATCGTTGCAGGGGGATCTAGATAGATTGTCACATTGGGCTACTAAGTGGCAGATGAGATTCAATGTTGATGAATGTAAGTTGATGCATTTTAAAAATTATTAAAGATAAAAAGGGACAGGTCAGATGTAATTGCCATTCTACCATATTGGCCGAGAAGACCGTGGTTCCCTCTACTTCTGTCTTTGGCGATAGAGGAACCAGTCAAGATAGATCTTATGAAAAGTTGGTTGTCCCAAGGACCAATTCAACTTCCCCAAAAAGAAGGTCCAACATTGATGGCATGGAGGTTGAAAGGAAGAGTCTGAAAGATTGTGGTTGTGAAGAGGATTTAATTGATTTTTTAGTAAAATCAAGAAAACAGTCCACAACGGGTCAATATCATAAAGTGTGGCGACATTTTGCAAACTTTGCAGAACAACAAAAGGAAGATCCCTGTATTCCTTCAGTGAATCTAAGCTTAAAATTCTTATATGCAGGTTTTAAGATGAATTTCAGATGTAATACCCTGAAAACGCAAGTTTCAGCGATTTCAGCTCTAACTGGAGTACAGTGGGCAACTGAACATTTAATACAAAGATTTTTTTAATGCTTTCATAGGAATTGGTGTAAAGTTGTTACAGAAACATCCATTTAAACCCTTGAAGGAAATATCAGACTGGATGCTGACTTTGAAGGTGGTTTTATTAGTAGCAGTAACGTCAGCGTGCAGAGTAAGTGAACTAAGTGCCTTGTCATGTAGAGAACCACATACGGTAATTTTTCAGGACAGAGTTCGATTACGTCCAACCTTTTCACTTTTACTAAAAGTGATTTCAGATTTTCACGCAAATCTAGAAATTTCCCTTCCAACATTCTTTTCACAAACAAAAGATGACCTGGAAAAAAGACTACATACCTTAGACCTGGTTCGATTGCTGTCATTTTATATTAAAAGAACAGAAAAGTGGAGAAAAATGGACAGACCGTTCATAATACCAAAAAGTCCAAGAAGAGGACAGGCACCTACCAAGAGAACTATAAGTGCTTGGATAGTCGCTGCAATAGCAAAAGCATATAACTTGAGAGGCGAGAAAGTCCCTTCTGGTCTCAAAGGCCACTCTACCAGAGCATTAGCAAGTTCATGGGCAGTGGAAGCCAAAGCCTCTGCCAACCTGTTATGTAAATCAGCCAGATGGTCTTCATTTAAAGGGCATGTCCACCCCCAAAACTAAAATTTAACCCCTTACTGGCCACATCAAGTAGTTTAAAACAATCCTTACCTTACATTCCTGCTCAAAATAGTTCCCCTGCTGTGCCCCTCCAAAGTCCAGGAAACTGCTGTGTAGGAGCAGTGTGTGACTCATGCTGTGCCTGAGACTTCCTCAACCTCATCAAGGTTGAGGCATGCTCAGTGCAGCCCTCCCTGCCTCTCAGCCAATCACGGACGCGGCTGCCGGTCCCGCCCCCTGCTTTCAATTCCATGCAAGCAGAGGGCCTGAACACTGCAGCAGGGAAGAGAGGGCAGGTAAGTAAGAATCGGGGGACTTTCTAACAATTATATTAATGCGGTTGGGGCTGGGGGAGCATGCCCTACCACATATCAAAAGTTAAATTTTGGGGTGGACATGCCCTTTAAAACATATGTAAACCATTATCAGTTAAATGTGGTAGCAGCTAAAGAAGCAAAATTTGGTTTCCAAGTCTTACAAGCTGTAAAGAACAATAAATAACTTGTGTGTTTAAGCATCTAACTGTGTCCCGCCCTTTACTTCTTGTAGCTTTGGTATTTCCCACTTGGTGATAGCTGCCATGATGACCAGGGAAAATAAGAAATTAAATCAACTTACTGAAATTTCTATTTCCCAGTCATTCTTCATGACAGCATTCACCAAGACCCATCCCATGTTTATTGAGCTTTGGTAACTGAAGACGTGCATAGGGGTGAGAGGGACATTTGTAGTTTTGTTTCCTGTCTATCAGGCAGAGGGAGGAGCTTACCCACTTGGTGAATGCTGCCATGAAGAATGACTGGGAAATAGAAATTTCGGTAATTTGATTTAATTTCTTATTTTTTTTAAGAATATTAATAGTAAGAAGATGAGGACTGAGAATTGGCACCACTAATTAATGGGGATAAATTAGTTACGGAGGATGGCGATAAAGCAAATGTCTTGAATATATTTTTTCCTCTGTATGCACTATAGAAGATCCAAGTACAGATATCATAGAGTATAATAGCAATAATGGTATAAAAGATTCAAGTGCACTTTGGGATATGGTACAGAAAGAACTAAATAAGGTTAATATTAATAAATATCCTGGACCGGATAAAATACATCCTCGGGTACTTAGGGAGCTAAGTTCAGTTTTATCTAGGCCATTGTTTCTTATTTTTAGTTTAATAAGGGAACATGTTCTAGAGTATGCTTCAAGGACTGACATTATAAGTACCGTATGTACTCGTGTATAAGTCGATCCGAGTAGTCGAGGTACCTATTTTTACCTGTAAAAATTGTAAAAACTGATTGACTCGAGTATAAGTCTAGGGTAGAAATTATTACCACTACTGCCTTCTGATTCTGTGTTGTTTTTAGGCTTTAGTTGCCCTTTAAATGGACAGCAGAATTCCCATACATGAATCCCATACAGTAATAGCCAAATCCAGTACCAGTAACCTCCAATTCCTTGGCACTCCAGATGTTTGGAAACTACAACTGCCAGCATGTTTGTTGCTGGGAGTTTCAGTTTCTAAACACGTGGAGTGGCAAGGTTCAGTAAACTTTTAATTAAGCTTACCATCATTTACAATTCTCCTGAACCCCATATAGTAAAGGGCCCTCTGACCCGAAATAGTAAAGGGCCCTCTGACCCGAAATAGTAAAGGGCCCTCTGACCCCCATATAGTAAAGGGAACTCTGACCCCCATATAGTAAAGGACTCTCTGACCCCAACAGTTAAAAATGTCACCTGAGAGTTGTAGTTTCAAGCTGTCATTTGCACTGTACTAGCAGCTGTATTTTGCCCCAAACTGAGGAGGACTTGACCCAAGTATAAGTCGAGGTTAGGTTTTCAGGCATAGCAGTAGATGTAGTTTACTTGGAATTTGCAATGGCTTTTGATACAGTCCCCCATAGGCTACTAATGTATAACCTAAGGTCTGTTGTTCTGGGGAGGCACATTTGTACATGGATAGAAAATTGGTTAATAAATAGGATGCAGAGAGTAGTTGTTAATGGGGCTTCATCATTATAGACTAAAGTGCTAAGTGGGGTGCCACAGGGTTCTGTGTTGGGGCCGCTTCTATTTAATCTATTTATTAATGATTTGGAAGTGGGTATTGTCAGCAAGGTTTCTGTGTTTGCTGACCACACAAAACTTTTTCGACCATTAAAAATTTCAGAGGATATGCAATTGTTGCAGGGGGATCTAGATAGATTGTCACATTGGGCTACTAAGTGGCAGATGAGATTCAATGTTGATGAATGTAAGGTGATGCATTGGACTTAAAAATCCTTGTGCTGCTTATACTATAAATGGCTCTGTGTTAAGTGAATCCTGTCTGTATAAAGAGAGGTATGGATTCAAGAGAGGAAAATGTTTTTTCCCCTCTTTACAAAGCATTGGTAAGGCCTCCTTTGGAATATGCTGTGCAGTTTTGGAATCCTGTGTACAAAAAGTTCATCTTTGAAATGGAAAGTGTTCAGAGAAGGGCAACTAAATTAATAAGGGGATTGGGGAGCTACAATATGAAGAGAGACTGGAAAGGTACAATATGTACGCTGGAGAAAAGGCACTTGCGTGAGGATATGTTACTGTGTATAAATACATTAACGGGCCATACAATAAACTATTTGGGGCATTGTCAACAATAGAGCATGTCAGAGGACACGTTGCCATCCTTAAGACTTGAAGAAAAAAGGTTTAGGCTTCAAGTTCGGAAAGGGTTTTTCACTGTGAAAGGTAAAGCATTGGAACTGTCTTCCAGTGGACGTTGTTATGGTAGGTTCATTGGTCAGTTTAAAAAAAAAAAAAGCTGGTTGAGTTTTTGCAAACAAGGAATGTTGCAAGTTACTGGTATTGATACAATAAGTAGAGTTGATCCAGGGAAATTTCCGATTGCCACTTGGAGTCAGGAAGGATTTTTTTTCCCCTTCCTAAATTTGGTGGTTTTTTTTCCCCTTCCTCTGGATCAACAGTTAGGCAGAAAATGGGGATATTGTAGATGGGTTGGACTGGATGGACATATGTCTTTATTCAACCTCAAATTACTATACTAATTTCTGGAAACTACAACTCCCAGCATACTTTCATTGCTGGGAGTTGTAGTTTCCAAATGTCTGCAGTGGCAAGCACTGTACCCCCCCCAGAGCCCCCCAGTTCAGTGGAGGACTGCCTGTGTGATAAGGAAATCCAGCAAAAAAAAATCCAGTAATTCGGCTGCCATAGTAATCCATTCGTCAACCAGCAATTCGGCTCCGCATCCAATCCTTCTAACGTCACTTCTTAGCGCCGAGTAGTGATGTTGGCTGCCAGAAGGAGTGGATGCGGAAGCGAGTTGCCAGATACTGGGTCTAAAGGTGAGTGACTCGAGTATAAGTCGAGGCTCGATTTTTAGGCTTTTTTTAAGCCTAAAAACCTCAACCCATACTCGAGTATATATGGTACACTGAATTTAAATTATTTAGCACTTTTCTAATGCATGCTGCAGAATACATATATACTACACATCATATACTGTAGAACATTATTTATTTAACAAAGACTGATGTTTGCTCATAGGTTTAAAACAAAAAAATTATCCTGCTATTAACAAGGTGATAAGAAATTCCGGGCGGGCATGTAGTTCAGTATTGGTGACAAACAGGACGTTTTTTGTGTGTTGTTACATATTCATTACTTCTCTGTTTCTGTATCTCTAAAGTGACTTTCTACAAAGGGAGACTGGGATTGTAGTTCAGTATCAAACAAGATAATTTTAACCATGTGTTGTTAAGAACAATTACTTAAGTAACTTTGTTAAAATTGCATACAAGACAGGTCGTCGGGACCGTCAGACTATGTGTCAGAAGAGGAGCAATCAGGTAAGTAGCTTACTTTCTCTCTGGGAGGTAAGACACAGCTCCTTTACCTCCCATCTTCAATAAAACAAATGGCAATTTTTTTTCCCATTGTAGAGACCCTTTCAGTGCCAGCAGAATTTCACATTTTGCTGCATTCTTTGCCAGAGAAATTTTTAGGATTTTGCTCCCAAATGCAAATACCCAGACACCACTGTTTGTCAAATTGGAGGTTTCTTTCTCATATTTTTTTTTTTTCTTTAAAAGGTGATTCAAGGTAAATCAAAGGTGATTTATGTAAAATTTGTTTTATTTAAAGCACCAATGTTACATCTTTCACCATTATACAGATCCAATATTGCATAGTTCCGGATATAGAATTTACATATCATGTAGTAGATAAAATCAGCACAGTATGTTAAAGCAGTTTTGGCATATAATGTATTGGTGGTAGAAACATTCAATAAACCTATGTTCAGTCTGTAGTTATTACCTCTTAAGTGTTGTTAGTTCCATTCACGCTCCAGCCTCCCGGCCCATGCCATCCACCGCCCTTATCCATAGATTTCTGTATAGTTACATATAAATTTGTGTATAGTTGTATCATTTGGAAGAAACCGTAGAGGGGCATACACGGTCCTATAGTCTTCCGATCAGATCCAAAAACAATCCAAAACGAATCGTAAATCGATCGAGAGAACTGATCGAATATCCCCACCTTGCACCGTCATCTTTCAGCTTGAAAACTATGGAAGGTCTGGTTCTGGTAGATGGGGTTGATGGAAAATTTTCCATCTTGACTGATCAGGTTTTTTTGATAGACTGATCCCCCAGGGCGGAGAGGTGGCAGAGGTCAGGTGATGTCACTCAACCTACTGGAAGCAGGAAGTTTGAACATTAACCCCAATGTAATTTCTCACAGGCTCCAGCCAGAGATGTGATTGTCAGCCCATTTTAATGGAAATATTGCAGGCTTTTATTTAACCCTAACTTGTTTTGAGACCACAGTTGCCCTTTAAACTGTGTGGTTATAGGTATTTGCACAGGGCATGCAATTATGGGTTGGGATATCGTCAATTGGGTAAAGGGCCTGAATAGATTCCAAATTTATTGATAAGTTAAATTGGATGTGAGTGATTGTCCAGAATTGTCTAAATATAGTTACATCATCTGCATAAAGTCCCAATCGCTCTTCATGCCCATTTAGTCTAAACCCTGTGATGCCCCTTGCCTCACAGAATGCTATAGCCAGTGGCCCTATGGCCAGCGCGAACAGATAAGGACAATTATAAGAGAACAAAGACTTTGCCACCCTCATCTGTGACAGTAACTTATAGTAACTAAATACAGCTTATGAGGAAACTTACTTCCTCTCGCTGCAGGGCTGGGTGGACACACCCCAGCCCCAGTCGCTCCGCCGTGCAGGAGATAACCACTCTTCCAAATTACAAGCTGAGATCACATATAAAGCAAAATTATTTACCGTTTGTAGTAGGTGGCCCGTGTGCAGCCAAGCCCTGGACCCTTCACAAAGGCAAACTTCACAGAACTCCAAATATGTAGCAAAGGACTTTGCAACCCGGAAACAACAGATGCTCTCTGACCAAGAGAGCATCTGGTGTTTCCGGGTTGCATAGTCCTTTGCTACATGTTTTGAGTTCTGCGAACAGATAAGGAGAAGGGGGACCCCTCGCCCTATGTAGTTGGAATGGGGTAGACGGGTTACTGTTTACAAAACCCGTGCCATTGGTGCAATATATAATAATCTGACCATCTGATGAAGTCTGACCGAAGCCGAACCTCGCCAGTACTCCCACCAGGTAATGCCTTTCGACTGAGTCTAATGCCTTAGCAGTTTAAGTGACAATATAATTAGTTTTCCAGAGTTATTATGATCTATTTGTGTTTAGGTTAGAGTGCGGCGTAAGTTGAGTGGATTACCGGGCATAAAGCCCATTTGGTCATGGTGTATTTTGGCTAATATTACTGTTTTGAGACCTATTGCCAGTACATTGGGCAAAGTATTATAGCCAGGTGTTAATAAAGATTTGTGTCTTTATGAACTGCATTCTGCTGGGTCTTACCTGGCTTGGGGAGCACCACTATAGTGGCTGTGTATAGTGAGGGAGAGAGTATCCCATCTTCAAAGGAGTGGGTGTACATATTAGTAGTGCAGTGATATTGGTACCTCTTATATGGGGAGACCGTCGGTTCCTGGGGTCTGAGTGGAGAATAGTAATTTTCTAGGTAATTCTGAATGTCTGGCTCTGAGTGTTGTAGACGTGATGTATAAAGTTCCCTTTAGAAATCTATGAATGTAGATAAAATTGAGGTGTAGTGGGGAGCCTGTTACCTTGTGGCTTTTTTATGGTAAGAATTGTGTTTGAGTATAGTCCTTAATCAGGAAGGTGATTAATTTGGCGGAGTGGCCCCTTTTGACGTGTTTTTGATTGACTTTGGTCGCTATCATATTATTATACATTCTTTGGGCCAGTAACCATGCTGTCTGGGTTTCTGTTGTGCCCTCCTGGTATATTTCTTTTCCGCTGGTATAAGCAGCATGGTCATCGATTTTTCGTTTTTCTAGTTATGCGTTTTATATAGGAATGGTGGAATGTAGTCTACCCTATGGTATGCTTTAAGTGTTTTCCAATTAACTAGGGTTATTGTGTGTGTGTGAATTGCATGTATTCTTCAATGTGGAATGGTAAAGAGTCTGGTTCAGGGAAGTGTGATAGTCAGAAAGGGTGAGTTTCCATAGCCATTTAGGTTGGTTAGAGTCAACTAATTTAAAGTGCACTGTAATTGATAAAAGGTTGAAATACCGTGGGGTAGGTGCGACACTCGGGTCACTAAGGGGACTTTTCCTTGAAAGAAATATATAGTCGGTTTTAAAGAGGAAGTTATGTGTTTCTAAAGAGGAAGTTATGTGTGTGGGGATAACATGTTAATTTTAGGTCCCCTGGAAATCTCTCGCACCCACAATTCCAGGAATGTGCCAACGGAGTCTTGAGTGGTGAGGAATGTCGACTGTATATGTGTAGTATAACACTATTGAAATCTTCCATACACACAACATGGGCCTCCGGATATGCATCAATAGAGGTGCTATAGATTTAAAGAACGCCAAACCTGTTCCAGGTGGATTGTATATGCACAGGAGCACCACGGAGTGGATTCTGTCTCAGCAGCTACATGACTATTCGTCCAAATGGGACGGTTTTAACAAATAAAACTTTGTATCCGTAGTAGAATACACACTCCCCTAGAAATAAGCAAAACTTACAATATAGGCAGCCACCCAACCCAGGGCCTCTAGAGCAGTCTGGGGGTGGTGTGCAATAAGTTGGTTTCCTGCAGGCAAACTATGTCCGGCATGGCATCTATAATGCAAATGAACAACTGTGTACGCTTAAACGATTGACCAAAACCTATTGTGTTCCATGTAAACAATTAAATTCCAGTGGTTGACTCACCGATAGTCTGCATTCCCTTGTATGTGTATGCGGTTTCGGATGTGGCCTCAAGGAAGCGTGGGAATGGCTGTTTGCATCTGCTAGAGGATCAAAGAGATATTGGTGATTTGCTAAAACAAATAAACAAATAATTTCCCTTTATGGGCATTTTTAAACTTATAAACATCCTATCTTATCTCTAGGCTAAAGGTGGACCAATATTTGGTACCAATGCCTTATTGGCAGGGAGAATGCGAGAAGTGTTAAAGCTTTCTAAGATGTTTGGGGTGGGGCTTCTCGGTCAGTTGTTAGTATTCCTTTGAGTGGGCAGTATTGGGCCAACATCACCAGTCCACACATGACTTGATTATTATTTGGATATTTATCGTTTAGTCACCCATATATTAAATTTATTTTTGTAATGAACATCTTATTTTTTTTGTCCAGACTCCTATATACACAAATACTCCCCCCCCACTGGCATTATCAGGTGGGGGGGAGAGCCCTGGTCGGGACTCTGTGGGCACTCTCAACCATAATATCAGTGATAGGTGTGTTGAACTCTTATTTCAGATCATTGTTAGTTATTGTATAGAAAACTACAGTTCCCAGAAATCATCTGCTGTATGTTACAATGTAATTTCCTGTATGCATGCTGTAAGTATTGCTTATTGGTTCTGGTACTAGTAAGTTCCTGTTGCTGTTTTGCTGTTTTAGAGTTATGTAAGTTTCTCTCTCATGTCCTGAAGCTGCATGTTCCGGCAATAAGGTGAATAGCAACTTCTGATATGAATCTGTTCAAATAAAAGTATAACCAAAAAAGGATTGTGTGGAACTACATCCCTCTGTGCCAGAATCTGATTCTGGTAGGTCATCTAACTCAGAATACAAGAGTTGTACTGTATAGTTGCAACATAAATGTTGGTGCCGAAACCCAGGAAGATGGCAGAAAGATCTGAATTACTTAAGGCAAACGAGGTGCAGTAAGAAGTTCCACTACAAAAATGCTGCAAAAGATTGAACAGGAGCTAGGAAAATCAGCACTACTACACAACTACTTCCTGTTTGACGGGAAGTACTATGTACAGTAATGGGGCACCGCTATGGGTGCGAGATGTGCTCCCTCTTACGCCAACCTATTTTTGGGCTGGTGGGAGAGTGAGCAGGTCTTTTCAGACGACCTCATTTGTTTTACTGCCTATGTTGAGTCCTGGTACCTCTACATAGATGATATTTTTTTCCTGTGGTGCAGTACCAAGGAGTTACTATTGGACTTTTTGGGCATACTGAATAAAAATGACTTTAACATTCTGCTTACGCATCACATCTCAAACCAGTGTAGAGTTCCTGATGTTCTCATTACTAAAGATAACAATAGGCTCATAACATCACTTTACCATAAGCTCACCCGAGAAATGTGGGGGGAGACCAAACAGCAACTGCATCAACGTATGGCCCAGCACAGAAGAGCCAATTCCTCGGGTCAGGACTCAGCCGTGTACCTGCATCTTAAGGATAAAGGACATACCTTTGAAGATTGTAATGTTAACAATTGGCGAAGGAATGTGACTGGTTCAAGAGAGGTGTTAAGGAGGCCATTTATGTGAAAATAAAGAAACCAAGCCTAAATAGAGGTGGGGGGGGTTGACACCAGCTGTCTGCCATGTACAATGCTGTTTTAACACCTTACTCTGGGCATTCCTATAACACCTCTTAGCCACTATCCAATCACACCCTAACACATGGCTTTGATATGCTAATTGGGATTTTCCAGGGTACATAATTGCCACAGATTCTTGTACAAGTCATTCTGAATTGAGAAAGCCAGTGGATGACAGCGAAACGTCTTAAGAACTACATTTCAAGTCCAGTTGATCTAATTGAATAAAACAGACATACCTGGCGAACAACTTTACTGTGGCTAAAGGGAGGTTTGATCGCTTGATGAGAAAGAGAGGGAAATCTGTCGAAAGCTATCACAAATACAATAATGTAATACAGGAGTACCTCCAAGAAGGTATTGTTGAGGATTTAAATGTAAATGAAGCACCAACTGCTTAAAGTGCATGTCCACCCCCAAACCTATAATTCCCCCCACTACTGGCCCCACTCTGTAGTGAATAAAAATCCTTACCTTACATCCCAGCTCCAATTGGTTTCCAATAATACCCCCCAAAGTCCCAAAAACTGCCCACCAGGAGAATAGCAGAGTCCCTCTCTCCCTCCCGTTTTGCGATCCCTCCCCTAGTGTAATTTCCCTTTGGCAAATAATAGTTTACCTGCCCCAACCGCTATAAATGATTTGTTAGAAAGTGCCCCAATAGTTACCTTCCTCATCCTCCGGCGTTCTGTGCAGCCGTGCCTGTGATTGACTGCCTCTCGGCCAATCACAGACGTGGTTGCCGGTCCCGCCCCCTGCTTGCAGTTCTATGCAAGCAGAGGGCTGGGACTGTGCGGTGGAGGATTGAGGTAAGGTAAACTAACTATCGTGGCACTTTTAACAAATCATTTATAGTGGTTGGGGCCGGGGGAAGGTAAACATTATTTGGAAAAAAGTATGTGAAAGGGGTGGACATGCCCTTTAAGGGATAATGCTGAGTTACTTACCTCATCATTGAGTTTAAGAGAAGAAAAGGCAACAACTAAGTTGAGAATTGTCTTTGATGCATCTTCTCATGATAAAGGACAAGTAACACTTAATGATTGCCTACTGACAGTACCAAATCTTACTCCTGACCTTCTCAAAACCTGATCAATTTCAGACTTCACAAGATTGCACTGATGGCGGATATTATAAAGGCTTCTTACAAATCGGCATTGCAGAAAAAGACAGAGATTCGGTAAGATTCCTTTGGACTAATTGTATTCCAAAGCCTAACCAGGAACCATCCTTTCTTGTTTTGAGGATGGCAAGAGTATTATTTGGGGAATCACCCAGCCCATTTCTTTGACAGCCACCATCAAACACCATTTAAAACAATATGAAAATATCTCCTTAGACAGTCTAAGTTCTTAATCAATTTCTTTTTTGTGGATGACCTTATATCAGGAGCAGACACAGTTGATGATACCTATACCATATCTACAGAAGTAAAGGGAGATTATGCTTGCTGCAGGCATGGTTCTCTATAAATGGATTACAAACTCAAAAGAATTACAGTTTAGATGGCAAGAGAACAAAACTGAATAAGCAGCTATGATAATGGACCAAGCAAGTTGCTGTAAGTTACTTGGTCTCAAATGGAGAACAGAGACTGATGACTTTGTATTTATCTACTATCACTTTTATCTAGCCTAAAAGACCGCATAAATACAAAGAGGTGTGTTCTGATGAATCAGCACACATTTTGTCCCTATTGGATTTTTAACACCATTCACAGTTAAGATCCTCTTTCAGGAATATGGGAACGTGGCATTTGCTGGGATAAAGGGCTACCACCAGACTTAACAAGACTTAAGTTACAGACTTTAGCAATCCCCAGGCAATACTTCAGTGTCCCTTAGATTCAACTGTTCATCAGTGATGCCAGTGAATCAGCTTAGGAGCTGTTGCATATTTACAATATATGAAGGAAGATATTGTCTCCACCTGCTTTGTTGCTTCAAAGTCACGGTTGCACCTTTAAAGAAGGTTACACTGCCAAGATTAGAGTTTCTTGGAGCATTAGTAGGTGCAAGATTAATGAAATATCTACTAGATTGCCTAAGTATCCAGTCTATTCAACCTCATTTGTGGACAGACTCTATGATTGTACTGTACTGGATCAAAAGCCCCACAAACCTTTGGAAACCCTTGTTCTAATAGAGTGGCAGAGATAAAATCACTAAGTGAACAACAACGTGGTTGCACTGTGCTGGTAGGGATAATCCTGCAGATTTTTTAACAGAGGTGGAACGACAAGAGACTTAATAAACAATAACCTTTGGTGGCATGGGCCAGACTGGCTACAAGGTTCTCAATCACAACATTCACAAATGGCACTAGTGTATTAGAAAATACAGATGCAGAATCAAAGACCAAGTGACTGCATATGTTAACTTAATGCGGAGTTCACATCTTACCCAGTTTTTTCTTAGAGAATTTTAGTAAACTAAGTACTGTATAAGAAAACTGCCTGGATATACAGATTTATTCAAAACTCCAGTCAGCCAAGATAAGAACTAGTGGAGAACTGTCTATAGAAAACTATCTAGGGCTGAAAGGTATTGGGTACAATGCCTCCAAAATTGTGAGTTCAATTATGAAATCCTCTTAATACTGGTAAGAGCTTGCCTTACAATCTAAAATAAAACTTAAATCCATTTGTTGACAAGGATGGACTCTTGGTGTGTAGGTGGAAAGTTACAAAGGCAAACCTAACTGAAAGACAAAGACATCCTTGGATATTGCCTGCTAAAGGGCGCCTTCAGAGCTTCAGTGCAGTTTCAGCATGAAAGGGTGATTCATTTGGGGTTACAAGAAACACTAGCCCAATTTAGAGAGCATAAGCAGTAGTAAAGTCTGTTCTGAAAAAATGTTATATATGTAGAAAATTTAATGTAAAGGCTGGGAGTGAACCACCAGCTCCATTCCCTGGGGACAGAGTTTTAGAGGCCCCTCCATTTGAAGTATCGGGTTGATTTTGCAGGCCCTTTGTATGTGAAGGACAGAACATATAAGAGAAAGACTTACAATTGCATGTTCACTTGTGCTGTCACAAGAGCTATTCACTTGAACTTGTTTCAGACCCGACAACTGAAAACTTTTTATTAGCCTTTAGGAGATTTATTGCCAGAAGGGGACTAGTAAGGTTGTATACTCAGCAATGCAAAAACCTTTAAGAGATCTCTTTCAAGAACTATGGAAAACCCTTAACACTGCTTCCTTAAGGGAGTTCTTCACAGAAAAGGGAATTACTTGGAAGTTCATTGTTGAGAGAGTGCCTGGTGGGGAGGATTCTGGGAAAGACTTGTTCGATCAGTAAAGACTTGTCTTAAGAAAACCTTGGGAAATGAAATGTTATCCTTTGAAGAGCTCACTACAATTCTGACTGAAGTAGAGGCTGTTTTAAACTCAAGACCATTAACCTTCACTAACTCACAGTGATGCTCAAGGTCTTCAACCTTTAAAGGGAATGTCCACCCCCCAAACTAACTTTCTATATTTATTTGGCCCAAAAACTGCTCCAAAACAAGCTTTACAGCATCTAAATCGGTCCAGTGGTTAAAAAGTTACACACCTTTGTAGCTGGGTAATCCTGCAGCATGGACCAGACAGCGATGAACAGAGCAGGTTACGTTACCTTGCCTCTGTTCTTTCATGTTCTCGCGCATGTCTGTTAACATCCAGCAGTGAGAACAGAGGAAGTTGCATCCAGTAATGATCTGACCCCTGGATCCCACCCTCTTTGCTAATCAACCAATCGCAGCCGTAAAATTTTGTGTACGGAAGAAATCCAGGATTAAAATGTTGCAGCCAGCCGCTTCAGCTACACACACACACATAAGCTGCAGCGCGGGGTCAGCTAACGCTCGGAAGTGGAGCGGAAGTGCAGCCTGATGTATGTCTCATTAAATATCGGGCAAAGCAAATGTTTTTTAGAAAAACGAACATGGATTTGGGTTGGTGCTATTATATAAAGAACATATAAAAAGTTTATTTTTTGGGTGGACATACCCTTTAACACCAGGACATTTCCTTATTGGGCAACGACTTATGGCATTGCCAAAACTAAGGTTCCTACAGTGGTCCAAATGTTCTGTTCAAGAGTCAATATCAAAGAGGTGGAAATACCGTCAAGTATTCGTAACAAAATCTGGAGCCGGTGGCGGTAAAGAATATGTGTTGGACTTGAGATCGGCCCAAAAGTCTCTTTGAGTCATGTCTCTAAAAAGTTTTCAGGCTCCCTGTCCTCCTGTCCCTCTGGGTATGTCCCTCTGGTATACCCACCAGTTGGATGTTTGCTTGTTAGGCCTGGATTTGTTGTCTTGGGATGCCACTTCATCGGACAGTGGTCTGATAGGTCCTCTGTACTCTGTTACTCAGAGTCTGCAGATCTGCCGACCAGGCCCACTCTGACCTCTCTATGAGGACAGTGAGCGAGGCCTTAGGGTCTTGGATGGCTGTCAGTAGTTGGGACGGGTTGGTTTGTCAGCTCCCGGTCCTGTATTGCTGTAAGCAGGCGGATCTGACACCAAATGGTTCGGTTTGGCTGCAGCTACGTATGAGAACCTAAGGAGCAGAGATGTAGGTAATGTTTTTTTTAAAGTACACAGTAGGGCCAGTATAGGTTTTAATTTAGTTTTGGGGGGTGGACATTCAGACCTGCACAGGTCATAAGCAAATGGCACAATAGGTCATTTTCAAGACATTTATCAGAAATGAGTATATGTTACATAACTAGACCAAAAACAGGTGAAGTGCAGAGAAAAGCCTCTAAAATAGAGACACATGGACTTTAGTCAGCTCTCCCCTTTAACAATTTTTTTGGGACTGCAAAAAAAATCGCATGCTTTAGTAATTTAAAGAGCCTAATCAAAATATATTGCAGGAATTTAATAGAAAAATTTTCGTTCGAAAAAAGCTAGTAGATTACACATAATTATATAAATTAACTCAACCACCGCTGAGTAATGACTATGAAAAAGTTTGCTGAACCTAATGAAAGCAAGAAAATACATTTTTATTGCTTTTTTTCTGTAGAAGTGTGGTGTGATCCCATCCAACCCCCCCCCCCCAAAAAAAAAAATTAGCAAATCAATTGCTGATTTGCATGAATGTAGAAATGATTAGATCTAAATCTGTTTTTACTTTATCAGCGGATTTTGAGACCTGTTGAAAATAAGTTGTAGAAGTCAAAGCAAACTCATGCTATGTATACTGTATCTTTATTTTTCTAAATGTGTTAGAAATAAGAGTTTTGTATATGTGTGTAGAAATAAGCAGTGGATGGTTTGTATTATAGTCCATAATGGTTTATTGTTAAGAAATATGGATAATGCTCCCCCAACTGTAAATTATAAGGATATTAGAAGTCACTGAGGAGTTCCGTGACCAATAAAGCACGAGGCCGCAGGCCGAGTACTTTATACTGTACAGGGCACGGAACTACACAGTGACTTCTAATGTCTATTTAATTTACAGTTGGGGTGCATTATTTATTATAACTTACCCCTTTGTGGCTTCTGGTTTCCTTCTCCTCCTGGAACTGTAAGATTATAAGGCATAATCTTACAGTTCCTCCCATAGAAATCCTCTACAGGGGTAGGTTACACGTATAATACAGTTACTATGTTATAGCATAATTAAAACCCCATCTACCGAAAAATAAAAATTGGTTAGTTGGCCATCAGTATTTTATTTTGTTTAGTATGTATTGTTGTTAAACAAAAATATGTTTTGGCATAAACTTGAAACTGAAACACTATGTAGTCCATTTAGAACGGATTGAGGGAAATTCGTTTTTTAAATTGCCCATTACTGGAAACTGTAATTCTCTCAAATATCACTGTATCATACTTGTGTTGATCTGCCCCCTATTTCTTTTGATATCCAGTCTGGATATCTTACATTTCAGCTGTCAAGTGCCTTAATAATAAAACCTCTTGTGTTTGTATAGTTTTGCTGTAGTTGGACTGGTGACAGTTGGTACATGCATGGTGGGAAATTCCCTCTTCAATGCTGCCTCATAGGGATTACTGAGCATGCTTGCCCTCACAGAGAGTCAGATAGTCTGGCATTGGACTGAGGGACTGAGTAAGTGCTGCTTAGATGTATTCATTTATAGATTGAAATGAGGGCAAGTAATTTTTCCAGTAAAAATTCCTTTAAATGTAAGGTGCATAAATTAATTGTATATTTTAAGATATTTATGTGCAGGTGGTTTCTAAGATGTTCATTAAAGTCTGTACACACTTGCAATAGCAGGGCCGACCCGCAAGCACAATAATGTAGGAACGACCATTTGTTCGACTATCAGTAATGTATGGGCACTTGTTTGGCCATCGTTGATGATTCCACTGGGTGGAATATTAACTATGCCCGACTGAGCGCCCATAAACTTACCAATACTCGGCCTGTGAAGCAAAGTTTAATAAGAGTCTCTAAAGAGCATTCAAAAGAACACTAAACTGAAAAAAAAATGACTTACTGCTATTCATTTCTAAATTTCTCTGCTGCCAGGTTGTATCTTTATCGGACACCTGGACAGTGGTTAGGGGGTTTGTTTAAGGATTGTGTACAATGGGTTGATGACCATTAAATGCTTTTGTTTCATTAATGAGTGATGTTATTGTCTAGTGAGCAAACAACAGAGGTAATCCTGCACACACTATGTGGATATAGGTAAGAGTTCGTGCTGAGTGCAATGGCAGACCCTGGTTGCAGGTCGTGAATCAGCAAAGGAATAAACACCATGCAAATCAGTCTTAAATGTCTGTGTATTATTTATTGTTGCATACACAGAGTACACCAAAGTGTAACGTTTCGGTACGTGAGCTGTACCTTCTTCAGGCAATCAATAACAAATGAAATACATTGTGCGTCTTATATAGATACCGGAAGTGAATCACTAGTACCACCTAGTGGTGATAGTAAGAAAGAAATAAACAAAATAATCATAAGAAAAACAAAAACAAAGTGAGGAAAATTCAAATATATACAAGTCATCTTTTAGGCAAGAAGCTGACAAACCAAGATTACAGTTTAAACCTTTAGGATGCAATGCATCCAAAGTGAAAATCCAGAAGGATTCCTTCTTAATAGTAAGTTATGCCTATCCCCACCCCGATGTTGCGGGGGTATTTGGTCAATGACCATACCTTTAAGTCAGACACAAGATGTCTGCACTTAAGGAAATGAGTAGCCACGGGTGTATTTTACCAGGGGGGATCTCTGAAGGGGTTTCTGCAAGCCAGTTTTATATCGCGTGCGATGGCGTTGAAACCTCTTTTTAAAAGGGCCAATGGTCTTCCCAATGTAGATAAGGGAGCAAGGGCATTTGAGTAGGTAAATGCAGAAATCATATTGCATTAAGATACCTCGAATGGTAAAGGCTTTACCTGTATGTGGTGGGGTGAATGTAGGTCCCACAATAAGGGAATACAAACGTTACAATTGTAACAGCGATAACAGCCTTTTTTTGGAAAAATACAATTGAGGTTTTTGTATTTTAGAAACAGGGTCAGCCTGAACAGTTGTGAGTATAAAGATTTACCTTTTTATAGATACATCGTGGCTTAGATTTAGTGAGAATCCCAGGTTAGGGTTTTCCTGTATGATAGGCCAAAAATTGTCTAAGTTGTTTTGATGGTACCTGATTTTGAGGTGTAGGACTGTACGAATGGGACACCTGATGTTTCAATTCTAGCGGTCTGGATTGTAAGGCTTCCACCCTAGCTTTTTTCAAAACAGCCTCTGGATAGTTACGGTTTTTAAATTTGAGGGCCATGGAATCCAGCGGGCTTCCAAGTCCTTGGGGTCACTGCATATGCGTGCTACCCGATAAATTGGGATTTGGGGAGGCCTTTAAACACATGTGGGGGGTGGAAGCTGAGACCAGACAAAAGTGTGTTGCGGTCTGTGGGTTTAACATAGACCGAGGTACAAAGGTTATCATCAGTGATCTTAACAAGTACATCCAAAAAATGTATGCTGCCGCTCAGCCAATCATGGACGCGACTGCCGGTCCCGCCCCTCTGCTTGCATTTTGCAAGCAAAGGCCGGGGAGCGCAGCGGGGGAAAGAGGAGAGGTAAGTAAGGTTTGGGGGGCTTTCTGAATATAAAAAATACCCAGTTGGGGCTGGGGGACAGGGGGAGCAGGATATTAAAGGGGATTTACACTAGGGGGAGGGATGAGAACGGGAGGGAGGGGAGGGAGGGGAGAGGAGGGGAGGGGGGGGGAGAAGGGCTGCAGTACGCATGGCAGAATTCTCGGAGGCCAGGTAGCCGCAGAGCCCTATATGGACTCTGCCTAGCCTCCGGTCGTCAGTTTTTGGGACTTTGGGGGGGGACTACAGGAGAACAGATGGAGCTGGGAGTGAGGTAAGGATTACATCACACTACATGGTGGGGCATAGTAGTTGGGGGGATTATAGTTTTAGGGGTGGACATGCCCTTAAAGTATTAATGCCTGTGTTTCCAATTCCTCATGTAAAGGTTTGCCACAATGGGTGAAACTGGAGATAGCACATCCATGTTTTTTGCTTATTGAAGTTATCCCTGTATTGATTTGAAGTAGGTGGTATTCAGTGCAGTAGGGAACACACCTGTTCTGGGTTAAGATCTGTTCTGCTGTTAAGGGTGATGCCTGACCTAGCCGTTTTCTCCACCATATCAACAGCATTCTTGGTGGGGTATTCAGGCGATATATAGGACACCACTTCTGAATTTTAATCTTGTTAGTGAAATCCTGGAGTTCTGGATGTGATGCTTAGAACTTTCAACCAATGGCCCTAGATGTTGGCTAGGTATTTTGCCACCTGTATGGTACAGAGCTGATGCTGTGACTCTGATCTAAGTTGGGCCCCTTCTGTGTATCTAAGGAGTCCATATTTACATGGATGTGCCTTATCAGGGTATAAAGACGATGATAAATTGCTTATCTTTTGAATCTGTTGTAGTAAGTCTATGACCTTTCTTGTAGCATCTGGTGGGATCCTTTGTTTAAGCCTTTGTTATCGGCCAGGGATGTGGTCACCTTAATAAGCCAAAATATAGAAGAGAGGGAAAAAGGCCCACAACTTAAGTATCCCCTATAAAGCACATAATAACTTTTTTTAAAATCTGTTTTTATTAATACGAAGGCACAATTGTATCAATCACAGTACAAACGCATACTATTATTACTATGACAGTAATTCACAGACATTTTACACATATCTTGATCAATAACATTCAGTCAACAGTGTACTGAGCGATTGGCCAAAAAAATATACAGTAGAACGATCGCTTTGTCAAGCATTTACCTCTTGTGCACTTACATGTATTTGATGTAAAACACAATTACAATTATACCTTGTATTTATATATTGTATATTTAAAAAATAAAATAATTTGAACTTTTCACTCATATGACTCTATTTCCAATTTATTTACCTATTAGACTGTTATGACCTTTTAGGAAAGGAAGATATGTATTTGCTAATATGTTTAATCAACCCACAGTTTGTGGTTATTGCCAGACTTTGTTAAACTTGCTTGGACAGCTGCTACGCGTATACATATTTCTTTGGTATGGTAGTATACCATTAATGAGTGCCAATCATTGAGATATATCTGGTGACTCAGGAGCCATCCATTTTAATATAATAGCTTTCTAGATAAAAAAAGAGTTTCTCTAAGAAAGATCTTCATCTAGGAACCCTAGTATAAGCAGTTTACTGTCAAATAACACACACTATTCCTAGTATTGATGATAGTGATGTGGTAACCTCATGCCAGAAACATTAGAATCTGGGACAGTCCCATATTAAATGCTAGAAATCTGCTCTCGCTGCTCTGCATTGGGACATCGTCTGATCTATAATTGTCATATTATGCATCCGGAGGGGATGCATATAGGACTGGTGTAAAATATACAATGTATAACCCCATATTAGCTGCAGGTGAAACTACAACTTACAGGCTTCCGCCATTTCATTCCAGTCGTCTTGCTGTAGATCTGGTATATACCTATTCCATTTGTCAGTGAGCTTCTGAATATACCTGGGCCCTAGCCTATAAGACATGTATACAATTTAAAGATTAGCCCTTTGGCCCCTGAGTACATAATATACCTATGATGGTGAGTGTTACCAAATTGAGCCTACAGCAGTGTTGTAGTTGAAAATGTAACGAATGTAAGGACAATTTATACTTTGCTTGAAGCTGGTCAAAGGTACTGAATTGACCATTTGATATACCATATATACTCGAGTTTAAGCCGAGTGGTACCCATTTTACTCCAAAAAGGAAGAACCATGATTGACTCGAGTATAAGCGGGGTTGAAATTATGACCACTACTGCATTTAATACTGTATTTATTTGCCCTTTAAATGGACAGCAAGGTCCCAAACCAGTATGGCTATTACTGTATGGGAACTCTGCTGTCCATAAAAAGCCCCATTCCTTGGCACTCCAGATGTTTTGGAAACTACACAACTCCTGCATGCTTTAGTAGCACCCCCAGAAAAGTCCCAAGTTCAATTGGGTCACATTAAAAATTGTGAATTCTTTCCCCCAATCCGGTGCGACGCTATGTACAAGCTAACTACATTAGAAGCAAGTGTTCTGCCTGACACTCCGCGCTGATCTGCAGGATAACGTCCATACGCGACGCCTGTCTCACTTAAAGCCTGGCGCCACGTATGGACATATCCTGTAGATCAGGCGGAGGTGCAGGCGGAACACTCTTGCTTAATGTAAGTTAGCTTTGTACATAGACGATGGCAGCCGGAGAATTCACATTATTTACTGTGACCCGAGTATAAGCCGAGGACGGGTTTTCAGGCTAATTTTAAAGCCTGAAAACCTCGGCTTTACTTGAGTATATATGGTAGTTTTCTATTGTATTTATTCTTACCACAATCCAGTCACTGCTATTGGGGAAAGAGTTAAATTCCGTGTACATATAATTCCCCATAATGGGGTAGAGTAAAAGGTTCCTGTATACCTAAATACAAAATCATTTCTTTCATACTCTCCCAGAATTGGGTATGTAACACTGTGCCCGGGCCTATCATATGTTTTGGGGGTGCCTGTAAACATAACTAATTAGCATTTTTTCAGAGATGTTTATACAGGGATGCATGTCCAACCTTGAATATACCGTATTTGGAGGCTAAGTAGTATAACCGATATCAGGGAGTGCAGTTCCCCATTTTCTTTGGGTTGCTGCAGAGTGGTGAGTTTAAATTGCTCTCTACCGGATTGCCCAGAAGAAACCCAAAAACAGACTGTTCACCATATTATAAAAAGTGTTTGGAATGATACTAGCGAATGTTGTATAGTGTACAAATGTTTTGGTAATATGATGTTTTGATTAAATTTACTCTACCAATCAGATTCAGGAGTAAGTTTCTCCATGTTTGTAGCTTGCTCTTGACAAAGTTGATTAGCGGTATTATGTTTAATTCATAGAATTATGAGGCATCTGCTGGGATCATCATACCCAGATATTTGAAAGAGCTAGCTAATGACAGTGGGTATGCTAAAGTTGCCAGTGCTGCCGTGGGATGTCAAGAGGACAGAGTACTGACTTGCGCCAGTTCATTGTAAGACCAGAGTATAACCGAATCGTCAACAGTTTGCATAGCCAGGGTTAGGGGGTCCCCTCGCTCTCAGGTATAACAGCATATCATCTGCATATAAACCTATGCGCTCTTCTAACTGTCCGACACGAAAGCCAGTGATTAGGTGATGTGTGCAGATTTGTATTGCTAGTGCTTCAATTGCTATAGCAAATAAATATGGAGAGAGGGGACACCCCTGTATATAACCTGAATTGTCTTGAGGTGGAGTGTGTTAAAGGGCATGTCCACCCCCAAAACTATAATCCCCCCCAACTACTGGCCCCACCATGTAGTGTAGTTTAATCCTTACTCACATCCCAACTCCATCTGGTTCTCCTGTAGTCCCCCCCCCAAAGTTCCAAAAACTGCCACCAGGAGGCCAGCAGGTCCATATGACACTGCCTGCTACCTGGCCTCACCGGAGATTCCTGCATGCGTGCTGCAGCCCTTCTCCCCCCTCCCTCCCCCTCCCTCTCCCTCCCCTCTCCCTCCCGTTCTACTATCCCTCCCCCTAGCACAAATCCCCTTAATATCATGCTCCCCCGTCCCCAGCCCCAACCGCATGTTTTTTTTTTTTAAAAAGCTCCCCAAACTCTTACTTACCTCTCCGCTTTCCTCCGCTGCACTGACTGACCGGCAGCCGCGTCCGCTGATTGGCTGCCGCTCAGCAATACAGACGGACTGCCGGTCCCGCCCCTCTGCTTTGCATTCTCGCAAGCAGAGGGCGGCAGTGCGGCGGAGGGATCGAGGGGAGGGTAAGTAGAGTTGGGGGGCTTTTTAAAAAACTAAACAAGCGGTTGGGGCTGGGGGACATGGGGGAGCATGATATAAATTTTTTATTTTGTGAGCTGGACATAGCCTTTAACTGTTACGGTCACTATTGGGCTCTCATAGAATATTTTTATCCAATTTATAAAGTTATCCTGAAAACAATTTTTTTAAGGCATGCCCAAAGTTATACCCATTTGATGGAATTGAAGGCCTTATGGGCATCCAATGATACTATTACTCTTCTCCCTAGATTATCATGGTCAGTTACTAGTTGGGCCATATTTTCCTAAAATTGATTGAAGTAGACTTGCCGGGCATAAACCCGGTTTGATCCTCATGAATTATTGTTTGTACGACTGATTGAAGCCTGTTTGTTAGTAATTTGGCAATAATTTTGTAGTCTTGAGTTTAACAGCGAAATGGGTCTGTACAAATTGTAAACTGATGGCTCTTTTCCTGGCTTTAACAGAAATATTCTATTAGCTTCATATAGGGAATGTGGTCGTTTTTGAGATTCATATGAACATTTCTAGAAGTTGAGTTGCCATAATGTTACTATATCTTTTATATATATCAATCGTGATACCATCAGGACCAGATGATTTGCCAGCTGTTAGGTTCCCAATAGTGGTTTGTATTTCCTCTAACGTAATTGGTAATTCTAATTTTTGCTTATGTTGCGGTGAGAGTTGTGGGAACGGTATTGTGTTTAAATAATTGCTTAACTAATGTGTACTGCATGTGACTTTGGACGTGTAGAGATTTTTGTAAAACTTAACAAACTCCGCTAATATAGTTTGAAATCTGAAATATATAAGTCTAACCTGAAATCCTGCACAATGTCCTGTTTCCCCTGCTCTGCTTCATGGTTCTTCCCGCTAGTTACCTGTCAGTATGGATTGACAGTTGACATCACAGCCAATGACTGAATGTTAATCCCTGTCTGCCTCTTCTGAGCATGATCAGGCCTCAGTACAGGTTTCTAAATTGCTCAGTTTCCATGAGGGATCCAGAAGCATGCAGGCATTACAGATAATGAATTATAGCACAAAAACTATGTATATCAACATATTTTAAAGAGGCCATTCTTTCTAAAAGATGTTATTATGAGGGTGGAGTTGTCCTTTAAGGCAATGATGGTTTGCTGTGGCAAGTCTGATTTTGCAAGGTGTGCTAGGAGCTTGGCTGAGAGGTTGGCCGTTTCATAGTAGTTTTGACAGAGGAAGAATTGTTTTCTTCTGGCTTTTTCCCTTAGTAGAGCAGTGTATTGGTTGGAACATGCTTGCCACTTTTGTCTATTAACATCTGTTGGGTTTTCTATATAACATTGTTCGGATGTTTGTACTGAAGAGGCTAGGGTGTGCTTCTCTTAAAAAAAGGCAACAGTGGAGTGCAAGCATCCCCTTACATATGCTTTGTAGGAGTCCCATTTGATATTATACAGTGTTGTATCCTGGTTGGCATCCATGTACATTATCAGGTTGTGGGAATATGTTTAAAGGGCAATTATAGTGAGAAAATTGTTTTTTTTTAATTTCTTCTAATGTATCCTATAAGTCACCCACCAGGGTCCCGTACTTTCTTTAAATTCACATAGTCCCGAAGAATAAGCCTTTAAATGCTGGATTTGAGAGAGCTGCTACACCTCATCTGTAACTCAATGGCACACACCAGCCAATCCAAAGCTCCCCTTCAGTACTGTCCAACACTCTCTCACCACACTATATGTACATGTGCAACATATAGTCAAATGCTGTAATGCTAAAACACAATCAATAAACATTTAACCAGCAATATGAGCATAACACACTATAAAAACAGCCCCTCCCCCCCCAAAAAAAATCTTTATATACATACAAAACCAGTGACTCAAATGGAACACTAATACAGATATATAATACAGTAATATAACGATATACCAAACAAGACACACAGTGCAATCTATGAAATATAAGACTAAGAAACTGAAATGAAACAGGACAACAAGCAGTGTCACTGTGTTTGTGAGGTCTCACTACAAGCTGTGTTTACATGACCTCTTCTTCAGTGATTATGATCTCAGCTAAGCAGGGGGAAGATATGAACTTTAGGTAAAAAGTAAGTACAGTAACAATTATCAAAGTTAGAGAACAGATCAGAGTTCGTACTTACTTTTAAGAATCTCGACAGCACCACCTTGTCGTCTCTCTCGCCCCTCTTCCCACTCCCTTCAGCTACTTGCTACGTTACCACACGTTGATTGCTGCACGTCTAGCTCTCTTGGAAGGGAGGGTCAACAGATGTCAGCACTTCTTTTAAAGGCCATTTCAACTGACAATGCTCGGATCTGTATACAGCCCGTCATGCTGAGGGGGAGGGGAGTAGAGACAGAGAGGGGAGGGGGACTACACAGGCTTGGTACAAACATCTGCCAGTGTGAAGAACACGACAGCCAAACAGAAAACATGAAGTAAGGAAGCTTTATACAAGGGTATTGTCAGCAAGGTTTCTGTGTTTGCTGACCACACAAAACTTTTTCGACCATTAAAAATTTCTTGAATAGCATTTAAAATTATTAAAGATAAAAAGGGACAGGTCAGATGTAATTGCCATTCTACCATATTGGCCGAGAAGACCGTGGTTCCCTCACTTCTGTCTTTGGCGATAGAGGAACCAGTCAGATAGATCTTATGAAAAGTTGGTTGTCCCAAGGACCAATTCAACTTCCCCAAAAAAAGGTCCAACATTGATGGCATGGAGGTTGAAGGAAGAGTCTGAAAGATTGTGTTGTGAAGAGGATTTAATTGATTTTTTAGTAAATCAAGAAACAGCCACAACGGGTCAATATCATAAAGTGTGGGCACATTTTGCAAACTTTGCAGAACAACAAAAGAAGATCCCTGTATCCTTCAGTGAATCTAAGCTTAAAATTCTTATATGCAGGTTTTAAGATGAATTTCAGATGTAACACCCTGAAACGCAAGTTCAGCGATTTCAGCTCTACTGGAGTACAGTGGGCAACTGAACATTTAATACAAAGATTTTTTTAATGCTTTCATAAGGTTTTAACCAGCAATCAAATCTAGTTCTCCACCATGGAGTCTACCATTGGTGTTAAATGTTTTAACAGAACATCCATTTAAACCCTTGAAGGAAATATCAGACTGGATGCTGACTTGAAGGTGGTTTTATATGTACAGTAACTCAGCGTGCAGAGTAAGTGAACTAAGTGCCTTGTCATGTGAGAAACCACATACGTATTTTTCAGGACAGAGTTCGATACGTCCAACCTTTTCACTTTACTAAAAGTGATTTCAGATTTCCACGCAAATCTAGAAATTTCCCTTCCAACATTCTTTTCACAAACAAAAGATGACCTGGAAAAAAGACTACATACCTTAGACCTGGTTCGATTGCTGTCATTTTTGTAATTCAAACGAACATAAGAGACTAGTCGACCATTAAAAATTTCAGAGGATATGCAATTGTTGCAGGGGGATCTAGATAGATTGTCACATTGGGCTACTAAGTGGCAGATGAGATTCAATGTTGATGAATGTAAGGTGATGCATTTTGGACTTAAAAATCCTTGTGCTGCTTATACTATAAATGGCTCTGTGTTAAGTGAATCCTTGTCTTGTATAAAGAGAGGTATGGATTCAAGAGAGGAAAATGTTTTTCTCCCTCTTTACAAAGCATTGGTAAGGCCTCATTTGGAATATGCTGTGCAGTTTTGGAATCCTGTGTACAAAAAGTTCATCTTTGAAATGGAAAGTGTTCAGAGAAGGGCAACTAAATTAATAAGGGGATTGGGGAGCTACAATATGAAGAGAGACTGGAAAGGTTACAATTATGTACGCTGGAGAAAAGGCACTTGCGTGAGGATATGATTACTGTGTATAAATACATTAACGGGCCATACAATAAACTATTTGGGGCATTGTCAACAATAGAGCATGTCAGAGGACACGTTGCCATCCCTTAAGACTTGAAGAAAAAAGGTTTAGGCTTCAAGTTCGGAAAGGGTTTTTCACTGTGAAAGGTAAAGCTATGGAACTGTCTTCCAGTGGACGTTGTTATGGTAGGTTCATTGGTCAGTTTAAAAAAAAAAAAAGCTGGTTGAGTTTTTGCAAACAAGGAATGTTGCAAGTTACTGGTATTGATACATAAAGTAGAGTTGATCCAGGGAAATTTCCGATTGCCACTTGGAGTCAGGAAGGATTTTTTTTCCCCTTCCTAAATTTGGTGGGTTTTTTTCCCCTTCCTCTGGATCAACAGTTAGGCAGAAAATGGGGATATTGCTAGATGGGTTGGACTGGATGGACATATGTCTTTATTCAACCTCAAATACTATACTATACTAATTTCTTGGAAACTACAACTCCCAGCATACTTTCATTGCTGGGAGTTGTAGTTTCCAAATGTCTGCAGTGGCAAGCACTGTACCCCCCCCAGAGCCCCCCCAGTTCAGTGGAGGACTTGCCTGTGTGATAAGGAAATCCAGCAAATAAAAATCCAGTAATTCGGCTGCCATAGTAATCCATTCGTCAACCCAGCAATTCGGCTCCGCATCCAATCCTTCTAATGTCACTTCTTAGCGCCGAGTAGTGATGTTGGCTGCCAGAAGGAGTGGATGCGGAAGCGAGTTGCCAGATTACTGGGTCTAAAGGTGAGTGACTCGAGTATAAGTCGAGGCTCGATTTTTAGGCTTTTTTTAAAGCCTAAAAACCTCAACCCATACTCGAGTATATATGGTACACTGAATTTAAATTATTTAGCACTTTTCTAATGCATGCTGCAGAATACATATATACTACACATCATATACTGTAGAACATTATTTATTTTAACAAATGACTGATGTTTGCTCATAGGTTTAAAACAAAAAATTATCCTGCTATTAACAAGGTGATAAGAAATTCCGGGGCATGTAGTTCAGTGTATTGGTGACAAACAGGACGTTTTTTGTGTGTTGTTACATATTCATTACTTCTCTGTTTCTGTATCTCTAAAGTGACTTTCTACAAAGGGAGACTGGGATCTGTAGTTCAGTATCAACAAAGATAATTTTAACCATGTGTTGTTAAGACATATTACTTAAGTAACTTTGTTAAAATTGCATACAAGACAGAGTCTGTCGGGACCTGTCAGACTATGTGTCAGAAGAGCGAGCAATCAGGTAAGTAGCTTACTTTCTCTCTGGGAGGTAAGACACAGCTCCTTTACCTCCCATTCTTCAATAAAACTAAATGGCAATTTTTTTTCCCCATTGTAGAGACCCTTTCAGTGCCAGCAGAATTTCACATTTTGCTGCATTCTTTGCCAGAGAAATTTTTAGGATTTTGCTCCCAAATGCAAATACCCAGACACCACTGTTTGTCAAATTGGAGGTTTCTTTCTCATATTTTTCTTTTTTTCTTTAAAAGGTGATTCAAGGTAAATCAAAGGTGATTTATGTAAAATTTGTTTTATTTAAAGACACCAATGTTACATCTTTCACCATTATACAGATCCAATATTGCATTAGTTCAGGATATAGAATTTACATATTCATGTAGTAGATAAAATCAGCACAGTATGTTAAAGCAGTTTTGGCATATTAATGTATTGGTGGTAGAAACATTTCAATAAACCTATCTGTTCAGTCTGTAGTTATTACCCTCTTAAGTGTTGTTAGTTCCATTCACCGCTCCAGCCTCCCGGCCCATGCCATCCACCGCCCTTATCCATAGAATTTTCTGTATAGTTACATATAAATTTGTGTATAGTTGTATCATTTGGAAGAAACCGTAGAGGTGGGCATACACGGTCCTATAGTCTTCCGATCAGATCCAAAAACAATCCAAAACGAATCGTAAATCCGATCGGAAGAACTGATCGAATATCCCCACCTTGCACCGTCAATCTTTCAGCTTGAAAACTATGGAAGGTCTGGTTCTGGTAGATGGGGTTGATGGAAAATTTTCCATCTTGACTGATCAGGTTTTTTTGATAGACTGATCCCCCAGGGCGGAGAGGTGGCAGAGGTCAGGTGATGTCACTCAACCTACTGGAAGCAGGAAGTTTGAACATTAACCCCAATGTAATTTCTCACAGGCTCCAGCCAGAGATGTGATTGTCAGCCCATTTTAATGGAAATATTGCAGGCTTTTATTTAACCCTAACTTGTTTTGAGACCACAGTTGCCCTTTAAACTGTGTGGTTATAGGTATTTGCACAGGGCATGCAAATTATGGGTTGGGATATCGTCAATTGGGTAAAGGGCCTGAATAGATTCCAAATTTATTGATCAAGTTAAATTGGATGTGAGTGATTGTCCAGAATTGTCTAAATATAGTATTACATCATCTGCATAAAGTCCCAATCGCTCTTCATGCCCATTTAGTCTAAACCCTGTGATGCCCCTTGCCTCACAGAATGCTATAGCCAGTGGCCCTATGGCCAGCGCGAACAGATAAGGACAATTATAAGAGAACAAAGACTTTGCCACCTCATCTGTGACAGTAACTTATAGTAACTAAATACAGCTTATGAGGAAACTTACTTCCTCTCGCTGCAGGGCTGGGTGGACACACCCCCAGCCCCAGTCGCTCCGCCGTGCAGGAGATAACCACTCTTCCAAATTACAAGCTGAGATCACATATAAAGCAAAATTATCTTACCGTTTGTAGTAGGTGGCCCGTGTGCAGCCAAGCCCTGGACCCTTCACAAAGGCAAACTTCACAGAACTCAAAATATGTAGCAAAGGACTTTGCAACCCGGAAACACCAGATGCTCTCTGACCAAGAGAGCATCTGGTGTTTCCGGGTTGCATAGTCCTTTGCTACATGTTTTGAGTTCTGCGAACAGATAAGGAGAAAGGGGACACCCCTGCCCCTATGTAGTTGGAATGGGGTAGACGGGTTACTGTTTACAAATACCCGTGCCATTGGTGCAATATATAATAATCTGACCCATCTGATGAAGTCTGACCGAAGCCGAACCTCGCCAGTACTCCCACCAGGTAATGCCTTTCGACTGAGTCTAATGCCTTAGCAGCTTTAAGTGACAATATAATTAGTTTTCCAGAGTTATTATGATCTATTTGTGTTTAGGTTAGAGTGCGGCGTAAGTTGAGGTGGATTTACCGGGCATAAAGCCCATTTGGTCATGGTGTATTTTGGCTAATATTACTGTTTTGAGACCTATTGCCAGTACATTGGGCAAAGTATTATAGCCAGGTGTTAATAAAGATTTGTGTCTTTATGAACTGCATTCTGCTGGGTCTTACCTGGCTTGGGGAGCACCACTATAGTGGCTGTGTATAGTGAGGGAGAGAGTATCCCATCTTCAAAGGAGTGGGTGTACATATTTAGTAGTGCAGTGATATTGGTACCTCTTTTATATGGGGAGACCGTCGGTTCCTGGGGTCTGAGTGGAGAATAGTATATTTTCTAGGTAATTCTGAATGTCTGGCTCTGAGTGTTGTAGACGTGATGTATAAAGTTCCCTTTAGAAATCTATGAATGTAGATAAAAATTGAGGTGTAGTGTGGAGCCTGTTACCTTGTGGCTTTTTTATGGTAAGAATTGTGTTTGAGTATAGTCCTTAATCAGGAAGGTGATTAATTTGGCGGAGTGGCCCCGTTTTGACGTGTTTTTGATTGACTTTGGTCGCTATCATATTATTATACATTCTTTGGGCCAGTAACCATGCTGTCTGGGTTTCTGTTGTGCCCTCCTGGATATATTTCTTTTCCGCTGGTATAAGCAGCATGGTCATCGATTTTTCGTTTTTTCTAGTTATGCGTTTTATATAGGATATGGTGGAATGTAGTCTACCCCTCAGGTATGCTTTAAGTGTTTTCCATATTATACTAGGGTTATGTGTTGGTGTGTTGAATTGCATGTATTCTTCAATGTGGAATGGTAAAGAGTCTGGTTCAGGGAAGTGTGATAGTCAGAACGGGTGTAGTTTCCATAGCCATTTAGGTTGGTTAGAGTCAACTAATTTTAAAGTGCACTGTAATTGATAAAAGGTCTGAAATACCGTGGGGTAGGTGCGACACTCGGGTCACTAAGGGGACTTTTCCTTGAAAGAAATATATAGTCGGTTCTAAAGAGGAAGTTATGTGTTTCTAAAGAGGAAGTTATGTGTGTGGGGATAACATGTTAATTTTAGGTCCCCTGGAAATCTCTCGCACCACCCAATTCCAGGAATGTGCCAACGGAGTCTTGAGTGGTGAGGAATGTCGACTGTATATGTGTAGTAATAACACTATTGAAATCTTCCATACACACAACATGGGCCTCCGGATATTGCATCAATAGAGGTGCTATAGATTTAAAGAACGCCAAACCTGTTCCAGGTGGATTGTATATGCACAGGAGCACCACAGGAGTGGATTCTGTCTCAGCAGCTACATAGACATATCGTCCAAATGGGACGGTTTTAACAAATAAAACTTTGTATCCGTAGTAGAATACACACTCCCCTAGAATAAGCAAAACTTACACTATAGGCAGCTCACCCAACCCAGGGCCTCTAGAGCAGTCTGGTGGTGGTTGTCAATAAGTTGGTTTCCTGCAGGCAAACTATGTCCGGCATGTCATCTATAATGCAAATGAACAACTGTGTACACTTAAACGATTGACCAAAACCTACTGTGTTCCATGTAAACAATTAAATTCCAGTGGTTGACTCACTGATAGTCTGCATTCCCTTGTATGTGTATGCGGTTTCGGATGTGGCCTCAAGGAAGCCGTCGGGAATGGCTGTTTGCATCTGCTAGAGGATCAAAGAGATATTGGTGATTTGCTAAAACAAATAAACAAATAATTTCCCTTTATGGGCATTTTTAAACTTATAAACATCCTATCTTATCTCTAGGCTAAAGGTGGACCAATATTTGGTACCAATGCCTTATTGGCAGGGAGAATGCGAGAAGTTGTTAAAGCTTTCTAAGATGTTTGGGGTGGGGCTTCTCGGTCAGTTGTTAGTATTCCTTTGAGTGGGCAGTATTGGGCCAACATCACCAGTCCACACATGACTTGATTATTATTTGGATATTTATCGTTTAGTTCACCCATATATTAAATTTATTTTTGTAATGAACATCTATATTTTTTTTGTCCGAGACTCCTATATACACAAATACTCCCCCCCCACCCTGGCATTTATCAGGTGGGGGGGAGAGCCCTGGTCGGGACTCTGTGGGCACTCTCAACCATAAATATCAGTGATAGGTGTGTTGAATCTTTATTTCAGATCATTGTTAGTTATTGTATAGAAAACTACAGTTCCCAGAATTCATCTGCTGTATGTTACAATGTAATTTCCTGTATGCATGCTGTAAGTTATTGCTTATTGGTTCTGGTACTAGTAGTAAGTTCCTGTTGCTGTTTTGCTGTTTTAGAGTTATGTAAGTTTCTCTCTCATGTCCTGAAGCTGCATGTTCCGGCAATAAGGTGAATAGCAACTTCTGATATGAATCTGTTCAAATAAAAGTTATAACCAAAAAAGGATTGTGTGGAACTACATCCCTCTGTGCCAGAATCTGATTCTGGTAGGTCATCTAACTCAGAATACAAGAGTTGTACTGTATAGTTGCAACATAAATGTTGGTGCCGAAACCCAGGAAGATGGCAGAAAGATCTGAATTACTTAAGCGCAAACGAGGTGCAGTAAGAAGTTCCACTACAAAAATGCTGCAAAAGATTGAACAGGAGCTAGGAAAATCAGCACTACTCAACACAACTACTTCCTGTTTGACGGGAAGTACTATGTACAGTAATGGGGCACCGCTATGGGTGCGAGATGTGCTCCCTCTTACGCCAACCTATTTTTGGGCTGGTGGGAGAGTGAGCAGGTCTTTTCAGACGACCTCATTTGTTTTACTGCCTATGTTGAGTCCTGGTACCTCTACATAGATGATATTTTTTTCCTGTGGTGCAGTACCAAGGAGTTACTATTGGACTTTTTGGGCATACTGAATAAAAATGACTTTAACATTCTGCTTACGCATCACATCTCACACACCAGTGTAGAGTTCCTTGATGTTCTCATTACTAAAGATAACAATAGGCTCATAACATCACTTTACCATAAGCTCACCCGAGAAATGTGGGGGAGACCAAACAGCAACTGCATCAACGTATGGCCCAGCACAGAAGAGCCAATTCCTCGGGTCAGGACTCAGCCGTGTACCTGCATCTTAAGGATAAAGGACATACCTTTGAAGATTGTAATGTTAACATATTGGCGAAGGAATGTGACTGGTTCAAGAGAGGTGTTAAGGAGGCCATTTATGTGAAAATAAAGAAACCAAGCCTAAATAGAGGTGGGGGGGTTTGACACCAGCTGTCTGCCATGTACAATGCTGTTTTAACACCTTACTCTGGGCATTCCTATAACACCTCTTAGCCACTATCCAATCACACCCTTAACACCTGGCTGTGATATGCTAATTGGGATTTTCCAGGGTACATAATTGCCACAGATTCTTGTACAAGTCATTCTGAATTGAGAAAGCCAGTTGGATGACTAGCGAAACGTCTTCAAGAACTACATTTCAAGTCCAGTTGATCTAATTGAATACAACAGACATACCTGGCGAACAACTTTACTGTGGCTAAAGGGAGGTTTGATCGCTTGATGAGAAAGAGAGGGAAATCTGTCGAAAGCTATCACAAATACAATAATGTAATACAGGAGTACCTCCAAGAAGGTATTGTTGAGGATTTAAATGTAAATGAAGCACCAACTGCCTTAAAGTGCATGTCCACCCCCAAACCTATAATTCCCCCCACTACTGGCCCCACTCTGTAGTGAATAAAAATCCTTACCTTACATCCCAGCTCCAATTGGTTCTCCAATAATACCCCCCTAAAGTCCCAAAAACTGCCCACCAGGAGAATAGCAGAGTCCCTCTCTCTCCCTCCCGTTTTGCGATCCCTCCCCCTAGTGTAATTTCCCTTTGGCAAATAATAGTTTACCTTGCCCCAACCGCTATAAATGATTTGTTAGAAAGTGCCCCAATAGTTACCTTCCCTCTATCCTCCGGCGTTCTGTGCAGCCGTGCCTGTGATTGACTGCCTCTCGGCCAATCACAGACGTGGTTGCCGGTCCCGCCCCCTGCTTGCAGTTCTATGCAAGCAGAGGGCTGGGACTGTGCGGTGGAGGATTGAGGTAAGGTAACTAACTATCGTGGCACTTTTTAACAAATCATTTATAGTGGTTGGGGCCGGGGGAAGGTAAACTATTATTTGGAAAAAAGTTAGTGAAAGGGGTGGACATGCCCTTTAAGGGATAATGCTGAGTATTACTTACCTCATCATGCAGTTATAAGAGAAGAAAAGGCAACAACTAAGTTGAGAATTGTCTTTGATGCATCTTCTCATGATAAAGGACAAGTAACACTTAATGATTGCCTACTGACAGTACCAAATCTTACTCCTGACCTTCTCAAAACCCTGATCAATTTCAGACTTCACAAGATTGCATTGATGGCGGATATTATAAAGGCTTTCTTACAAATCGGCATTGCAGAAAATGACAGAGATTCGGTAAGATTCCTTTGGACTAATTGTATTCCAAAGCCTAACCAGGAACCATCCTTTCTTGTTTTGAGGATGGCAAGAGTATTATTTGGGGAATCACCCAGCCCATTTCTTCTGACAGCCACCATCAAACACCATTTAAAACAATATGAAAATACTCATCCTAAGACAGTCTAAGTTCTTAATCAATTTCTTTTTTGTGGATGACCTTATATCAGGAGCAGACACAGTTGATGATACCTATACCATATCTACAGAAGTAAAGGGAGATTATGCTTGCTGCAGGCATGGTTCTCTATAAATGGATTACAAACTCAAAAGAATTACAGTTTAGATGGCAAGAGAACAAAACTGAATAAGCAGCTATGATAATGGACCAAGCAAGTTGCTGTAAGTTACTTGGTCTCAAATGGAGAACAGAGACTGATGACTTTGTATTTTATCTACTATCACTTTTATCATGCCTAAAAGACCGCATAAATACAAAGAGGTGTGTTCTGATGACATCAGCACACATTTTTGTCCCTATTGGATTTTTATCACCATTCACAGTTAAGATCCTCTTTCAGGAATTATGGGAACGTGGCATTTGCTGGGATAAAGGGCTACCACCAGACTTAACAAGACTTAAGTTACAGACTTTAGCAATCCCCAGGCAATACTTTCAGTGTCCCTTAGATTCAACTGTTCATCAGTGATGCCAGTGAATCAGCTTACGGAGCTGTTGCATATTTACAATATATGAAGGAAGATATTGTCTCCACCTGCTTTGTTGCTTCAAAGTCACGAGTTGCACCTTTAAAGAAGGTTACACTGCCAAGATTAGAGTTTCTTGGAGCATTAGTAGGTGCAAGATTAATGAAATATCTACTAGATTGCCTAAGTATCCAGTCTATTCAACCTCATTTGTGGACAGACTCTATGATTGTACTGTACTGGATCAAAAGCCCCACAAACCTTTGGAAACCCTTTGTTGCTAATAGAGTGGCAGAGATAAAATCACTAAGTGAACCAACAACGTGGTTGCACTGTGCTGGTAGGGATAATCCTGCAGATTTTTTAACAAGAGGTGAACGTACAAGAGACTTAATAAACAATAACCTTTGGTGGCATGGGCCAGACTGGCTACAAGGTTCTCAATCACAACATTCACAAATGGCAACTAGTGTATTAGAAAATACAGATGCAGAATCAAATGACCAAGTGACTGCATATGTTAACTGTAATGCGGAGTTCACATCTTACCCAGTTTTTTCCTTAGAGAATTTTAGTAAACTACGTACTGTATATAGAATAACTGCTTGGATATACAGATTTATTCAAAACTCCAGTCAGCCAAGTATAAGAACTAGTGAAGAACTGTCTATAGAAGAACTATCTAGGGCTGAAAGGTATTGGGTCAAATGCTTCCAAAATTGTGAGTTCAATAATGAAATCCTCTTAATACTGGTAAGAGCTTGCCTTACAACTCTAAAATAAAACTTAAATCCATTTGTTGACAAGGATGGACTCTTGTGTGTAGGTGGAAAGTTACAAAGGCAAACCTAACTGAAAGACAAAGACATCCTTGGATATTGCCTGCTAAAGGGCGCCTTCAGAGCTTCAAGTGCAGTTTCAGCATGAAAGGGTGATTCATTTGGGGTTACAAGAAACACTAGCCCAATTTAGAGAGCAGTAAAGCAGTAGTAAAGTCTGTTCTGAAAAAATGTTATATATGTAGAAAATTTAATGTAAAGGCTGGGAGTGAACCACCAGCTCCATTCCCTGGGGACAGAGTTTTAGAGGCCCCTCCATTTGAAGTATCGGGTTGATTTTGCAGGCCCTTTGTATGTGAAGGACAGAACATATAGAAGAAAGACTTACATTGCATTGTTCACTTGTGCTGTCACAAGAGCTATTCACTTAGAACTTGTTTCAGACCAGACAACTGAAAACTTTTTATTAGCCTTTAGGAGATTTATTGCCAGAAGGGGACTATGTAAGGTTGTATACTCAGACAATGCAAAAACCTTTAAGAGATCTCTCTTCAAGAACTATGGAAAACCCTTAACACTGCTTCCTTAAGGGAGTTCTTCACAGAAAAGGGAATTACTTGGAAGTTCATTGTTGAGAGAGGTGCCTGGTGGGGAGGATTCTGGGAAAGACTTGTTCGATCAGTAAAGACTTGTCTTAAGAAAACCTTGGGAAATGAAATGTTATCCTTTGAAGAGCTCACTACAATTCTGACTGAAGTAGAGGCTGTTTTAAACTCAAGACCATTAACCTTCACTAACTCACAGTGATGCTCAAGGTCTTCAACCTTTAAAGGGAATGTCCACCCCCCAAACTAACTTTCTATATTTATTTGGCCCAAATAACTGCTCCAAAACAAGCTTTACAGCATCTAAATCGGTCCAGTGGTTAAAAAGTTACACACCTTTGTAGCTGGCTTAATCCTGCAGCATGGACCAGTACAGCGATGAACAGAGCCAGGTTACGTTACCTTGCCTCTGTTCTTTTCATGTTCTCGCGCATGTCTGTTAACATCCAGCAGTGAGAACAGAGGAAGTTGCATCCAGTAATGATCTGACCCCTGGATCCCACCCTCTTTTGCTAATCAACCAATCGCAGCCGTAAAATTTTGTGTACGGAAGAAATCCAGGATTAACATGTTGCAGCCAGCCGCTTTCAGCTTACACACACACACATAAGCTGCAGCGCGGGGTCAGCTAACGCTGCGGAAGTGGAGCGGAAGTGCAGCCTGATGTATGTCTCATTAAATATCGGGCAAAGCAAATGTTTTTTAGAAAAACGAACATGGAGTTTGAGGTTGGTGCTATTATATAAAGAACATATAAAAAGTTTATTTTTTGGGTGGACATACCCTTTAACACCAGGACATTTCCTTATTGGGCAACGACTTATGGCATTGCCACAACCTAAGGTTCCTACAGTGTCTCACAAATGTTCTGTTCAAGAGTCAATATCAAAGAGGTGGAAATACCGTCAAGTATTCGTAACAAAATTCTGGAGCCGGTGGCGTAAAGAATATGTGTTGGACTTGAGATCGGCCCCAAAAGTCTCTTTGAGTCATGTCTCTAAAAAGTTTTCAGGCTCCCTGTCCTCCTGTCCCTCTGGTATGTCCCTCTGGTATACCCACCAGTTGGATGTTCTGCTTGTTAGGCCTGGATTTGTTGTCTTGGGGATGCCACTTCATCGGACAGTGGTCTGATAGTGTCCTCTGTTACTCTGTTACTCAGAGTCTGCAGATCTTGCCTGACCAGGCCCACTCTGACCTCCTCTATGAGGACAGTGAGCGAGGCCTTAGGGTCTTGGATGGCTGTCAGTAGTTGGGACGAGGTTGGTTTGTCAGCTCCCGGTCCTGTATTGCTGTAAGCAGGCGGATCTGACACCACATGGTTCGGTTTGGCTGCAGCTACGTATGAGAACCTTAAGGAGCAGAGATGTAAGGTAATGGTTTTTTTAAAGTACACAGTAGGGCCAGTATAGGTTTAAATTTTAGTTTTGGGGGGTGGACATTCAGACCTGCACAGGTCAATAAGCAAATGGAGCACAATAGGTCATTTTCAAGACATTTGATCAGAAATGAGTATAGTTTACATAACCAGACCAAAAACAAGGTGAAGTGCAGGAAAAGCCTCTAAAATAGAGACACATGGACTTTAGTCAGCTCTTCCCCTTTAACAATTTTTTTCTGGGACTGCAAAAAAATCGCATGCTTTAGTAATTTAAAGAGCCTAATCAAAATATATTGCAGGATATTTTAATAAGAAAAATTTTCGTTCGAAAAAAGCTAGTAGATTACACATAATTATATAATATTAACTCAACCACCTGCAGTAATGACTATGAAAAAGTTGCTGAACCTAATGAAAGCAATGAAAATACATTTTTATTGCTTTTTTTCTGTAGAAGTGTTGGTGATCCCATCCACCCCCCCCCCCCAAAAAAAAAACTTAGCAAATCAATTGCTGATTTGCATGAATGTAGAAATGATTAGATCTAAATCTGTTTTTACTTTATCAGCGGATTTTGAGACCTGTTGAAAATAAGTATGTAGAAGTCAAAGCAAACTCATGCATATGTATACTGTTATCTTTATTTTTCTAAATTGTTAGAAATAAGCTGTTTGTATATGTTGGTAGAAATAAGCAGTGGATGAGTTTGTATTATAGTCCATAATGGTTTATTGTTAAGAATATAGTGGATAATGCTCCCCCAACTGTAAATTATAAGGATATTAGAAGTCACTGAGGAGTTCCGTGACCATATAAAAGCACGAGGCCGCAGGCCGAGTACCTTTTATACTGTACAGGGCACGGAACTACACAGTGACTTCTAATGTCTATTTAATTTACAGTTCGGGGTGCATTATTTATTATAACTTACCCCTTTGTGGCTTCTGGTTTCCTTCTCCTCCTGGAACTGTAAGATTATAAGGCTATAATCTTACAGTTCCTCCCATAGAAATCCTCTACAGGGGTAGGTTATACACGTATAATACAGTTACTATGTTTATAGCATAATTAAAACCCCATCTACCGAAAAATAAAAATTGGTTAGTTGGCCATCAGTATTTTATTTTTGTTTAGATTGTATTGTTCTGTTAAACAAAATATGTTTTGGCATAAACCTTGAAACTGAAACACTATGTAGTCCATTTAGATACGGATTTGAGGGAAATTCGTTTTTTAAATTGCCCATTACTGGAAACTGTAATTCTCTCCAAATATCACTGTATCATACTTGTGTTGATCTGCCCCCTATTTCTTTTGATATCCAGTCTGGATATCTTACATTTCAGCTGTCAAGTGCCTTAGAATAATAAACTCTTGTGTTATGTATAGTTTTGCTGTAGTTGGACTGGTGACAGTTGGTACATGCATGGTGGGAAATTCCCTCTTCCAATGCTGCCTCATAGGGATTACTGAGCATGCTTGCCCTCACAGAGAGTCAGATAGTCTGGCATTGGACTGAGGGACTGAGTAAGTGCTGCTTAGATGTATTCATTTATAGATTGAAATGAGGCAAGTAATTTTTCCAGTAAATAATTCCTTTAAATGTAAGGTGCATAAATTAATTGTATATTTTTAAGATATTTATGTGCAGGTGTTTCTAAGATGTTCATTAAAGTCTGTACACACTTGCAATAGCAGGGCCTGACCCGCAATGCACAATAATGTAGGAACGACCATTTTGTCTGACTATCAGTTAATGTATGGGCACTTGTTTGGCCATCGTTGATGATTCCACTGGGTGGAATCATTAACTATGCCCGACTGAGCGCCCATAAACTTACCAATACTCGGCCTGTGAAGCAAAGTTTAATAAGAGTCTCTAAAGAGCATTCAAAGAACACTAAACTGAAAAAAAATGACTTACTGCTATTCATTTCTATAATTTCTCTGCTGCCAGGTTGTATCTTTATCGGACACCTGGACAGTGGTTAGGGGGTTTGTTTAAGGTATTGTGTACAATGTGGGTTGATGACCATTAAATGCTTTTTGTTTCATTAATGAGTGATGTTATTGTCTAGTGAGCAAACAACAGAGGTAATCCTGCACACACCTATGTGGATATAGGTAAGAGTTCGTGCTGAGTGCAATGGCAGACCCTGGTTGCAGGTCGTGAATCAGCAAAGGAATAAACACCATGCACATCAGTCTTAAATGTCTGTGTATTATTTATTGTTGCATACACAGAGTACACCAAAGTGTAACGTTTCGGTACGTGAGCTGTACCTTCTTCAGACAATCAATAACAAATGAAATACATTGTGCGTCTTATATAGATACAGGAAGTGAATCACTAGTACCACCTAGTGGTGATAGTAAGGAAAGAAATAAACAAAATAATCATAAGAAAAACAAAAACAAAGTGAGGAAAATTCAAATATATACAAGATCATCTTTTAGGCAAGAAGCATGACAAACCAAGATTACAGTTTAAACCTTTAGGATGCAATGCATCCAAAGTGAAAATCCAGAAGGATTCCCTTCTTAATAGTAAGTTATGCCTATCCCCACCCCGATGTTGCGGGGGTATTTGGTCAATGACCATACCTTTTAAGTCAGACACAAGATGTCTGCACTTAAGGAAATGAGTAGCCACGGGTGTATTTTTACCAGGGGGGATCTCTGAAGGGGTTTTCTGCAATGCCAGTTTTATATCGCTGCGATGGCGTTGAAACCTCTTTTTAAAAGGGCCAATGGTCTTCCCAATGTAGATAAGGGAGCAAGGGCATTTGAGTAGGTAAATGCAGAAATCAGTATTGCAGTTAAGATACCCTCGAATGGTAAAGGCTTTACCTGTATGTGGGTGGTGCAATGTAGGTCCCACAATAAGGGAATTACAAACGTTACAATTGTAACAGCGATAACAGCCTTTTTTTTGTGAAAATACAAATTGAGGTTTTTTGTATTTAGAAACAGGGTCAGCCTGAACAAGTTGTGAGTATAAAGATTTACCTTTTTTATAGATACATCGTGGCTTAGATTTAGTGAGAATCCCTAGGTTAGGGTTTTCCTGTATGATAGGCCAAAACTTGTCTAAGTTGTTTTTGATGGTACCTGATTTAGAGGTGTAGGACTGTACGAATGGGACACCTGATGTTTCAATTCTAGCGGGTCTGGATTGTAAGGCTTCCACCCTAGCTTTTTTCAAAACAGCCTCTGGATAGTTACGGTTTTTAAATTTGAGGGCCATGGAATCCAGCTGGGCTTCCAAGTCCTTGGGGTCACTGCATATGCGTGCTACCCGCATAAATTGGGATTTGGGGAGGCCTTTAAACACATGTGGGGGATGGAAGCTGAGACCAGACAAAAGTGTGTTGCGGTCTGTGGGTTTAACATAGACCGAGGTACAAAGGTTATCATCAGTGATCTTAACAAGTACATCCAAAAAATGTATGCTGCCGCTCAGCCAATCATGGACGCGACTGCCGGTCCCGCCCCTCTGCTTGCATTTTGCAATCAGAAGGCCGGGAGCGCAGCGGGGGAAAGAGGAGAGTAAGTAAGAGTTTGGGGGGCTTTCTGAATATAAAAAAACCACAGTTGGGGCTGGGGGACATGGGGGAGCAGAATATTAAAGGGGATTTACACTAGGGGGAGGAATAGTAGAACGGGAGGGAGAGGGAGGGGGAGGGAGGGGGAGAAGGCTGCAGTACGCATGAGAATTCTCCCGGAGGCCGGTAGCAGGCAAGCCCTATATGGACTCTGCTAGCCTCCTGGTCGTCAGTTTTTGGGACTTTGGGGGGGGACTACAGGAGAACCAGATGAGCTGGGATGTGAGGTAAGGATTACACTACACTACATGGTGGGGCCAGTAGTTGGGGGGATTATAGTTTTAGGGGTGGACATGCCCTTTAAAGATATTAAATGCCTGTGTTTCCAATTCCTCCATGTAAAGGTTTGCCACAATGGGTGAAACTGGAGATAGCACATCCATGTTTTTGCTTATTGAAGTTATCCCTGTATTTGAAGTAGGTGGTATTCAGTGCAGTAGGGAACACACCTGTTCTGGGTTAAGATCTGTTCTGCTGTTAAGGGTGATGCCTTGACCTAGCCGTTTTCTCACCATATCAACAGCATTCTTGGTGGGTATTCAGGCGATATATAGGACACCACTTCTGAATTTTAATCTTGTTAGTGAAATCCTGGGAGTTCTGGATGTGATGCTTAGAACTTTCAACCAATGGCCCTAAGATGTTGGCTAGGTATTTTGCCACCTTGTATGTTACAGAGCTGATGCTGCTGACTCTAGATCTAAGTTGGGCCCCTTCCTTGTGTATCTAAGGAGTCCATATTTACATGGATGTGCCTTATCAGGGTAAAGACGATGATAAATTGCTTTATCCTTTTGAATCTGTTGTAGTAAGTCTATGACCTTTTTCTTGTAGCATCTGGTGGGATCCTTTGTTTAAGCCTTTGTTATCGGCCAGGGATGTGGTCACCTTAATAAGCCAAAATATAGAAGAGATGGGAAAAAGGCCCACACTTAAGTATCCCCTATAAGCACATAATAACTTTTTTTAAAAATCTGTTTTATTAATACGAAGGCACAATTGTATCAATCACAGTACAAACGCATTATTATTACTATGACAGTAATTCAGCAGACATTTTACACATATCTTGATCAATAACATTCAGTCAACAGTGTACTGAGCGCATTGGCCAAACAAATATACAGTAGAACGATCGCTTTGTCAAGCATTTACCTCTTGTGCACTTACATTGTATATTGATGTATAAAACAAATTTACAATTATACCTTGTATTTATATATTGTTATATTTTAACAAAAATAAAATAATTTGAACTTTTCACTCATATGACTCTATTTCCAATTTATTTACCTATTAGACTGTTATGACCTTTTATGGAAAGGAAGATATGTATTTGCTAATAATGTTAAATGAACCCAAATTTTGTGTTATTTGCCAGACTTTGTTAAACTTACTTGGACAGCTGCTACGCGTATACATTATTCTTTGGTATGGTAGTATACCATTAATGAGTGCCAATCATTGAGATATATCTGGTGACTCAGGAGCCATCCATTTTAATATAATAGCTTTTCTAGCATAAAAAAAGAGTTTCTCTAAGAAAGATCTTCATCTAGGACCCCTAGTATAAGCAGTTTACTGTCAAATAACACACTAATTCCTAGTATTGATGATAGTGATGTGGTAACCTCATGCCAGAAACATTAGACTCTGGGACAGTCCCATATTAAATGCTAGAAATCTGCTTCCGCTGCTCTGCATTTGGGACATTCGTCTGATCTATAATTGTCATATTTATGCATCCGGAGGGGATGCATATAGGACTGGTGTAAAATATACAATTGTATAACCCTATTATTAGCTGCAGGTGAAACTAACTTACAGGCTTCCGCCATTTCATTCCAGTCGTCTTGCTGTAGATCTGGTATATACCTATTCCATTTGTCAGTTGCAGCTTCTGAATATACCTGGGCCCTAGCCTTTATAAGACATGTATACAATTTAAAGATTAGCCCTTTTGGCCCCTGAGTACATAATATACCTATGATTGGTGAGTGTTACCAAATTGAGCCTTACAGCAGTGTTGTAGTTGAAAATGTAACGAATGTAAGGACAATTTATACTTTGCTTGAAGCTGGTCAAAGGTACTGAATTGACCATTTTGATATACCATATATACTCGAGTTTAAGCCGAGGTACCCATTTTTATCTCAAAAAGTAAGAAACCATGATTGACTCGAGTATAAGCGAGGGTTGAAATTATGACCACTACTGCATTTTAATACTGTATTTATTTGCCCTTTAAATGGACAGCAGTAGTCCCAAATCCAGTATGGCTATTACTGTATGGGAACTCTGCTGTCCATAAAAAAGCCTCATTCCTTGGCACTCCAGATGTTTTGGAAACTACAACTCCCTGCATGCTTTAGTAGCACCCCCCAGGAAAAGTCCCCAAGTTCAATTTGGGTCACATTAAATAATTGTGAATTCTTTCCCCCAATCCGGCTGCAGATCGCTATGTACAAGCTAACTTACATTAGAAGCAAGTGTTCTGCCTGACACTCCGCGCTGATCTGCAGGATAACGTCCATACGCGACGCCTGTCTCACTTAAAGCCTGGCGCCACGTATGGACATCTGTAGATCAGCGCGGAGTGCCAGGCGGAACACTTGCTTCTAATGTAAGTTAGCTGTACATAGCGATCGGCAGCCGGAGAATTCACAATTATTTACTGTGACCCGAGTATAAGCCGAGGACGGGTTTTCAGGCTAATTTTAAAGCCTGAAAACCTCGGCTTATACTTGAGTATATATGGTAGTTGTTCTATTGTATTTATTCTTACCACAATCCAGTCACTGCTATTGGGGAAAGAGTATAATTCCGTGTACATATAATTTCCCCATAATGGGGTAGAGTTAAAAGGTTCCTGTATACCTAAATACAAAATAATTTCTTTCCATACTCTCCAGAATTGGGTATGTAACACTGTGCCCGGGCCTATCATATGTTTTGGGGGTGCCTGTAAACATAACTAATTAGCATTTTTTCAGAGATGTTTAATACAGGGATGTACATGTCCAACCTTGAATATACCGTATTTGGGAGGCTAAGTAGTATAACCGTATATCAGGGAGTGCCAGTTCCCCATTTTCTTTGGGTTGCTGCAGAGTGGTGAGTTTAATATGCTCTCTACCGGATTGCCACAAGAAACCCAAAAACAGACTGTTCACCATATTAAAAAAGTGTTTTGGAATGTATACTAGCGAATGTTGTATAGTGTACAAATGTTTTGGTAATATGATTGTTTTGATTAAATTTACTCTACCAATCAGATTCAGGAGTAAGTTTCTCCATGTTTGTAGCTTGCTCTTGACAAAGTTGATTAGCGGTATTATGTTTAATTCATAGAATTATGAGGCATCTGCTGGGATCATCATACCCAGATATTTGAAAGAGCTAGCTAATGACAGTGGGTATGCTAAAGTTGCCAGTGCTGCCTGTGGGATGTCAAGAGGACAGAGTACTGACTTGCGCCAGTTCATTGTAAGACCAGAGTATATACCGAATCGTTCAACAGTTTGCATAGCCAGGGTTAAGGGGGTCCCCTCGCTCTCAGGTATAACAGCATATCATCTGCATATAAACCTATGCGCTCTTCTAACTGTCCGACACGAAAGCCAGTGATTAGGTGATGTGTGCAGATTTGTATTGCTAGTGCTTCAATTGCTATAGCAAATAAATATGGAGAGAGGGGACACCCCTGTATATAACCTGAATTGTCTTGAGGTGGAGTTGTTAAAGGGCATGTCCACCCCCAAAACTATAATCCCCCCAACTACTGGCCCCACCATGTAGTGTAGTTTAATCCTTACCTCACATCCCAACTCCATCTGGTTCTCCTGTAGTCCCCCCCCAAAGTTCCAAAAACTGCCCACCAGGAGGCCAGCAGGTCCATATAGGACACTGCCTGCTACCTGGCCTCCCGGAGATTCCTGCCATGCGTGCTGCAGCCCTTCTCCCCCCTCCCTCCCCCTCCCTCTCCCTCCCTCTCCCTCCCGTTCTACTATCCCTCCCCCTAGCACAAATCCCCCTTAAATATGCTCCCCCATGTCCCCCAGCCCCAACCGCATGTTTTTTTTTTTTAAAAAGCTCCCCAAACTCTTACTTACCTCTCCGCTTTCCTCCGCTGCACTGACTGACCGGCAGCCGCGTCCGTGATTGGCTGCCGCTCAGCCAATCACAGACGCGACTGCCGGTCCCGCCCCTCTGCTTGCATTCTCGCAAGCAGAGGGCCGGCAGTGCGGCGGAGGATCGAGGGGAGGTAAGTAAGAGTTTGGGGGGCTTTTTAAAAAAACTAAACAAGCGGTTGGGGCTGGGGGACATGGGGGAACCATCAACTAGGACACCATTAAAGGGAATCTCCACCCTCTATATGATTTCTTTATAAACTGTAGGGCTTCCCTTTCCACCCCTAACTGCTATATTAGATTTCTAAAAAAACAACTGTACATACAGCCCCTCGCTACAGCGGCACACTGATCCGGCTCCCTGCTTGCCGGAACTAGCTAACAAGACCGGCAGCCACATCTGTGATTGGCTGAAAGGCCATGGCAGCAAGTATTAAAGCACGCCGCAGGAGCGAAGGGCTGTAAGTAGTTTGGATTCTTTTTTTTTTAGAAATCTAACATAGCGGTTGGGGGTGGGAAGGGATCCCTACATTTTATATAAAACATTTTACGCTAGGTGAAGGACAGCCAGGGAGGTATCGGGAGGGAGGTGGGGAAAGGGATCCCCTGCGCATGCCACTGTCCTCTCAGAGGATGAGGAGGCGGCAGAAACATCCAGGAAGACACCTCCTACTCTTCAGTTTCCTGGACTTTGGACAAGCACTGCAGGAGAACCATTTGGAGCAAATATTTTTAGTTTTGGGGAAAGAAGTTACACTGGATCCCTTTCATCATTCCTTTTAATAAGGTTACGCATTGCACAGAGCTGTGCTAAGATCAGGTTAACTTCATTATCTTCCCCCTCCCCTCAGCACCATGTTGTTTCTGCGAGTGTACCTTTTGAATGGGGAATGTTTCAGCATATGTTGAATATGTTGTAGCATATATGACATTAATCTGACATAAATTATCCTTTAACATACACATCAACATCCTCCTTAAAACTTTTAAAGGTTATCGTTGGAGGATGTTGAAAACAAGCAACAACTTTCTTTATAAATATCCAGTTTAGAGGATTTAGCAAGCTTATTCTTGTAAAATCCATACACATAGCTGTAATGCACATAAAAATACATTACTATATGTAATCTAATATAAGTGCAGTATGAATGAGTTCTTATAAACAAGTAAACATGCAAAATAGAGATGAGTTTGCTATTTATCCTCTGTCCCTAAGGCATGGCTATTAGGCATGTGCAGATCCAATGGGTACAGGAAGAGGAGCCAAGTTCAGAGAAGGACAACTAAATTAATAATGGGAATTAATAAGGGGAATGAAGGGGCTCGACAGTGCTGTAGCTCCTCAACGAAACAATATTGTAAAGTAGGAATAGTCAATCCGACCTCCCTGCCCCAAGTACTTTCCATTTCTATTTTTATAGTATAGTTATCCTTTAATAGTAATATATGGTAAATTATTATATGGATATCTTCTTAGATCTACAGCGAGTCCTACATGGGATTGCCATAGAAACAGTCTAAAACACAATGAATTGAATACACACAGTGTTTGCTTTGGAAGTCTATAGACAACAGTAAGAATAGAATTAAATTATTACAAAAAAAAACAAGATTATTAAACAGTAGAAATTCCTGATGTGTCACATTTTGTAAAGTTTTGGTGGGCGCATAAAGTTGAAGGTTAAGGTAATGTTAAACTGTGGGTGTTAGAGTCTACCTACCACACTCTAAAAAACAGAACAGTTTTAAGTCATGTTTAACACATGGTTTAATTACAGTCAGCACTTTAAAGGGCTCAATTAAATTGCCATTGATCCCGCATTACGACTTAACAGACACATAAATAACAATAGTGGAACTAGATTGTAAGCTCTACGGGGCAGGGACTCTCCTCGTGTTACATGGTTCAAGCACTTGTATGCTTATTAATGCACACAATTATTTATATTGTTGTCCTCCTCCAAGTTTAAAAAAAATTTAAAAAAACCCCAAACAATAAAAAGATGTAGATCACACTGAACTTAAGTGACTATCAAACACTATGATTTTAATTTTAAAAAAACAAACATGAATGTCTACATTCCAAAGGTCAATTAAAAATAACTTGGGAGTTACGTCTTAAATATTTATCCCTCAATTCATCAAGGGCAACTCCTCAGCTATGATATATTTCCATGAGGTATTAACTCCAATACAGCGGTGATTCATGAGGTATTAGGGCTCTAAGTTTAGTAACGGTTGATTTATCAGACCAGATCAGAACAGAATGCAAACTACCGCTTTAATCCCTCTTTAAGTCGTTTTATCTTTAAGTCAGTTTTGCGATACTGCAAATAGTGCTATTATATTTATCTATTATTAAATATTTATCTATTACTATTAAAAATTGTACCTTTCAAAATATATAATAAAAAAAAATATATAAGGAGTATATTTATCCAATATTAAATAGTACTTTTCATGTGCATATTTATCTAGTACCTTTCATACCAAGTATTATATTTATCTACTATAAAATAGTACCTTTCATACCATTATATTTATCTACTATTAAATAGTACCTTTCATACCAAGTATTATATTTATCTACTATTAAATAGTACCTTTCATAATGAGTATTGTATTTATCTATTATTAATAGTACTTTTTATGTGCATATTTATCTAGTACCTTTCATACCAAGTATTATATTTATCTATTATTAAATAGTACCTTTCATACCAAGTATTATATTTATCTATTATTAAATAGTACCTTTCATACCAAGTATTATATTTATCTACTATTAAATAGTACCTTTCATACCAAGTATTATATTGATCTATTATTAAATAGTACCTTTCTTGATTATTACATTATTAAATAGTACCTTTCACAATAAGTATTATATTTATCTATTATTAAATAGTACCTTTCATAATGAGTATTACATTTATCTATTATTAAAAAGTACCTTTCTTGATTACTACATTTATTATTAAAAATAGTACCTTTCACAATAAGTATTATATTTATCTATTATAAAATAGTACCTTTCATGATGAGTATTATATTTATCTATTATAAAATAGTACCTTTCATAATGAGTATTATATTTATCTATTATTAAATAGTACCCTTTTATAGTATTATAGTATAAAAAATATCTCAAGAAAAACACGATTACAGCAATAAACCGATTAAATGGATACAAGGCTATAGTAACCTATATACTGCTTTAAAATGTTCCTTTACCGACATTTGCTGTTTTGCACATTAGTTCTATGAAACTTGCAGAAATTACATTATATTAAGGATGAACCTTTTGCTATTGAACATTAGTTACCTAAATAAAACCATCTTTCTTCATTAGTGCCCTCCTTCTCCTCCAAAGACAGAGCGAGAAAGTGCAGAAAAATTTCAACTAGTCCACCATGTGCAGTCACAAACTATGTGATTAGGAAAGGGGACACATTGTACCTAATGTCCTACCAACTCAACAATAATATTCTAGGATAAAATAAGTGAAGGTGCCCATTCACATTGGAGATATTCAATAAATGCCGTTGAATCATTGCTGGCTCCCTATACTAAGTATAGGGTTTTAATAAAGATTGTGTGCGCATAAGGCCCGAATGAACTATCATTCCGAATAAACTATATATGGGGCGATTATTTCTGTGTAAGCCCGCATTTGCAAACTCATTTTCCAGTTTTGCGACAAGGATCGCATGTGTATGGGCAACTTAAGCACCGTTCTCCAGAGATAACTATAGAGAGCATATATCAAACAAAGATGAAGGCAAACTCATATCAGTGCAAATCTTTAAAGGGTAACTGAGGTCTCAATACAAGTGAAAAGAGCTTACTCATATCTTTCAAACAAGCCTAGGATGTTATCTCTAGCGTTTATGGATCTTAAATGATAGGTTTGTAAAGTTACACTTTCCAGACTTCCCTGTCTCAGTGTCTCTGTGACAGGCATGTGTTTTAAGCCTCGCCCCCAAAAATAGATATTTTCTGAAGCTAGTTACAGACCTGCAATCACTCTGTCCATTTCTCTCCATATGGAAACCTTAGAGAGAAAACCATTACTTTTCAGGATTTGGCTAGCTTTAAAAATCATTTAGAGGTTTGAGGGCGGGGCTTATGATGCAGTCCCTGCTCGGTCCCTGCAGTGGGCATCCTCCAACCTTAGGGCAATGTCCCACTATGTACGTTGCATTGTGCTGTCCATTTTGAGTATGTTTAGGACAATGCATTTTTCCCGTGTTCTGGTCCATTTGCAGGTTAAAGGATATTTAAACATTGAAAAAAAAATTAGGTCAGTGGCAAGCTGTGGCTTTAAAGTTGTTTTTACCAATAACCTAATGTTTTTTTGAGGTGTACATATCCTTTAAGAGAAATGCGTTTGTCTGTGCATTTGTCCACATGTGCCCACGCTTCCAGTCCATTTGCAGTTTTTGAAATATCAACAGGAAACACTGGAGAAAACGGAAAAAAAATAAGTTTGCCCGCATTTTTTTTTTTTTGCGTTCCCATGGACTATTATTAAGTGTGATTCTGACACATACGGACGAAAGGTCTCGTGCACGCATAAAAAAAAAGGTCCTGTGCACCATGAAAAATGGACCACATAGATTCGGAAAGCCAATTATACAGTGGGAACTGATTGTCATGATTTCCATTACATTTTAGATTACATTGCGATTCGCAAATTGGAAAACGGAATGCACCGGATATATTGGGACCTAACCCTTAAACTTGGGAGGCCGGCCCAAAGTGCTGGTGATGTCACAGATCACAATGCTAGCAGGAAACACCACCCTTTACACTGCTGTAACTTTGGATAGACTGCAGATAGTAGCAGGATCCTGGAGTCATTATAAAGGTAAATAAATGCCACTTGTATAAAGCACACAGTGTGCTGACTGGATACACACAACACTATGGTTTCCTCAGGTCTTAAAAACACCTTTTTGTAAATTTACACACATTATAGAGCTTCACCTATCTGACCCTAATTAGCGACACACATGTTCTCTATCCTTTCCATCATTTATAGCAGTAGGATTCATTTTCTTATAGTAAAGTATCCTCCATGGCCACTAGTTTACCTACCAAGTATGTTTAAAGGGCAATTATAGTGAGAAAATTGTTTTTTTTTAATTTCTTCTAATGTATCCTATAAGTCATCCCAACCACCAGGGTACCTTTAGTTTCTTTAAATTCTACATAGTCCACGAGATATAAGCCTTTGAATATGCTGTGATTTGTAGGAGCTGCTACACCTCATCTGTCACTCAAAGGCACACACCCACACAATCCAAAGCTCCCCTGCAGTTCTGTCACACACTCTCTCACCCACACTATATGTACCATGTGCAACATATAGTCAAATGCTGTAGTGCTAAACACAATCAATAAACCATTAACCCAGCAATATGAGCATAACACACTATAAAACAGCCCCTCCCCCCCAAACAAAATCTTATATACATACAAAACCAGTGACTCAAATGGAACACTAATACAGTATATATAATACAGTAATACAGACTATATACCAAACAAGACACACAGTGCAATCTATGAAATATATAGACTAAAGCAACTGAAATGTAACAGGACAACAAGCAGTGTCACTGTGTTTGTGAAGGTCTCACTACAAGCTGCTGTTACACTGACTCTCTCTTCAGTGATTATGATCTCAGCTAAGCAGGGGGAGAGATATGAACTTTAGGTAAAAAGTAAATAACAATTAGCAAAGTTAGAGAACAGGCAGAGTTCAGTAACTTACTTGTAAAGAATCTCAGCACCACTTGTCCTCCTCTCTCCCCCTCTGCCCCTCCCTTCAGCATATTGCTACTTTATTCCACACTTTGATTGCTTGCAGTCTAGCTCTGGAAGGGAGGGGTCAACAGGATGTCAGCACTTCATTTAAAGTCCTTTCAACTGACAATGCTCGGACTCTGTATACAGCCCGTCACTGCTTGAGGGGGAGTAGACAGAGAGGGGAGGGGGACTACACAGCTTGGTACAAACTTCTGCCAGTGTGAAGAAACGAAGCCACACAGAAACATGAAAGTAAGGCAGCTTATACTAAGTGATCTATACATTGTATACAGACAAAGTTTTTTTTTCACTATAGTTGCCCTTTAAGAGTTTATGTTTATTGTTTTACAAGTGCTTAGCTGTCAGGCCCTAAGTATAAAAACAACTGTATGTTGTGCTTGCTTCAAATGTGTAAAGTGGATCACAATATAAAATAATTTCCAAAGTTTTTTGGGAACACTTAAAAATGCCCTTGTTCTTAAAAGAAAGTAAATGGCGTGACATCGCCCCAAATGCCCATGACTGACTGGTCATGTACACCCCCTAGAATTATTTATTATTAACGCTGGCTCCCTGGCGTTTCAAAAAGAAGATGATGGCTAACACCTGAAGAAGAAGGACCAAGTGACTTCATGGTGAATATCTCCCATTTAGGAACACAAGAGAGCCAGGTAGTATTGTGATACGAAGGTTTGTTTTTTTTGGGGGGGTGGCAAATCTTGGGGTGGACATGCCCTTTAATAGAAGGGGAGGGAACATCAGACTGAAGATTCTATTTTAGGAACATCTTACTACATTTTTGCGGTCTTATGGTTTGGGAGATAAGAAAACTTTATGTTAGGGGGTGTCTCAATGCCCATTAAAAAATGATTTCCATTTCCAACATTCTAATTTTATAGACTCTTCTAATCAATTTGGTGATTGATGGCTCAGTGGTTAACATAGACGCCTTGCAGCGCTGAGCTGTAGACTAAAACCACAACATCTGCTGAGAATATTTATGGCCTCCCAGTTCTGTGGGTTTATTCTGCTATATCCCACACAACTGTAAAGAAATAATAGACTGCATGTGTGTTATAAGGTTCCCAGATTGTAAGATCTTTGGGCTAGGGCCAGATGTCAAAGGATAACTGTGCAGCATTTATATTATGTACAGTGTTATGTAAGAAAATGTAACAATGATTTTAACTTTAGGGTAACTTAGAACTGTCAGAGTGGGAACAAGCAATAAAGGAGTTTCACTAAATGTTCAATTCTGGATTTAACGGGCACCTAACTAGCTTAGGGATAATTTTGCTGCATACGAAAACCTATAAAATAAGTGAGAATAACCCACAGTAGCATTTCTAGGCAATGTGGAAACTTGTCCCTGCTCCCCATACATTTTTTTAAGATTTATTTTATTTAAACAACAGGTCTGTGTCAAACAGGCACTGAGACCTGATACTCTCAAGCAGTAGGTTGCTCTGTGTTTACTGAGCTGTGTGAAGATAGGGACGGAAACCATTTGTTATACCAAAAGCCAACCCAGGACAGAACAAGCAGAGAATAGGATGTTCAATAAGCAGAGCAAATTCTAACCACAGACACGCTCTGCATATTAAATGAATCCACACAGTACTTGGAAGCTTTCGTTAGCACCTCTAAGCACTGCAAATGCAAATTCTAAGCCATAATGACTAATATAGAAACAATAATAGATTGGGATTTGTGAAAAAAAACCTTAAAGGGCATGTCCATCACCCACATAACAAAATCATATTTACCTCCCCAACTCCCGAAAATCCCAATCCCTTATTGACCTACCTGCCTGACATTCCCCAAGAGAGATATTGCTGGTCCTGCTTTTTCTTCCATTGGTGTGATGAATGATGTCACGCCAATCACTGTTGCTTGCTGTGCAGCCTCCTTTGCACATGTGCAAGAGAAAAATGAGCTCATACAGCTTCAAGAGGAGGAAACAACATTTGAAGAAGAGGATGGTTTACTTGGGATAATATGCCTCGGTCTTTTTTTTTTTTTTTTAATGGGGTGGAGGAGACTGTTATGGATGGGGAGGGGGGTATTGTAAATATGGCCATTAGGCCAGAAATAAACTATGGGGGTGATGCTTCATCATGCTACCCAATGCATCATCAGGTTAGTGCGAGTTTTAGCAGTGGCTGCAACATTTCCTGTACTTAGGCAGTGTTAAGTTTTGCGCTACCGTGACTATAAGTTAATGGCGCAGAGCACCCAATCTTACCCGACCACCACCATGTGATGCAGTAATTCACATAAAGGTAATTGTGGGATTTTTGGAAGGTAAGATGTGCCTCTTGTTCCTGTATCACCCGGTAAAGGTCTAGTAATTGGACAAAGGAGACATTGGCAAAGGAACCTGCAGCCCAGTGAAAAGAAGACAATGATGTTCGGACGTTCGGTGACAGATTGCAGAATTATTCTGCAATGACAATTTATTAAGCAAAAAAGCGCAACATGCTTTGAGCGTGCAAGCGCCATTTAACAAGAGGGTAAGCACACTAACATAGGTTCAAGTTCATGCACGGGAACCAACTTAGCGCTAGGACGACACCCCTGTTAAAGAGACACTAAACTGGAATTTGAAAGTACATAAAATCTGTATCTGTATGAGAACACTTATTCCCACCTCCCTGTGAATGGCAGAACGCCTGGGGAACACTGCAACACTTACCTACCTGCGCTGAACTTGTGCTTTTGCATTAGCACTCATGTGCCGAAAATAGGTGCTTGGACATGACAGCGTGTCTGACAGCCGAGAAGGAGCCGTGAGAACAGTGCAGGTAGGTAATTGTTGACGTGTTCCCCGGGCGTTCTATTATTCACAGGGAGGTGGGAATAAGTGTTCTCACCTCCCTGTCAATAATAAGTACAGATTAAATGTACTTAAAGGGTCACTATAATCATTCAATCAACTTTGCATGATCTGAAACTACAATGTGAGAGAAGTAAAATGGCGGTACTCACATATTTATCTGTGCTTGCTTTGTCATTAAATTATTAATGTTTAGTGAGTGCTCCTAATTCCCGCCGTCCTCCCTTACTCACTGCCTCCTTGTAGTGTCTGCGACACTTATAAGTTCTGCACAGCCTCACCATAGACACTGCTCTGCTTACATAACTCCCCCTCCCTCCTCCTGCCTTCTTTATTCTGCTGATTCTCTTAATTGTTGCAGAAAGTGTACTGGCAGGCACAGATCATAGTAGGAGGTCAGGGACAGGTCTTTACCTATAAATGCTGTGATTTCAAATGATGATTTCGTAAGATCTACAGCTCAGATTTAAAAGCCAGTAGTGGGATCTTGCTCTATCTAAAAAGGTATCATTTTTGAAAATTTCATTTTTTTAGAATATAGATACCCTTTAAAGTCCATAAAATCTGTTTAGTGTTCCTTTAATCACAAATAATGATCTGCCTGGGAAACGTGGGAAAGTAGACAGGTAAAACCACTGCTCTGTTTAACATTCTGACCCATTGGAAGATGGAAAGTAAATCGATGTGTATATCCAGCGTTAGGCACCTCCCCTCTACGCACAAACACACCATGGGCTGTAATGTCACAGCCCTTCCACTAGTCTTTAGATTCATATCAGGTTTTCCGTTATTATTATTATATATTATTGTTGTAGCTGTGTCTCTGCGACAGACGATCTCTAAAGCCTGTTTCGAAGAATAAACTGTATTCTTGCAATCGCTACAGGAACAAAAATCCCAAGACTGATGGAAAAACATTCTTCAGCTCTGGAATAAGCAGTTGGCTCGGAATCAATCCTCCTATTTACACAGTAAAGACTAAAATATATTTTGGTCAGTTATTCATCTCCGGAATGCAGACAGCAAGCACAAAAGCCACGGGAAACTTTTCCACTTAAAAATAGACGCACGATTTACACGACACAAAATGAGGTACAAAAAGGTACAATGTATCTGGAGAGTCTGGAGTATCTTAGAGAGGGGTTTAAAGGGCATGCCCACCCTTTAAACAAAAAAACTGATCACTTGTCATTATTTGTCCCATCCCCCAACTGCTATTTTTAGCACTTTATTACCCTCCTTTCTTACCAGGTTTTATTGTTCCCTTTCTGGCAGACGTTGCTGCCTCCACCCCATGCTCAGTGAGCTTTTGGGAACTTGAGCATGCGCAGAGGGGGCAGCAGGGGAAAGAGCAGTAAATCATTGGCTGTGATGTCAGCAGTGACAGCCTTGATGGACTGAATGGAGGGAGGAGCCAGCTTCCCCTGGCAGAATGGGCGATACTTATCCTTAAATATCTTGTTAGTAATAAATATAATAATGTACTGAATATATCGCTTGGAATAGGGCGCAGGCAGTTTTTTGTTGTAAGGGTGGACATGCCCTTTAAAGGGTCACTAAACTGGATATATTAAATACTGACAGGTTAGTGAGGATAATTTATTCCTACCCCGTGCAATAGAACAAGATCGGTAATCGTGGGTTGTTCAGAATAGGGCATGTGTACAGTCAGTGACTAAAACAAAGGGTGGGGCAGTGAGACTGGAATGCTGGGAAAAAAAATTAATGTGACCCACATGTTAATAGGGCAAATTTCTTCGTAGTCACAGGAAAATGAGCATGGAGACACAAATTAATTCTGTTATACCAAAGTGTTCTGTCTTCTTATTAAATGTTGTTTAAAGTCTTAAATTGCCCTTGAAATTCAATGGTATTGTGCTCTCAAGAGCCACAAAACTACTTCTGGCTGGAGTTGGAGGGTTATTGTACTGTCAATACAACAACTACAAAGATAAGAAGAAAAAGGTCCAAGGTCTATCTCTAGCATTGGATCCTGTTATACGTTTTCAATTGTTCCCTTGACTCATTGCGTTGCATGCACAGATTGCTTGCTGCACTCATTAACCTTTCCTTTACTGGAAAGTGGATTCTTCTCCACTGCCAACATTGAGTTAATTACAGCTCAGATGTTCTTTCATAGGGGAGCACCGAACATCAATATTCTACTCCGTTCCAAGCAAGAGAAAATGAGGACAACACAATAAATTTCCTATCAATCTTTTCCGTTTGACATACAATCCCCTCAACTACTGTACAAACTCTGTTAATGTGTTGGCACGCAGGGGGAAAAGGAAACAATGCTTTTATTTTAATTCCTTCAAAAATGCTACAAAAATAATTGTGTTTCAAAAAAAAAAAAAAAGGAATCACAGAAGGACAATTACAACTAAAGGACTTGTCCACCCCAACATGTCCCACCCTCCCAGATTAAAGCCCTGACCTATCTACAGTTACATTTCAAAACTTTCCAACGGGGCAAGGATAATGCTGTCCTAGGCAAAAGTTTACACCCACTCTACGAGCTTAACTACGGTGCAGTGAACTTTATCTCAGTAGGAAGGGTGGCTTGCTCTGTAAACCCCAGAAAATCATCGACAGTGACGTCAGCTTACTTAGACATTGAGACATCGGCCATCGAAATGCCTTATAAACAAAGTGAAAAATTCACTGAACATTAGAGCAGCACAATAAACTATGGGATGAAAGTTGGCCATAAAATATTTAGACATTTAATAGATTTAACCTTAGACTGTGGAATCAACCTAAAATCAGACTTTTTCCTAAAGTTTTACCTCCTGACTTTCCCACAAGGTTCCCCATCCTGGCCCATTCATTTGCGATTGAAAGTCGATTTATGCCTGGCTTAAGAGAGTACAGAGGGGGGCCTTGGTGGGATCTCCCCTGTGCATGCCAGAGTCCTCCAAGAGGAGGCAGATACCGGATTACACTGAAAAGGATATTTTTAAGACTACACAGTGGAGCCAACAGTGTGTCAAATTTTAGTTTTGGGGTGAACACGCCCTTTAAAGGTAACTATACTGAATTGTTTTGCTCAGGCTCCGTATACCCTCCCTCTTTTAACCACTCCCCCTTCCATCTGACCAGACTTTTTTTTATTAGGTTAAGCATGCTCAGTAATCACTATGAAGCAGCACTGGGAGAGTGAATTTCCCACATACCAAATCAAAACTAGGTTATCGTTCCAGCTACAGCAAAAATGCTCACAGCACAACAGTTTATGATAATAAGGCACTTGATTGACAGCAGAAATGTAAGATAGTTCAGACTGGATATCTAAAGAAATAAGGGGCAGATCAACAAAAAAAGTTTAGTGGTGGTTTGGAAGGATTATAGTTTCCAGTAATGGTAAATGTAATAATAAAAAAACAATTCTCAGTATAGATGCCCTTTAAAGGATGTGATACATTTAAAAAGAATGATAGGTAGGTAGGTGGGGCCTGTAATAAGTAGTTAATATACAACTGTATTTTCCCTTTATCGATTCAGCTTTACTATGTGACAATATAACAGAATAATAATCAAGGGGCTAAAGCTTGAATATAAAATAGTTTATATAATATACATTTAAATGTTTTAGTTTTCAGTTTATACAAAATTCTAATCGCAAAAGAGCATTTACAAGTGCATTAATACATGAATAAATGTCAGGAGCCCTTTCTATTAAAGTGAAACACTGCTGGGTGCTTAAAGAGTATATACACTGAGAAATTGACTTTTCCTCTCCAGTGGGGGGGCCTCACCGGAGAGGGAGGGGTGAAGCTTACTGGAGAGGGAGTTGAGCGGTGCTAAGTAAGTATATCAGTGTAGCTTCAAAAAGCCCAAGGGTGAGGACCTAGCATCTATTACTAAATACATGTAAGTAGTACTAACTCTGAGCTGTGTATGTTGCTACCTTCAAGTCAGTACTTGTTTTCTTGTTTAGTCTCCCCTCCCACTATTAACCAACTCCTCCTTCCACCTGATATTCCACCATGCATTCACACATTCCAACTGTCACTGTTACAGTTACATCAAAACTGCACACAGCAGAAGAGTTTATGATATGATAGTTTGTGTGTTCCTTGCCTAAAATGCTTTAGAACAAATATAGAAAAAAATGGAGCAGTGATAAAAAAAAAATTCCAGTGTAGATGATCTAAATAAAATCTTTTTCTTAAAATTTATGTTCACTGGGAAATTTGTTTTAATTGCTCATTACTGAAAACTATAATTCTTCCCAACTATCCCTGTACCATTTATTTGTTGATCTGTCCCCTATTTCTTTAGATATCCAATCTGAAACATCTTACATTTCAGCTGTTAATCAACTGCCTTAGTATCATAAACTCTTCTGTTATGTATAGTTTTGCTGTAGCTGGATTAGTCACTATTGGTAGATGAATTGCATGGTGGGAAATTTCCTCTCCCAATGCCTCATAGGGATTACTGAGCATGCTTGCCCTCACAGAGAGTTAGAGGGGGCTGGGAACTGAGCTTAAGCAAAACAAGTACTGGACTGAAGTCATGCAGCAACACAAACACATCAGAGTAAGTGCTGCTTACATGTATTTAATTATAGATTAAAATGGGGCAAAGTCAGTATTTCAATGTACACTTCCTTTAAGGTTTGTTTTTTTTTTAATACCATAACTGCGCTCCCACGGTTTAACATTTATCCTCAGAACAACCAAATGACTAATGTTGCTTTAAAGTCACTGACATGTTTTGTATCAGGGACAAATTACATCATTTAAATATTCTAGGGAAAATATGTTCCATTAACGATGCATAGTTTATAAAAAGAAAAGTTGAATTATAGGAACATAGAGGCTATTGTTAAAAATAATAAAATAACATTGTCATACTGTATATGGAACAAAGATCAATTTCTTAAGAGCTCTAAGGAAAATTAGAAATGATTTTGTTCTCTGCTCTCGCTATTCCTGCTACTGCCTGGCCACATAGACGGAACGTTGTCACATGACACTAAATATGGAAACTTACCAAATCCCGGAATGACTTTCAAACTGGATTTGAGGCAGATTTTCTCTAGCCTGAGGTAGCTGTATCTCAACAGGCAATTCCACAAAAACATCCAGTCCAGTCTTGTTCGATGGTTCATAATAATGACGCTCCTTTCCCCGGGAATAAACCCATCGCCGGTGATAACCACTTTAGCACCAAATACCAACTCCAGCAAAGCCTATAGAAAGAAGATTTGTTAGAGGGAGTGGGCTAAAAAAAATCTGACTTTAGTAGGTGGCTGTAGACAGGCCAATTTCAGCAATTCTTTTCATCATTACAATTTAAAGGGTAACTAAAATTTCAGGGAAAAATTACAGGAATGGACCTGTCATAGTCACGTGATCCCTTTTCTGCCTCGAGTTGGATACTAGCACTTTCAAGTGACCTGCTTCTAAGCTGACAGGAAACATAATACAACCATAGTTTTCCTACCCAGTCTACTAGGAGCCTTTTATAGAGGACCAGCTTACCGTACTAGAGTCACCTGTCCTAATAAAGTAGCAGGTTCTGCTGAACATTAAGTTCTCTTTGCACGGACACACAAATAGTGTTTACTCCCTATAAATTTCATGAGGTGCAATCATTTCTAAAGCACTGCAATGCATTTTTAATACAACCATAAAATAAAAAACCTACACAGCAATTTGTTAATAGTCAAAAACTGAACCAGGCAAGACATTAACATTCACATTGTTGATCATCTCCTACCATAATGTGCCCGTTTCAGTGTACGGAAAACACCTTATATGCCCTGGAATCTCTTTTTATCATTTGGGTCCGATCTGTATATTTTTACATGGCAAAGATACGGTAAGTCTATCACCGATCAAAGCAAAAACAGAACATAAATATGTGGATTCTTTACCAGTTTATCAGAAATCTAATGGAAGGAAAATTATTATTATTAGTCTACGGGGAAACATTCCTTTTGGAATCCACATGGCAAGAAGACGGATCCCTGGAACAAGCACTATCAATCACTAACGGATTACATCCTACTAAATGATTTAGGGTGAGGCCACAATACAACACACTCCAGACATGCAAACATTTGTGTTGTGATTCCGCTAACGTTCCGTTATCAGATCGCATGCGATTCGAAAAAAAATGGTGATCGCATGCACTCTGAAGATGCAGCCCACAAAGTGTAGCCACCCCCACTGTGTTACCCTGGCATGTGTTTCTCACGTGTAAACGGATAGGAAATGCGCCAGAACCGCGCTAGGAAGGCCTAGCCCTAAAGGATGCTCCTATTTGCTTACACACACAAGCCTTTCTTCAGCAGCACAGCTCCCTTCTTCTATAAATAACATGAGGCTGGGCCATGTGGTGCAGAAGATAGGCATTTGTGTGTTGCAGCAAACAGGGAAGTGCCCAATATGGCATGCATGCCGTATTCTCATGATTTATTAGGTATAACAATAAAGAGACAAGGGACAGCTATTATAGAAAAAGATTGAAGGAATGTCTGCTTTTTCTTCCGCTCTGCCCTCTCCCTGCATTGTAGGCATGTACCATTGCATCATCAGCAGGGGACAGTGGCATCAGTGGAGGGGAGTGGATAGTTCTTCAGGATCTTCTAAACACTTAATGCCTGACCGCTCAGTGATGGATTAATATGAAGGTAAGACAAGGGCACTTGAGCCAGCCAAATGAGTAAGTCTTCTTCTCTCCTCCATAGTGTGCTGTAGCAATAACAGCCTTCATTCCTTGTATAGCGCAGAGAGCGGACTTTGCATCACTATTACGGTATCTCTTAACCCTTTACCATTGGTTCTTGTCCATGTGCTGTTGTTGGCCTATAGGCCATTGTAAGCCCATAATATGTGGTCGGTTACATATCTAATTGTATAAATTGTTATTTATAGGACTATATGGCTCTAGGTTTTGTTACTTATAGATACTGATTTGCTCAACCATAGTATGCGAGTTATTTTAGATGTTTTTAGTTGGTTTTCCACTATAATAAAGGGAATTTTATCTTTTCAGATTAGTGTGCACTTCATCCTTCTGTTTACCATATGTAATGTATTATAAAGTAGCACCTAGCCCACTGAGTGTCCTGCTATATATAATATATAAAGGCCACTGGTTTTTGAATGTCCTATGCTTAGAATTCCAAGATTCTTTTGGCCAAGGCCTAATGGCCATGTGTCCAAATACTTTTTACCTTTCTGTGTGTAAGTTAAAATTACAGGTGGATGTCGCCCAATTACAAAGTGAACCACCTGAACACAATTCCATAATTGTCCGATTTACATTTCACTTAATCTGCATTTGGTAACAGTTGCAAGTCGGTGTTCATTGGAACTTCTTACCACGGGCAATGTCAGCCAAGTGGCCACAATACGGTCAGTTATCCAGCGATACCAACTTGGAGACAGAAACATCAAAGGGATGAAGGGTCCGAGCATAAAGATGCTTCCGAAAAAACTTCCCAAGAACAATGCGAGCACAAAATAGATCCCCTTCCATGACACCATGGCTCTAAAATAGGAAAACAAATGACAAGGGTGAGGAACGAAAGGCCTTACACTTACCTTTCCGCAACAGTAAAAGTTCAGCAGTACTCACTGTTTGTTCAGAAGCAGACTGATGAAGTCAAGTGACTATTCTAATGGCCTGATAGCTTAAAGGTTAGATCTATCTGTGCCAGATACACATTTACCTACACAAACAAACCCAGAGAAAGACAATCTACAGGAAAATTTGCCTAAGTAGAGATTAGAAATGTTTATTACGTAATTAGTTTGTTTTTCTAATAGTTTCCTTATTACGCTAAATTTAAACATTGCGATACCAAAATCATAAAGTCTCTTTAGGAGGTAACTTTCCAAAAAAGATAATAATAACTAATTCACCTGCTTAGAAAATCATTTCACTTTTATTTTTACAAGATTCAAGGTCAACTTCACACTATTGCAGCTAATAGAGAGACTGCTCAGAGGGCACAAATGACACAGAGAAGCAGAGTTTCTTGCAGTAATCTTGTTATGAGGGAGGCAGATTTTCTCTGTTTACTAAAAGCTTTTTGGTATAATGAAGTGCAGGGTTCTGGCTTTGATATTGATTTATTACTTTTTCCTTTTCTCCATAAGAAGCATCCCTCTGGTTTCATCTGTACAAAGACATTTCTTATATGTCCTGCCTTGTGTTGCAGCTTTAGCTTTCAAGCCCAGCTGTGGATAGAAAGCCCATTCCATGTGCTAACATTACAAAGAATGACCTTCCAGGACCCGCAATACATAATCTAATAGCCTTCATACTTTTGCGAGCCACCGCATAGAAGTAAACAATAAAATTAATTAAAATAACACCTCTGCGTAGTTAGCTCGAGTCTTACATTTTGCTTAAAGCTTGTCATCCAATGATGATTAATTTAAAGAAAAAAAATGAATGCAATTCCATTTTTCCCCCTTGTAAAAACAGTGGCGGTTTGGATAACCGAGGATGTGCCAGAGATAATTGTCATTGCAAGGTTTTTCATCACTTTTAATTGATCATTAGTTTCTGACAGCTTCTCCCGGCTTAGCCCTGTCATTAATACAGCTGTCTAAAACAGTTGTGACCGAGTGCCTATTGACACTAACACGTCTCTTTGTGCGGATTCATTCTAATAGTGGTGCAGGCTGTTCCCCTGATGTGGAGTTCCAGATCATGTCAGATAGCACATTAACAAAATTAAAGGAATTGTACGCTGATCAAATGACTTTGCCTCATTTCAATCTATAAATGAATCCATGTAAGCAGCACTGTGATGTGTTTGTGATGCTGCGTGACTTCAATCCAGTACTTGTTTTGCATAAGCTGAGACTGACTCTGTGAGGGCAAGCATGCTCAGTAGAAGCATTGGGAGAGGGAATTTCCCACCATGCAGTTCACCTACCAACTGACACCATTACAGCTACAACAAAACTATACATAACAGAAGAGTTTATGATAATAAGGCACTTAATTGAAAGCTGAAATGTAAGATGATTCAGACTGGATATCTAAATAGGGGGCAGATCAATAAAAAACAACATTAAAATGGAAAAGTGTTTGTTGGGAAGAATGAAAGTTTCCAGTTATGGGCAATCAAAAAAATAAATTTCCCAGTGCATATTTTCTTTAAAGGGTATGTCCACCCTTAAAAATAATTTTTGTTATATATATACAGGAGAACCAGATGGAGCTGGGATGTGAGGTAAGGATTAAGCTACACTACATGGTGGGGCCAGTAGTGGGGGGGATTATAGTTTTGGGGGTGGACATGCCCTTTAAAGAGTTTACAAACTGGCACATGGAGATTTGAGTCTCGGGAAAAATAAAAATATATAAAGAAAATAAACTTTCCTTGCACTTCCTGTATGCTCTTATGCTGTGACATTGTTGCTGCATGTCAAGCCTGATTATTATTATTATTATTATTATTATTATTAATGATGAGCCTGATGAGGGTTATACACCCGAAACGTTGTGCACAATAAGGACACAATAAATAAGCATTAAGTTTAAAACATTTATAAAACCAAGTGACCATTTTAAAGGGATAGAACGGTGATAAAATGTTTCTCAACCCTTCATGTATTTTAAAGCCATTCCCCTATTCGCTTTCCCAACCTTCTTCTTAAAACGTTAACCATTAATATTAATATGTGGATTATGTATATAAGTGAGGGGCCTTAACTGTGCATTCAGAACTCCAGTAAATGTTTCCATAACCCAGATCTCTGACTCTCCAAGCTTATCCCTAGAATAACCTATTACGCCATGTGCTTGTCAAACTTGAATATAGAATGAAGTGTTCGAGAGTAAAAGGCTAAAACTTGTTTGAGCTTTAAGATGAAGCAAACTTTATTAAATCCTCTTGTGCCACATACCATACGTTTTACTCACTAATTTGAATCAAAGTTCGCTAAAATTTTACCTTTTTGTATGATTTGGATCAAAGAGGAAAACATTTGCATGAAACAAACCTGTGAAACCTCAAAAGAAAAAAAAATCCAGGTTGGTAAAGCTTCTATCAGTTTGTATAAAGATGTCTGTATTAATAGAGAACTAAAACCAAGTGGAGGAATAAGATCAGATGGATTTCATTGTGGTAACAGAAAACATTGGTATCTGATTGCACACATACATACACCGACCATTAGAATCAGCTCCCTCTACTTAAAATAAAGGGAGCCGATACCGACCGATTGAATTTTTTTTCCTGTCTTTCCTGGCCAATCACAATGTCTACTATGGTCGTTTATACGCATTGTGGTCAGTTTCGGCCACTACACACTGTCGATACTAGGATCAGTAATGTGTACGGCCATCTTAACATCCAAACATACAGGGTGCTAATCCTGCATAGTTACCAACAGCTCTGGAATCTACAGGACAGTCCAAAGTTTTATATTAAATCATTTACGCTCTGCAAGCTCAGTAGTAACTCTTCTGTTCCCTTCGACAGGGATATGGTTTCTGAAAGGAATCCAGTTATTTATATTCAGATTGTGCAGAGTAATTGCAAATATATATATATAATTTTGTCCCTAGAAAACTTTTTGGAATAGTGGCAACTACGAGCCAGCAACAAGTAAAAATATACAACAAAGTTTAAAATGAAAAGATCATGTAAACACCAAATCTTAACCATGATTTGATCAATGGCAAATAACATTCCAAACAGGAGAGCTGTAGAGCAAAATGCCTGGAAAAAAAAACAACCCAAGATTTCCAGTAACTTAGTTAGAAGATGACCATAAACTTTGCCAGCAAATTCCGTCATATCAGACACTGACAAACTACAGCTACTGATAACACAACAATCACTCCCTATACAGAGTATTTGTGGATCGGTGTATTAAATTTAAGGGCAAGTTCACCCTTAAAACAAAAAACTGGTGACTTTTTGGTTATCTGCCCACAACCCCAACTGCTATGTTTACCAGTTAATTACATGTATTTGTAACCTGATATTTAATGAAAGTTGTATTCTTTTCTGGCAAAGGTATCTGCCTCCTCCCTCTGCTCAATGAGCTTTTTATAAGCTTGAGCATGTGCAGAGGCAGCAGAAGGGGAAACAGCAGTCAATCATTGACTGTGATGTCAGTTACGAGAGAGAGAGAGAGAGAGAGAGAGAGAGAGAGAGAGAGAGAGAGAAAAGGGTAAACCAGCATTGCACCCCCATTTTAAATTTACACAATGCACGTTAGTTGGCACACAGCAGAGATTTGTTAAATCAGAAATGGACAGCCATTGCCGATTTGCTAGGAGGGCAGGTCCCTCCCCCACTTACAAAGCTCTGCTTCGGCCAATAAATGACCGCGTACAGGCAGTACAAGTTAGCTGGCCTAGGGGAGAAAAAATTATAAATCCGGCCCTGATTGTCTGTCACTTGAATAACATCAATGGTACCCAAACAGCATCAGTTATCAATGGGAACTAATATACTCTAACAACCTACATAGCGAATTGTCTTAGACACAGAAAGAAAAGTGCAATTAAAACTCAAAAGGCAATGTTAAACATAGCAGTTCGGTTCAGAGTAGAGATGAGTTATATATATTTATATATATATAGTCTACTAAATTGTACCTACAAAATCCTCCCCTATATCTCCTATTCTTGCAGAATTGTGTTCCTGTTCCCTGTGATAGCTTGGAGCAGATAGAATGTGTTTCTCTAAAACATTATTTATCACGGTAAACAATAAGCACATGATTCGTTCCAACACCATTCAAGAGAGCTGCAAGGATCTTATTTAGTAAAATGTCATCTAATATCTCATAGTCTGGACCTGCAATGAGGCCTAAAACAGTGCATAGAATAGGAAAATTTGATATTTACAGCATCTACAGTAAAGTGATGGATTAGATAAAGGAAACTTCTGGGTAGTTTCCATGTGACCATGGTAGCCCTTATACTTCTAACAGCATAAGCTAAATGCCACTTATAGACCGGTTTCAGCTTTATTGAGCCATCATCATTGCAATGTAGGCCTCTGTTTTGCAGTCTTAAGCACCTATTAAGAGACATCACCAAGTAAAACTTTATGGATAAAGGTAGTGCAAGTGACAAAATGTAAGCTACACCTGACTCTCAACTCTGAGACAGTTACCGAGTCTACCAAAGGCTCTTCTAGGGAGGACAAATTCAATTTGTGTATTTTTTCTGTTTTTCTCGAAGCACAAAATTCATTATGTTCAGCCAAATCTTTGTCAAGCTTTATTGCCCTTTACAGATGACACTAATGAAAGTTTGGAAATGTCAACGAGGCTTCAAACATGTTGACTTTTCAACAATGACCTAGAATGAAGGTGTAACAACCTCAACTTAGGTATTAAATAATATTTTCAGTATATATTCCTTTTCTTAAATGACAAGTGTTGGTGGAAGCGTTTGGGAATGTTAAAAGTGTGCTGCGATCGTTTCTTTGCTATATCATTTTACAGCTATAAGATATAACAAAATGGTGGCGTGGTGTCTAGAGAGTACAAAGTTCGCCACCATCGATTAAACACAACAAAGTGTTTCTAAAAATGACTTTGCCCCAAAGGCAAATTTGTTTTTCTCAAAATAAGCCTGGTCTCAAGGTAGTACGTGACAAAATACAATTTTATAGGATTTTTGTTTTTTTAAGAGAAAAAAACTTAAATCAGCAAAACATTTAACAAAAGTGCTTTAGATATAGCCCCCAGCACACAAAAAAACAAGTCATTCAAGTTACACCAGACAGACTTATCCCCATATATGCCCCATGTCCTGGGGCAGATATGATTGAACAATTGTGGTTACTTTATGTATTTATAACTTTTGAAAGTTGATTTGGGGACAGAAGAGGTTTACATCTAGAAATAAGTTTGTCTCAAAAAATGAAAAACTTGAGTATAATTAATGATATCCTGGAACCCACTTATTGTACAATAAACATTTCTATTTTACTGGTAATATTCAGCAGGGGTTCTCTACATGTTAATAAATCAATAGAATTTAATAGATTTTATAGGTTTAACATTCTAGAAGCACTGCATAACTAGTTCATAGGATTTGTCTTTTTTGTAAAATAGGAGCTCCATATAACAGCCCACTTATGGATATGTACATGAGTTCCTGGTAAGTAGTGTGATATCAGCTTAGAGGGCAATATGGGAGACATGATCATGTGACCGTCTCCATTAAAATTATACATTTCATTAAACAAGGGTCATTTTGGGGAGGTAGTATCCTTTTATATTAATTTTTTTTAGGTATTACTCATGATTACTCCCTTGGTTTCAGACTGGAATCAGTGAAGGGGGCTGCATAATAAAAATTTTATTTCTCCTATAAAAATTAACAGGAACAGAATTTTTCTATGACCCCCAGTTACGGTTTGCAGTGACAACTTTTTAATACACACAAAAAATAGAAGCCTAGTGCACATCCAATTGAATTACTTATATTTTACTTTACCATTTTATTGTGACTTAAAAAGCCTGCCCTTCTCTCTGGATAAATTAAAGCAATTAGTTCAATAACTTGGCCAAATTATTTTAAACCCAGCAACCACTTCAAGGTTTGCTTTATTCTGCTGGGTCCTCACGTTTAACCTTTCTTACCTTAGTAACTTTTTACCTTTTTAGGAGACATATTTCTCAAATGTTTTCTTTATATCAGTACCTGCCTTTTAGGATGAAAACCTGCCTTTAGATGGACGTCCATGTTATTGAACTAATTGCTTTAATTTATCCATAGAGAAGGGCAGGCTTTATTAAGTCACAATACAATGGCAATATAAAATGTAAGCAATTCGATTGGATGTGTACTACGCTTTATTTTTTGTATGTACCATACACTTTTTAACTATTCTACCTAGTAATTTAGCTTTAACAAGCCGTCTTCCCTGCAGGAAGAATGGATTATTAGCGCACAGCAAAACACGTCCACATAGAGCTGAAATTGAGTGAAGGTGTACAAGCTTTACACACAGGGAATGTTAGTACACAGAACAGACAAGAGTCATACGTTTCACCTGTGTACTGCTCCATCTTGCAGATCAATTTCAGGCAGTTTAGTGAGTTGGTACATATCTGGCTGCTTGGGGACGGAAGCAGAATCGGCTGCAATGGCTGCATACTTTGTACTGTATTGAGTCTTAGTTGTTCCTTAAAGGGCATGTCCACCCCTTTTCTAAATTTTTGTCATATTGTAGGGCTTCCTCCCCCAGCTCCAACCGCATTATTATTCTTTTCAGAAAGTCCCCCAATCATTACTTACCTTCCTTCTATCGTCCGCCGCACTGCCCGGCCTTCTGCTTGCAAGACACTGCAAGCAGGGCGCGGGACCGGCAGCCGCGTTCATGATTGGATGAGAGGCAGCCAATCACGGACGCGGCTGCTGGCAGTTCAGAACGCCGGAGGAGAGAGGGAAGGTAAGTAAATATCGGGGGACTTTCTGAAAATAATAATAATGTGGTTAGGGCTGGGGGAGGAAGCCCTACAATATGACAAATGGGAATTACACTAGGGGGAGGGAGAGGGAGGGGGAGGAGGGGTGCTCTGAGCAAGGCAAAAAACCCAGAGAGGACGTCTCAGAGTCGGAAACAATTTCCCTCCCTGCCAGGCTCCTGGTGGACAGTTTTTTGGACTTTGAAGGGACATTACAGGAGAACCATTTGGAGCTAGGATGTAAGGTAAGGATTTTTATACACTACAGAGTGGGGCCAGTAGTGGGGGAAATTATAGTTTTGGGGGTGGACATGCCCTTTAATCAGATTTCTGCTGCAACCTGGGCAAAACAAATTAACAGGCACAAGATGGTACAAAGATCACTACATTCCCGATCAGCTTCTGCCATACATCATTAGGTGTGTGGCTATCTTTAGCAATAACTGATCCTACCATGTAGAGGTTGGAACTTTCAACACTGAAAAGCTTCAGGCATCTTGACAAGCTATGAGTAATGCAGATAATTTTCGTATAGTAGCAATTCCTGTAGGCAGTACAAAAATGGAAAAAACATGCTCGATAAGGTGACAGTGAAAGATTGCCTACCAATTAAATCTAAAGTCTAAAAATCCAACTTTATTTAATTAGAATCTATACAGGCAATGACTGTTAGCACCCAGCATCATACCAACACTGGGAATTTGGGAAGTCAACCTGGTAAAAAAAAAAATTGCCTTCAAACAGATACTCAACATAGTACAGAGCTGGAGGGGGGGGGGGGATAATGAAGTGAACCTTATCATAGCACAGCTCTGTGCAATGTGTTCTCAATATTACAACTTTAATAGTTACACTTATAGAAATAACATAGTACAGAGCTGCAGGGGGAGGATAATGAAGTGAACCTGATCTTAGCACAGCTCTGTGTAATGTATTTCTCAATATCACAACTTTAATAGTTACACTTATAGAAATAACATAGTACAGAGCTGCAGGGGGAGGATAATGAAGTGAAGCTGATCTTAGCACAGCTCTGTGCAATGCGTTCTTAATAGTGTCCCTATTTAAAAGAGAAAAGCTGAAGGGTATATACAGCAAAGTTGAATTTTTACTAGTGAAAAATCAATGCACAAGATGTGTACAGACTTATCATTAAAGGGGAAGTTAAGCACAAATACAAAAAAAGGAGATAGTAAAGTTAGTGACGGCTCCTTTCACAGCAGTAATGCCCCTAAAATCTTTTGAACCATATAATTTGCGATTCAAGGGGTACCTGTTCCTTGAGCCATTGGCTCTTGGTCATGCAGACATCCAATATGATGGCTCTGGTTGGTGGTCTGCAAAATCAAAAGTCAATGGCTCAACAAGCCATTAATCATTTGGCTTATATAGAATCCATACAGCCTCAGTTCCAAGTTTGCGTCAATTCTCCTTTAACATAGTAACACAGTAGACAAGGCTGAATAAAGACATAGAACCATCTAGTTTAATATTTGACCCTACATATGATGCCAATAATGCAGGTTTTGCATTTTTTTTGTACATTTTCAATGCTCTTTTCTACAGTACATACATAGCATGATTGAAAACCATCGCTGACGGTAAGGCCCAGACTTGGCACTGAATCGTATATGTGTGGAGGCTTGCGTATAATTGTTCGCAGCTGAATCATTAAAATATTCACTTCAGCAGACACTACCATACATTTCTATGAGGCTTTAGACTTCAAATTGGGGTCCCCTAGAGCTTCTGTGAAGGGGGACATGTTGTGTTCCAAACCCCTAAGCAAATACATAAACAAGGGAGGTGAAAGGGAGCCTAAGGAAAAGCTAGGTATAGGGTAAGCTCAGCCAAGAAGATGACTAAGGAAATCAACAAGGAGCCGTGCATAACGCTTTTTAAATGTCAACAATTAGGGTTAATATGGTATGTGAACCTAGTAAGCTGATTAGAGATTTTAGCACTGTAAACCGCCTGGTCAATGAGCAAAACAATAAGATGTGGCTACCTGGGATAACTTCCTAGAACACGTTGGGGATTAGATGACAAGTTCTTTAACGGAAAGTTAAGAAATGGAGAAGTGGTTTCAATGTTTCCCACCATAATTGACAAACTGTGCAAAGAGGAACTTACAAAGATGTTGCATTACAGACAATGGAACTTACTAAAACAAAACCTCACAACAAATGGTTATTTCAAAGTTCCATTTATTTATTTTCTGTCCTGTTGCACTAAATGCTACAAAACAGCAATTTGGGACCTGACAGCTTATAGAAGCCGCTTGCAGAAAAAGCCTGAAAAGCTTAATGTTTTCCATGATGCTCTGCATATGGTAATGCCAGCATGATTTAAAGGACAACTAAAGCCACAGAACAACACTGAACCAGAAGGCACAACACTTTGAAATATAACCAGTAATCTGTCTCTTACCTCTCATTTTGATACAGGCACTGGGAAATTTACCTAAATAACATATGGTTTGTGCTTTACTTCTCAGCATTCTAGTATCAGACAGTTTGGTCAACAACCATTATGTTCTGCACATGCTCAGTCCTTAGCTATGGCAGAAACGTGTTACAGTTGGTCACACCCATTAATAATCTCTAGCCAATCCTTTTACAGGACAGATAAAGCATCACAGGTAAAGGGACATTACCCAGGTTCTATTAAAGGAGAACTAAAACTGCAATACAAGTTAGTATGAAAAGATTAAAAAGTTACTGACTACTAAGCAGCTGCGTCTATCATCTCTTAAACTAGTGACATTGTGGAGAAATCATTTCATTCATTCTGCAAGTTTCTATCTTTTTGCAGGTGGGTAACACAACAAAATCTGCAGAACGTAACAGAGTTTTTAAGACCCTTTCCCCCAGGGGTGCAGCACCTATGAGGAAAGTTGGAAAACTCACTTGGGGGTCAGCACCGGTCAGCTAACTCTACGGTGGCACGCTCCAATTGGGAGTGTGCAGCCATAGGAAAAACTTGTAAGGGGGTGATGTCAGATGCCTTTTCCTCCAGGCATTGGCCCTCCCTTGCAGAGATGTCTTAAATACCGGGAGAACTAATTTTCTCTTTGTAAACAAGAGTAAGCAGACAAACTAATAATTATTATTATTACTTCTACTATTACTAAGGGCTAGGCCACATTAGCTCGTTTCTCCCACTCTCAATTGTGTTTTGCGATCCGTTAGCATGTGACAAACTCATGCCAGGCTAACACAATGTAGGTGGCCACACTGTGCATTGCGCTGTGATCCGTTTTCAGAGTGCATTTAATCTCCATTTATTTTGCGATCACATTCACTCAACTAATGTCATTTTGGCAGAATCGCAACACTACGTTTGCGCATTTTACGTGTATCACTGTTCGTTGTAGTGTAGCCACAGCCAAGTACCGTATATACGCGAGTATATACGGTTCTCTTCAAGTACTTAATCAATAGCTTTCAAAAATAAATGATTTCTTCAAAATTAACCCTTTGACAATAAGGGTTAAAGGGCATCTCCACTGAAAAAAAAACCTACTCTAAATTGTATATTCCCCACCCCCAAACCCCACTTTCGCAATATTCCCAGCTTCCAAACGATCCTGAACTTGTTTACCTGACCGGGTCCCTCACCGCTCCTACACTGCCTCTGTTGCTGACAGCCGCGGCTGTCATTTAAGGTGCAACGTGACGTCACGCCCAATCGTCTGACATCCTCGACCAGGAAGGAAATCGGTTGTCTGTGCAGAAGTCCCCTGCTCCTGTTTTTGCTCGAAAAAGGAGCTTGCACCAAGACAGCTAGGGACCGGGTCAGGTAAGGAGGTTCAGGAGCGTTTTGGGAAGCTGGGAATATTGCGAAAGTGGGGTTTAGAGGGATTATATACATTTTAGAGCAAAGGGTTTTTTTGAGCGAACTTGCCCTTTAAGATAGAAGTTATAGAATTCATTCAGGCTTCATTACATTGTTTTCTACCTTGGAGAGAAGTCATTCTATAATGTTGTCCACAATAAATCACGCAGAGATGGGTTATGTTTATATTGCATTCTTTATTGTTAATTTAGTGTGCATTTTCTTAACTGACTTTGAATTTTCTCTATCTGCCACTTTAAAGGAGAACGATACTAAAATGGAAAAAATTCAATTTGAGGGGATAAGGCAGCAACACAGCAAAAGTTAGGTTTTTAAGTCAGACCCGCCCCTACATCAGTATAGAAACTGGCCTATGGGAAGTAGCACTGCTTGTAAAGAATGTCCCATTGGTCAGGCCCCAGACTGAGGAAGGGGGGGTGGGACCACAAACAAAACATCCATTACAGCAGTACAAGGGTTTCAGCTAAACTCAGGTTGATGACCTGGCAGTTTAGGTCCTCACCCTGCAGCGGGTAATTAGGATTGAGTATAGTTGCCCTTAACGTTGTTAAAAGGCAGCTGGTTTACTGCTTTATCTTCTACTAAAGTTAATATTTTCAGTTTAACTCTCCTCTCTGCCTTTAGGCGTAACTCTAACTTTTGCTGCCAATTACTCTGTCAGCTAGTTGATTAATATGCTGTGATTTGTAGGAGCTGCTACACCTCATCTGTCACTCAATGGCACACACCCACGCAATCCAAAGCTCCCCTTCAGTACTGTCACACACTCTCTCACCCACACTATATGTACCATGTGCAACATATAGTCAAATGCTGTAATGCTAAACACAATCAATAAACCATTAACCCAGCAATATGAGCATAACACACTATAAAACAGCCCCTCCCCCCCAAAAAAAATCTTATATACATACAAAACCAGTGACTCAAATGGAACACTAATACAGTATATATAATACAGTAATAAGACTATATACCAAACAAGACACACAGTGCAATCTATGAAATATATAGACTAAAGCAACTGAAATGTAACAGGACAACAAGCAGTGTCACTGTGTTTGTGAAGGTCTCACTACAAGCTGCTGTTACACTGACTCTCTCTTCAGTGATTATGATCTCAGCTAAGCAGGGGGAGAGATATGAACTTTAGGTAAAAAGTAAATAACAATTAGCAAAGTTAGAGAACAGGCAGAGTTCAGTAACTTACTTGTAAAGAATCTCAGCACCACTTGTCGTCCTCTCTCCCCCTCTGCCCCTCCCTTCAGCATATTGCTACTTTATTCCACACTTTGATTGCTTGCAGTCTAGCTCTGGAAGGGAGGGGTCAACAGGATGTCAGCACTTCATTTAAAGTCCTTTCAACTGACAATGCTCGGACTCTGTATACAGCCCGTCACTGCTTGAGGGGGAGTAGACAGAGAGGGGAGGGGGACTACACAGCTTGGTACAAACATCTGCCAGTGTGAAGAAACGAAGCCACACAGAAACATGAAAGTAAGGCAGCTTATACTAAGTAATCTATACATTGTATACAGACAAAGTTTTTTTTTCACTATAGTTGCCCTTTAATCAAAACGGATTGAATTTCCAGGCTTTTTTAACAGCCCTTGTATTTGTTTGGTGCATGATGAGGTATACTGGGGAATGATCTGAAATACCTCGGAGGAGGTGCTGTACATCTTTGATCTCTGGCATTGTTATATAATTTACCAAATAGACTAAGCCTCCCAGAACGTATAACACATTGTCTATTGTGAGCGCTACAAGAGCATATTTCCCTTGGGCATCAGTTTGTACTTTAAATATTTTAGCCTTTTATGTAGCAGTATAGAAACTCCTCTCGCGTAGATGCAAAAGCAACTATGCATCGCCCATCCTACCCACTTTTTTTGTAGAAAACTGGTGCTGTTTAACATTAAGTGCGTCTCTTGCAGACAAGCAATGTCAAATGAAAAATCAGCCTGAAAATCCAGTCTCGGTTTATACTCGAGTCAGTCACTTACTTTGGAAATCTGGATGCCGATCGCTCGCTTCCTCACTGCCTGTGCTGGCTGATATCACTGCCCGGCGCCGAGTAGTGACGTCAGCCGCCGCATCAGTAGAGGGAGCAAGCGAGCGGCAGCCAGATTTCCAACGGAAGTGACTGAATCACTTCTATGAAGATTGATTGCTCCGTACCTGACTGAAATGCATTTACAGAAGGATGCACACTTACCAGTAAGTCCACTGAACTGGGAGGGAGGGTGAGGGTGCAGATGTTTGGAAACTAAAACTCCCAGCTACTAAAGCATTCTGGGAGTTGTAGTTTCCAAACATCTGGAGTGGCTTTAATGGACAGCAGAATTATTAATAAAGTAATAGCCAAATCCAGTATGGCTATTACTGTATGATAATTCTGCTGTCCATTTAAAGGGCAACTAAAGCCTCAACACAGTACAGAATCAGAAGTCTGTAGTGTTCATAATTTTTACCCTTGGTTTATACTTAAGTCAATCCCTTTTACTAGTTTTTCCAGGTAAAAATAGGTGCCTCGGTTTATAGTTGGGACTTTTTATACTTGAGTATATATGGTAGCTTTTTATAAGCAAGTGCAGAAGATGCAGCAGGGGAAACTGAAGTCAATCAATGGCTGTGCATTTAGCTTACTCTGCCAGAATGGAGGTAATAGTATATGTGTAATATAGTAATAGTAAGTATATGTGCTGAATATATCATTTGGGATTGGGGGCGGGTAACCGACATCTCTCCAATTATTTGTTTGAATAAAGTCTTATTTTAGAGCGGGTGGTATGGGTACTGTCTCCTATTGCCCTTACTGCAATGTTAAAGGGAAACTTTAGTGAAAAATATAATTATTAATTTATATTTTGCATACCTAGTTATTCTACAAATTTACTTTTTGTAAAATTTGTTGAATTTATTCTCTTTGCTATTCCCTGCTGTTGACATTAGTGAGCTGATATTTTAGGTTCTGTAACGGTCCTTCTTCTTCTCAGAATGCACACATCCTTGGAGTGTTCCTAACAGTAATTTCTACTTATTGGTTGTTGGGTGGGTCATACATGCTCAGATCTCTACTGATCAACTGAATCGACCCAGGCACTGGGTCAAGGGCAAGACTATAATGGTCTCTATTATGTCAGTATTTTGAAAGCATTTGTTTATACACAGACAAAATGCTGAAAGGGCAGGTTAAGATCATTAGGTTGGAAAAAGACTGATCTTTTTTTCTTAAAAGTATATGCATTTAACTTCACCTTTAAGCTGCATCATGTTTGTGGGTGAAAAACAGCTGATCCTTTTACCACTACAAGTGGCTATTTGACAGCTCACCACTAGGCTTTTTGCAGAATGCATTTTTCTTTTAAATTGCTTTAGAAAGTGTAAAGGTATTCAGCTCTCCCCATACATTGCTTTCCTGATTTTGAGCCTCTCTCTGCCTTCAATTAGCCATGCTGTGAACAGGGCATAACAATTCTGTCTGCCTCTAACTGTCACTCAAAGCTAGCAAGCGAGAAAACACTACTCCACCCACCCTTGTTCAGCTTGATTATGCAGGCTCTATCCTAGCAACAAGACATTTCAAGTTTGTTTGACTGGCAGAGGAGGTGGAGAGAGGTTGCATCAGACATTTCCACCAGCCAATTACAAGTGATATGTTAACCTGGGCCCTCTAGGAGGCAGGCTTTTAGCACTCATTTTTTTCTGTGTGATATCTAAGGGAGAGCAGCACTGTTGTAAATGGCAGTAAGTGATTTCAGCTGTTGGAAGTGTGGACTTGTAATGTGGGTGATGTTATTTATTTTTTTAAATTGTCCTTTAACGATTTATTTTAGACCACAGTTCTAATTTGTAAGTTTTCTTCAACCATAACATGTAAATTTTAAAGGGCATGTCCACCCCCATAACTAAAATTAAACCCACCACTGGTGCCACTATGTAGTGTTTAAAAATCCTTACCTTACATCTCTGCTGTGTATGTTCAAAGTCCAGGAAAATGTAGCGTAGGAGCCTGTCTGTGAGTCATCCGGTCCCTGCTATTTCCCTACCTCAACAAGGTATGTGACATGCGCAGAGGAGACCCCCCTCCCTCCTGCCCGAGCTAACTTTGTTAAATTGTGCCCTAGATTTAAACTATTTTTCTTGTGTATTTTGGTATTCCTTGCACTCCTGTTGTCCGATTTTGATGGTGCTGTTTGCCACAAACTGCTAACCACCAGCAGTTGGTACCTTGTGCAATGTATATTAGTGGAAGAACGCACACTATCAAGTTTTACTTATTTTTTATTGTGACATGCTGGCGTGCATTATTTTTCTGAGTCTTCCCCCTTCCTCAGGTGGAGGAAGGAGGAAGACCCCGAAATGTAGTGCACACCAGCATGTCACTATAAAAATAAGTACAACTTGATAGAGTGCGTTCTTCCACTAATATGCATTAAACTATTTTTCTGTAGTGTAGGGACCTTCTATCCCACCCCCAACCGCCAGGTTCGATTGTCTAAAAAAAGATAACAACAATACTTACAATCCTTCCTTACCCTGGTGTTCAGCAAAGCCGGCAGCCGCATCCATGATAGGCTGCCTCTCAGCCAATCACAGACGCAGCAGACAGTCCAGCCGTCTGCTTGCTGGAACTGCAAGCAGGGGGCCGGACCGTCAGCCGCGTCTGTGATCTGAGCTTCGGGGGAACAAAGGATGGTAAGTACTGTTCTGATTATTTTTTAGACAATCGAACCTGGCGGTTGGGGGTGGGATAGGGGGCCCTACACTACAGAAAAAGGGTTGAGATACCCTTTAAGAAAACTGTAATAAATAGTACTTGCTAAGTTTAATGCTTAAATCTGAACAGTGATCCCTACTAAAAATAATTATCTCTGTTTAACTAGTTTATATGCATAGTATTGGAGGTTAGATAAAGACAAACATCCATCTAATCCAACCTTTATACCCTACCCAAATTGCCAACAATTTCATAGTTACATAGTAATGGAGGTTGAATTAAGACGTATGCCCATCCAGTCCAACCTTTTTAGCATACTCCTCATGATCCCTGACTGTAAAAAAAAATCTTCCTGAATGGAAATGGAAAGAATCCCTGGATTAACAAGAACTATTTTCAATATTTTTGAATTTTAGAAATGTATACAGCCCACTTTTAAAACTATTTAATGAACTTGCTATTGCCATATCTGCTGGAAGACCATTTCACAGTTTCACTGTTCTGGAAAGAAAACTTTCCTAACCTGTAAAGGAATGTTCTTTTCTTGTAATCTTACAGGATGTCCACAGGCTCTCTGAAATTACCTATTAAACAATGCACCAGAAAGCTGCTTTCATCTATAATCCTCAGAAGAGCCTGGCAGTCACATGTGTCTGTTTCTAACCAATCAAAACCTTCAGAACTGCCTGGCAGTCACATTACATTAACTGATAATATCTAATCAAAATCCTCAGAACTGCCTAAAGGCTAGTACACACCAGCAACTTTTTCTCCTAAATGACCGTTTAGCTCTTCTGAACGGCTGGCCAGGAGGAAAGACTGTCGGTCGCGCCTGGCCTGGCCGGCCGTTCGGTTTACTGTTCATAGAGGACCGCACGATTGTAAGTTGTTTTCCACCACGTCCGAGCATCCTTTTGTCCGATTCAGATGAACGGTCAATCGGATACGGACGAAAATCCATGCAATCATTTCAGCCCAATTGATCGATACACTGAACTATCGGTCAATTGACCAAAATCAGCCCCAAAATGAAAACTTACATACAGGTTTATCACCCCCCAAAACCCTAAACGGTAATAGTTTAAAATCTGAAATATATAAGTCTAACCTGAAATCCTGCACAATGCCCTGTTTCCCCTCTTTCTGCTTCCTGGTTCTTCCAGTTAGCAACTGTCAGTTATGGATTTGACAGTTGACATCACAGCCAATGACTGAATGTTAATCCCTTGTCTGCCTCTTCTGAGCATGCCCAGGCCCAGTACAGGCTCAGTACAGGTTTCTAAATTGCTCAGTTTCCATGAGGCCTCCAGAAGCATAGCAGGCATACAGTAATGAATTCATAAGACAAACTATGATATATCAACATATTTTAAAGAGGCCATTCTTTCTACAAGATGTTCTTATGAGGGTGGATTTGTCCTTTAACAGTCACATGACAATATTTTCTTATTTCTTATCTAAATCCTCAGAACTGCGTGGCAGTCACATGACTATCTGCTTCCATCTTATAAAAAAAAAACAGATCTGCCCAGCTTTATGTGATATTAGCAGTCTACAGTTGGTGCTCAAAATTTTTTTTTTTTTTTTAAAACTTGGTTTTATTGAGTAGAATATGAGAAGCATACAGACAAATTAAAAGTTGGTCACATATTTGGAGAGCAGTGTACACATTTAAACAATAAACAATTTATATATACTGTTTTGGGCATATTGTTCAGTTTATTTTCTCCAGAGGTAGGCAGATCTGTCTGTATCTCAAAACTGAGTATTCTGGTGGTTAAGAGAGAAGGTAGGAAGAAAAAAAAAGCGGCGAACAGAAGGGTGTGGGGGGGGGGGGTTGGACAGTTTACAGCAAAGGATAATAGACTATTTTGAGATTGAGTTATAACCAGAATTGTACTTGTTGTCAGGTAAAATCATGTTTATGAGTGGAGTCTAATGCTCTGTGTGGTCTCAATATGTGGATAGATCCCAAATGGTACATCTAGTTCACATTTTGCATTGAAGTTTACCTATTGTAAACTAATAAATTATGCCCAGTTTATTCCTTTCTAGTGCTTATAACTATACCAAATTTAGTTTAATCATACATTTAGGTCTCAGGAAATACATAAGTATATCATCGTACACCCTGCATTGAGGGCCAATTAGACCATATTCTTTGGAATTCAGTTAATTTACCTCTCCCGATAAATATCAGTCTCAGGAGGGGGAGGTCCTGTTCTATGTCGTGCACTTGGTGTATCAAAAGCCATCCACCGCAGTATTATTGTTTTCCTAGCATAACAGGGATTCTTTTAGAAGTAGTAGTTGGAATCTACTCCAATTTTCTGTTTCTGTGATGCCAAATATACACAGTTTAGGGTCTTGAGGAATTTGGATTCCCATTATTTCAGTAAGTGTCTGTATGACTTAACACCAGATCTATGTACCACAGGGCCGCCCCATAACAAATGCCAGAAATCAGCTTGGGGTAAGTTACATTTCGGGCAATTATCACTTCGGCCTCTAGTCATCCGACTAAGCCGTATTCGTGAAAGGTAGGCCTGGTCTATAATAAAGAATTGTATATGCTTGTTTTTCGCTGCTGGGGAGACCTCAATGTGTGAGGCTGCTGCATCTTCCCACTCTTCAGCTGTCAAAGAGGGAATGCTCTGTTGCCAAGACCGTATACGGGATGTTAATATCTGTGGGATATTTGATATTGGGTCGATTGGTAAAATGGCAGATTTAGTCCAGTTTACAATTAAGCCCAAACAAGGGCTGAATTGCAAAATTATGTTATAAACTGTCAGTAATGATACATGGGGCTTGGCTAAGTAAAGTATAAGGTTGTCAGCATATAGACTGAGTGTGCTGGTTTGGGAGTTCTAGACCTTTAATGTCATTATTGTATCTTAGTTGGATCGACAAAATTTCTATAGTAAGAGCAAAGAGGTAAGGGGACAGCGGGCATCCCTGTCTGGTACCCCTTGCTAATGTGAAGGGTGATGTGTATTGGCCATTTATTTTTATGTTTGCCTTAGGGCGTTTATAAATTAGCTGTATCCACTTGACGTACACTGGACCAAAGCCAAATTTTTGCAAGCATGCCCATAAAAAGGTCTGCTCTACTGTTTTAAAAGCTTTATTGGTGTCTAGGGAAAGAATCAATCGGTGGCCGGCATTGTCCTTATCCACTTGTGTGTGGATCAGTGTTTTCCTTAGATTGATGGAGGTGCTCTTATTTGGTTTAAATCCAGTTTGGTCAGTGTGGATAATAGTGGTAATCACTTTTTGTAATCTTTTGGCTAGAAGAGTATTTGAGTTGGCTAAGAGAGTATTTTATAATCAACGTTGAGCAATGATATGGGTCGATAGGATCCACAATCCAGATTTTAACAATAGAATGATAGTAAAATGATGATGGGAGTGTGTCTTCTTGTTGTGCTGCCGGGAGGGTGTCTAGGAGTTGTTTATTAATGTTTGAGTTGTATCATTTATATATTTCTGCTGGTAAGCCATCTGGACCCGGGACTTACCGTGGCCAAGTCTCTGATGGCTTGTGATAGTTCCATCTATATTTATTGGGGTGTCTAGGGTAGCTGCATCTACTGGTGTTAAATGGGGGACCGGGATCTCATCCATATATTCAGTGATTTGTTCAGGTGTATTTGTCTGTTGAGATTGGTATAATGTGTTATAGTAGGTTTGAAAACTCAAGTATTTTTTCTGTGTCTGTTTGTAGACCTCGAGCTGGGTTAAGAATGGATAGGATGGTATTTTGTTGATTAGGTCCATGTGCTAAGTGGGCCAGACACCTAGCTTACAGGTTGCCATATTCAAAGTATTTGTGTCGCTGGAATAGCTGTTTAATGTTACCTTGTTCAGTAAGATATAGGTTATATTGGGTCTGGGCTGATAGTCAGAGGAACTTGTTTTCTCTTGTTGGATTGGATGTGTATGTGGATTCAGCTGTGTGATATATTTGAGCAGCTTGATTGTCAGTTAGTCTAGTTTGTTTTTTGATGTGGCTTATAGTGTGCGGGAGGTGTCCACCTAATACTGCCTTGAAGGCGTCCCACTGAGTAGAGAGAGGGTCTGGGTCATGGTTCAGTGAAAGGTACTCCTTTATTATCTTTGGATTAGGGTCTGGGGATAGGGATTTGGTTTAACCAAAAGAGGTTCAGACGCCACACTGCTAGTGACTCTCTTCTCTGTTTTAATAAGATAACCATTTTCAGTGGTGCATGATCAGACAGACCACGAGTGAGAAGTTGCATTTGTTGTATATCAGGGACTGTGATTGGGTCTATAAAGAAGTAGTCTAGCCTTAAAAGTTAATGGTAAGTGGCAGAGCGACAGGTGAAACCTTGAGAGTTTGGGTAGAGGTGTCGCCACACATCCTCCCATCCAATTTCTTTTATAATCTGTGTTAATTGTGTTTGGGTAGGGGGTGGCGGTCCAGGGGGATTGGACGTTGGTAGTCTATCTATCTGGGGGTTAATTGTGATGTTAAAATCTGCCATGCATATGATCTTGCTTCCCTGATATCTTGCTTCCCTGATATTTAAGTGTGAATCCTACTGCTGTCTTGAGAGGTGATGTGGAGGCGGGGGTGGTGGTGTGTGTCCTAAATACCCAATGAAACATATGAAGTGGATTCAACTTCTAAAGCCACAAATACATATCTACCTCTTGTCTTGTCAGTGACCACTTCTTTGACTTGAGTTTGTAGTGCTTTGTGGATCAATATTGACCCCCCCCTGTGAACTGTGAGTGGGAGGACTGAGCCGCCCACCCAACCCAAGATTTTTGAAGTCTACATAGAGTATCTGGAGTTAAGTGCGTCTCCTGTAAACATACTATTTGTGCTTTGTATTGTGCAATCTGTAAAAATATCAAGAGGCGTTTACGGGGGGTCATTCAGACCTCTCACATTCCAAGTGAGAATGCTCAAAGTTTGTTGCATTTGTTACCTAAATCATCAGATAGCACAATCAGGATTAACCAGCCTTGTAGACATCCATATACGAGCTGTTTGGATGTAATAGCTAATTGGTCTGCTAATATAAAGTGAAGACTTCCACACATATCTGAGTTTTCCAAAATACATTCTAACACTGTATTAGTTCTCAAAACAGTTTCAATAGTTGGAAATTGAACTATTAGTCCTTCAATATACTTTTAGGGGTTTTGCAGAAAAAAATAAAACAATATAACAATAGTTCCAACAGGGAACTGAATAAAAAGTAATTTAACAATTCCCTATTAAAGGGAGACAATAATGGTCAGTCCACCTAAATTTGTGAAGAAGGGTTTTGCACCTTGTAAGTATATTTCCTAGGATGCTTTCTGGTGTCTTAACCAGGGTAAAGTATAGAGAAGTGGGTGATTTCCAAGTAGTGGGGGGGTGGGCAACAGAGAACAGTTAACTTTAAAGGGGTTTAACCAAATAGCTCAGCAAGGCTTAGTTCAATTTAATCAGTTATGCTTATGTAAATTGGAATCATGACACACGACCACGGGCATCCAACCAGGTGCAAGCTTGCTCTGGGGTCTCGAAGAAATGTATCCTCCCTGCATCAACCACTCGCAAACGGGCTGGATAAGCCATAGAGTTTCACATTGGCTCCCTTCAGACGACGCTTTACATCCTGGAATGTGGCCTTTTTCTAGAGTTCCAATAAATAGTCCTGGAACTTTGGTATTTTCAAAGTGTAGATCCTCTGCTGTTTTAGCCAGTTGAAGAATTGTGTCTCGGTCTTTAGCATTTAGGAGTCTTGCGATCATAGGTCTGGGTCTATCTCCTGGTGCTGGTCATTGCGCGGGAATTCTATGTGCACGTTCAATAGCGAATTTTGTAGAGAAGGATTCTGATTTGAAGTGGTCCTTTAACCATGTCTCTCTAAGAATTGTACTGGAGTTTGTTTTTCGGCTTATTCCAGGAAGCCGATAAAGTGAATATTTTGGCGCCTGCTTTGGCTTTCCACGTCGTCTAGTTTAGCTTGCGAGCTGGCTAATTTCTGTTTTACTGAAGCCAGTTCCCTGCTGAGAGGGATTGTAGTGTCTTCAAGAGAGGAAATTCTAGCCTCAGTGTCTATAACTCTCTCAGGGAGTGAAGATCTTGACGTATCAGGCTGATGTCTATTTTAACTCCTTCTAGTATCCCTCTAAGGCTAGCTTTACTTTCCTGTATTGCAGCTAGGAGTTCATGCCTCAAGGGTTCCGTTTGCTGGGTAGTCAGGTGCTCTGCTGGGGGTGCGTCTCTTGCTACCTCCGATTGTTCTCTGTTTGCAGGGCCACCGCTCCGTCCCTTTTGTTTCTCTGGCCAGTCATGGTGTAGGGGTGGAGTGGTTTCTTGCCTCTGCACTTTGCAGCCATGGGAATTAGGTGCTGGTTTTAGCCTCGGGGGTATAGGTGGACCGGGAGCTCCTCATGGACGCATGCTATCTCATCTGCGTCCAAGTCAGCCCCTCAAAAACTTTTTACTGAGGATTCGTGGGTATTACAGGCTAAAGAAAAGGTTTTAAGGTTTAAAAATAATTGTGAAGAGACACGAAATATTTTTTTTTTTTAACTGGATCTATGTATTAGTGAAAAATACACCCCTTTGCAAAGTTTCATTCATGTACTCTGTGCTGCCTTTAATCCTATCTCTGTCAGTGACTTTGTTTAACCTTGGTGTCAGATCTCTGTGTAGCACTCCCCCCTTCCTCCTCCCCTCTGTTACCTCCTCCATGTTTCAACTCCGGCTAACCAACAAGCTTATCATGTGCAGTAGGAGATAAAAGTTCAACATCCTGAAAAACACACCCATGCACAGTGGTCAAATAGAAAGGAGAAGGAGAACAGTACAGTTTACGATCTCTCACTTTGTGACCCATCATCAATCAGTGAAAGCTATTAAGAAGGGGGGTCAAGTGCAGCCTTATATCTACCATCAAAGCTACCTCTCTCCCCCTGCTAATGCTCTTATCTCTGTTTATTACAGAGCAGGGAGGGGGGATCACGTTACAGGGATTTGATTGATAGTCCAAGTAGGAGTAGAGGAATGCAATCACGTATTCTGCTAACTGGTGTATCTCAGGACAGAGAGGGAATCTGAATAAAGTGAAGACACTCTGGGGGCTGTGGGGAATTATAGAACACATGGAAAGAAAGAAAAAAAAAGTTCATTTTCCCACTATTGATGCCCTTTAAAACCTCTAATTAAATTATGATGATGTGATGATTTCCGAATCACACTATGTTACCAATTATTTTATTTTCCTTTTCTGAACTGTAACACTGCGGTGTTGAAACAATCAAATAAATGTACACATATAATTGTAACTGACTATGTTTAATATCTAATTAATCAGGAACTGATTTTTATCTTACCATAATAAATCTGTGTTTGGTTATAAGGATTCCAGTGATATTTCTAAAAATTTAAACCACACCAAATATCAGCATGGTTTGCATGAATGCTGTCCTTTGATCAGGATTGCTATTAACCTGCACAATTCTGTTAAATTATGGCATCTTATAAAATAGGCTTTGATGTTATGTTGAAATTTGCAGAGGTCCTTGTTAAAGTTCATTATGCACAATGCAGTATTGAAGCTTAGAAAATCACATTGCCTTTCCAGTGTCTGAAGACTATATTCTTATTGTACTACAGAATCAAAATGCCATGTTAATTTTAACATAATCTTTTCCGAAAGAAACCAGTATAAAGCCCGGCACTACTGCAAAATATAGGGGTAACCTATATCCCCAATTAGACTAGGGTGCTCCTTCCAACATAAGTGATAATCAAAATACAGAGAAACAGCTTGTGGATTAGATAGGGCACACCCAGCGGGTAGTAATTAATAATCAATTTACTATAGACACTAGTTAGTATAGTATAAAGGTATTTTATTTGTGCAATGATAACCAACCCCAGAGGGCAATAAAAAAGTGCAAAAAAATTAAAAACACTTCCTGTGTACCTCCTGATTCAATTCAACATACTCATTATGATATACGGTATACCCATTCACTCATTCACACACCTGCTGATGTTTGTAGTAAATGATTACACAAATACATCAATATAGCAATTCTAACAGCAGTTAGTCTCATAAGTATATTCATAGAAGTACACTATCTAAATGCAGAGTAATAACATCTATATGGATACAATGAATATCACAACAATATAGCACTGCACGCACATGTTCATTATTCTGCTAGAACCATAGATATATTAAACAGGTGGAGGCAAATAGGCAGTAAGACACTGACACATGGCAGATCCCCAGGCTAGAAAGATAGAGAATGAAAAATACTTAGCCCTTTAAATGACCAGACAGGAGCACAGGAGCAGTTAAAATCAACAAAGAGCAGGACGCGTTTCGTCCGACCACGGACTTTCTCAACTGAGGAAGTGACCAAGCACCACCCCATAGCCCCCTTTTTAAAGCCCGAGAGATACCTCCCCTAAGTTCTGATAGGATCAATCTGCACACACAGCAAATAATGATTGGAACAATCTGCACACTAAGCACCCAGGGAACCTCCTACCTTAACCCATATGGGACTGATCTAGCTCTTAGTAGTCTCGGCGCCTCCGCCCCACGTGACCAAGCTCTAAGAGATCACAAAAATAACGTGACTACTGACACCGAGTTACAATGCTCCCATACTGCGTGGCCAAACAACAATGTATCCGCCCCCCTTGAAAGAGTCTCGCGGATCCCACAAGTCTACAGACTGAATAGCGTCAGCTCATACCCAGCATAGGCGCCGAGACTTTTTAACATAATCTTTTCCAGCAGTGGTAAGAAGTGAATTTCAATATCTAAATCATTTAGAACTATTCATAAAGTAGGTATGCAATTTTTAAAATTTAGTTTAGGAATACTTAACTGCCCATAAAATTTGGGGTAATTAAAACAGTTAGAAAATGTAAGAAACATTTAAGAAACTTGCAGGTTCCTAACACAATATAATATATTCTGCTGGTATTTTAACCCATAAAGTAAGTACTAGTAAATTAATGCTAAGGTATGTTAGTATGGATGTATAACCATCAATTAACTATTAAGGTTTTGAAACATTGTCATTTGTTGATTTGGGATATTTAGACATTTTGTGACAATTTCTCTCATTCTCTAAGCCTCAACCCTCTGTATTTGAGTTCTAATTTCTTTATGTGTGTTTTAAATTCTAAGCCGTGGGCTATTCTATTGGTGGATGTGTAAGGGGAGGGGGAGCCCCAGGGTAGTCGAGAGCACTTTTTTAAGTATATACTGACTTTGTCAAAATAGGGAAGTCTATTTTCTGTTAGTGCTGCTAGGTATTCCATAGGTCTCACACCCATGATCCTGTTAAAGAGTTATTCTTTAGAAGGTGGATTTCCATGATTTGGCTATCTCACATCACTTGCTGCATAGGATCTAAAGGTATGTTTTTACTTTGTAGTTGGTTCAATAGAAGTTGCACTATTTTCCAATAGGGTTGTATTGGAAGAAGAGTTTGTAGGGAACAATTTGTTCAGAAACTGGGGGGGTGTCAGGGTTTACCAACAAAAGAGTATTTTCTACAAACTTTCTTTTTATAAAGTACAAAGAGATGATTTTCCAGATGTTAGCCAGATGTCTGTCCATGATGTTTTATGCCCAAGTCTCCTTCCCAGGCTATTTAGGTGGACCCAGTGTTGAAATCAATAGATCTTGTAAACATTCGTAAAGGGAAGTGATTAGGCCCTTTTTGTTTTGTCCGGAGAAGATTATGTGCTCTAGGTGGGACAGATGTGGGAAAGTAAGTCTGTAAGTAGGTTTGATATGAAAACCTAAATGTTTCAGTTGGGTATAAAATTAGTGGGAGTCTTGTAGTGTTTTGAGTTTATTTCTGAATTCTATAAATTAGGAGAAATCTCCAGTGAGCTTGTGCAGAGAATCTCGAACCCTGATGATCCCTCTTTGTATGAACCAAGTAGGGGGTTCTTTATGAAAGGCAAGAGTGTTGAGGGGATCGTTAATTGTATGCTTTTTTAAGCAATATCCCTCCATACACTTAAGGTGCATTTAGAATCTTGCTACAGGGAATTCTTGGGTGATCCATCGCATTATCCCCATAGTAAAACTCCCAGTATCCTGACATCCATTCTTGTTCTAGAGCTGCCCACACAGTCTTCTTATGAAGGGAGGACCAATGGGCCATAGCACAGAGTTTGGCAGCCTGGTAATATTTGAGGATATCTAGGGCTCCCAAGACCCCGTGGGAACAAAAGGCAATCATAACTGTGTGGGGGACCCGGTGTCATCGTGCTCCCCATCGTGCTCATTTTTAGGATGGTTATTCTACCTATGGGCTGGGGGCTCCAGCATTGGAGATCATTGGAGATTTTAGTCATTATGGGGTGTGATATTAATTCCGAGATATTTATGGAATTCTGTTTTCCATGAATATAGGAAATTTACTTAAGGTAATTTTAATGTCTTTGGGGTTAGGTTAATAGGTAGTGCCTCTGATTTGTCTTTGTTGACTGTGTAGATATATACATAACATAGGTAATGTAGATTCGAGAGAGAGTGCTTGGGGGATGTTAGGGTAAAAAGGACATCGTCTGCATAGAAAGAAAGTTTATTTCCTGAATGTGATAATTGGAGACCTTATATATAGGGGTGTCTTCTAGTTTGTGCCGCAAGTGGTTCCATACATAAATAATAACGGGGAGAGGGGGCATTCCTGGCGTGTGCCATAGAAAAGTTTGAAAGTGTGTGATTTGGCATGGGAGATGAGGGCTAGGGCCGTTGGTGTTTTGTAAATATTTGAGACTGCTCGTTGAAGTTGCCCTCAATCCCGAGTCCTCGTAGGGTGAGGCAGAGAAAGCACCAATCTATATGATCAAATGCCTTCTCTGCATCTAGACTAAGGAGTACACCCTATTGGTGTATACGGTTGAGGATATTGATGATATCTATTGTCCTACAAGTGTTATCTCCTGCTTGACTATTTTTCACAAAGCCCACTTGATCAGGGTTGATTAGATATGATAAGTATTTGCTCAATCTGTTTGCTAGCAATTTGTATAAATTTTAAAGTCATTATTTAGGAGTGTAATCGGTCGGTAGTTCTGGCAGACTGGAGTCTTTTCCTGGTTTTGGTATAATTACAATATGAGAGTGTGACATAGTCTGGGGGATGGGGGCACCCTCTAGGAAGTCATTGAATAATTTTAAGAGTTGGGGTATTAGCAGAGTTTGGTATGTTTTGTAGCATGAATATGGGTTAGGGCCTGGAGACTTCCCGGAGAGCAGATTCTTAAGTACCATCTGAATTTCTTCTGTTCTGAAGTCTGTTGTTTAAGGTGTCAAAATTTTGTGTTGTGTATATGTGGAAGTTTTGCCTCTTTGAGAAATTAAAGAACCGCTTTGCTATGTGTGTTATGGTCTGGGATTTGGGGGGTTAGATAATATACCGTATATTCTCGAGTATAAGTCAAATTTTTCAGGCTTTAAAATTTGCCTGAAAACCTAACCTCGACTTATACTCGGGTCAAGTCCTAATTTAGATCCAAATTCTGCAATTGCGGATAGTAACCAGTAGGTGGCGCTGTGTTAACCTGCATAGAAAGTTACTGGAGCTGATCTGCCTTTACACTTCCTGCTTCCTGTAGTCTGGCTGCTGGACTCAATCAGCACTGTCTCTGCTCATCTGGGTGCTGTAAATCTGATAGGTCTCCTCAGTTTGGGGCAAAAAACAGCTACTAGTACAGTGCAAATGACAGCTTGAAACTTCAAGTCTCAGGTGACATTTTTAACCATTGGGGTCAGAGAGTCCTTACTATATGGGGTCAGAGGGCCCTTTACAATATGGGGGTCAGGAGAATTGTAAATGATGGTAAGCTTAATTAAAAGTTTACTGAACTTTGCCACTCCACATGTTTAGAAACTGAAACTCCCAGCAACAAAGCATGCTGGGAGTTGTAGTGTCCAAACATCTGGAGTGCCAAGGAATTGGAGGTTACTGGTACTGGATTTGGCTATTACTGTATGGGATTCATGTATGGGAATTCTGCTGTCCATTTAAAGGGCAACTAAAGCCTAAAAACAACACAGAATCAGAAGGCAGTAGTGGTGATAATTTCTACCCTCGACTTATACTCGAGTCAATCAGTTTTTACTAATCTTGCAGGTAAAAATAGGTACCTCGACTTATACTCTGATCGACTTATACTCGAGTATATACAGTAATTTCTCATAATAGTTTGCAAAAGTGTTGGCTATGTCTTGTGGTGAGGTGTATATCTGACAGGTATGGGAGTTTATAGATTGTGGAGTTTTTCCTGTCGTACTAGTTGTCGTTGCCATACTAGTAGTGCATTTGCCTTGTTACCGTTATCATAATAGTATCTTCTCAGCCAGGACAGAGAAGAGTTTACTTTGTGTATGGTGATATCTTTTAGTTTGTTTCAGAGAGCTAAAATCTTTTTGAGGGAAGTCATTGAGGGTTTAAAGGAGTGGGATTGTTCTGTATTATGTAGCTCAGATTGTAGGGAAGTTATGGTGAGAGCGCTATTTTTCTTTAAGTGTGATAATTTAGATATTAACTTATTCTGGCCTCTGATTGTGACTTTATGTGCTTCCCATAGCGTGGGCATCGAGGTTACTCATCCTTCCTTGAGTTAAAAAAATTCTTCAATTTTTTGTTTTAGATGTTCTTTTAGTTGGGGCTTTTTAAAAATGTCATCGTTTAGGTGCCAGTTGTTTGATCTTTGATTATGTGGTGAGCATGATCGGACCAAGAGATTGAGTTAATATCAGCTTTGTACTGAAATTACTGCCCAGGAAGTAATCTATTTTAGTATGGGAATGGTGTGGGTGGGAGAAGAAATTATAGGCTTTAGTGGTTGGGTGTCTTATTCTATAGAGATCATAAAGGTTGTATTTGCAGAATTGTTTCCTCATTGCAATTGCTATCTGGTCAGATCTTGAATTTTTTGTTGGGTTGTGGGGATGTCTGTCTAGTTCTGGTGATTGTATTAGATTAAAGTCTACACCGATGATCTTGAATGGCCAAGAAATTGATTGAATCTTAAGGAGAAGTTTTCTAAGAAAGGTTAGTTATGTAGAATTTGGTGCGTAGAGATTTATAAGTAAAACTGGGGTTTGGTGTTTGAGGCTAGGTATGTTAAAGGGAAATATGGTAGGGCAAATTTACATGAGCCTGTATCCTGGAAAAGGAAAATAACGTCTGTGTTTTAACGTTTCATCTCTGTAAGTGCTAGTCTGTGTTTTTGGGGGTGTTAAGTCCCTGGACATTTATGGAGCAGACCTTAACCATTTTCTGTCAGGGGGAGGAGATGCATTATTATTATAGTGAACCCCAAATAGGTGCTTGGGCAGTATTTAGACAATTAGAGTTACAGACATAATATCAACCTGAAACTCATGTGACTAATGTAAGGGTTATATACAGGATATGTGTAAATGGCCGAAAAAACACTCCTGTAGAGAGTTGGGTCGGGTGGACTAAGCCCCCGGCCCTTTCGCATAATAAACAAAGCCCTCTGGCTTCCACAAGTGTGTGTAACAGCAAAACTCCTGTAATAAAGCACCAAAAAAGAGGGGGTACACGCTCACCTCCAGTATCCGCTGGCCCGGGTGCGCTCAAGCACCGAGCCCTTCGCTTGACTCACGACACATCAGGAAACCAATCATACTTCGTGTTTGGACACCTGCGAGATAGTAGGAACAGAAATAACAACAGAAACAAAAACAAATCGCAACAGCGATGATATAAACAAAATAAACCTATGAAAAACAATATAAATAACATAATTGGTTAGCCTGACGAAGGTTACTGAGTGCTCATTGGGTTGTCAGGGTCGTCTCCTTGAAGGGCTGGGGGGTCATTTTGGCAAGTGGTGTAATAATGTTAGTGGGAAGGTGTTGGTTTGGGTAGGGTGCTTCCCGTCACTCCTATGTTTTTTTAAACTTTTGGCCTGCAGGGTAGGGTTGAGGGGATGTAAAGTCCACTTATTTGGGACACATATGGGGCATTTCAGAGAAACATATGCATATGAATTATATTTTAGTAGTAGTTTTTTTATCTATACAATATAAACATTTGTTCATTACAGTGTGCATAGTTTTGTAGGTCAGAAAATATATACATACATTTAAGGCATGTCTTATACAATAGTCCAATAGCAGGTGGAGGGTGACCTAGCGCCCCATGGATACGGTCCAGTCTCCATATATCGGGTGGTGTGCCTGGAAATAGGATTGTGAATAGGCCTATTGTATTGTCTTTTAGCGTGGCATGCTCAATCTCTCCTGGGATACCCCTTATCCTCAGATTTTGGCAGCGTTCCCTATTATGTAGGTCCTCGTGCAAAAAATGTAGGGTTGTTATCTCTTGCCTTTGATGTAAGATATCATCCTCCAAGGTTCTGGAGGTTCCTATCTTCCAGTTCTGCTGTGCATTCTCCTAGACCAGTGACCAGGGTGGCTGGCTGCCAAAGAGGGAAGAGGTTTCCAATGCAGCCTGACTACGTTGTATGTATCTGTCCATCTGGGTATGTGGGCTGGAGGTGTTAGGGATAGGAGTCTGGCCTTTTCTTATGACCATAATATTGGTGTTCAGGAGAGGGTTTGCAGCATATTTTTTAAGCCCTGTTATATATATTCTGTTTGCTCAGAATGGGTTTTTTAGTGGAGTGTTTCGGGACCTCGGGGATTAAGCCACCATCTTGGTGTGCGTTCGGCCAACCATAAAAAAGCTTTCAGAAGTTTAACCTTTTTAAAAACAATTTACAGAGTACAGGATATATGCACATTTATTCAAACTTTTTACATAGAACATGCAAACTATGTTGGTTCCTAATGTACTGGGTAAAAGAGAATTGGGGAGATTCAATATACTGGGTGCACTTACTTACCTTTGCACAATCCCGCGATACAATACCAGGCGTGAACGAGATTACGTCTGGTATTGCATCGTGGGGTTGCGTAAAGATAAGAAGTTCCAGTTTCGCTAGATTAAAGACCTTATAAAGAACCCAGTTTTGCGCTAGGAGGTAGTGCTCAGCTTAACCAAAGGTGTTTTGTATCGGTAGCACAATGCTATTTCTGAAACATTTGGAAATTTTGCTTTGCCCTAAAATCCATGTAAAACACACGTTAACCCAATAATACTTTGGGTTAACATGGGTTTTACTCGGGTTTGACCCATATTGAATCTCCTATTATGAGTTCTAACCAAAAGACACCCCTACCCCCCACTACAGAAGAACAGAGACTGTTGCTCTCCAACTTTTTTTTGTGTTTAGGCAGGGTAGGTCCCCAAACAATGTCGGCATGTTTTTACCATAGAGGCAAACAGGGCAATTGTGCCAGGACCCCAACTTGTAACGGGCCCCCAAACAATAAGCTTTAAAAGGTTATGTATTGTGGGGGGCCCTCATCAACATATTTCGCCCATTGAAATTGAAATTACAATATATTCCTGCTTGACTTGACCTGGCTTTATTGTTTTTTTTCACATAACACCCTAATTTGGCTTTTCAGCAATGGGCCATGTCCTTAATTTAGTTTTCACTTTAAACCTTTCTGTTTCTCCTTTAGGGATGAACCTGTTTTCACTTACACCATCTAATTACTTTTCTAGACTTATTCTGTCCTCTTTCTCAAAACACTATTTCCTGTATATATGTTCACAGTATTCAAACTATTATTATTATTATTATTTTTATTATTATTATTTATAATAATAAGAAGAATTTATATAGCACCAACATCTCAACGTCTTCTGTGGCACTTTACCATAACATAGTCATACATTACATACAAGGGTAATACATATTATAAAAAGTCATACAAAGGTAATGCATATAATAAAAGTATCACACAGTAAAAGTAATGAGTTGTTTACAACAATTCTGTGATACAATATGAAAGAGGTCCCTGCCTATAAAGAGTTTACAGTCTAGAGGAAATGGGAGTGAGAAGTAAGGTGAAAGTGACTCAGTAGGTTTTAAGTAGATTGGGAGTGAAGTGGGATTAGTTTGTGTCAGTGAGAGTGGTAGTGTCTAGGCCAGGTTATATGCTTGCCTGAAGAAGTGGGTTTAAGGTTACATTTAAAGATATTAAGGGATATTTAAGAGGTGACAAGGGTGCATAAGAAGAGGATATCATTTATAGAGGGGGTGTATTGGATAGGGTGAGCAGCTTGAATTCAATACTTTGTGTGACAGGCAGCCAGTGGAGAGACTGACAGAGGAGAGGCAATAGATAAAAAGAAAAGTAATGGATGAGCCAGCCAGCAGAGTTTATGATGGATTGAAGTGGTGCCAGGCAGTTGTTTGGTAAACCACACAGCAGTGTGTTTAAGTAGTCAAGACGAAGATTTATAAAACTTGAATTAGGATGGTAGTTCCATGTGAGAGGAAGGGACGAATGCAAGAGATTTTTTTGAGTTGAAGCCGAGAGGAGTTGGCAAGCGTGTTGAGGTTTGCATGCAAGCGTGCATGAGGTTTGAAGAAAAGATATGAATCTAGCTTTATTCCCAGGCAACGGACATCAGGAGATGAGGATATTGTTGTTATTAATATTAAGTATATTGAGGGGAACAGATCCTGAAGGTGGGAATTTGACAAGTTCACTCTTGTCTAGTCTCTGTCACCTTATGACTCATTTTGAGCTTGTTCACTTTCTAATTCTAATAATGCTTCCCTGAAAACAATTATACATTATTATTCCCTCTTGTACCATTGTCTCCCTGACTCATCACCATAATATTTCAGAAACAAATAGGCATGGCCTATTGAGCTTTCACAGTGAAAGTCCCACACAACTACATGCCCCTGAGGAAGTGACGAGAGATCACGAAACATGTTGGGTGGAGCTTATAGATGAAGAGTGTGGGTGTTTAGTTTGGATCCGATGTGCTGTTTTTACATGATTAACTAATAAAGACTGGATTTTATGGGCTTTCTGGCTGCCTGCCTCCATTCCTACTTTTTATGAATCCCACACAACTACTGGCTTTTTCCATTTAATGTACACAATGCACAATGTCTCAGCGCTATCCTGTCATTGACCACACAAAACTATTACACGATACCCAGAAAAAATTACAAATCAACCCACATTTTCATTGTCTCTTAGTGTTTTGCTGTCCTACCCTGTTGCTTTTCACATCTGTCAACACTCCTCCCAATAATACTTTGCTAAATACTTCAACAGAGAAGTAGAGTATACATGCACACATTTATATTGCCTGCTTCTGGACTTCTCTTTAAACTTCTAAAACTCTCTCCTGAAACTTCTTGGTGTCAGTCTGTAAGTAACGGACAGTAGGCTGCTTTTGGTCCCCCAAGACAGATCCTTATTTCATTACATATGTGCCATGGGTGCATCTGAGGAGACAATGTCTGATAGGAAAGACTCCTTTTACCCCATGCTTCAGCATTCGCAGAGTTGACTGGCTCAGTTTATGGACACTTTTAACTCAATGTTCCCAGCTGCTCAACAACCACAAACCATTCATATTGTAGCTTCTTTGTAAATCAGAGAACAGCATATCATCCCACCACCTTTTCAAGGGAGGTTTACAGAGTGCCAGATCCAATTTTTATCTACAGTACAGCCATCCTGTTTTGGCTCAGATTGTGGGATATATTACTTCTTTGCTTGGAGACAAAACCATAGCACATGATAAATCTTTGTGGGGGAAGTGTGATCCAATTTTTTTTTGTAACTACTTTTCTTAAGACCATTTGCTGCTTTGATGCTCCTAGTTAGGTGTCATCTTCTGTTGTTGTTTGGACAATATTAGAAAATTTTCCACATATGTGGATTCTCATTGTTTCAGGTTGGATTGGGAAAAAACTCTCTTTGAAGTACACAGTAGTCTCTTTTTTAGGTTTTATGATTTCTGCCCAAGATATAGATATCTTCAAGGTCTGCTATCCTTAATTGGTTTCCATCTCTTCACTTGCTTTAAAGGGCTGGGGGTCCACCCCCAAAACTATAATCCCCCCCACTACTGGCCCCATCATGTAGTGTAGTTTATAATCCCCTTACCGTCACAATCCCAGTCCATAGGACTCTGCTCCTCCACCTGGCTCTGGGAGAAGTTTGGCATGCGTACTGCAGCCCTTCTCCCCTCCCCTCCCCCCCCCTCTCCCTCCTGTAAGATTCCCTCCCCCTAGTGTAAATCCCTTGTCACCAAAGATTCCCCTCCCTCCAGTCCCAACCGCTATGTTAATTTATTAGAAAATGCCCGAAACATTACTTACCTTCCCTTTTGCCTCCGCCGCACTGAACTCCCAGCAGCCGCGTCTGTGATTGGCTGCCGCCCAGCCAATCGCAGACGCGACTGCCGGTCCCGCCTCTCTGCTTGCATTTACTCGCAAGCAGAGGGCCTGGCAGCGTGGCGGAGGTAAGAGGGAAGGTAAGTAAAGTTTGGGGCATTTTCTAATAATATTAACATAGCGGTTGGGGCTGGGGGGACGGGGAATCTTTGCTGGAATTTTTTTTTTAAGGGTGGACATACCTACTATCAGCAGTTTATTAAGTGTTTCTCATTTTATGTCAGTTGCATCCTGACTGTCATTAGAAAAGGAGGTAAACCATGTCTGTTTCTGTACCTTGATCCTATGTCTTGCTCCTATGCTTTCATATGTTGGTATGAATCTACTAAGTGATTGCAGGCTTTTTTTCAAAACCTAATTTACTGTATTTGTTCACTCCACACTAACTCCTGATGTCCTTTCCCTCTCCTCTCAGAGATGTAACAATGGTGTCTAAAACATTACCCCTACTTACTTAACAGTGTCAACCGGGTCCTCTACATATATTAAATGTAGATAAATGCAAGTTAAAGCAGTTGTTTGTTGAGTGCATTGGCCAACAATTATCTAACACATGTACAAGCTTTTAGTCTGTCTGTGTTGCTGCAACTTACTGGGGGATGGGTATGTTTAACCTTTTATTTCCCTTTTAATTACAACCTATGTTTGAAAAATATGTAATGAGTTCAATTTTAGCACAGTGCTTTAAAGTGACCCTCCCACTTTTTCTCTTTAGGTTTATAGTGTTGATTGGAGCCAAACGAGGGGAGAACAGCTAATAATATCTGGCTCGTGGGATCATACTGTAAAACTGGTAAGCTTCGTTTTACATGTTGCCAGTGTAAAGCTAAAAATGAGGTGCCAGGTTTTCTTTATTAACAAATCCACAACTCTTAATTGATTCAAAGTGTATTATAAAATGTAAACATGAAAACATTTATATTAGAAGTTTTTACGTTAACCATTAAAAGGATGACTTCTTTCACTAAATAATCTGGTACAAGGAAATGTAGGAGCAACACTTATTAGTTTTGCAATGCATTGCTTTACTGTTTGTACTGTTCTTTTCTTTTGTGGAGTAATTTGGAGAGCATTCTGTATTCTGACTTTCCCATGGTACATATTTGAAAAATCCATCTCTAGGTCTATTAAAGAGTATGTCCACCGCGGTACCATGGGAAAGTCAGAATCGAATGCTCTCCAAATTACTCCACAGAAGAAAAGAACAGTACAAACAGTAAAGCAATGCTTGCAAAACTAATAAGTGTTGCTCCTACATTTCCTTGTACCAGATTATTTAGTGAAAGAAGTCATCCTTTTAATGGTTAACTAAAAACTTCTAATATAAATGTTTTCATGTTTTACATTTTATAATCACTTGAATCAATTAAGAGTTGTGGATTTGTTAATAAAGAAAACCTGGCACCTCATTTTTGCTTTACACTGGCAACATGTAAAACGAAGCTTACCAGTTTTACAGTATGATCCCACGCCAGATATTATTAGCTGTTCTCCCCTCGTTTGGCTCCAATCAACACTATAAACCTAAAGAGAAAAAGTGGAGGGTCACTTTAAAGCACTGTGCTAAAATTGAACTCATTACATATTTTTCAAACTAGGTTGTAATTAAAAGGAAATAAAAGGTTAAACATACCCATCCCCCCGTAAGTTCAGCAACACCAGACAGACTAAAAGCTGTACATGTGTTAGAATAATTGTTGCCAATGCACTCAACAAAACTGCTTTAACTTGCAATTTAATATATGTAGAGGACCCGGTTGACACTGTTAGTAAGTAGGGGTAATGTTTTAGACACCATTGTTACATCCTGAGAGGAGAGGGAAGGACATCAGGAGTGTTGGGTGGAGTGAACAAATACAGTAAATTAGGTTTTGAAAAAAAGCCTGCAATCACTTAGTAATTCTACCAACTATGAAAGCATAGGGCAAGACATATCAAGGTACAGAAACAGACATGGTTTACCTCCTTTCTAATGACAGTCAGGATGCAACTGACATAAATGAGAACACTTAATAAACTGCTGATAGTAGGTATGTCCACCCTTAAAAAAAAAATTCCAGCAAAGATTCCCCGTCCCCCCAGCCCCAACCGCTATGTTAATATTATTAGAAAATGCCCCAAACTTTACTTACCTTCCCTCTTACCTCCGCCACGCTGCCAGGCCTCTGCTTCGAGTAAATGCAAGCAGAGAGGCGGACCGGCAGTCGCGTCTGCGATTGGCGAGCGGCAGCCAATCACAGACGCGGCTGCTGGGAGTTCAGTGCGCGGAGGCAAAAGGGAAGGTAAGTAATGTTTCGGGCATTTTCTAATAATTTTAACATAGCGGTTGGGACTGGAGGACGGGGAATTTTGGTGACAAGGATTTACACTAGGGGAGGGAATCTTAATCGGGAGGGAGAGGGGGGGGGGGAGGGGGAGAAGGGCTGCAGTACGCATGCCAAACTTCTCCCAGAGGCCAGGTAGGAGGCGAGTCCTATATGGACTCTGCTATCCTCTGGTGGGCATTTTTGGGACTTTGGGGGGTCTACAGGAGAACTTATGGAGCTGGGATGTGAGGTAAGGATTAAACTACACTACATGATGGGGCCAGTAGTGGGGGGATTATAGTTTTGGGGGTGGACATGCCCTTTAAAGCAAGTGAAGAGATGGAAACCAATTAAGGATGCAGACCTTGAAGATATCTATATCTTGGGCAGAAATCATAAAACCTAAAAAGAGACTACTGTGTACTTCAAAGAGAGTTTTTTCCCAATCCAACCTGAAACAATGAGAATCCACATATGTGGAAAATTTTCTAATATTGTCCAAACAACAACAGAAGATGACACCTAACTAGGACATCAAAGCAGCAAATGGTCTTAAGAAAAGTAGTTACAAAAAAAAATTGGATCACACTTCCCCCACAAAGATTTATCATGTTCTGGTTTTGTCTCCGCAAAGAAGTAATATATCCCACAATCTGAGCCAAAACAGGATGGCTGTACTGTAGATAAAAATTGGATCTGGCACTCTGTAAACCTCCCTTGAAAAGGTGGTGGGATGATATGCTGTTTTCTGATTTCAAAGAAGCTACAATATGAATGGTTTGTGGTTGTTGAGCAGCTGGGAACATTGAGTTAAAATGTGCATAAACTACCAGTCAACTCTGGAAGCGAAGAACATGGGGTAAAAGGAGTCTTTCCTATCAGACATTGTCTCCTCAGATGCACCCATGGCACATATGTAATGAAATAAGGATCTGTCTTGGGGGACCAAAAGCAGCCTACTGTCCTTACTTACAGACTGACACCAAGAAGTTTCAGGAAGAGTTTTAGAAGTTTAAAGAGAAGTCCAGAAGCAGGCAATATAAATGTGTGCATGTATACTCTACTTCTCTGTTGAAGTATTTAGCAAAGTATTATTGGGAGGAGTGTTGACAGATGTGAAAAGCACAGGGTAGGACAGCAAAACACTAAGAGACAATGAAAATGTGGGTGATTTGTAATTTTTTCTGGGTATCGTGTAATAGTTTTGTGTGGTCAATGACAGGATAGCGCTGAGACATTGTGCATTGTGTACATTAAAGGAAAAAGCCAGTAGTTGTGTGGGATTCATAAAAAGTGGAATGGAGGCAGGCAGCAGAAAGCCCATAAAATCCAGTCTTTATTAGTTAATCTGTAAAAACAGCACATCGGATCCAAACTAAACACCCACACTCTTCATCTATAAGCTCCACCCAACATGTTTCGTGATCTCTCGTCACTTCCTCAGGGGCATGTGTTGTGTGGGACTTTCACTGTGAAAGCTCAATAGGCCATGCCTATTTGTTTCTGAAATATTATGGTGATGAGTCAGGGAGACAATGGTACAAGAGGGAATAATAATGTATAATTGTTTTCAGGGAAGCATTATTAAATTAGAAAGTGAACAAGCTCAAAATGAGTCATAAGGTGACAGAGACTAGACAAGAGTGAACTTGTCAAATTCCACCTTCAGGATCTGTTCCCCTCAATATACTTAATATTAATAACAACAATATCCATCTCCTGATGTCCGTTGCCTGGGAATAAAGCTAGATTCATTCTTTTCTTCAAACCTCATGCACGCTTGCATGCAAACCTCAACACGCTTGCCAACTCCTCTCGGCTTCAACTCAAAAAAATCTCTTGCATTCGTCCCTTCCTCTCACATGGAACTACCATCCTAATTCAAGTTTATAAATCTTCGCTTGACTACTTAAACACACTGCTGTGTGGTTTACCAAACAACGCCTGGCACCACTTCAATCCATCATAAACTCTGCTGGCTGGCTCATCCATTACTTTTCTTTTTATCTATTGCCTCTCCTCTGTCAGTCTCTCCACTGGCTGCCTGTCACACAAAGTATTGAATTCAGCTGCTCACCCTATCCAATACACCCCCTCTATAAATGATATCCTCTTCTTATGCACCCTTGTCACCTCTTAAATATCCCTTAATATCTTTAAATGTAACCTTAAACCCACTTCTTCAGGCAAGCATATAACCTGGCCTAGACACTACCACTCTCACTGACACAAACTAATCCCACTTCACTCCCAATCTACTTAAAACCTACTGAGTCACTTTCACCTTACTTCTCACTCCCATTTCCTCTAGACTGTAACTCTTTATAGGCAGGGACTCTTTCATATTGTATCACAGAATTGTTGTAAACAACTCATTACTTTTACTGTGTGATACTTTTATTATATGCATACCTTTGTATGACTTTTTATAATATGTATTACCCTTGTATGTAATGTATGACTATGTTATGGTAAAGTGCCACAGAAGACGTTGAGATGTTGGTGCTATATAAATTCTTATTATTATTATAATAATAATAATAAAAATAATAATAATATAATAATAGTTTGAGTACTGTGAACATATATACAGGAATAGTGTTTTGAGAAAGAGGACAGAATAAGTCTAGAAAAGTAATTAGATGGTGTAAGTGAAAACAGTTCATCCCTAAAGGAGAAACAGAAAGGTTTAAAGTGAAAACTAAATTAAGGACATGGCCCTTGCTGAAAAGCCAAATTAGGGTGTTATGTGAAAAAAAACAATAAAGCCGGTCAATCAAGCAGGAATATATTGTAATTTCAATTTCAATGGGCGAAATATGTTGATGAGGGCCCCCCCACAATACATAACCTTTTAAAGCTTATTGTTTGGGGGCCCGTTACAAGTTGGGGTCCTGGCACAATTGCCCTGTTTGCCTCTATGTAAAAACATGCGAGATTGTTTGACCTACCCTGCCTAAACACAAAAAAAAGTTGGAGAGCAACAGTCTCTGTTCTTCTGTAGTGGGGGGTAGGGGTGTCTTTTGGTTAGAACTCTAATAGGAGATTCATATGGGTCAAACCCGAGTAAAACCCATGTTAACCCAAAGTATTATTGGGTTAACGTGTGTTTTCATGGATTTTAGGGCAAAGCAAAATTCCAAATGTTTCAAAAATAGCATTGTGCTACCGATACAAAACACCTTGGTTAAGCTGAGCACTACCTCCTAGCGCAAAACTGGGTTCTTTATAAGGTCTTTATCTAGCGAACTGGAACTTCTTATCTTTACGCAACCCACGATGCAATACCAGACGTAATCTCGTTCACCGCCTGGTATTGTATCGCGGGATTGTGCAAAGTAAGTAAGTGCACCCAGTATATTGAATCTCCCCAATTCTCTTTTACCCAGTACATTAGGAACCAACATAGTTTGCATGTTCTATGTAAAAAGTTTGAATAAATGTGCATATATCCTGTACTCTGTAATTGTTTTAAAAAGGTTGACTTCTGAAAGCTTTTTTATGGTTGGCCGAACGCACACCAAGATGGTGGCTTAATCCAGAGGTCCCGAAACACTCCACTAAAAAACCCATTCTGAGCAAACGAATATATATAACAGGCTTAAAAAATATGCTGCAAACCCTCTCTGAACACCAATATTATGGTCATAAGAAAAGGCCAGACTCCTATCCCTAACACCTCCAGCCCACATCCCCACATACCCAGATGACAATACTCAACGTAGTCAGGCTGCATTGGAAACCTCTTCCCTCTTTGGCAGCCAGCCACCCTGTCACTGGTCTAGGAGAATGCACAGCAGAACTGGAAGATAGGAACCTCCAAACTTGGAGGATGATATCTTACATCAAAGGCAAGAGATAACAACCCTCCAATTTTTGCACGAGGACCTACATAATAGGGAACGCTGCCAAAATCTGAGGATCAGGGGTATCCCAGGAGAGATTGAGCATGCCACGCTAAAAGACAATACAATAGGCCTATTCACAATCCTTTCCAGGCCACACCACCCGATATATGGAGACTGGACCGTATCCATGGGGCGCTAGGTCACCCTCCACCTGCTATTCGACTATTGTATAAGACATGCCTTAAATGTATGTATATATTTTCTGACCTACAAAACTATGCACACTGTAATGAACAAATGTTTATATTGTATAGATAAAAAATACTACAAAATATAATTCATATGCATATGTTTCTGAAATGCCCCATATGTGTCCCAAATAAGTGGACTTTACATCCCCTTCAACCCTACCCTGCAGGCCAAAAGTTTAAAAAAAACGATGAAGGAGTGACGGGAACACCCTACCCAAACCAACACCTTCCCACTAACATTATTACACCACTTGCCAAAATGACCCCCCAGCCCTTCAAGAGACGACCCTGACAACCCAATGAGACTCAGTAACCTTCGTCAGGCTAACCATTATGTTATTTATATTGTTTTTCATAGGTTTAATTTTGTTTTATCATCGCTGTTGCGATTTGTTTTTGTTTCTGTTGTTATTTCTGTTCCTACTATCTCGCAGGTGTCCAAACACGAAGTATGATGGTTTCCTGTGTGTCGTGAGTCAAGCGAAGGGCTCGGTGCTTGAGCGCACCCGGGCCAGCGATACTGGGGTGAGCGTGTACCCCCTCTTTTTTGGCTTTATTACAGGAGTTTTGCTTTACACACACTTGTGGAAGCCGAGGGCTTTGTTTATTATGCGAAAGGGCCGGGGGCTTAGTCCACCCGACCCAACTCTCTACAGGAGTGTTTTTTCGGCCATTTACACATATCCTGTATATAACCCTACATTAGTCACATGAGTTTCAGGTTGATATTATTTCGTAACTCTAATTGTCTAAATACTGCCCAAGCACCTATTTGGGGTTCACTATAATAATAACATCTCCTCCCCCTGACAGAAAATGGTTAAGGTCTGCTCCATAAATGTCCAGGGACTAACACCCCCAAAAACAACAGACTAGCACTTACAGAGATGAAACGTTAAACGCAACGTTTTTCCTTTTCCAGGATACAGGCTCATGTAAATTTGCCCTACCATATTTCCCTTTAACATACCTAGCCTCAAACACCAACACCCCAGTTTTACTTATAAATCTCACGCACCAAATTCTACATAACTAACCTTTCTTAGAAAACTTCTCCTTAAGATTACATCAATTTCTTGGCCATTCAGATCATCGGTGTAGACTTTAATCTAAACAATCACCAGAACTAGACAGACACCCACAACCCAACAAAAAATTCAAGATCTGACCAGATAGCAATTGCAATGAGGAAACAATTCTGCAAATACAACCTTTATGATCTCTATAGAATAAGACACCCAACCACTAAAGCTATAATTTCTTCTCCACCCACACCTTCCCATACTAAAATAGATTACTCTCCTGGGCAGTAATTTCAGTACAAAGCTGATATTAACTCAATCTCTTGGTCCGATCATGCTCACCACATAATCAAAGATCAAACAACTGGCACCTAAACGATGACATTTTTTAAAAGCCCCACTAAAAGAACATCTAAACAAAAAATTAGAATTTTTTTAACTCAAGGAAGGATGAGTAACCTCGAGCCCACGCTATGGAGCACATAAAGTCACAATCAGAGGGCAGAATAAGTTAATATCTAAATTATCACACTTAAAGAAAAATAGCGCTCTCACCATAACTTCCCTACAATCTGAGCTACATAATACAGAACAATCCACTCCTTTAAACCCTCAATGACTTCCCTCAAAAGATTTTAGCTCTCTGAAACAAACTAAAATATCACCATACACAAAGTAAACTCTTCTCTGTCCTGGCTGAGAAGATACTATTATGATAACGGTAACAAGGCAAATGCACTACTAGTATGGAACGACAACTAGTACGACAGGAAAAACTCCACAATCTATAAACTCCCATACCGTCAGATATACACCTCACCACAAGACATAGCCAACACTTTTGCAAACTATATGAGAAATTCTGTATATACTCGAGTATAAGTCGATCAGAGTATAAGTCGAGGTACCTATTTTTACCTGCAAGATTAGTAAAAACTGATTGACTCGAGTATAGTCGAGGGTAGAATTATCACACCACTACTGCCTTCTGATTCTGTGTTGTTTTTAGGCTTTAGTTGCCCTTTAAATGGACAGCAGAGATTCCCATACATGAATCCCATACAGTAATAGCCAAATCCAGTACCAGTAACCTCCAATTCCTTGCACTCCAGATGTTTGGACACTACAACTCCCAGCAGGCTTTGTTGCTGGGAGTTTCAGTTTCTAAACATTGTGGAGTGGCAAAGTTCAGTAAACTTTTAATTAAGCTTACCATCATTTACAATTCTCCTGACCCCCATTTTGTAAAGGGCCCTCTGACCCCATATAGTAAGGACTCTCTGACCCCAATGGTTAAAAATGTCACCTGAGACTTGAAGTTTCAAGCTGTCATTTGCACTGTACTAGTAGCTGTTTTTTGCCCCAAACTGAGGACCTATCAGATTTACAGCACCCATGAGCAGGAAAAGTGCTGATTGAGTCCAGCAGCCAGACTACAGGAAGCAGGAAGGTAAAGGCAGATCAGCTCCAGTAACTTTCTTGCAGGTTAACACACAGCGCCACCTACTGGTTACTATCCGCAATTGCAGAATTTGGATCTAAATTAGGACTTGACCCAGTATAATTCGAGGTTAGGTTTTTTCAGGCAAATTTTAAAGCCTGAAAAATTTGACTTATACTCGAGAATATACGTATATTATCTAACCCCCAAATCCCAGACCATAACACACATAGCAAGCGGTTCTTTAATTTCTCAAAGAGGCAAAACTTCCACATACCCAACACAAAATTTTGACACCTTAAACACAACACAGACTTCAGAACAGAAGAAATTCAGATGGTACTTAAGAATCTGCTCTCCGGAAGTCTCCAGGCCCTAACCCATATTCATGCTACAAAACATACCCAACTCTGCTAATACCCCAACTCTAAAATTATTCAATGACTTCCTAGAGGGTGCCCCCGTCCCCACGACTATGTTCACACTCTCATATTGTAATTATACCAAAACCAGGAAAAGACTCCTCTGCCAGAACTACCGACCGATTACACTCCTAAATAATGACTTTAAAATTTATACAAATTGCTAGCAAACAGATTGAGCAAATACTTATCATTCTAATCAACCCTGATCAAGTGGGCTTTGTGAAAAATAGTCAAGCAGGAGATAACACTTGTAGGACAATAGATTCTTCATAATCCTCAACCTATACACACACATAGGTGTGTACTCTTAGTCTAGATGCAGAAAGGCATTTGATCATATAGATTGGTGCTTTCTCTGCCTCACCCTACGAGGACTCGGGATTGAGGGCAACTTCAAACGAGCAGTCTCAAATATTTACAAAACACCAACGGCCCTAGCCCTCACACACCCAGAATGCCCCCTCTCCCCCTTTATTATTTATGTATGGAACCACTTGCGGCACAAACTAGAAGACACCCTATATATAAGGTCTCCAATTATCCACTTCAGGAAATAACTTTCTTTCTAAGCAGACGATGTCCTTTTTACCCTAACATCCCCCAAGCACTCTCTCTCGAATCTACATTACCTATGTTATGTATATATCTACACAGTCAACAAAGACAAATCAGAGGCCCTACCTATTAACCTAACCCCAAAGACATTAAATTACCTTAAGTAAATTTCCTATATTCATGGAAAACAGAATTCCATAAATATCTCGGAATTAATATCACACCCCATAATGACTAAAATCTCCAATGATCTCCAATGCTGGAGCCCCCAGCCCATAGGTAGAATACCATCCTAAAAATGAGCACGATGGGGAGCACGATGACACAGGTCCCCCACACAGTTATGATTGCCTTTTGTTCCCACGGGGTCTTGGGAGCCCTAGGTATCCTCAATATTACCAGGCTGCCAAACTCTGTGCTATGGCCCATTGGTCCTCCCTTCATAAGAAGCTGGGTGGGCAGCTCTAGAACAAGAATGGATGTCAGGATACTGGAGTTTTACTATGGGGATAATGCGATGGATCACCCAAGAATTCCCTGTAGCAAGATTCTAAATGCACCTTAAGTGTATGGAGGTATATTGCTTAAAAAAAGCATACAATAACGATCCCCTCAACACCTTGTCCTTTCATAAAAAACCCCCTACTTGGTTCATACAAAGAGGGATCATCAGGGTCGAGATTCTCTGCACAAGCTCACTGGAGATTTTCTCCTAATTTATAGAATTCAGAAATAAACTCAAAAACACTACAAGACCTCCACTAATTTATACCAACTGAAACATTTAGGTTTTCATATCAAACCTACTTACAGACTATACTTTCCCACATCTGTCCCACCTAGAGCACATAATCTTCTCCGGACAAAACAAAAGGGCCTAATCACTTCCCTTTACGAATGTTTACAAGATCTTTGATTTCAACACTGGGTCCACCTAAATAGCCTGGGAAGGAGACTTGGGCATAAACATCATGGACAGACATCTGGAACATCTGGAAATCATCTCTTTTGTACTTTATAAAAAGAAAGTTTGTAGAAAATACTCTTTTGTTGGTAAACCCTGAACCACCCCCCACGAGTTTCTGAACAAATTGTTCCCTACAAACTCTTCTTCCAATACAACCCTATTGGAAAATAGTGCAACTTCTATTGAACCAACTACAAAGTAAAAACATACCTTTAGATCCTATGCAGCAAGTGATGTGAGATAGCCAAATCATGGAAATCCACCTTCTAAAGAATAACTCTTTAACAGGATCATGGGTGTGAGACCTATGGAATACCTAGCAGCACTAACAGAAATAGACTTCCCTATTTTGACAAAGTCAGTATATACTTAAAAAAGTGCTCTCGACTACCCTGGGGCCCCCCCTCCCCTTACACATCCACCACTAGTAGCCCACGGCTTAGAATTTAAACACACCATAAAGAAATTAGAACTCAAATAACGAGGGTTGAGGCTTAGGAATGAGAGAAATTGTCACAAAATGTCTAAATATCCCAATAACAAATGACAATGTTTCAAAACCTTAAATGTTAATTGATGGTTATACATCCATACTAACATACCTTAGCATTATTTACTAGTACTTACTTTATGGGTTAAAATACCAGCAGAATAATTATATTGTGTTAGGAACCTGCAAGTTTCTTAAATGTTTCTTACATTTTCTAACTGTTTTAATTACCCCAAATTTTATGGGCAGTTAAGTATTCCTAAACTAAATTTTAAAATTGCATACCTACTTTATGAATAGTTCTAAATGATTTAGATATTGAAATCACTTCTTACCACTTGCGAAGATATGTTAAATTCCAGCATTTTGATTCTGTAGTACAATAAGAATATAGTCTTCAGACACTGGAAAGGCAATGTGATTTTCTAAGCTTCAATACTGCATTGTGCATAATGAACTTTAACAAGGACCTCTGCAATTTCAACATAACATCAAAGCCTATTTTATAAGATGCCATAATTTAACAGAATTGTGCAGGTTAATAGCAATCCTGATCAAAGGACAGCATTCATGCAAACCATGCTGATATTGGTGTGGTTTAAATTTTTAGAAATATCACTGGAATCCTTATAACCAAACACAGATTATTATGGTAAGTAAAAATCAGTTCCTGATTAATTAGATATTAAACATAGTCAGTTACAATTATATGTGTACATTTATTTGATTGTTTCAACACCGCGTGTTACAGTTCAGAAAGGAAAATAAAATAATTGGTAACAGTGTGATTCGGAAATCATCACATCATTCATAATTAATTAGAGGTTTTAAAGGGCATCAATAGTGGGAAATGAACTTTTTTTTTCTTTCTTTCATGTTTCTATAATTCCCCACAGCCCCCAGAGTGTCTTCACTTTATTCAGATTCCCCTCTGTCCTGAGATACACCAGTTAGCAGAATAGTGATTGCATTCCTCTACTACTTGGACTATCAATCAAATCCCTGTAACGTGATCCCCCCTCCCTGCTCTGTAATAAACAGAGATAAGAGCATTAGCAGGGGGAGAGAGGTAGCTTTGATGGTAGATATAAGGCTGCACTTGACCCCCCTTCTTAATAGCTTTCACTGATTGATGATGGGTCACAAAGTGAGAGATCGTAAACTGTACTGTTCTCCTTCTCCTTTCTATTTGACCACTGTGCATGGGTGTGTTTTTCAGGATGTTGAACTTTTATCTCCTACTGCACATGATAAGCTTGTTGGTTAGCCGGAGTTGAAACATGGAGGAGGTAACAGAGGGGAGGAGGAAGGGGGGAGTGCTACACAGAGATCTGACACCAAGGTTAAACAAAGTCACTGACAGAGATAGGATTAAAGGCAGCACAGAGTACATGAATGAAACTTTGCAAAGGGGTGTATTTTTCACTAATACATAGATCCAGTTAAAAAAAAAAAATATTTGGTCTCTTCACAATTATTTTTAAACCTTAAAAACCTTTTTCTTAGCCTGTAATACCCACGAATCCTCAGTTAAAAAGTTTTTGAGGGGCTGACTTGGACGCAGATGAGATAGCATGCGTCCATGAGGAGCTCCCGGTCCACCTATACCCCGAGGCTAAAACCAACACCTAATTCCCATGGCGGCAAAGTGCAGAGGCAAGAAACCACTCCACCCCTACACCATGACTGGCCAGAGAAACAAAGGGACGGAGCGGTGGCCCTGCAAACAGAAACAATCGGAGGTAGCAAGAGACGCACCCCCAGCAGAGAGCACCTGACTACCCAGCAAACGGAACCCTTGAGGCATGAACTCCTAGCTGCAATACAGGAAAGTAAAGCTAGCCTTAGAGGGATACTAGAAGGAGTTAAAATAGACATCAGCCGATACGTCAAGATCTTCACTCCCTGAGAGAGTTATAGACACTGAGGCTAGAATTTCCTCTCTTGAAGACACTACAATCCCTCTCAGCAGGGAACTGGCTTCAGTAAAACAGAAATTAGCTAGCTCACAAGCTAAACTAGACGACGTGGAAAGCCAAAGCAGGCGCCAAAATATCACTTTATCGGCTTCCTGGAATAAGCCGAAAAACAAACTCCAGTACAATTCTTAGAGAGACATGGTTAAAGGACCACTTCAAATCAGAATCCTTCTCTACAAATTCGCTATTGAACGTTGCACATAGAATCCCGCACATGACCAGCACCAGGAGTAGACCCAGACCTATGATCGCAAGACTACCTAAATGCTAAAAGACCGAGACACAATTCTTCAACTGGCTAAAACAGCAGAGGATCTACACTTTGAAAATACCAAAGTTCCAGGACTATTTTTGGAACTCTAGAAAAAGGCCACATTCCAGGATGTAAAGCGTCGTCTGAAGGGAGCCAATGTGAAACTCTATGGCTTATCCAGCCCGTTTTGCGAGTGGTTGATGCAGGGAGGAGTACATTTTTCGAGACCCCAGAGCAAGCTTGCACCTGGTTGGATGCCCGTGGTTCGTGTTGTCAATGATTCAATTTACATAAGCATAAACTGATAAATTGAACTAAGCTTGCTGAGCTTTTGGTTAAAACCCCTTTAAGAAATGTTCTCTGTTGCCCACCCCCCCCACTACTTGGAAATCACCCACTTCTCTATACTTTACCCTGGTTAAGACCCAGAAAGCATCCTAGGAATATACTTACAAGGTGCAAAACCCTCTTCACAATTTAGGTGGACTGACCATTATTGTCTCCCTTTAATAGGGAATTGTTTAAATTACTTTTTATCAGTTCCCTGTTGGAACTATGTTATATTGTTTTATTTTTTCTGCAAAACCCCTAAAAGTATATTGAAGGACTAAATAGTTCAATTTCCAACTATTGAAACTGTTTTGAGAACTAATACAGTGTAGAGTGTATTTGGAAAACTCAGATATGTGGAAGTCTTCACTTTATATTAGCAGACACAATTAGCTATTACTCCACAAACAGCTCGTATATGATGTCTACAAGTGTGTTAATCCTGATTGTGCTATCTGATGATTTAGGTAACAAATGCAACAAACTTTGAGCATTCTACACTTGGAATGTGAGAGGTCTGAATGACCCCCCGTAAACGCCTCTGATATTTTTACAGATTGCACAATACAAAGCACAAATAGTATGTTTACAGGAGACGCACTTAACTCCAGATACTCTATGTAGACTTCAAAAATTCTTGGGTTGGGTGGGCGGCTCAGTCCTCCCACTCACAGTTCACGGGGGGGGTCAATATTGATCCACAAAGCACTACAAACTCAAGTCAAAGAAGTGGTCACTGACAAGACAAGAGGTAGATTATTTGTATTTGTGGCTTTAGAAGTTGAATCCACTTCATATGTTTCATTGGGTATTTAGGACACACACCACCACCCCCGCCTCCACATACCTACTCAAGACACGCAGTAGGATTCACACTTAAATATCAGGGAAGCAAGATATCAGGGAAGCAAGATCATATGCATGGCAGATTTTAACATCACAATTAACCCCCAGATAGATAGACTACCAACGTCCAATCCCCTGGACCGCGCCACCCCCTACCCAAACACAATTAACACAGTTATAAAAGAAATTGGATGGAGTGTGTGGCGACACCTCTACCCAAACTCTCAAGGTTTCACCTGTCGCTCTGCCACTTACCATTAACTTTAAGGCTAGACTACTTCTTTATAGACCCAATCACAGTCCCTGATATACAACAAATGCAACTTCTCCCTCGTGGTTCTGTCTGATCATGCACCACTGAAAATGGTTATCTTATTAAAACAGAGAGAGAGTCACTAGCAGTGTGGCGTCTGAACTCTCCTTTTGGTTAAACCAAATCCCTATCCCCAGACCCTAATCCAAAGATAATAAAGGAGTACCTTTCACTGAACCATGACCCAGACCCTCTCTCTACTCAGTGGGACGCCTTCAAGGCAGTATTAGGTGGACACCTCCCGCACACTCTAACCACATCAAAAAACAAACTAGACTAACTGACAATCAAGCTGCTCTCAAATATATCACACAGCTGAATCCACATACACATCCAATCCAACAAGAGAAAACAAGTCTTCTCTGACTATCAGCCCAGACCCAATATAACCTATATCTTACGGAACAAGGTAACATTAAAACAGCTATCCAGCGACACAAATACTTTGAATATGGCAACCTGTAAGCTAGGTGTCTGGCCCACTTAGCACATGGACCTAATCAACAAATACCATCCTATCATTCTACCCGCTCGAGGGCTACAAACAGACACAGAAAAAATACTTGAGTTTTCAAACCTACTATAAACACATTATACCAACTCAACAGACAAATACACTGAAAAAATCACGAATATATGGATGAGATCCCGGTCCCCCATTATAACACCAGTAGATCAGCTACCCTAGACACCCCCAATAAATATAGATGGAACTATCACAAGCCATCAGAGACTTGGCCACGGTAAGTCCCGGGTCCAGATGGCTTACCAGCAGAAATATATAAATGATACAACTCAAACATTAATAAACAATCCTAGCACACCCTCCCCGGCAGCACAACAAGAAGGACACACTCCCATCATCATTTTACTATCATTCTATTGTTAAAATCGGATTGGTGGTCCTATCGACCCATATCATTGCTCACGTTGATTATAAAATACTCTCTTAGCCACTCAAATACTCTTCTAGCCAAAAGATAATACAAAGTGATTACCACATTATCCACACTGACCAAACTGGATTTAAACAAATAAGAGCACCTCCATCAATCTAAGGAAAACAATGATCCACACACAAGTGGATAAGGACAATGCCGGCCACCGATTGTTCTTTCCCTAGACACCAATAAAGCTTTTAAAACAGTAGAGCAGACCTTTTTATGGGCATGCTTGCAAAAAATTTGGCTTTGGTCCAGTGTACGTCAAGTGGATACAGCTAATTAAAACGCCCTAGGCAAACATAAAAATAAATGGCCAATACACATCACCCTTCACATTAGCAAGGGGTACCAGACAGGGATGCCCGCTGTCCCCTTACCTCTTTGCTCTTACTATAGAAATTTGTCGATCCAACTAAGATACAATAATGACATTAAGGTCTAGAACTCCCAAACCAGCACACTCAGTTCTATATTCGACAACCTTATACTTTACTTAGCCAAGCCCCATGTATCATTACTGACAGTTTATAACATAATTTTGCAATTCAGCCCTTGTTTGGGCTTATTGTAAACTGGACTAATCTGCCATTTACCAATCGAACCCAATATTCAAATATCCCACAGATATACATCCCGTATACGTCTGGCAACAGAGCATTCCCTCTTTGACAGCTGAAGAGTGGAAGATGCAGCAGCCTCACACATTGAGGTCTCCCCAGCAGCTGAAAACAAGCATATACAATTCTTTATTATAGACCAGCCTACCTTTCACGAATACGGCTTAGTCGGATGACTAGAGGTCCGAAGTGATATATGCCCGAAATGTAACTTACCCCAACGCTGATTTCTGGCATTGTTTGGGGCGGTATTTGAAAAATCCATCTCTAGGTCTATTAAAGAGTATGTCCACCGCTCCCCCCTAATTTTATTTTTGGATATAATAGAACACCCACCAAAACCTAGACTTTGCAAGGTCTAAACCGTTCTGCGAGGCTTGTAAGAATACGTACCAGACCTCATTCCCTCATCTCCCTAATGCTGCTGTTCCATGCCTTTTCTGTACATGGAAGCAGCAAAAGGGGCCAGACTGGCAGGAGCGTCAGTAATTGGCTGAAATGTGATGTCTCGCAGAGTGAGAGGGTGTTCTATAATGTCTATGTTGGGGTTGGACATATCCTTTAAATTACATTCCTTTAAGGGGCATGTCCACCCCCAGAATTAAAATCTGTATTTACCTTCCTCCCCTTCTCTACCCCGGGATCGTTATAGTTACCACCCCCATGGTCCCTAAAGCTCAGAATACTATCTATTCTCTGCCGTGCTTCTTCTCACCGGTCCTCACCTCTGTAAGTTAAGACAGCTTTTTTTAGAGGAGAATCACAGGACTGGTGAGGTGTGGATGAATGCAGTCATTCATTGGCCTATAAAGTCACTAATTCTGGAAGAAAGCTGGCATCTTGCACAGAGGGGTTTCCCTGGCTTCAGGGACCACAGGGAGGTGAGTAACTATAATTTCAGGGTTTGGGGAGGGGGAGATGGTAAATATGGAATTTTATTCTGGGAGTGGACATGCCCTTATTATTATAAAGCATGCACTTTAGTATTAATGTTCTCTCATTAAACATAGATTATTTTAGATGTTAGGAATTGGGAACTGTGGTCTCACCAGCAGTAGCAAGTCCTTGCCTTGTGCATACCCACTTGTGTTCTGCTGCTGGTACATAGCATCATCAGGTGTATCAAAAGCTCCTGAACTTCTTTATCATATTTAGGCTCCCCAGTTGAGATGGGGAGCCTATTAATGCAGAAGAGGCTTGTCACTTGACTGAAAACATGAACTATTCAAGCAGGAAATAACATTGCTAAACTTTCCTACAATAACTTCTCACAAATTTAGTCTAGAGATTTAATTTAGTGTTCATTTTAAAGGTAGGATGGAAGGGCATTTTATATAACCCTAACTTGTTTGGAAAAATTGGAGACCACAGTTACCCTTTAAAAAATAAGCAAGCATCTATATACAACTGATCCGAGTTGCAGTCCCCTGTGCATCATATAAACATATTATTTGGAGAAATCGAATATGTTGTAGGATATCCCTTCCTACCCCCAACCACTATATCTTATTACCCAGTACTGGGCGTGCGGTACTTGTACTTTGTGGGTAAGAGCCGTATGCTTGACTCCTCCCCCTTGACTGCGTCACACTTGTGACGCGGCTGTACTATCTGCCATTGATTGGTCCTGTATTCCTGTACCTTGTCCTATCTCGTGATCATAGACGCGAGGTTTTGGAGGTCACGTGACCCAACCCTCGTGAGATCACAGGGGATTCATATAGCCGCCATTGAACATGCACCATGTTGCTGTTGAGAAAGCCATTTGGCGAAACGCGTTCAGAGCATACCTCTGAGCTTTGCTTGCATTCTCCTCCACAAATGGCTAAATTTTAGCATGATGCCTCTATACGTTTGCCTTTGACTCCCTCAGTGACTTACTGACGAGACTAGAGACAGATAAGTGTATCTCACTGATAGGCTTACTACTTAGTATTGTATATGCATACTTATCATGTGTTTGAGAGGGTATTGTTTGCTGGTTCTAAATGTTTTTAAATGTTTTAATGGATGCACTGCACTTTTGTCTACTTAAGAGGTGCCCCATCACTGCATACTAAATAAAGGGATTTTTACTTTTTTGACACATACTTGGAGTGTGCCAGGTTTTTCTTTTTGTTATTACCCAGTACTTTCATGAGCAACCTTTAGGAATACAGAAACTTGGCTAAAGTACATATGGACTGTGTGGGGCAGCTAGATGTAAAACATTTGCATACATTAAATGGGAAGATGTATGCAATAGTAGCTGTAATGGTAGAACTTATTCTGTGAAACAATATATAAATTGTAGTTCTGACCACTTGGTCTATTTGATATCATGTATTGGATATAAAATCCAATATGTAGGCTGCACCACACGCCTACTTAAGCATTGTATTAGAGAGCTCATCCAAGATATAAAAAAGGATAATGAAAGGAGCCCTATAGCAAGGCATATACAGACATGTAAAGATCCCACTCATAACACTGGCTAACTCACATCTCGGTGGGTAGGCACTTTAGGGAATGCAACAATGGGGATATCTCTAAATTATGTGTACAAGGAATAGAACAGATTATTGCAGATGGTAGAGGGAGAGATAGAAAAAGTGCATTGCTAAAAGCAGAAGCCAGATGGATGTGGCTGTTAAATACTAGAATCTCTATGGTTTTGAACACCAAATGGGATGTGGCATGTCACGTGTAACTATATTAGTTATATATACCGTATATACTCACATATAAGTCAATCCGAGTATAAGTTGTAAAAACTGATTGACTCGAGTATAAGTTGAGGGTAGAAATTATCACCACTACTGCCTTCTGATTCTGTGTTGTTTTTAGGCTTTAGTTGCCCTTTAAATGGACAGCAGAATTCCCATACATGAATCCCATACAGTAATAGCCAAATCCAGTACCAGTAACCTCCAATTCCTTCAACTTCAACTGCTAGCATGCTTTGTTGCTGGGAGTTTCAGTTTCTAAACATGTGGAGTGGCAAGGTTCAGTAAACTTTTAATTAAGCTTACCATCGTTTACAATTCTCCTGAACCCCATATAGTAAAGGGCCCTCTGACCCCCTTATAGTAAAGGGCCCTCTGACCCCCTTATAGTAAAGGGCCCTCTGACCCCCTTATAGTAAAGGGCCCTCTGACCCCATATAGTAAAGGGCCCTCTAACCCCTATATAGTAAAGGGCCCTCTGACCCCCATATAGTAAAGGACTCTCTGATCCCAATAGTTAAAAATGTCACCTGAGAGTTGTAGTTTCAAGCTGTCATTTGCACTGAACTAGCAGATGTTTTTTGCCCCACAATGAGGAGACCCATCAGATTTACAGCATCCAGATGAACAGTGACAGTGCTGAGTGAGTCCAGCAGCCAGACTACAGGAAGCAGGAACGATTTTAAAGGCAGATCAGCTCCTGTAACTTTCTATGCAGGTTAACACAGCGCCACCTACTGGTTACTATCCGCAATTGCAGAATTTGGATCTAAATTAGGACTTGACCCGAGTATAAGTCGAGGTTAGGTTTTCAGGCAAATTTTAAAGCCCGAAAAATTTGACTTATACTCGAGAATGTACGGTATATTATCTAACCCCCCAAATCCCGGACCATAACACACATAGCAAAGCGGTTCTTTCTCAAAGAGGCAAAACTTCCACATATACACAGCACAAGATTTTGACACCTTAAACAACAGACTTCAGAACAAAAGAAATTCAGATGGTACTTAAGAATCTGCTCTCCGGGAAGTCCCCAGGCCCTAACCCATATTCATGCTACAAAACATACCAAACTCTGCTAATACCCCAGGCTAATTTTAAAGCCTGAAAAATTCGACTTATACTCGAGTATATACGGTAACTGTATTAGAGATGTGAGTTATAACAACACATGTCTCTCTCCTTATAGTAAGGTTATTGCCCCTTTCATCTTCCTTGTTCCCTGTTCTTGTTCTTTTAGGTGAAGGACAATCTTTTTATTCTGGTTCTTTTACGTAAAGGGGAGTTGTCAATAGTTAAGCTCCTAGCCTGTACGTAACCCAAAAGTTCATATGCCCGGGGTGCTAGTCCGACAAACAATATCCATCCAACACTGTTTTTTAATAGTAAGTTTTATATATGTTTTTATATGTTTATATTAACACGATATAGTATTTATTTGGCACTATGTCACTTTATAGCACTTTATTGGGGCAGTAACCCTGTTGTTCCTTAGGTGTTAATGGTTTGTATTATGGTTGATAATAGCAGATGCACCTGTGGGAGAAGTGATTTGGGTAGGGTTTTAGGAGGTTATGTGTTGCACTATCAGTTGATCCTGATGACGGCCACCTGTGGTGGCGGAAATGCGTTGATCATGTGTGAATAAACAGTTACTTTTGAAACCAGTCCTGTGAGTGCTCCCGAATCATTTTGGATATATATACTAACAAAAGTGTGCCCGTTGGTGCACAGTGGAAATTATGTGTGTATGTTTTGCTAGGTAATTATTTTTATTGAAAGCTCGGGGTTATGCTCTCAGTGACACCAACACACCAAGTGTAGAAACATGCAAGTGATTTAGGATTTATCTGCCTCTCCCTTATGCATATAGCTGTTAAGCTGTAGGGACAGAGAGAGACTACCTACATGCGTTTAGCCGGTAGGTATTAGGATCCATTCTGAACTTGCTCTCCCTTTCCACTCCCAGCAGGTATCTAGGGGGGGAGGCTCAAATGGGAATGGTCTGAAAGTCCCCAGGCAATCCCACAAAATAATATGATCAAACACACACATACCCTCCCATTTCCATTTCTATTTGACCTGCCTGCTTTTCACATGTTTAAAAACTACAACTCACAGCATTCACTGGCTGCACAGAATGCTGGAAATTTTATTTTTCATACATCCTGTAATAAAGCCCTGTTACTAACTTACAGACATTAAATGCCCACACTTTAGCGATTCCTACCCAAGGGTTTGAATATGCACATGTTTAAAAACTACAACTCCCAGCATTCTCTGTTAGCACTTACTGTACTCTGCCCACTTACTGTGTAGCAAACAGAATCTGGATTGTCTCATTACTTTCTACAGGGAGGGGAGGGAGGAGTAAATGTGAGAGTCTGAAGAATTGTCTAATTAGCTAAGACTGTCACATGTTTTACAAACAGCACATAACTGGGTGTAATACAGGAACTTCCTTACACTTCCTGTCTTGTCATGACGTGCCTTAAGAGAATTTTCTGGTTTGCTATAAGTGGAAGATCAGAACCTCATTTGATGTTAGTAAAATTCCACTTCCTTTTAGTGTCCCAATTCCACTTCCTTTTAGAGACCCTGTAGAAATCCTAGAGGTGTGGCTTAACTACCATTTTGGTTTTCCATTCAAACTTAGGGTGTCAATAAAGTAAGTATACTTTATAATTGTATATCATTTGTTTTGTAATTCAGTAGTAGTACTATACTTTGTATAGTGTTATTTCTTCTGGTGAATTTGATTAAATCAGGCATCCTACCCCTCCCAGGTCGTCCGGGAGTCTCCCTATTTCTGGGGTGGTCTCCCGCACTCCTGCGAGACTACCCAAGACCCTCGGAATTGAGTCTCCTCACAAGTCAATCCCACTTTACGAGGCCACGCCCCGGGTGCACTCCTTACCCCACCCGCCAGCCTAGAATAGTGGCCATGCCCCTTGTGATGCCCCACCCCTATGGGACATCACAAGAAGCCTGAAGAGGCAGGGTGGGATGTCTTTTAAATAGTGATAATTACACACATACATATAGACCTTTCCTATGTGTAATACAGTTATATACCCCCACCTAACTGGTTGCTCCTAAAAATTCAATGCAATCTCCGTAAAATATAAATCTATTTATATAATAGGGATATATATAAATATATATCTAATATGTGTGTATAAGTACAAACAGTTTAAGACAGTTAAGGATGATGATAATAAAGTATATGAGTATAGAGCACTCCCAAGGACTTTATAATGTATTTATTTGTGGTTAAGGCAACGTTTCTGCCCCTGTTCTTAGACCTTTCTCAATAATACATTATAAAGTCCTTTTGGGAGTGATCTTTGCTCAAATACTTATATATTTATATATATTTTAATAAGATGAATTTTGATAATTAAATTAAGACTGTGCCCCTGTGGGTACTTTTTTGCTTTTTGTTTTTGTATAACTTTTTACACCAGGTAACATGTGCTTCACTGGGAAGGAACACCAGTATTTTAATATGAGTAATGCAGAGCTAATTTGTTCTGTCACAGAGAGCATGCAGAGTAGGTAGAGACTTACAAGCCTATAATTTTGGATTGACAACAGCTAGAAACCTTACAGACTAGTTTAAAAAGGTATGAGAGAGATTTTTTTAATAGGCACTTGTGTGAAGAACACAGTTCCCCTTTAATGTAAAAGCTACATCACCAGCCAGTTGATAGTATCTTATTCCGTATATACTCGACTATAAGCCGAGGTAAGGTACCGTATATACTCGAGTAAAACCGGGTTTTCAGGCTTTAAAAAAAGCCTGAAATCTTACCTCGGTTTATACTCGAGTCAATGTTTCTCTCTACCTTGTCCGGCGGCCGCACGATCCGCATCCTCGCTCCACAGCCTCTGCGCATCGGATGATGTCACTACCCGGCGCGCAAAGTGAGAGGCGCCGGGTAGTGACATGATCCGGATGCGCAGAGGCTGTGGAGCGAGGATGCGGACGCGCGGCCGCCGGACAAGGTAGGAGAAACATTGACTTTTTCCACGGGACACAAGGACAAAATCTTAAGTGGCAAATACATACAAATACGAGTAAAACCTTCTTTATTTGTGCATACTGTATGCACAAATAAAGGAGGATTTACCCATATTTGCAAGTATTTGCCACTTAAGATGTTTGAAAACTACAACTCCCAGCAATAAAGCATGCTGGGAGTTGTAGTTTCCAAACATCTTTAGTGGCAAATACTACCCCCTCGGTTTCTACTCGAGTCAATGTGGTTTTTACCTAAAACTAGGTACCTCGGTTTATACTCGGGATGGTTTATACTCGAGTATATACGGCACATAATTGAGTAAGAGTGATTGAATTGAGTATAAATTGAGTATATAAATTATGACCACTACTGCCTTCTGATTCTGTATTGTTTTGAGGCTTTAGTTGCCTTTTATATGGACAACAGAATCCCCATACAGTAATAGTCAAATCCAGTATGGCCGGAATACTCAAAGTTAAGAGATTGACCAGAGAATTAACTGAGGTTCGTTTTTCAGGCTTTTTTTTAAGCCTGAAAACCTTGGTTTATACTCGAGTATATATGGTAATTTTGCTGATCATTAATACAAAGGTGTATATAAACTGTTTATGTCTGTGTCATACCATGCCTGAAGAATCAGTTCTGAATGTTTTTAATGTAATACATTTGGCCATTGCTTCTAAAAATGTTTAACATGCAAATTTTAAAAATAAAATATTTAGAATTTGTTTAAATATTCTTTTCTCTTTTTCATTTTAGTGGGATCCTTCTATTGGGAAATCGCTACACACTTTCACTGGGCATGAAAATATTGTCTATAGTAGCATATGGTCACCGCATATACCTGGCTGTTTTGCATCTGCCTCTGGTAATGTAATATATATCTAGACTTTTGTAAAATGTCTTTTCCTTTTTACATTGCGTCTATCACAGGAGTGGATGCCGGTCGAGCCCCTTCTGCTTGTCTTCTGTGCACAGAAAAGGCATGGAAGACTGGCAGAAGGCAACGCAGAGATGGGGGCTCGACCGGCATCCACTCCTGTGATAGACGCAATGTAAAAAGGAAAAGACATTTTACAAAAGTCTAGTATATATTACATTACCAGGCAGATGCAAAACAGCCAGGTATATGCGTGACCATATGCCTATAAACAATATTTTCATGCCCAGTGAAAGTGTGTAGCGATTTCCCAATAGAAGGATCCCACTAAAGAAAAGAGAAAAGAATATTTAAACAAATTCTAAATATTTTATTTTTAAAATTTGCATGTTAAACATTTTTAAAGCAATGGCCAAATGTATTACATTAAAAACTTCAGAACTGATTCTTCAGCATGGTATGACCCAGACATAAACAGTTTATATACACCTTGTGTATAATGATCAGCAAAATTACCATATATACTCGAGTATAAACCAAGGTTTTCAGGCTTAAAAAAAAGCCTGAAAAAACGAACCCAGTTAATTCTCTGGTCAATCTCTTAACTTTGAGTATTCCGGCCATACGGGTTTGGACTATACTGTATGGGGATTCTGTTGTCCATATAAAGGCAACTAAGGCCTCAAAACAATACAGAATCGAAGGCAGTTGGTCATAATTTATATACTCAATTTATACTCAATTCAATCACTCTTACTCAATTATGTGCCGTATATACTCGAGTATAAACCATCCCGAGTATAAACCGAGGTACCTAGTTTTAGGTAAAAACCACTTGACTCGAGTAGAAACCGAGGGGTAGTATTTGCCACTAAAGATGTTTGGAAACTACAACTCCCAGCATGCTTTATTGCTGGGAGTTGTAGTTTTCAAACATCTTAAGTGGCAATACTTGCAAATATGGGTAAATCCTCCTTTATTTGTGCATACAGTATGCACAAATAAAGAAGGTTTTACTCGTATTTGTAGTATTTGCCACTTAAGATTTTGTCCTTGTGTCCCTGGGCAAGTCAATGTTTCTCCTACCTTGTCCGGCGGCCGCGCGATCCGCATCCTCGCTCCACAGCCCTCTGCGCATCCGGATCATGTCACTACCACCGGCGCCTCTCACTTTGCGGCGCCGGGTAGTGACATCATCCGGATGCGCAGAGGCTGTGGAGCGAGGATGCGGACGTGCGGCCGCCGGACAAGGTAGGAGAAACATTGACTCGAGTATAAACCGAGGTAAGATTTTCAGCTTTTTTTAAAGCCTGAAAACCTCGTTTATACTCGAGTATATACGGTACCTTACCATCGGCTTATAGTCGAGTATATACGGAATAGAATACTATCAACTGGCCTGGTGAGTAGTCTTTACATTAAAGGGGAACTGTGTTCTTCACACAAGTGCCCTATTAAAAAAATCTCTCTCATACCTTTAAAAAACTAGTCTGTAAGGTTTCTAGCTGTTGTCAATCCAAAATTATAGGCTTGTAAAGTCTCTCTACCTACTCTGCATGCTCTCTGTGACAGAACAAATATAGCTCTGCATTACTCATATTAAAATACTGGTGTCTACTCCCAGTGAAGCACATGTTACCTGGTGTAAAAAGTTATACAATAAACAAAAAGCAAAAAAGTACCCACAGGGGCACAGTCTTAATTTAATTATCAAAAATTCATCTTAATTAAAAATATATATAAATATATAAGTATTTGAGCAAAGATCATCCCAAAAGGACTTTATAGGTATTATTGAGAAGGTCTAAGAACAGGGGCAGAAACGTTGCCTTTTAACCACAAATAAATACATTATAACCTTTTGGGAGTGCTCTATACTCATATACTTTTATTATCATCATCCTTAACTGTCTTTAAACTGTTTGTACTTATACACACATATTAGATATATATTTATATATATCCCTTATATTATATAAATAGATTTATATTTTACGGAGATTGCATTGAATTTTTAGGAGCAACCAGTTAGGTGGGGGTATAACTGTATTACACATAGGAAAGGGTCTATATTATGTGTGTAATTATCACATTTTAAAAGACATCCCACCCTGCCTCTTCGGCTTCTTGTGATGTCACATAGGGGTGGGCATCACAAGGGGCATGGCCACTATTCTAGGCTGGCGGGTGGGGTAAGGAGTGCACCCGGGGCGTGGCCTCGTAAAGTGGGTTGACTTGTGAGGAGACTCAATTCCGAGGGTCTTGGGTAGTCTCGCGGAGTGCGGGAACCCCCCAGAAATAGGGAGACTCCCGGAGACCTGGAGGGGAGGATGCCTGATTTAATCAAATTCCCAGAAGAAATACACTATACAAGTATAGTACTACACTCTGAATTACAAAACAATGATATACAATTAATAAGTATACTTACTTTACTGACACCCCTAAGTTTGAATGCAAAACCCAAAATGGTAGTTTAAGCCCACACCTCTGGATTTCTACAGGTCTCTAAAAGGAAGTGGAATTGGGACACTAAAAGGAAGTGGAATTTTACTAACATCAAATGAGGTTCTGATCTTCCATTATAGCAAACCAGAAAATTCTCTAGCACTGTACATGACAAGACAGGAATTGTAAGGAAGTTCCTGTATTACACCCAGTTATGTGCTGTTTGTAAAACATGTGACATTCTTAGCTAATTAGACAATTCTTCAGACTCTCCCATTTACTCCTCCCTCCCCTCCCTTAGAAAGTAATGAGACAATCCAGATTCTGTTTGCTACACAGTAAGTGGGCAAGTACAGTAAGTGCTAACAGAGAATGCGGGAGTTGTAGTTTTTAAACATGTGCATATTCAAACCCTTGGGTAGGAATCGCTAAGTGTGGGCATTTAATTTCTGTAAGTTAGTAACAGGGCTTTATTACAGGATGTATGAAAAATAATTTTCCAGCATTCTGTGCAGCCAGTGAATGCTGTGAGTTGTAGTTTTTAAACATGTGAAAAGCAGCAGGTCAAATAGAAATGAAATGGGAGGGTATGTGTGTGTTTGATCATATTATTTTGTGGATTGCCTGGGGACTTTCAGACCATTCCCATTTGAGCCTCCCCCCCTAGATACCTGCTGGGAGTGGAAAGGGAGAGCAAGTTCAAATGGATCCTAATACCTACCGGCTAAACGCATGTAGGTAGTCTCTCTCTTCCCTACAGCTTAACAGCTATATGCATAAGGGAGAGGCAGATAAATCCTAAATCACTTGCATGTTTCTACACTTGGTGTGTTGGTGTCACTGAGAGCATAACCCCGAGCTTTCAATAAAAATAATTACCTAGCAAAACATACACACTAATTTCCACTGTGCACCAACGGGCACACTTTTGTTAGTATATATATCCAAAATGATTCGGGAGCACTCACAGGACTGGTTTCAAAGTAACTGTTTATTCACACATGATCAACCATTTCCGCCACACAGGTGGCCGTCTCAGGATCAACTGATAGTGCAAACACATAACCTCTTAAAACCCTACCCAAATCACTTCTCCCACAGTGCATCTGCTATTATCAACCATAATACAACCATTAACACCTAAGGACAACAGGGTTACTGCCCCAATAAAGTGCTATAAAGACATAGTGCCAAATAAATACTATATCGTGTTAATATAAACATATAAAACATATATAAAACTTACTATTAAAAAACAGTGTTGGATGGATATTGTTTGTCGGACTAGCACCCCGGGCATATGAACTTTTGGGTTGTACAGGCTAGGAGCTTAACTATTGACAACTCCCCTTTACGTAAAAGAACCAGAATAAAAAGATTGTCCTTCACCTAAAAGAACAAGAACAGGGAACAAGGAAGAGAAGGGGCAATAACCTACTATAAGAGAGAGACATGTGTTGTTTAACTCACATCTCTAATACAGTTACCGTTATACTCGAGTATAAGTCGATTTTTTCAGGCTTTAAAATTAGCCTGGGGTATTAGCAGAGTTTGGTATGTTTTGTAGCATGAATATGGGTTAGGGCCTGGGGACTCCCGGAGAGAGATTCTTAAGTACCATCTGAATTTCTTTTCTGTTCTGAAGTCTGTTGTTTAAGGTGTCAAAATCTTGTGCTGTGTATATGTGGAAGTTTTGCCTCTTTGAGAAAGAACCGCTTTGCTATGTGTGTTATGGTCCGGGATTTGGGGGGTTAGATATATACCGTACATTCTCGGTAATAGTCAAATTTTTTCGGGCTTTAAAATTTGCCTGAAAACCTAACCTCGACTTATACTCGGGTCAGTCCTAATTTAGATCCAAATTCTGCAATTGCGGATAGTAACCAGTAGGTGGCGCTGTGTTAACCTGCATAGAAAGTTACAGGAGCTGATCTGCCTTTAAAATCGTTCCTGCTCCTGTAGTCTGGCTGCTGGACTCACTCAGCACTGTCACTGTTCATCTGGATGCTGTAAATCTGATGGGTCTCCTCATTGTGGGGCAAAAAACATCTGCTAGTTCAGTCAAATGACAGCTTGAAACTACAACTCTCAGGTGACATTTTTTAACTATTGGGATCAGAGAGTCCTTTACTATATGGGGTCGAGGGCCCTTTACTATATAGGGGTTAGAGGGCCCTTACTATATGGGGTCGGGCCCTTTACTATAGGGGGTCAGAGGGCCCTTTACTATAAGGGGTCAGGGGCCCTTTACTATAAGGGGGTCAGAGGGCCCTTTACTATAAGGGGGTCAGAGGGCCCTTTACTATAAGGGGGTCAAGGGCCCTTTACTATTGGGGTTCAGGAGAATTGTAACGATGGTAAGCTTAATTAAAAGTTTACTGAACCTTGCCACTCCACATGTTTAGAAACTGAAACCTCCCAGCAAACAAAGCTGCTAGCAGTTGAAGTGAAGGAATTGGAGGTTACTGGTACTGGATTTGGCTATTACTGTATGGGATTCATGTATGGGAATCTGCGTGTCCATTTAAAGGGCACTAAAGCCTAAAACAACACAGAATCAAAGGCAGTAGTGGTGATAATTTCTACCCCAACTTATACTCGAGTCAATCAGTTTTTACAACTTATACTCGGATTGACTTTATGTGAGTATATACGGTATATATAACTAATATCAAAACAGAAAATTTTGCGATTGTTGATTTCTTTCATTTGTTTCTTACGGAGGCCATACAACAAGATACGGTGCTCTATACAAATTTATCTGCCCAGCAATTTATAGCCAGAATCCATCTATGTCCACAGGCAAGAGCTCAGGCATGGAAACCACCACTCTCAGTGAGCTTAAGCCACTGATATCCTAAAAAGTTACAGTGTGGCCTCATATGGGATACCAAATATGTACTTTCAGTGCCACTTTTCCCGCCATTATGGCAAGAAATCGGTCCAAATTTTACACCGATTTCTGAATTTTAACAATAACGAAACACCTATTCCACCTGGACAACCTGGTCATGATAGGCTCTATAAGTTAAGACCCCTGATTGATAAGCCTGTCTGAGCAATTTTCTGAAGTCCACACTCATCCCAAAATATATCTGTAGACGAATCGCTATTGCTGTGCAAAGTCACCTTTCAATTCGGCAATATATCCCTAGCAAACGTCCCGTTACGGAATTAAATTCTATAAATTATGTGACAGCAAGACGGGTGCATCAAATGTCTCTGCATCTATGAAGGACAGGACTCGCAATTAAATCCCCCAGGCTGTCCCGTTGACTTGAACACTAGTGCCAAATTGTCTGGGAGCTTTATTACTCCTTTTCTGGGGAGAGGTTTCCACCATATGTGGATAACTTCACACGTGTTGCCCTATTCAGAGCCCTAAGCTCTTTGGACACCCCTGCATGTGGCACAATCACCCCAAAGATGCCCACACTTTGATGTTATAAATACAAAATACAGTGTTACATAGCTGAAGGTGTGTAGATATCCAGGAATAATCGTTTTTGGGGGGGTTTTCTGAGTTAGGGGGTGTTTGTGGGAAAACTGCAGACTGTTGAAATTTGGAGTTGACTGAATATATTATAGTTTTTGAGCCATCGTGCAGTGTCTCACTTCATGATCACCCGTTTATATTATTTAACAAGCAAAGAGGAAACCTTAAAAGGGCATACACCACCCTAAAATTGGAATTTGAGGGCAGCCCTGTAACTATATTTCAGAACCTCTCCCCGAAGACCCCGGCCGCCACTGAGAAATAATGCCAGTATTAACACCCTCCAGCAATACAAGGTCCACTACCTCTGGGGATTCCACTTAAACTGCTTATCATCTATGGAGGAAGGACCTCTGCAACATCAAGACAAAGGATTCATTGTCCTTCAAGACATGGGACTCCCACAGACACCATAAGACCTCATGGCCACCCAACATAAAACGAGTCTCCTCCCTGGAATAGCTACTCTACCGGATTAAGCCTTCTCACCAACAACGGAAACTACTAGCAATTCTTGGAGATAACCTTTTCTGTTAATTCTTACCGGACAGGTAACCTTCATATCATACCGTTTTCCCTACCCTCATCTTAGAAGAATGTTATCTGTCCTTCACCCTGTAAATAGTTAATAATGAAACGTCAGGGACGGAATATTCACTGTATATATCCATCAGGGGTGGGGGTGGTGTGGACCACAAGGATCGATTGTGGTGGCACATTGACAGCTTACTATACTATTTGTGATGGAGCTCAGAGTTGCATTCACAAATAGTATTTTTTTGTCTTTGCTACTGAGCAAAAAAAAAGGGGGGCAGAGACCAATTAATGAAAATCACCGGAAAGTGATTTTTCCGATCGGATTTTGACTTGGAATAGGAAATCCCAGCCCCCCCCATTTTTTTTTAAATACACTAAAAACCTAAATTAGCAAATGGAGTCAAGTTCTTATTGTTAAAAATTTTACTAATTTTGCCCCAACCAATCAGATATTATGTACATTTGAAAGCTAACATCTGATTGGAGAACTTTTATTGAAAATCCTGTTTGTCTTCTCCAAGCTTCCCAAGTCCCCAGTGGGATCGGAAAAGTAAACACAAATAATTATTCCTCTCGATTTCAGGGGAATCTAAGCTATTTTATTAGGAAATTTTGCAGATGTAACAAAAAAGACAAGGACGAATTGAATTTTAGGATCAGTAAAATGTGCAAAAACTTGTGCTTCTCCTCAGTACCAACCTGTTTTCACTAAAAATACCACTAAAAGGGGGAGTGTGGGGGTGGGTGTGTTGTGGATTTTTGTTTTTTTTGTTGTAATTGCACTCGTGCACGTGTCCCATTTGAGCTATGGGTATTGCGTCTGGAATTCTGCATGTATGCATGAAAGTATGGCACGGTCTAGTGATAGATTCCAAATATATATAGTTAGTGGGGGGTATTCCAACCATTTGGATATTTCTTGTTTAATTGCAATTGTGCATGCATCCCATTTGAGCTACCGTATATACTCAAGTATAAGTGCGATCCGGTATAAGTCGAGGTACCTATTTTTACCTGAAAAATTTGTAAAAACTGATTGACTCGAGTATAAGCCAAGGGTAGAAATTAGTTGCCATTTAAATGGACAGCAGAATTCCCATACATGAATCCCATACAGTAATAGCTAAATCCAGTACCAGTAACTCCCATTCCTTCGTACTCCAGATGTTTGGAAACTACAACTCCCAGAATAATTTGATGCTGGGAGTTTCAGTTTCTAATCATGTGGAGTGGCAAGGTTCAGTAAACTTTTAATTAAGCTTACCATCATTTACAATTCTCCTGAACCCCATATTGTAAAGGGCCCTCTGACTCGATATAGTAAAGGGAACTCTGACCTCATATAGTAAAGGATCTCTGACCCCATATAGTAAAGGGCCCTCTGACCCCCATATAGTAAAGGACTCTCTGATTCCAATAGTTAAAATGTACCTTAGAGTTGTAGTTCAAGCTGTCATTTGCAACTGTACAAGCAGCTGTTTTGCCCCAAACTGAGAAGACCCATCAAATTTACAGCATCCAGATGAACAGTGACAATGCTGAGTGAGTCCAGCAGCCAGACTACAGGAAGTAGGAAGGATTGTAAAGGCAAGAACAGCTCCTGTAACTTTCTATGCTAATTTTAAAGCCTGAAAACTTCGTCTACACTCGAGTATATACGGTAATTGGTGGCCACGTCTCTGTGTGCACCTAAGCATATGGCATACCGTTTGATTTTTTGTTTGTTTGTAATTGCAATTGTGCACGTGTCCCATTTGAGCTAGTTGGTGGCCATGTCTCTGTGTGCACCCACACATATGGCATAACATTTGATTCAGGACATGTGGGAGATTGACATAAATGGTTTATTTTACTTTTTTTCCAAGTGAGTTTAGATAGTATTTCAACCTTTGAATCATCTTATTTAATTTTTTCACAAAATCTAAAAGCAAAGTTCTAAGCAGAGTTCTGTAGATGTCAGTGTCTGGAATTCTTTATGTATGAAACCATGGCACCGGTATATAGCTGAAGGTAGTTGTAGATTCCAAAAATATATGGATTGTGGAGGATATTTCCAAGTTTTGGGGCTGTTTCGATTGAAAAGTGTACGCTGTTCAAATTACAGAGACTTTGATTTTTTCTTGTAATTGCACTTAAAACTGCTTCCCATTTGAGTAAGTTGGTAGCCATGTCTCTGTGTCACCCACGCATAAGACATACTGTTTGAATCAGGAATGTGTGAGATTGACATTTAGTGAGGTTTTATTGGGGGGCAGTTCCGAGTTTTGGGGCTGTAAATTTGGAAAGAGTAAGCTGTTTATTACAGAGCACTTTGATTTTTTCTTGTAATTGCATTTGTAATGTGTCCGATTTGAGTCAGTTGGTGGGCATGTGCTCTGTCTGCACCCGGCATATGGCATACCGTTTGATAGGGCATGTGGGAGATTTACATTTAGTGGATTATTTGCGTTGTCAAGTAGATTTAGATAGGGTCTTCACCTTTGAATATTTTATTTTTCACAAAAGCTAAAAGCATGGAGTTCTATGGGTTATTGCGTCTGGAATTCTGCATGTATGCATGAAAGTATGGCACGGTTATGTGGTGAAGGTGTGTAGATTCCAAATATATATAGTTGTGGGGGTGTTTCCAAGTTTGGTGCTGTTTCCTTTGAAAAGGTGTAGCCGTTCAAATTACAGAGCATTTGGATATTTTCTTGTAATTGCAATTGTGCGTGCATCCATTTGAGCTAATTGGAGGCCACGTCTCTGTGTGCACCTAGCATATGGCATACCGTTTGATTCAGGGAAAGTGGGAGATTGACATTTAGTGGGTTTTTTTGTGTCAAGTGGGTTTAGGTGAATTTGAACCTTTGAATCTTCTATTTTATTTTTTCACAAATCTCCTAAAAGCACAGAGTGTTTTCTAGGGTTACTGTGTCTGGAAATCTTCATGTATATATTAGATGATGACACTGTTACATATGAAGGTGTATAGATTCCAAAAATATATGGTTTTTGAGGGGTATTTCCAAGTTTCGGGGCCCATTTGAGTTAGTTGGTGGCCATGTTCTGTGTGCAGGACATTTGGGAGATTGATATTTGGTAACTTTTTTTTTTGTTACATCAGAATCCATGCCACGGGAAGCACGCTCCTTAATAAGATCATGTATACATTGCCAGTGCAGAAAAGCAGGAGCTTTACACCTTAAGTGTTCTGAGAAGCTGGACCACTTTTCTGGGATTATTCTCTGAAAGTGAGTTCCTTCAAAGTGAACATAATAGGCAGTAATTAGGGGATTTGCAGAGGATTTGTAACTCTGAAACTTGTTTTTTCTTTATTTTTTCAAAATCTGCTAAAGTGCGAAATTCTATGAAGATCTGCGCACACACCATTGAGGTATGAATGAAAAAATGGCAACGTTGATTAGCTGAAGTGTGTAGATTCTGAGTATAGTTTGAGAGGGTATTTTTGAGTTAGAGGAGTGTTTATATTGTAAAATCTGTAAGGTGCTGTTATGGGCCACAGTGCATTCGCTCACTTTGTGAGTAGTGGCTTCCACATCCGTGTGTGTGTAACCATGCATATGGCATACCGTTTAATTCAGAGCATTTGGGAGATTGATATTTGACAAGTTTTTTCTTTTACATTACATGCCATGATTTTTAACTTGGAAATTTCTTTTTGTAAAATAATTTTTCCAGAAAATCTGGTAAAAGTGTGAAATTTCCACGAAGAACTGTGCCAACACCATTTGTGGTATGCGTGATATAATGGCACCGTTGCTTAGCTGAAGGTGTGTAGATTCCATGAATACATAGTTTTGGGGGTTATTTCTAATACAGAAAGTATGACAAATCTGAAAAGTTGCTGCAATTGGGCAACTGTACATTGGTCCACTTTGTGGCTAGTCGATTCAACATCCGCGTGTAAACCACGCATATGGCATACTGTTTGATTCAGGACATTTGGGAGATTGATATTGGTATTTATTTACATTCCATGAGGTTTTGGCATGATTTCTGCCCATTGAAGTTTTTCTTGTTCATTTTTCAGAAAAGTGTGAACTTCTACAAAGAACTGCGCCAACACCATTGATGGTATGAATGAACAAAGTACAGCGTTACGTAGCTGAGATTTCAGGAATAGTTTGTGGGGTTTTTCTGAGTAAGGGAGGTGTTTTGTGGTAAAAACTGAAGACTGTTCAAATTTGGAGTTTGCTGAAATTGTCGCTGATTCTGAGCCATTGTGCATTGTCTCACTTTGTGGCTAGTCGCGCCCACATCTGCGTGTGTAACCATGCATATGGCATACCTTTGATTTAGGACATTTGTAAGATTGAAATATATATATATATATATATATAGTAACTTTTTTACATTTCATGGGTTTTGCCATGATTTCTACATTTTGAATGTTGTTCCAGTTAATTTTTTAGAAAATCTGCAAAAAGTGTGAATTTCTACGAAGAACTGCGCCCACCCATTGATGATGGTATAAATGAACGAACTAAAGCACTATGGTGTAGATTCCAGGAATGAGACTGTTCAAATACAGAGCTAGATAATTTTTTAGTTGCTAAATTTTACATTTAGACATTGTCCCTTCTGGGTTAGTTGGTAGCCTGTCTCTGGGTACACCCATGAATGTGGCATACCGTTTTATTCAGAAGTGGTTAGGCTTTTATCTTTGAGATGCTTTTGAACTTTCCTCTACAGTTTTTAGTTGAAATTCGCATTTGCTTTTGTCTCTGATTGTACAGTTGAGGGGAAAAAAGAAAATATGAAAAAAAAAAACTTACAATTGGATGAAGAGCTGTGCCCCAGGTATTTACATTTTGATCGAAATTACCTCACTCATAAATCTCTACGGGTTTGTAGTTCTAAAAAATATCTCACTGTGGGGATATTTAGTTAATTTGGTACACTTTCAATTTAACCGTCAGAAGTGGTTATACATTTCAATTGGTGTATATTCTTGAAGGTCCCGTTTTAGTTTGGGGGGGGGAAGGAATGGGGGTACCTACATATATCTGGTATCTTTGTGTGTAACCTTAAGATAACTATAAATAAAAATAGGGGAAATCTGCAAATTAAAAAAAAATTTTTTTACATATTTTACCCAGAATTCCAGCAAAATCTCCAGAAAAGTTACTAAATGTTGCTACGATGTTAAAGTATACTTTGTGCTGAAAAAATAATGTATAGTATTCCTGATTTACTGCAAGGTTTCCTACTGTAAAATTAGTCTAAAACGATTGAGGTATAATCCTGAAAATTATGCTGGCACTAAGCACAAACGAAATTGAAATTCTGCTGGCACTAAAAGGGTTAAGCACTGACAACTGACTTGAAATACTAAAATGTGATCTAGCATGAGATTTAAGCCAATGTTTAAACCAGTAGAGAAATTGAGCAGAGCATGTTTTTTTCCTAACCAAGTTATTATTTTTTAAATCACAAAACAGTACAACAACATGTTTTAAACTAGAAGAGAAAGGAATATTTTTTGGCTAGACAACCTGTTATATTTTGTACCTTTTCGTAAGAGAATATTATGATGCATTTATTAGTATTTTGATAAAACCAAAGCCTAAACTCAGTTGAAAGAAATATTGATGTGTCTGTAATGTTATTATACTATTTTATTTTGTAATTTATCTCAAATATTAATATAGTGAAAAGAAACTCGTGAATGGAGTCTCTTAAATAACAGATTCAACGTTTAATCCTACTGTAGTCTAATCTAATTTTTTCCAATATAAAATCTTTCTTTAATAGCACAATGCCATCTACTGGACAAATGTTCATTTGAAATATAATCAGCCAGCAATTACTTTTTTATGCATTTACTTTTTACCCATTTGCAATGGGTAAAAGATGGAAGATGGAATATATTGTGTTATCTCCTATTGGCTAGGCCCCACTCTGATCCGTTAGAGTGTTAAAAAGCACATGCTAGCATTGGCAAATAGATCTGGTGTCGCTTATCGGAGTGCAAGCGCTAACAATTTTGGTGAGATTTGATAAATGAAAAATTAACGGATTACAGGCAAGGGGACAACATCGCACACAAATTCGTGTGTTTAATGTAGCCTCTGCCTAAACCAGTGATTCTCAATACGATTGGGTTTGTGAGTGTTTTGCACTTATTTTTGTGCCACCTGTGCCAATCCTGAGGCTTTAGGAAGAGCACAAATATGAAATTTTGTGTTCATTTTTGTTGTTTGGAATTTTTTTTTAAAATGCCTATTAATGTGAAATGTTAATCATAAGATGAACTGACCACCAAAGTACAAAAGATTAAAGGAGAACTAAATGTTTTTTTTACCCTTAATATGAAAATGTTCCTGCCCAGAACACATGCATTGTAAGATGCTATTCAAAAAGCTTTGTGCAACAGGTGGCCACACCCTTTGACACAGTATTACAATCTCCATGCACATAGTATTTTCTATACTTGTCAAACCTCTGCACTCCAGATGTTTAGAAACTACAATTTCTAGGATGCCTTGATTACATCAGTAGTTGCTGGAAGTTACAGTTTCTGGAGTGCCAGGATTCGACATCGCTGTTCTATACAGCCTGCCACACCATATGAAATCTCTTTTAAAACTTTGAAAGCTGCTGTTATTCAGCAGTTTATTTCTAGCCAGCAGGAGCGGGTAACAAGAAAAGCAAAAGTCCTATCTCTAAAGCCACGCAAAAGTTTGCAACTAACCACTAGTTTTCACAATGATTAACGGTCGCAAAGTGGTAATACATTGTGGGAACAGCAGGTAGGTTGCAAATGCAAAATTTTTGCATCTCCCTTGTCTTTATGGGCTTACATTGGAGGGGTTTTTTTTGTTAACAAAGGTAAGAGTGACTGTAGGGGATTAATGGGATGAGTGCTTGGTTCACAGACGGATTATATGATCGGGGGAATGACCCAGAATGGGTAGCTCTGCAGTAAATCAGACTATAGTAATCACGGAGAGTACAGAGGAAGGAGGGAATAAAGCAACATCACTAACTTTTTTTATATGTCTGTATTGGAGCAATGTATAACATTTCACTATAGTACCTTTAAATTATTATTATCTGCCTATATGGTTATGTACTGATCTTGTCTTTAAGGCTGGTTACACATGGGCAGATTTTATTACTTTTATGGTATCTACTTTTAAAAAGGACAGAATACACGTGGTTACAGGATCAAATCCACAGACTATGAAAATGTTTATTTCTTTGTGCCATGCTGGTTAGGAAATAAACTGCAGAGATTCCCTTTCTTTTTTTGTATGAAAACCAATTGGTGTAAAATGCTGTAAAAATTATTGTGTGTTGGTATCTAGACAGCAGACCAGGCTGCAGCTTCCTTGTTTTTATCTGTTGTGCACGGAGAGCATGTTCTGTGGTACAGCATGCACTCTTAGTAACACAGAGAGATGAATTATGGGAGCAATATTATTCTCAACATCAAATAAATCCACCAACCTGCCACACACACTTTGGGGGGTGGGGGGTGGGGTGTTTGTGTGTGACAGTTTAGTGGAATGTGTAGCAGCAAAATCATATAAGACAGGTGAAGAGGAGGGGTGAATATACTATAATTTATGGTTCTGACTGAAAGGTCTTTTCTTGTAAGTGGTATTTATGAAATGTGTCCCTTATGTTATTGCAACAAACAGTGATAAAATCACTGTGATTCAGGGTAACTTCTAAGGATTCCCCTACCCCAGATAAAAAGAGGGGTGCTCTAATAGAGACCTTAAACAACTACACAAAATGGCTATCCAAAAATAAAAATGGAGGGAGTGGAGCAGATTGATAATAACACATTAATAATAACAAGATATATATATTTATTGCACACCAGTATAAGATAATGGTTTAACCCTTCCATGCCACAATCGTATATTCACGATCTGGCAGAGAATGCTTTAACTGACACAGATCGTGAATATACCGATCTGTGGCTTCCCTTTAAATTTTCAAAAACCACGCGCGCTAGGGCCGACCCGGGGCAGCATTCAGTGCCCCCTATCCCCACTCGACCCCCCCTCGGTTGGTGGGTCCAAATCCGAGGGGGGGATCGGGGAGTTACAGTTTACCTTTCAGATGCAGTGGATCGTAAGTGCAAGCCGGGTCCCACGTGGATGAAGAGGAGGAAGCGGAGGAAGGGAGACCCCGGTTGACGTCACGGAGCTACTCTTCAACCGGGGTCTCCCTTGAAGTGGTAGGAGACGCCCTGGTGGTCTAGTTGAGGTACTGCAGCTTGATCTCAATTTGATCATGCTGCAGTACCTAGTATAGAACAAGCTGTCAAGCTGCCAGCGTTTCTATACAATTTTGTGATGGAACTACAAAGTTCCATTCACAAATAGGATTTTTTCTAAGTCTTTGCTACGTAGCGAAGACTTAGAAAAAAAATGGGGACAGAGATCAAATTTGGTGACACTTCTGATCACCAAATATTGATCTTGCCAATGAATGAAAAATCACTTCCTGGAAAAATGATTTCCGGGAAGTGATTTTTCCGATCGGATTTCGAATTGGAAAACGGGCATTATGCCCGTATTCCAAGTTCGGTATCATTCCCTAAGATGATCTGATGATTATCTTTGGGAATGATGGGGAAAAAAAAGGGGAATACACACAAAAAAATTCTTAAAGTGATACACACACCCTTTTTTTTTTTTTACCCTAAAACTATAAATTAGAAAAAAAAGTGTCTTCTCCAAGCTCCCCAAGTCCCAGTGTGATATCGGTTTATTTAAAGTAAACGCGGATACTTATTGTTCGATTTCAAGGGAAACTAAGCCCTATATTTTATAAGGAAATTTTGCAGAGGTACAAAATAAAGACCGTATTGAATTTTTAGGATCAGTAAAGTGTGCAAAAAAACGTGTGTGACTCTCCATAATAACCGACTTCACTAAAAATACCACTAAAAGGGGGAGGAGAGTGGGTGTGTGGGGGGTGGGTTTTTGTGGCATTTTTAAAAAATGTTCTTGTAACTGCAACTTCTAAATGCGTTCCATTTGAGCTAGTTGGTGGCTGTCTCTGTTTGCACCACGCAAATAGCACACCGTTTGATTCAGGACATGTGGGAGATTGCATTTAGTGGGTGTTTTTTGCTTGTCAAGTGGGGTTTAGGTAGGATTTCAACCCTTGAATCATCTTCTTTATTTTTCACAAAATCTCGTAAAAAAAACACCGGTTTTTGGATCGCTGTGTCGGAAATCTTCATGATGTATGAAAGATGCACCGTAACGTAGCTGAAGGTGTGTAGATTCCAAAAATATATAGTTGTGGGGGAATCTCCATGTTTTGGGATGTTTCCTTAGAAAAGGGATAGGCTGTTCAAATTACAGAGCACTTTGATTTTTCTTGTAATTGCATTTGTGCATGCGTCCCATTTGAGCTAGTCTGGTGGCCACGTCTCTGTGTGCATCCACGCATATGCATTACCGTTTGATTCAGAACATGTGGGAGATTGATATTTAGTGGGGGGGGGGGGGTTTATTGCGGGGGGCATTTCAAAGTTTTGGGGCTGTTTGAAATTACAGAGCACTTGATAGTTTTTTGAATTACATGGTGCATGCGCCCCATTTGAGCTAGTTGTGGCATGTCCCTGTGTGCATCCACGCATATGGCATACCGTTTGATTCAGGGCATTTGGAAGATTGATAATTGACAAGTTTTTTTTACATGACATGGAAAATTTGCCATGATTTTTAATTGTGAATTGTATTTTATAAATTTTTCCTGGAAATCTTGGTAAGAAAGCGAAATTGGACAACCAAAAAAAAAACGCACCCAAAAACCATTGGTGGTATGCATAAAAGAATCACACATTGTGTAGCTGAAGGTGTAGAGTCCAAGAATATATAGTTTTGGGGGGGATTCTAATATAGAGGGGTGTTTAGTCTGACAAATCTGAAAAAGGTTGCTGTAATTGGGCCACTGTTCATTGGCTCACTTTGTGGATAGTTGTTCCACATCTGCGTGTGAACCATACATAGGGCATACCGTTGATTCAGGAACATTGGGAGATTGATATTGGTAACTTTTTTTACATTACTTGGGATTTTGGCATGATTTCTACCTTTGAGAGTGTTTTTTTTTAAATTTTAGAAAATCTGTCTAAAGCTGTGGAACTCTACAGGAAGAACTGCGCCCACAACTTATTGATGGTACGATATGAACAAACTACAGAATTTCGTTAGATAAAGGTGTGTGGATTCGAGAAATATATGGTTTGTGGGGGTTTGTTTTGTGGGGGGAAAAATTGCAGACTGTTCAAATTCAGACTTTGATATAATTTTTGCTGTTTCTGAGCCATTGTGCATTGTTTCACTTTGTGTCTTTTGGCTTCCACGTCCACGTGTGAAACCACACATAGGCATTACCGTTTGATCAGGACATTTGGGAGATTGATATTTAGTAGCTTTTTTTTTTTACATTCCTTGGGGTTTTGGCATTGATTTCTACCTTTTGAAGTTGTTTTTGTCATTTTTTCAGACAATGCGAAATTATACGAAGAACTGCGCCCACACCATTGATTGTAGAATGAAACAAACTACAGCGTTTCGTGCTGAAGGTATGTAGATTGATGAGATATATAGTTTGGGGGGTAATTTCCAAGTTAGAGGGGGTGTTCAGTTTGGAAAATTCTGGGAAAATGCTGTTATTGGCTCACTGCGCATTGTTTACATTTTGGACTGGTCGCTCACGTCAGTGTGTGTAACCACACATATGGCACACTGTTTGATCAGGACATTTAGGAGATTGATATTTGGGTAAGTTTTTTTTACATTACATGGGGTTTTGGTGTGATTTTGTAACTGTGAAATTGAATTTTCTATATTTTTCCAGAAAAGGTGTAGAAATGCGAAAATTATACGAAGAATGCGCCCACACCATTGATGGTATGAATGAACGAAACTACAGTTGCTAATCATAGCTGAAGGTTGTTTAGTTTCAGGAATATATAGTTTGTGGGGGGTATTTCTGAGTTATCAGGGTGTTGTTTTGTGGAAAAAAAACTATGCAGGATGTCCAATTCGGATGTGGCTAAATATTTTCGCTGTTCTGAGCATCGTGCATTGTCTCACTTGTGGCTTTCGCTTCACGGCCGCGTGTGTAACCACAAATATGGCATTACCGTTTGATTGATTAGGACATTTGGGAGATGATATTTAGTAACTTTTTTTTAGATTCCATCAGGTTTTGGCATGATTTCTACCTTTGAAGTTGTTTTTTGTTCATTTTTCAGAAAAGTGCAGAACTTACAAAGAATGCCGCCCCCACCATGATGGTATATGAATGAACAAACTACAGCGTTTACATAGCTAAGGTGTGTAGATTTCAGGAATATATAGTTGTGTGGGGGTTATTTCTAAGTTACGGGGGTGTTTTGTGGAAAAAACTGCACAGACTGTCCAAATTCGGAGTTGGCTAAATATTTTCGCTGTTTCTGAGCCATCGTGCATGTCTCACTTTGTGGCTTTCGCCACAGTCCGCGTGTGAAACCACACATATGGCATACCGTTGATTCAGGGACATTTGGAGATTGATATTTGGTACCTTTTTTTACATTCCATGGGGTTTTGGCATGATTTCGACCTTTTTGAACGTTGTTTGATGTTCATTTTTTTAAAAAATCTCGGTAAAAGTGCAAACTTCTACGAAGAACTGCGCCCACACCACTGATGGTATGAATGGAACGAATACAGTTACATAGCTGAAGGTGTGTAGATTTCAGGAATATATAGTTTGTGGGGGGATTTTGTGAGTTGGGGGGGGTGTTTTGTGGAACAAACTGCAGACTGTTCAAATACAAAATGGCTAATTTTTTTTTGCTCTACTGACTTTGGCACTGGTCACGCTCTGGGTTAGGTGGCCGCCATGTCTCTGGGTACACATGAATGTGGCATACCGTTTTATTCGGGAGGGGTTAGGTCTTCATTAGTTGAGATGCGTTTGAAACTTTCCTCCACGTTTTTAGCGAAATTCGCATTTGATTTGTGCTCTGATTTTACAGTTGAGGAAAAAAAGGAAAATGTGAGAAAGTAATTACATTGACGAAGAGCTGCGTCCGGGTATCTGCATTTTGATCGAACTAACCTCACTCGATAAAATCCTGCGAGTGTGTAGTTTCTAAAAATATCTCACTTGGGGGGATATTTTAGATAATTGGTAGACTATATTGTTAACTGCAGTAGTGGTTACACATTTTATTTGGTGTATGTATATTCTAGGAGTGCAGTTAGTTTTTAGTTTGGGGGGTCTCCTTGTACAGGAAACGTCGGCGTTGGTACCTAATAATCTGGTATCGTTTTACTCGGGAGTATCTGAGCTTTTTAGAAACAGTAAGATTTTTGTGTGTAAACTAAGTAACTATAAGTAAACAATGGGAAAAATCATGGAAAATTGCAATATTTTCATTTTTTTTACATATTTTACCCATTAATTCCAGTAAATTTCCCAGAGAAAAGTTACAAAATTTGTTACCATATTAAAGGAGACTTTGTGCGAAAAAAAAACAATGATAATATATGCCTGATTTACTTGGCAAGGTTTCCTACTGTAAAATTAGTCTAAACGATAAAGTCAATGATTAAGTGGGACAAATCCTTTTTCTAAAATTTTCTGGCAGTGTAACGCAAAAAAAAATGAAATCTCCTGGCAGTGAAAGGGTTAAGTAAGGGCAGTCCATCCTCCAAACAAAAAACTAAAATTCTCGCAAGGTTTAAATCACTGAAAGCTGTCCCCAAATTCCTTTTTGTCTTCTGTGCACAGAAAAGGCATGGAAGACTGGCAGAAGGCAACGAAGGAATTTGGGGACAGCTTTCAGTGATTTAAACCTTGCGAGAATTTTAAGTTTTTGTTTGGGGATGGACATGCCCTTTAAACATTATCTTATACTGGTGTGCAATAAATATATATATCTTGTTATTATTAATTGTGTTATTATCAATCTGCTCCACTCCCTCCATTTTTATTTTTTGGATAGCCATTTGTGTGTAGTTGTTTAAGGTCTCTAGCTTTAGAGCACCCCTCTTTTTATCTGGGGTAGGAGGAATCCTTAGAAGTTACCCTGAATCACAGTGATTTTATCACTGTTTGTTGCAATAACATAAGGGACACATTTCATAAATACCACTTACAAGAAAAGACCTTTCAGTCAGAACCATAAATTATAGTATATTCACCCCTCCTCTTCACCTGTCTTATATGGATTTTTGCTGCTACACATTCCACTAAACTGTCACACACAACAACCCCACCCCCACCCCCCAAAGAATGTGTGTGGCAGGTTGGTGGATTTATTTGATGTTGAGAATAATAATTGCTCCCATAATTCATCTCTCTGTGTTACTAAGAGTGCATGCTGTACCACAGAACATGCTCTCCCGTGCACAACAGATAAAAACAAGGAAGCTGCAGCCTGGTCTGCTGTCTAGATACCAACACACAATAATTTTACAGCATTTTACACCAATTGGTTTTCATACAAAAAAAGAAAGGGAATCTCTGCAGTTTATTTCCTAACCAGCATGGCACAAAGAAAATAAACATTTTCATAAGTCTGTGGATTTGATCCTGTAACCACGTGTATTCTGTCCTTTTTAAAAGTAGATACCATAAAAGTAATAAAATCTGCCCATGTGTAACCAGCCTTAAAGACAAGATCAGTACATAACCATATAGGCAGATAATAATAATTTAAAGGTATCTATAGTGAAATGTATACATTGCTCCAATACAGACATATAAAAAAAAGTTAGTGCATGTTGCTTTATTCCCTCCTTCCTCTGTAGCTCCGTGATTACATATAGTCTGATTTACTGCAGAGCTACCCATTCTGGTCATTCCCCCGATCATATAATCCGTCTGTGAACCAAGCCACTCATGCCCATTAATCCTCCTACAGGTCACTCTTACCTTTGTTAACAAAAAAAACCCCTCCATATGTAAGCCCATAAAGAGCAAGGGGGAGATGCAATAAATTTTGCATTTGCAACCTACCTGCACTTGTTCCCACAATGTATTAACCACTTTGCGACCGTTAATACATTGTGAAAATTCTAGTGGTTAGTTGCAAACTTTTGCGTGGCTTTAGAGACACAATAGCGTGAAAACTTTTCGATAGGCTTTTCTTGTTACCGCTCCTGCTGGCTAGAAAATAAACTGCTGAATAACAGCAGCTTTCAAAGTTTTAAAAGAGATTTCATATGGTGTGGCAGGCTGTATAGAACAGCGATGTCGAATCCTGGCACTCCAGAAACTGTAACTTCCAGCAACTACTGATGAATCAAGGCATCCTAGAAATTGTAGTTTCTAAACATCTGGTGCAGAGGTTTGACAAGTATAGAAATACTATGTGCATGGAGATTGTAATACTGTGTCAAAGGGTGTGGCCACCTGTTGCACAAAGCTTTTTGGATAGCATCTTACAATGCATGTGTTCTGGGCAGGAACATTTTCATATTAAGGGTAAAAAAATACATTTAGTTCTCCTTTAATCTTTTGTACTTTGGTGGTCAGTTCATCTTATGATTAACATTTCACATTAATAGGCATTTTAAAAAAAAATTCCAAACAACAAAAATGAACACAAAATTATCATATTTGTGCTTCTTCCTAAAGCCGTCAGGATTGGCACAGGTGGCACAAAATAAGTGCAAAACACTCACAAACCCAATCGTATATGAGAATCACTGGTTTAGGCAGAGGCTACATTAAAACACACGGAATTTGTGTGCGATGTTGTCCCCTTGCCCTGTAATCCGTTAATTTTTCATTTATCAAATCTCACCAAAAATGGTTAGCGCTTGCACTCCGATAAGCGGACACCAGATCTATTTGCCAATGCTAGCATGTGCTTTTTAACACTCTAACGGATCAGAGTGGGGCCTAGCCAATAGGAGATAGCACAATATATTCCATCTTCCATCTTTTACCCATTTGCAAATGGGTAAAAAAGTAAATGCATAAAAAAGTAATTGCTGGCTGATTATATTTCAAATGAACATTTGTCCAGTAGATGGCAGTGTGCTATTAAAGAAAGATTTTATATTGGAAAAAATTAGATTAGACTACAGTAGGATTAAACATTGAATCTGTTATTTAAAGAGACTCCATTCACGAGTTTCTTTTCACTATATTAATATTTGAGATAAATTACAAAATAAAATAGTAATAATAACATTTACAGACACAATCAATATTTCTTTCAACTGAGTTTAGGCTATTGGTTTTATCAAAATACTAATAAATGCATCATAATATTTCTCTTACGAAAAGGTACAAAATATAACATGTTGTCTAGCCAAAAAAATATTCCTTTCTCTTCTATGTTATAAACATGTTGTTGTACTGTTTTGTGATTTAAAAAAATAATAACTTGGTTAGGAAAAAAACATGCTCTGCTCAATTTCTCTACTGGTTTAAACATTGGCTTAAATCTCATGCTAGATCACATTTTAGTATTTCAAGTCAGTGTGTCAGTGCTTAACCCTTTTAGTGCCAGCAGAATTTCAATTTCGTTTGTGCTTAGTGCCAGCATAATTTTCAGGATTATACCCTCAATCGGTTTAGACTAATTTTACAGTAGGAAACCTTGCAGTAAATCAGGAATACTATACATTATTTTTTTCAGCACAAAGTATACTTTAACATCGTAGCAACATTTAGTAACTTTTCTGGAGATTTTGCTGGAATTCTGGGTACAATATGTAAAAAATTTTTTTTTTTAATTTGCAGATTTTCCCTATTTTTATTTATAGTTATCTTAAGGTTACACACAAAGATACCAGATATATGTAGGTACCCCAATTCCTTCCCCCCCCCAAACTAAAACTGGACCTTCAAGAATATTACACCAAATTGAAATGTATAACCACTTCTGACGGTTAAAATTGAAAGTGTACCAAATTAACTAAAATATCCCCACAAGTGAGATATTTTTAGAAACTACACACCCGTAGGATTTTATGAGTGAGGTAAGTTTCGATCAAAATGTAAATACCTGGGCACAGCTCTTCATCCAATTGTAAGTTGTTTTTTCATATTTTCTTTTTTCCCCTCAACTGTACAATCAGAGACAAAAGCAAATGCGAATTTCAACTAAAAACTGTAGAGGAAAGTTCAAAAGCATCTCAAAGATAAAAGCCTAACCACTTCTGAATAAAACGGTATGCCACATTCATGGGTGTACCCAGAGACATGGCTACCAACTAACCCAGAACGGGACCAATGCTAAATGTAAAATTTAGCAACTAAAAAATTATCTAGCTCTGTATTTGAACAGTCTGCATTCCTGGAATCTACACACCATAGTGCTTTAGTTCGTTCATTTATACCATCAATGGTGTGGGCGCAGTTCTTCGTAGAAATTCACACTTTTTGCAGATTTTCTAAAAAAATTAACATGGAACAACATTCAAAATGTAGAAATCATGGCAAAACCCCATGAAATGTAAAAAAAGTTACTATATATATATATATATATCAATCTTACAAATGTCCTAAATCAAATGGTATGCCATATGCATGGTTACACACGCAGATGTGGGCGCGACTAGCCACAAAGTGAGACAATGCACAATGGCTCAGAATCAGCGACAATTTTCAGCAAACTCCAAATTTGAACAGTCTTCAGTTTTTACCACAAAACACCTCCCTTACTCAGAAAAACCCCACAAACTATTCCTGAAATCTCAGCTACGTAACGCTGTACTTTGTTCATTCATACCATCAATGGTGTTGGCGCAGTTCTTTGTAGAAGTTCACACTTTTCTGAAAAAATGAACAAGAAAAACTTCAATGGGCAGAAATCATGCCAAAACCTCATGGAATGTAAATAAATACCAAATATCAATCTCCCAAATGTCCTGAATCAAACAGTATGCCATATGCGTGGTTTCACACGCGGATGTTGAATCGACTAGCCACAAAGTGAGCCAATGTACAGTTGCCCAATTGCAGCAACTTTTCAGATTTGTCATACTTTTCTGTATTAGAAATAACCCCCAAAACTATGTATTCATGGAATCTACACACCTTCAGCTAAGCAACGGTGCCATTATATCACGCATACCACAAATGGTGTTGGCACAGTTCTTCGTGGAAATTTCACACTTTTACCAGATTTTCTGGAAAAATTTATTTTACAAAAAGAAATTTCCAAGTTAAAAATCATGGCATGTAATGTAAAAGAAAAAAACTTGTCAAATATCAATCTCCCAAATGCTCTGAATTAAACGGTATGCCATATGCATGGTTACACACACGGATGTGGAAGCCACTACTCACAAAGTGAGCGAATGCACTGTGGCCCAATAACAGCACCTTTACAGATTTTACAATATAAACACTCCTCTAACTCAAAAATACCCCTCCAAAACTATACTCAGAATCTACACACCTTCAGCTAATCAACGTTGCCATTTTTTCATTCATACCATCAATGGTGTGTGCGCAGATCTTCATAGAATTTCGCACTTTCAGCAGATTTTATGAAAAAATAAAGAAAAAACAAGTTTCAGAGTTACAAATCCTGCTAAATCCCCTAATTACTGCCTATTTATGTTCACTTTGAAGGAACTCACTTTCAGAGAATAATCCCAGAAAAGTGGTCCAGCTTCTCAGAACACTTAAGGTGTAAAGCTCCTGCTTTTCTGCACTGGCAATGTATACTATGATCTTATTAAGGAGCGTGCTTCCCGTGGCATGGATTCTGATGTAATCAAAAAAAAAAAGTTACCAAATATCAATCTCCCAAATGTCCTGCACACAGAGACATGGCCACCAACTAACTCAAATGGGCCCCGAAACTTGGAAATACCCCTCAAAAACCATATATTTTTGGAATCTATACACCTTCATGTAACAGTGTCATGCTCTAATATATACATGAAGATTTCCAGACACAGTAATCCATAGAACACACTCTGTGCTTTTAGGAGATTTGTGAAAAAATAAAATAAGAAGATTCAAAGGTTCAAATTCTACCTAAACCCACTTGACAAGCAAAAAAACCCACTAAATGTCAATCTCCCACTTTCCCTAAATCAAACGGTATGCCATATGCGTAGGTGCACACAGAGACGTGGCCTCCAATTAGCTCAAATGGGATGCACGCACAATTGCAATTACAAGAAAATATCCAAATGCTCTGTAATTTGAACAGGCTACACCTTTTCAAAGGAAACAGCACCGAAACTTGGAAACACCCCCACAAACTATATATATTTGGAATCTACACACCTTCAGCCACATAACCGTGCCATACTTTCATGCATACATGCAGAATTCCAGACGCAATAACCCATAGAACTCCATGCTTTTAGCTTTTGTGAAAAAATAAAATAATTCAAAGGTTGAAGCCCTATCTAAATCTACTTGACAAGCAAAATAAATCCACTAAATGTAAATCTCCCACATGCCCTGAATCAAACGGTATGCCATATGCCAGGGTGCAGACAGAGACATGCCCACCAACTGACTCAAATCGGACACATTTACAAATGCAATTACAAGAAAAAATCAAAGTGCTCTGTAATAAACAGCTTACTCTTTTCCAAAATTTACAGCCCCAAAACTCGGAACTGCCCCCCAAATAAAAACCTCACTAAATGTCAATCTCACACATTTCCTGATTCAAACAGTAGTCTTATGCGTGGGTGAACACAGAGACATGGCTACCAACTTACTCAAATGGGAAGCATGTTTAGTCAATTACAAGAAAAATCAAAGTGCTCTGAATTTGAACACGTACACTTTTTCAATCGAAACAGCCCCAAAACTTGGAAATCCTCCACAATCCATATATTTTTGGAATCTACATACCTTCAGCTATATACCGGTGCCATGGTTTCATACATAAAGAATTCCAGACACTGACATCTACAGAACTCTGCTTAGAACTGTGCTTTTAGATTTTGTGAAAAATTAAATAAGATGATTCAAAGGTTGAAATACTATCTAAACTCACTTGGAAAAAAAAAGTAAATAAACCATTTAATGTCAATCTCCCACATGTCCTGAATCAATTGTTATGCCATATGTGTGTGGGTGCACACAGACGACCTGGCCACCAACTAGCTCAAATGGGACACGTGCACAATTGCAATTACAACAACAACAAAAAATCAAACGGTATGCCATATGCTTAGGTGCACACAGAGACGTGGCCACCAATTACCGTATATACTCGAGTGTAAGACGAAGTTTTCAGGCTTTAAAATTAGCATAGAAAGTTACAGGAGCTGTTCTTGCCTTTACAATCCTTCCTACTTCCTGTAGTCTGGCTGCTGGACTCACTCAGCATTGTCACTGTTCATCTGGATGCTGTAAATTTGATGGGTCTTCTCAGTTTGGGGCAAAAACAGCTGCTTGTACAGTGCAAATGACAGCTTGAAACTACAACTCTAAGGTGACATTTTTAACTATTGGAATCAGAGAGTCCTTTACTATATGGGGGTCAGAGGGCCCTTTACTATATAGGGGTCAGAGAGTCCTTTACTATATGAGGTCAGAGTTCCCTTTACTATATCGAGTCAGAGGGCCCTTTACAATATGGGGTTCAGGAGAATTGTAAATGATGGTAAGCTTAATTAAAAGTTTACTGAACCTTGCCACTCCACATGATTAGAAACTGAAACTCCCAGCATCAAAGTATTCTGGGAGTTGTAGTTTCCAAACATCTGGAGTACGAAGGAATTGGGAGTTACTGGTACTGGATTTAGCTATTACTGTATGGGATTCATGTATGGGAATTCTGCTGTCCATTTAAATGGCAACTAATTTCTACCCTTGGCTTATACTCGAGTCAATCAGTTTTTACAAATTTTTCAGGTAAAAATAGGTACCTCGACTTATACTCGGATCGACTTATACTTGAGTATATACGGTAGCTCAAATGGGATGCATGCACAATTGCAATTACAAGAAAATATCCAAATGGTTGGAAATACCCCCCACTAACTATATATATTTGGAATCTATACACGTAGACCGTGCCATACTTTCATGCATACATGCAGAATTCCAGACGCAATAACCCATAGCTCAAATGGGACACGTGCACGAGTGCAATTACAACAAAAAAAAGCAAAAATGCCACAACACACCCACCCCCACACTCCCCCTTTTAGTGGTATTTTAGTGAAAACAGGTTGGTACTGAGAGAAGCACAAGTTTTTGCACATTTTACTGATCCTAAAAATTCAATTCGGTCTCTTTTTGTTACATCTGCAAAATTTCCTAATAAAATATGCTTAGATTCCCCTGAAATCGGAGGAATAATTATTTGTGTTTACTTTTCCGATCCCACTGGGGACATTGGGAAGCTTGGAGAAGACAAACAGGATTATTCAATAAAAGTTCTCCAATCAGATGTTAGCTTTCAAATGTAACATAATATCTGATTGGTTGGGGCAAAATTAGTAAAATTTTTAACAATAAGAACTTGACTCCATTTGCTAATTTATGGTTTTAGTGTATTTAAAAAAAAAGGGGGGGGGCTGGGATTTCCTATTCCAAGTCAAAATCCGATCGGAAAAATCACTTTCCGGTGATTTTTCATTAATTGGTCTCTGCCCCCCCTTTTTTTTTGCTCAGTAGCAAAGACAAAAAAATACTATTTGTGAATGCAACTCTGAGCTCCATTCACAAATAGTATAGTAAGCTGTCAATGTGCCACCACAATCGATCCTTGTGGTCCCACCACCCCCACCCCCTGATGGATATATACAGTGAATATTCCAGTCCCTGACTGTTTCATTATTAACTATTTACAGGGTGAAGGACAGATAACATTCTTCTAAGATGAGGGTAGGGAAAACGGTATGATATGAAGGTTACCTGTGCCGGTAAGAATTAACAGAAAAGGTTATCTCCAAGAATTAGCTAGTAGTATATCCGTTGTTGGTGAGAAGGCTTAATCCGGTAGAGTAGCTATTCCAGGGAGGGAGACTCGTTTTATGTTAGGGTGGCCATGAGGTCTTATGGTGTCTGTGGGGAGTCCCATGTCTTGAAGGACAATGAATCCTTTGTCTAATGATGTTGCAGAGGTCCTTCCTCCATAGATGATAAGCAGTTTAAGTGGAATCCCCAGAGGTAGTGGACCTTGTATTGCTGGAGGGTGTTAATGACTGGCATTATTTCTCAGTGGCGGGCCGGGGTCTTCGGGGAGAGGTTCTGAAATATAGTTACAGGGCTGCCCTCAAATTCCAATTTTAGGGTGGTGTATGCCCTTTTAAGGGTTTCCTCTTTGCTTGTTAAATAATATAAACGGGTGATCATGAAGTGAGACAATGCACGATGGCTCAAAAACTATAATATATTCAGTCAACTCCAAATTTCAACAGTCTGCAGTTTTCCCACAAAACACCCCCCTAACTCAGAAATACCCCCCCAAAAACGATTATTCCTGGAATCTACACACCTTCAGCTATGTAACACTGTATTTTGTTATTTATAACATCAATAGTGTGGGCATCTTTTGGGGTGATTGTGCCACATGCAGGGGTGTCCAAAGAGCTTAGGGCTCTGAATAGGGCAACACTGGTGTAGAAGTTATCCACATATAGGTGGAAACCTCTCCCCAGAAAAGGAGTAATAAGCTCCCAGACAATTTTGGCACTAGTGTTCAAGTCAACGGGACAGCCTGGGGGATTTAATTGCGAGTCCTGTCCTTCATAGATGCAGAGACATTTGATGCACCCGGTCTTGCTGTCACATAATTTATAGAATTTAATTCCGTAACGGGAGCGTTTGCTAGGGATATATTGCCGAATTGAAAGGTGTACTTTGCACAGCAATAGCGATTCGTCTACAGATATATTTTGGGATGGAGTGTGGACTTCAGAAAATTGCTCAGACAGGCTATCAATCAGGGGTCTTAACTTATAGAGCCTATCATGACCAGGTTGTCCAGGTGGAATAGGTGTTTCGTTATTGTTAAAATTCAGAAATCGGTGTAAAATTTGGTACCGATTTCTTGCCATAATGGCGGGGAAAAGTGGCACTGAAAGTACATATTTGGTATCCCAATATGAGGCCACACTGTAACTTTTTAGGATATCAGTGGCTTAAGCTCACTGAGAGTGGTGAGTTTCCATGCCTGAGCTCTTGCCTGTGGACATAGATGGATTTCTGGCTATAAATTGCTGGGCAGATAAATTTGTATAGAGCACCGTATCTTGTAGTATGGCCTCCGTAAGAAACAAATGAAAGAAATCAACAATCGCAAAATTTTCTGTTTTTATGTTGACTCCAGGGAATGCTTCAAATGGGGGAATTTGGGGGGAATACATATTAGGATACCTCCATGCAGTGTCTCCTTGATCTAGTGCAGTATAGGCCCCACTTACATCTTCTGTAGCCTCTATTGGTGACTGATCTAGACTAGCATCCTGACTTGCCCCACTCAGAGTCAAAGTAGTGCCACTACTTGTTGGAGGCTCATCTATTAATGAGCTACTTTCAGAATCTGATGGCAAATAATTAGAGTCTGAATAACTAGGGTCTGAGGTCATGCAGTAGGTGCAGGCTCCTCCACACTAAATAGCCTTTTAGACATTCTGAACCTAAACATACAAGAACAAACACAAGAAAAATTAACCCCTTCACCTAACACTGAACTCAAGACTAGCTGCTTGACTACTAGCAACAAAGTAACAGTCCCTAAAGAAACAGTGATGAACTAAAAATGAACTCAAGGGTATACATGTGTGTGTGTGTGTATATATATATATATATATATACATATATATATATATATATAATAAGAGATAAAAGTTATATACACCCTATATAAATGTACACACTATATATAGTTATTCGAAAACGTTTTACTAAACCTATTCAAAACACAGTAAATAAATATTTGAAAGAACGCATGCACAAGTGATTGTGTATGCACACGTGTTAGAAAAGGCAGGCGTGTACAAGTGTGTGTGTATTTGTGTGTACAGGTGTTTGTAAAAAAAAAAAATCAAGCAATCACCCCAAATGCAGAAACAAGTAAAACTGCAACTTTCAAAACCCCCCCAAAAAAGTGAATGTGTGCAGGTGTTTGTGCGTGTGTGTGTGTGTTGGAAAGGGCAGATGTGTACAAGTGTGTTTCTATGTACAAGTGTTTGTAAAATCAACCAAGCAATCACCACAAAAGCAGAAAGAAATCAGAACAAATGCAACAACTTTCTAAACAAGTATGTTAATGTGTGGACAGATGTGTAAAAGTGTGCCTGGGTGTTATAAAATGAAATAAAACAAGAAATTCAACCAACAAGCAAATACAGAAAACAGACACGCAAAAAAAAAATCGGAAATGTTTTGTGTGAGTGTTTGGGTGTGGTGGTGGGGGTGGGTGGGTGAAAGTGTATGTATGTACAAGTGTGTATTAGTGTGTCTCTGTAAAAACTAAAAAAAAACAAGTAAATCAAACAATCAAGAACTCAAAATACAGGGAAAAAAATCAGAAAAGGGCAACAACTTTTACAAAACAAAAGGTATGTGTGTGAGTATGTGAGAAAAATGAGTGTGTGCAAGTGTGTGTGTAAGTGGGAAAGTGAGTATAAAAAAAAATCAATAAAATTTTACAATCAAAGAAAATAAAATATATATGTAATGTGAGTGTGGGTGATCACCACAACAATGAGCCGGGGGTCCACCAAAAGGTCCATCAACTATGATCCCAGGAGGTCCACGATCATAATTGTTACAAATGTTACCATCTGTGACCATCAGGGTAACAGGAGCCTGTCAACTTACTATTGGCTCGTTGTCTAGGGGGTCCTTGATACTGACAGCGTGTTCCCCTGCAATTCCACTACATCAGGGTGAAGCTGTCACTGATTGAATGGACTGTCACGCACTTCCTGTTTACCACTTCCATGTGGGACCTAGGACTTGCAGACACAAGTTATGCGTTTCTTTTGATTTAAATAAGTTTGGGGTGTCGATCCAAACTATAATAAAAAACATAAATCCTAATGCACTTGGCAAAAACGGCTGGACAATAGGTGCCGTAAAACTTAACAATGGTGGCACTGAAAGGGTTAAATGAACGTGTCTGTCTATCTAGAAAAGTTGCATAGAACACACTGATAATATACTATATCTGTTTATATGGATTGTATAATGAAACAACCCATTTTACCTTTACCGGTACATGTTCTACATGCTACATGCGCTTTTCTGAAAAAATAACTGTCAATTTGTATGTAAATGGTAATGAAGCACCTGCAGTTAATCAAAAGATGAAAACCCTTTGCATAAACACTAAAGATCTAGATCTGATTTATACATAGGGTGGTATAGTAATCCAAACAATGAACTGCAGTGTTCAGAAGGATTTAGGTGCTTACCTAATAATAAACCCAGTTCTTCATGATAATTCAGTACTTTATGAAGCACTGGCAAGGTATTACATGGACAATCATGGAGATAAAACGTGCTGCTGATGTAAGATCTCTTTGCAGTGTTTGAGAGCTAATTAGATGTAATCCTTAATTTAACTTGTCTGTTTCTAGGTTACTGATCTGTATGGTTTTCTAAGGTACAAACTACCCTGACAATTTACAGCCTAAACATATTGTAATTTATAGATAATTGTTACTTTTATGCCCAACAGAAAAGGTTTTTTAGATTCATTTAAGGAAATAATTTTTTTCTTAAGAAATAATTGTATACTCTTGTTGTAAAGCAGAAATCATGTATATATTTTCTTCAGTTCAAAAAACAAATCTGCTGCATCACTGTAAATTTTACAACATGATTTTGCTTAAATTGTATCCTATAGACTAAGTTTTTATTTTTTTAATTGTGTTTGTTTTCCATGAAATCAAAATAAATCTTAAAATTCCTTTATTTGACATTATTTGTCTCCATGCAAAATCAGAAAAGTATTTTGCAGAGAAGTAAGCCAGCCATCAAAATGCTCTTTTCACTATTGCTCTATTTCACTATTACCATTTAAATGACCATCAATATTGTATAAAAGGTATAGCACTGACTTATGTTAGGTACAAGACAAAATATACATAAAATAAAAACTTACTTACAGAGAGCTGAGATTCCTATTTTAATATAGGATAGTCAAAATGGGAGCTTAAACCACACCCCTGTGACTGCTAAGGTGTCTCCATGTGAATACTGAAAGGAAGTGGTAATGTCTGTATTACATCCCATGATGTGCTGTTTGTAATACATGTAACAGTCTTAGCCAATCAAAAACAACTTTCTGTATGCTACACAGGAAGTGATGTGTATGTAGGAAATAGGATGTAAAGGATGATACTTTGCATGTTTCTCTAGGTAATTTAGGAAGGAGAAATATATTAAATATAATACATTTTTCAGAAAGTCCTCCAAACTCTACTTACCTTCCCTCTTTCCTTCTCCGTACTGCCTGGCCCCTCTGCTTGTATGAAACTGCAAGAAGGGGGCTGGACTGGCAGCCTCGCCCCTGATTGGCTGAGCGGCAGCCAATCATGGACGCCGCTGCCGGCTGCACAGAGCGCCGGGGGAGAGAGGTAAGGTAAGTAGAGTTCGGGGGACTTTCTGAGCAAGCCAAAAACCTTTGAGAGGAAGCCTCAGAGGCAGAAACAATTTCTCTCCCTGCCAGGCTCCTGTTGGAGGGTTTTTTGGGGGGGGGGGGGGAAATTACTGGGATGTAAGGTAAATATTTTTATGCACTACAGAGTGGGGCCAGTAGTGGGTTAAGTTATAGTTTTGGGGATGGACATGCCCTTTAAGAAGTGGTGAATTTTTGAAACTTATATCCAAATGAGAACTATATTGGATATTTCAATTACAGACCAGACCCTCCAGGGGTTACACTCCAGGTGGGATGTTACAAATTTTGTCTAATTGGGTAAATAGTTTGTACTATGCTATTCCCTCCTGTTTTGCTTTTAATTTGGTTTAAATATGTAATCTAAGTATTGTTAAGTAATGGATTCATTTTGTAATCGTTCTACTTCTATAAATGTGGGTTAAACATTTTGACGTTATTTATGACTAAGGGGGCAGTCCCCGAAATGCGTCAGATGACAATGTTATCAATTCTGTATGTGCAGTAAAGTTGTTTTTATCGGAACCGGATGTGCTGCCTGATTGCTCTATGGACTCTGTTGCGGCCGAGGACCTTGTGGCCGTGCACTCTGGCATCTGGATCCATACCTGCGGACTGGATTGAATTAGAGCGGTGCTTCTCACTGGTTTGCTATGCTTTTATAATAATATGAGGCTGTGAAGTACCTAATGCATGACCATGGGATTTTAATGTGTGTATTTCAGAAAAATGGCTTTATTCCTGGATGTATGAAAACTAAATTTTCCAGCATTCTGTGCGGCTAGGGAATGCTGTTAGTTGTAGTTTTTAAACATGTAAAAAGTTAAACACAATGCTCTATATCATTAGGCTGTATTGCATCTGTATATATTCATAAACTAATGGACAAGAAGAAACTTCTGCTAACAGAGAATGCTGGGGTTGTAGTTTTCAAGCATGTAAAAGGTTACAAGTTTAACACCCCTGCTCTATACCATTAGGCTGTATACATTGGACACACCCTTAGCTACATGACATTAGAAAAAAACTTACCGCAAACAAAGAATGCTGGGATTTCTAGTTTTCAAACATGTGAAAGGTCACAAGTTCAACTCGTGCTCTATACCATTAGGCTGTATTACATCTGGACACATGCCTTAGCTACAGGACATTAAGAAGAAACCTACTGCAAGGAGAGAATTCTGGGAAGTTGTAGTTTTCAAACATGTGAAAGGTCACAAGTTCAACACCCCTGCTCTATACCATTAGGCTGTATTGCCTTAGCTACAGGCTATAAATGAGATACTTTGCATGTCCCCGACCATTTCTCTGGGGGTGAGAAATATGTGTTTATATGTTAGATTATTAGGGCAATACTATTATAATAATGTGAGGTACCTTCTGTTATAAGAAGGCTCTATTTAATTTTATATTCCGTGGGAAGCTTTTAGCTCCTTTAACCACACCTCTCCCTAACCTATAAAGCTAATCAGTATACTAATAAGTATGAACCTATCAAGTTAATCTGGAAACAGGTTAGGACATTTGTTAGTACAATGGTGCTGTTTAGTTTAAGCTGCACAATTGCCTGGGTCTGTTCTCAGACCTGCAGGTGTATTCCACATAGACCCTCTAGATTCTGGCAGGCAGGTGAAATAGGTAAGGGAGGGTATGTGTGTGTGTTTGTTCATGTAATGTGGTGGGATTGCCTGGGTCCTGTCTATTCTTGGTTTCCCTGAAAGCCGATGACTGTTTAAATAACAGTTTAAAATATCCATGTATAAAGATTTAATAGACACTTTATTTACACATAGCAAACATTGCCACATCTACCATGAGGCACAGTGAGACCTGTACCTCAGGCGGCATCCCTGGGCCAAAGGAAAAAAGGGTTAGTCTCAGCAGAAAAAAAGATTGTTTCCTTAATTTGCGGCCGTGATGGTGCGTACATGACCGCTCGCCCGGCAGCCGCGGTGATGGGGGCCTCTGTATAGGGAGGGGTTAGGGGTGTGTGGTCATGGGGGGATGCTGGGAGATATACTGGTGATGGGCCTTTGAATAGGGAGGGATTAGGGGGGTGTGGTCATGGGGGGATGCTGAGAGATATACTGGCGATGGGCCTTTGTATAGGGAGGGGTTAGGTGTATGTGGTCATGGGAGGTTTCTGGGAGATATATTGGTGATGGGCCTATATATAGGGATAGGTTAGGGGTATGTGGTCATGGGGGGATGCTGGGAGATATATTGGTGATGGGCATCTGTATAGGGAGTGGTTAGGGGGGTGCTGGTTGATATATTGGTGATGGGCCTCTGTATAGGGGTTAGGGGTGTGTGGTCATGATGTGCTCGTGGCTGTATATATGTGCCTTAACCTGAATAATGATTCATGTATTTCACATAAATAAATGTTTCCGAATTACTGACTTCCTGTATGCAGTCAGGACCACAGTGACAGTGAGTGTGTGTTTTTTTTTGTGGGGAAAAAAGTGCCTTTTGTGCTTGGCCTTGCTTGGTGCCTGTCAGTCTTTTCATCCCAGAATATTATATGTGAGATTAATATATAGTGTGAAATTTATGTTTCAGTCAGGGGCTTCAGGGAAGCAGGGGGCCAGGGAACCAAGGGGACCCCATCTTCTTATTTTTCCTATGACAGATATAGCCTCCTCCCAAAAAAACATGGGGATAAAGCACGGATAGGGGCCCCATCATAGTTTTGCTGGGGGGCCCAGTGATTCCTAGTTACGCCACTAGTTTCAGTGTCAAAGCGCCTTAATGGTAGATGCAGACAAATATTTTGGCTAAGATCTTGTATAATACAGAAAGTATGGCTTTTCTAATGTATTGTAACAGTTAAACCAACATGTATTGCACAGGCTATAAAATATGGTATGGGCAACACAAGCTGTTTGAGAAAGGGATGTAATAGGTTTCTGGTAATTTACATTATTAGTAATTGTCTGTCTAAAGAGAACTGTACTTATGTGATAGGAAGCTCAAAATTGGAAAATGTATCCACGCCCATAGACAACCACGCCTACCAACAAAGCCACACCCACTCAAGTGCGGCGCCAGGAAATGATCAATGGCAGCATTTAGTGGTTTGGCTCAGGCACCAAAAACCCTAGAAGTGCCCCTGATAGCAAAACATACACACATAATTTCCACTGTGCAACAACTTGTTTTGTAAGTAACTGTTTTCTATGTACTGCCTTGCTAATAGCTTTGAAAAGACTGCAGTAAATCCTGCCTCTCGGAAATAAGGTAAATAAATGAGGTAAGGCTGAGTACACACCCGCAGATTTTTCAATTGTAAATGAAGGCATCAAAAGTTAATAGTTTAGATCTTAGTAAAAATTCTCAGTCTGTTGTACATATGTGAATACATTTTATTTGCAAATTACATTTGCAGCATGTGTCAGATGTGTGATTGTCAGTGTGATTATTGATCTCTATAAAAATGGTTGATAACAAATAGGATTTTTTTTCTGTAGGATCAGCTTGAATTAAGGGAAAACTGTGCTTTAAAGGCTTCACATTTATTTTGAGTTAAATAATTTAATGTGCACCCAAACCACCCAGTAGAGGGTGTGGCTACATGGCTTTCGCGCTGTCCATACCCCACTATCTGCAATGTGCTGCCATGCTCTGTTCTGCAATAAGATTGTGCATCTTACCGCTCCAAAATTGTGTTACGATTTTTGATGCAGTAGAATGTGCATCAGTGGGGCCTTACACTTATAGCAAAGGTATTTCTCAAAATGGGTTGAATGTTTTCAAATTATCCATGCTCCAATAAAATGTTAAATATCATAAAAGTATGTTTTTTACTCTGGTTAGTCACAAACAGTTTTAATTCAGGTAGTTTAGGTAATTATGTATCCAGTTATGCAGTTTACTTTCCTCCAGCAGTAATTAGTTTAAGGGTAATATCCCAGGTTATTTCAGAGAAGATAAGATAAACATGGAGCCCATGAGGATGTGTCTCAGGTTTATATCACAGATCAACATCTTGAAACTCTGGTCATCTGGAAAATTTGATTAAAGAAATTACATAAATAACAATGGCCTAATGCCTAAAAAGATATAATAAGCCAATGTGGTGCTTGTGTTGTCTTCTTTTGCTCTCAATAAATTAAAATGAAGACAAGCACACACTACTCTGTATGCCTGCTTCACCGCACAGACAAACCTGTCAATGCCAATAAACTGTATGTCCTGGTAAATTAAAAATAAGCAAAAAAACCCGGTATACCTACCCCTCTTTTCTCCCACCCATTAATGTACCCAAAATGAGGACCCAACCCATTGGGCCTCACCCCTGATTTCTCAATCTATTGAAAAATATACTTAACTAAAGTTTTTCTCACACACAGTCACCAGTGTGAAAATTTGAAATGAATTAAAAGGGACTTTGTCACAACAAAATAGTTTGAGGTGATTTTGAATATAGTTGGCCGTTAATGAAACGTAAGCCTCGTACACATGTCAAACGGTACACACGACCTGAGTGAAAGATACACCCACGCTGATAGTCGCACGCATGCACGAGTTTGCTCGTGCATTACACGGTGGATTGAAGAACGGCACCCGAGTAAACGCATACACACGCACAACTTTCAGCCAAAACGCCTTTCATCGTGGTTGTGTCTTTTGCTCTGGGTCGTGCCTGATGCATCCTGTCGGACGTGTGTACTGACCTATAGTGTCTACTGAATTTAACACCTCACTGAGTTTATGGTATTTCACTACCAGATTTCAACCCAGAGAAAAATAGGTAAAAATGCAAGGTGTCTTTTTCATAAACCACAACTACTATATTATATTTTTAAAACAAGTACAACATATCCACTCATTTGTTTTTAGAACTTTAAGAGTATAAGCTTTGCCTGTCAATCAGTGAAAATACATGGAATGTATACTTGTATATTAGGGAGCATTTAGGGGACATGCAAAAATGTTTGCATATATAACAGTCTACCCGTGCTCCTTCCTGCTGATGTATTAACCACTTTGTGGCTGTTGAAAACAAGTGCAAAAATCTTCGCTTTCACTGCACTTTGGTGCAAAACACTACCTAACCTGATACATAGTTTAGTGTGGGTTTTTGCACTTATTTTCCCCTTAGCACAAGATATTGCATCTCCCTGTTAGAAGGTTTTCACAAGGGTTTGTCATTTTTACTAAAGGGTCCCATACATTGAACTCATCTCCCAACCGAAGAAAAGGCAGTTGTGGAAGAATTGATTGAATGTCGTGGGATCAGTCGGGAGGTGAGTTCTAATGTATGGGCACCTTAAGATCATGTTGGTTACACAACCATTTTTTAGTGACAATGCTGTAAATAGGAATTGTATGTGATCAATAATTTTGATTGCTTTTCATGCATAAGAAAGACTGCAGGTGCAAATTCAAGGACAGCACCCATAAAAAGCTGAAGGTTTTCTATTCCAAAAATGTATTGTTATCCATCAGCTTTTCACAGCTAAAGGGGATTTTAGCCTAAACAAGATGTAATGTGCGTATGCATTGGGACTGTTTGCTAAGGGTGCCTATCCATGCATATATATATACAGGAGAAACCTAACTCTAAATCTGTCTTCCTTCCTTTACCCTCCTGCATTTGTAATTTCCCATGTATGAATGCGAAGCTGACACCACTTTATTACTTAAGGTGTATTATCTAAAGGTATATAGTTTGTTGGGTTGTTTAGCAGGTGAGTGGTGTTTGCTAGACAGGTCTTTATAAGCACATTTGTGGAACCATTATATTACTGAGATTTGGCAGTCTGATATTAAGTAGAATTTTCATTTGTCATGGGTGAAATTCTACAAAGAATAGTGCCTGAATTTCTGCATATATGAATTAAATAATCTCTTAACATACTGTATATGTTCTTCATTGAAAACTGATAATTTTTAGGGAAAGAAAAAAAATGGTAAGAAGGTATAAACTGAACTGCAAAAATAAACTGGCCAATGGGGAGACATGCTCCTTGCAGAACACGTCATCTTCCCATTGTCCAAATTTTGGAACAGCCCTGGAAGCGGGGAGACACCATCGGCAGATCGTTAAAAAGTATAGAGAGACTCATATATATCTCTAGCAGCTTAGGTCCTCACTCTGGATAATATAAGGTTGGGTTTGTTAGTTTGGGTATAATTGTCCTATAAAAAAATGGAGAGGAAAAAAAACTATTTAAAGCTAAACCAATTTTAGTCAATTGCATGTTGTCTAAATTCAATTCCTTTTATGCCCAAGGCAATGCTCTGGGGTGGGGGATAATACTTAAAGTGTTAAACAAAAAATGTGTACACAGTGTAAATAAAAATCTAGATTCAGTGAGCTGAAAGATTGCAGTCTGCTTGTTTTTAACATTAAAGCCATGTATACAGTGCATTAAAATAGACTTGTCATTTGTGTGGTAAATGTATTTTCTGAATTGTTTATCTGTAATTTGTAAATTCATTATGCCTCAGCATTCTTGTAAGATACACTATTAAAAAAATGCAGCATCACAAGGTATTGTGCAAACCAATCCAAAGGGCTCTAATAACTATCCTTTAATTAATCTTTATATTTAGCATAGGACTGATATGCTGAGCATCATATGACTTCTATGATGCAGGCTGCATTGGTTTCAATACATCATATTTTTAATGAACTGCTGCACAGCCTTTTAATATGTTGATTTCATATGCATTTAGGCTCAATCTCAAAAACAAAAATCACGGTATTGCTTTTTGTGTGCTCATTCTCCTAGATATTGCTTTCAATCTACCCAATTTTTTTAAAAATCTGCCAAGGTCGCTTCATGATTGCATTCCATCTACATACTCTCCAAGATTAAGCAGTCCTGCGGGAAAGGGAGATTGAAGTAAATATTATCTTAAGATGCTCATACACTACTTTAGCTGGCCATACATGTTCAGATGGTCTTCGGAAGAATCACTTGAAGCCTCCCACCTTGAGGCTCCTAATTTTCCTCAGATTTCCAATTGAAATCTGAGGAGTGGTGGGGACAATTTTCCGCTTGGCCTGATCTTTTTTTCTTCCGATAAACAGTCATTATCAAGCGGAAAAACAGAAAACTGTTTTCAACTTTTTTGAGCGATCTAATAAAATTTATTAGAATTGCTCAAAAAGTCGATCCTGTGTTTGGGGGTAGCTTTAGACATTAGATTAAAAATTCGGCTATAGACAATGTCCAGTCTATCTAAAAACTGCCTAATCCGTTTTTTTATGCAATCAATTTGAAATCACAAAATTAATGGGCCAGGTGGGATTATGTAAAATGCGGTCTTTAGACATTAGATAGATTGGACATTTGTCTAAAGACAATTCTCTAATCTATCTAATGTCTAATAGTGTATGACCAGACACTGGCACTCTGGACTAAGTTCTGAAATACAGTGAGTGTGAGACTCCTTATATGAGGAAGTAAAATTATAAAATCTACTATTTACAAATGACAGGGGGAAAAAAGTTTAAAGGAAGATATATATCTTTATGATAATGTCAGCATTTGGAAATCAGTTCACTAGAAGACAAACCACAAGCACAGAGGCTAAGCTTAATGCTGTAATGGGGTAAAGAACAACTTACCTGAAAAACCTTTATAGGCCAAAAAGAAAAACAATTGCAGGCATTACCAATAGCTGATTGGCCAAGCCAAAAAAAACCCAAAAAACAGCAAAAAAAATGAATTCTTCCTGAAAGCACCACCTGAGAGAATATACTTAAGACTCTGGTGTGCACACCTGATAACTGGTGAACAACCTCCCCTAACTGGGTTGAGAAAAACCAACAACACCCAACAACCTCCCTGTTTTCTGAAAGAGATCCCAATGAATAGTCCCCAAAGCCGCCTAACCCGTTATTCACCTGAGCACCGTGGATATGGCTAAAGACCATTCTAACAGTGGTTGGTTTGGGAGTTTATTTAAGACATATTTAGAGGAGAACTAAAACTAATGTATGAAGCACTTTTCTGATTAGAACACCCATGTATAGTAAGATACTACTCCAGTTTGAATTTACTTAAAGTGTATGCCCCCCCAAATAAATTTGATCCACTGTTGAGTCCATAATGTGTTAAAATAGCCCTTCATTTCTCTTCCACTGCATTTGGTTGTCTATGGTTAATAATGGGCAGGAAACCAAAGAGTAGAAAGCTGTGTAATGCATTTCCGCCGCTTACTGGCATCACAGTGGCGTTATTCCCACCTTTCTCCGGCTCCCTTCTGCTTCTGTTCCATGCAAGGAAGCAGCAGAAGGGGCTGGACAGGCAGCCACATCAGTGATTTGCCGAGACTCTGCCCACCCACAGCCGCATCTGCCGGTCAGGCTTCTGCTTTCATGTGTGAGAGCAGCTTGAAGGCAGCCATGGGAACGAGGGCTGCTAAGTATATTTTAGAGACTATTTTCAACTTTTTAACCTAGCATGGTCTAAGTTAGGGGGGATTTCCTTCAAGATAAAACATTTTGATGGGATGGGGTAGAGATGCCCTTTAAAAGTGTTGCCAGTACATGTCTCTGTCATTTACTAGTTCTGTTTATGAAGTATTTTCTATACAGATATCACCACAGCAATATGAAAGCCCCTGATAAGACTGGAAAGACCCCTGAAAGCTGCTGGTGTTATGCAGTTTATTTTTTAGCCATCAGGAAAGGGACAAACAAAAAACAGCTTGTCTACTAAATAGTCAGCTGCTCTTTTTTTTGCTTCCATTGTGTTCCCAGCAAAAGATAAACAGGCTCATTTATCCAGGTTAGCGCCACTTGAACGTCATCTTTGTACGGGCAGCCTGCGCAGTATCGCTTTTGCGCAACTTTTTAACGCCAGGTAATAACTGCCGTTAAAAGTCCACAAATGGCAACACCATTTCCCAATTCATCTGGAGGCACAAACGCTATTGCGGCTTCAGGTAAACAAGGGCTAAAGTTTCTAAATGTACCTGTTTTCTTTGTTTTATATCTGGTGAGTTAGTGGACTAATACTAACTAATAAGGCCAAATCCCCAGACTGAAATTAATGACATTTTAATTTTCATACTGAAAATAAACTGCAAAGATTACTTTTCTTTTTTGTGAAATTTATGAAATGCAAAGGAATGTGTAGATGTTGGGGTAAAAGATATTTGCAAACACAATTTTACACTATAAAATGCATGGTTTGTTAGGAGAGAGGAAGGATGTCTGTTCTGTAACATGATTGACGTTGGGTCGCACGTGCACACACAACAAACGACTGCAAAATTTCTACAGATGTTTAGAAACTACAACTCCCAGCATGCTTTGGCTGCTGGGAGTTTTAGATTCAAAACATCTGTTGTGGCAAGTTCAACAAAGCAAAAAAATCATCCTGCCCAACTCTGAAACCCATTATCCATTGTATTGATTTGAGGATTCCAAACATCTGGAAATGAAAATGGGGGCTACCAGTACTGGATTTAACTATGGTAATGTATGGGAATTCTGCTGTCCATTTAAATGGCAACTAAAGCCTTAAAACAAAACTGAATCAGAAGGCATTAATGTTAATAATTTCTATATATACTTGAGCCAATCCGTTTTTACTCTTATACTCGGTAGATGTCCGTGCAAGAATAGAACCAATCTGTCTCCCTGATGGTAAAAAAGTAAATAGAGAATAACTTAGGTGAGTAACATTCCCCATAATAGTTAGACTATTATAGACTATAGATTTCCAACATTGGAAGAGTTGTATAAAAATCGCTGTGGCAGGAAAATTGCGAGCTGTTCTAATAGTTATTTGCATAACTTTCTTCTCTGCCACAGTGCAGCTGTTCTACTACACTCATAGGTCATGATGCTCTGCAAAACACACCTTTAAAAATTCACCATCACCGATTGTGGACGATCAAGTCTACTCAACTTAAGCAAAAAATAAAACTGCTGTTGTACTTTCTTCACTATACATAAAATATTTTCCTCCCATGCGAGGTTTTCAGTTAAAACAACCTCTAAAAATTTAAAACTAGTGACTCTTTGTACCTCCTCTGAATTTATAAATAATGGACAATGAGAGGTCTTCCTCCCTTGCCTAAAATCTAACATCATTTCTTTCATTTTACCAATTTTTAAAACTGAATTATTTTGATCCCCTGCCAGACCAAGCTCTCCACTTCCTCCTGATACGTATGTTCATTATTATTTTCAATTAATCCCATAATGGTAGTGTCATCTGCAAATTTTATAACTCTATTTGAGGCATACTGTGCTTGGCAGTTATGGGTAGAAAGAGTCTACAATAATGGACTTAAAACATAGCCTTGTGGAACCCCTGTGCTCACATTAGAAATGGAGGACATATGTTTCCCCATTCTAACAAACTAAGGACAGTACACAAAAAAATCCAATTACATATAGCTTGTTTATTAGCTTGTTCAGAACTATAGTATTAAATGTAGGATTATAGATAAACGGCATTCTCACATAGGCATTTAGCTTTTCCAGATGGCTCAAGGCCCAAGTGCAAAGCTGTGCAGATCGCATCCTCCCTCAACCTATTTGAACAGTAGACAAATTGACCATCATCCAAATTCCTAGGTAATCCTCCCGTTGATGTGTTTCTTCCCTCAGAATTCATTGTCAACCATTTTGTTTCTCAGCGACCTAACATTCGCCGTCAACATACTAGGGAGATGTACCTGGGGGCTTCCTCAGCATCACACGGGCACCCGCTCGCTTACTCCTCTTCTGCTTCCTTGCCCTTTTCTCTTCTTGTATTACAGCTTGGGCTGTAGTTAATGAGGCTTGATAAAGGTTCAAGAGTTTATTTTGAATCCTCAAATCTTCCTTATTGGTCATGGAGAATTCTGTGTTTCACACAAGGTTACAGCTGCATAACCTGTATGTGGAGCCCAAGCCACATATAGTGGTGATCCATTAATGACCAGTCAGTGTTTGGCAGAGGTTGGTCATTTGATTGTAATATCTGTTACTTTTCTTATATTCTTTATACATAATTTAACAGTAATATCTCCTGCATCTAGTCAACAAGGATGGCTACTGTTGCTGAGACTCTCTGAATGATGGGAACCTACATACTTAGTGGTTTTGAAGCCCACTGAACAGTGTGCACCTACTGACATATATATAATTGCCCTATTAGCCTTTCCATATCATGGCAGAAAAGTAATTATAGGGCTTTGTGAAATTTTTTTTTTATTATCACAAATGGAGTATTCATAAGTTCTGTCCACTAGACAGGTTTTGTACTCTAGATAAATTGTCACGTTGGGCTGCTAAGTGGCAGATGAGATTCAATGTTGATAAATGTAAGGTAATGCATTTTGGACTTAAAAATCCTTGTGCTGCTTATACTGTAAATGGCCCTGTGTTAAGTAAATCTCTGTTGGAAAAGGGTTTTGGCAGATAAACTTAAATGTAGCAAACAGTGCCAGGCGGCAACAGCTAGAGCCAGCAAGATATTGTCTTGTATTATTATTATTATTATTATTGTGGATTTATATAGCGCGAACATCTTCCGTAGCGCTTTACAATTACATGTATACATTCACATCAGGCCCTGCCCCGAAGAGCTTACAATCTAGGCACATTTATTTGACACATACAACCTATCAGTATGTCTTAATGATTGTGGGGGAAACCGGAGTGCCCGGAGGAAACCCACGCAAACACGGGTAGAACATGCAAACTCCTTGCAGATGTGTCCAAGGGTGGAATTGAACTCAGGACTTCAGCGCTGCAAGGCATCAGTGCTAACCAAGCACTGGATGGATGGCTTCTTCCCTCATTTTAAAAAGCCAATGGGCTGGGGGTAATTGAGAAAGCCTGCTATATTGATCCAGTGTGCTAGTATGAGAAATGCAAAAGTTTGCTGATCATAAATAAAGTAAAAAAGGTTAGAGGTTAAGACTTTCCAGGCTGGGGATACCTTAATGTGGTTGGAAGGCTTTTCATTCATGTGATCACAGTAATGTATACTAAAATCCCTTTGTTTATAATGTATGTCAGTGCTGTGCAGATAATATGATATTGTATGGGACCCAGGAATGTGATTGTAATTTAGCCTAAGGAGTGCTCTAGCAAGTTGGCCTGGGTCACTTATGTCTAGAAACAGCCCTGTCTGCAGTGGAGAGGAAATATGTTTGTTTAGATTTAAACTTTGCAGATTGGTATTATATGTGCTTCTTGATAGTCCAGCTTCTTTGGCAGGATAAGCCTTTGGTTTTACCCTGTTACAAATATTTAATTTCGGAATATGTGCTATCAGACAGTAACTGTCGGTTGAGTGGCAATTGTGTTGTTAAGAACGGTGTTCACCCCCTGTAACAAGTCATACTTTACAGTTGCTGATTGTTATTATTTTCTTCTCTAATTTTTCCCTCCCCTCATATGCAGTACTTTATGTAATTCAGAATAATTTTGCTTGCATGAACAGCTGCAGTGGCAACATTTGAAAATAACAAGGCAAACACAAGTTATGATTAGTAAGACATTATTTTCACTGTGAAAATAATATAACAATCAGGTTTTAAGGAGTGATAAATATGCATGAGCATAATGGTTGACACTATACAGAATTCTTAGCTGCTAGTGAAGGTATCATTGTTTTATATTACCATTAAAAGAGATCTAAAGGCAAAAAAAACGATTCATGGATAGAATAATTCAAAATAAACTTAGACAGTGCTTTTCGTATCTGTATTCCACCAACCTGCCTACCAATTTATACTCCCATGGTAACCCCTGGATTACCTCTTTTTCCATTTCTTCAACTTCACACATGCACCTCAGATTAGCTATGAGTGTGTTGCTTCTGAGCTCAAACGTTTTAGCAAACAAACACGATTACCCAGGTAGCAGGTCCTTGAGTCACTTAAGTAGGCTCAATTGTGTTAAGGTGTCACCAGTCCCTTTACACTTCCAAAGTGTAAGATCCAAGAAAATTCTACACAAGAGCCAAAAAGCAGTACTACCAGTGATTTATTTTAGGAGACACAGCACGACATGTTTCAGACCAGTGTGGTCTTTCCTCAGGTGCAATTACAGAAAAGCCAACCCAACACCCTTATATACCCTAGGATACACATATGCCCCTCAGCTCCATCTAGTGGACAGAGGTCAGAAATACATATCACATATTACATATAATATACAATAGACACTACTATACATAATACAGTCTGTCAAAAACAAGAATCTTACTTTAAAGTTGCACATTCAAGGAATATAGTAGATTCTGGCCCATCTACACATCTCATAAGTATACTGTAATCCAAGGTCCATTCTGTAATAAGAGAATACAAAAGACTTTCAATTGGTTCCAAAAACATTTGAAACTACATGCATCATTAAGACCGAGCGGTTTCAAGGTATCTAATCTATCAATCCATTTAAGTTCCGATTGTAGTAGCATTATCTGCCTATCCCCCCCTCTTGGAGGTAGTGTTGCCTGTTCAAGAACCTGCCAGCACAAACATCGCTGCATTATGCTGGTTAATAAAGTAATGTTCCCTTACAGGTGTATGTGTGTTTTTTTATAAGGATCCTACCTTCTAATCGAACTCTTATGCTTACTGATGCGTGTTTTAACAGTGTGGGATGTTTGCCCAGCAAGGGAATTTAAGGGCATAGATGACAGATTCAGTGTTACATGTAAAGTAACCTGAAATAGCAATCTTATTACCCTTTTTATTAACCTTTTTACCCTTTTCTGTGAGTCAGGCAATAGGTTCAAGCAACTGTTTTGAGATGCTTGCAAATTGTAACAGGGCTAAAAGGCCAGGGTACATGAGCTGTTGGCCAAAAGTATAGCATAGGGAACCATTGGAATACAGGCTGCATAGCTGTCAAGGTAAGGTCTTTGCATTTAATTTGAATTATGATATGTATATATCATGTATTTGTACTTCTTTTAAACAACATCCGTACATTTTTTTATTTGTACTTTGCGTTATTAATTATATATGACCTTTGGCATCAAAAGTTAAAATAATAATTGTTTGTGACATTTAGTTTAGTGAAACTAACAGTTACATGTCCAATAATTTTATTATTAAAAAAAAATACGGACAGTTTTTTACAATTTATAAAAAAAAAACTGGGATTTTGATTTCAAAGAAAAACAATTATAAAGTGAAATTCCTATAAATGCAAAGATAGAAGTAGGTGTGGGTAACTATTTTGGGACCCGATCTGACAGTTGTATTGTGGTTATTGGCAAAACAACCACAATCAAAAACAGTCCTTGAACTGTTCTTGTAATCAGGATAGTAATGCAAGTAATAAAGGGGAAAATATATAATTTTTTTGGGACTTTTCCCAGACGGACCAAAGGGAAAAAATGCTCTTTGTGGAGCATGTCTTACCATTGAAGCAAATCCTATTTCCCTGACCCAGGTACTTTTCATTTTAACTTTTTTTTTTTTAAACTTTATGTGCACTATAGTTCTCTTTTATGGTATTAAAACATGCTATCCGTTATAAATATGCAGGTACTTTTTATTCATAACAGTTCTTATCGTTTAAAATGGTGCTAATTTTGCCCCAAACAATCAGATGTAAGCTTTCAAATGTTAAATAAGATCTGATTGGTTGGGGCAAAATTAGCACCATTTTAAACGATAAGAACTTTTATTTAAAAACCCTGATGGTCTTTTAGCTCAGTATGGTTAAAACTTTATAGGTATTATCTCCTTGTGAAGGTTCTCATTCATCCAGGTCATGGTATATCTGTTGTATTCAATTAGATCAACTGGACTTGAAATGTAGTTCTTGAAGATGTTTCGCTAGTCATCCGACTGGCTTTCTCAATTCAGAATGACTTGTACAAGAATCTGTGGCAATTATGTACCCTGGAAAATCCCAATTAGCATATCACAGCCAGGTGTTAAGGGTGTGATTAGATAGTGGCTAAGAGGTGTTATAGGAACGCCCAGAGTAAGGTGTTAAAACATTTCAAGTCCAGTTGATCTAATTGAATACAACAGATATAGGTATTATCTCTTATTTTTAATGGGACTTTTTTCCTATAGTGATGTTTTTGGAAAAAAAATAGTTTTCTTTTTACCAATTAGCCATTTCTATGCAATTCTTCATGTATATTCTGCTTTACTGTATTTTTGTTGCAGCTTCCTAGTTTGTACTTATCAGAGACAGATAATAGAGCTGTATATAAAAAGAACTAATGCTGTTATTGCAGCTATTTTAAAGCATTTTTTGTCTCATGCATACTGCCCTTTTATTTCCCCACAATAGGTTTACATTTTTACCTATGAATGAACATACATCTATCATTTCAGACCTACAAATTGTGTGTGCTGTGTACATCCTTTTTAAGAAGGCCTTTTTTCACATTGAAAATGCACAAACTTTAGCAACAAAGGTATTTTTTAAAGGACAACTATACTGATGAAACACTCACATGGTCAGCAGAGAGTAAAATAGATATAAAGCCAAACCCACCCACTCTTGTGCTCCTGCTTATGTCAGAAAGAAGATTTTAATGTCCAAACTCCCCTTCCCCAGACCATAAATCCTGCCTTTTAAGTGACAATAATTAGAATGTGCCATGTAAATGGTCAGGAAGCATGCAGCTTTGCTGAATTTTGTCACCCTTTCTTACCTACAACATGCTAATAGTGTGATTTACTTTCTTCCCAGAGTTTCCAGAGTTCCGTGGCTGTAACAAACTGGACTTCAGTGAAGGAATTCTCTGCATTTGAAGGCAGAGGGAATGTTTGGAACTTAGCACAACATACATATACATTTAACTTGTTTTTTTATGATTTAACATGTTTTTTGAGTATAATTGTCCTTTAATAATGCTTTTTGTGAACAAATATCTTTCCTTATTGTCAGTGAGGACTGTGAATCTATTTTTTTAAATGATGATGTCCTATCTTTATTTTAGGTGATCAGACTCTGAGAATTTGGGATGTGAGAAAACCTGTGTCCAAAGTAATCATTCCAGCCCATCAGGCAGAGATTTTAAGCTGTGACTGGTGTAAATATGACCAGGTAAAAAAACTGATATGCGTAATGTATAACATGTACTGGTAGCCCCATTGCTATGTTAATTAATTTTTTTATTATTCCACTGCAGGCCATTTTGGCATCCTTTCCCTTCCGTGAACTAGCTGTCCTCCACTTTTTGGTCTATCTTCAAGTGGCATAAAAGGACGTACACCTTATGTCTTTCTACTAACTTTAAAGTTTTCGTTTGCCTTGTTAATTTTTTTCCCTGTCATTGCTAAACAGTAGATTTTATCACTTCTTCCTGTCTAACTTTAACAAATAGTAAGGAGTTGCCTCCCACTGGACTTCAGTTGAGATCTTATTCTAAGGTGGGCCATACACGGACCAATCCCGGTCAGGATTGTGGTGATAACATTTTCCCTATCTCCCGAAAAGGCTAAGAATTGGATCACCTATTCACAATCCGACAATTGTACAGTATCACAATATCTTACGACCAGAGATTGTTTTGTGTATCATATCATTGCTTCATTGAGTAATTAACAAAAATGTGGAGCCCGATTGATCTGCTCAAGGTTTCATTCATCTTCAGATAGTGAAATTTTGTTTTACTTTTACATTCTTTTAGTTTTAGATAGGTGCATTATTAACATATATGCAGCTTGGCTGGATTAAAGTTGTTTAGTGCAGCCCTACTAGTTACACACAAGTGTTTCCCTAATGGAACAAATACATATAAAATCTACAGCAGAAAGGCTGGTTGGTATATACATTGTAGTCATACTGTACGTAAAGGCCTAATAAACTGCTACATTACTTTTAACCTAGTCTCCTAGATATTGCGTTCAATGTTCCTATATCTCCTGAAAATTGCTTAAAATCTGCCACAGCTTCTCACAGATTGCCTTCCATCTGCATAGCCTTTAATATTAGCCCTTTAATAGTTACTCATACACAGAGCTGCAGAGGAAGGACAATGAACTGAACCTGATCTTAGAACAGCTCTGTGCAATGTATTTATCAATAGTGTCCCTATCTGAAAGTAAATGAAACCTTCACTGTCTGAAGGGGAATGAAACCTCAAAGAAAAAAAAACAATAATTTTCAATGAGGTGACACTGAAATCCAGTGCTAGGAGACTCCTTACTATATGATGAAGTAAGACTAGAAAAAGTGATAAAATCTACAAATGACGGGAAAAAAACAAGGCAAATGAAAACTGTACAGTAGTTTGTAGAAAGACATGAGGTGAGGGGTAAAAAGGGTTTATATGTCCTTTAAGGTTAAGTTCACACTAGGCATTTTTAGGCGCAACACACTATATCGTAGCTCAATATTGTGATTGGTGCCATTCATTAATATGTGTACAACACTTTGGTGAGATGTTAACACACCAAAATGGGCTCTAGTGTGAACTAAGACTATGTAGACAGACAACAGTTTACCTAGCAGCTAAGTATTCTTTTTATATCGGACAATACGTTCCTTATTATTCTAGTGATTTTCAACATTTTTTTATTTTAGAAATGTATCCAGCCCTCTCTTGAAGCTATCCAATAAATGTGGTAGTCCTTTTGGGGTTTTTAATTGTTAAAAAAAAAGAAAAAAAAAAAGGTTATACTTGTATAGAGAGTGCATATTTTTTAAGCTGTGGCCACACTGTGATGGACAGCAACGTGATTGAGAAGCATGCATTTCACATGTGTTACTTTCCATTTGCGCTGTGACACACAATTGTCTATAAACGGAGCACATGTGATCTGCAAATAATGGTGATTGCATGTGCTCCGAAAACGGTTTGTAGCACATGCAGTGTGGCCAGTTGCCACCCATATACATATGCATTTCTCTGCAATTCTTATTTTCTCTAATGGTGAGTGTTAGTGCGTGAGAAAATGTCAGTGTGGCCCAGCTATATAGATCCAGGTACATATAAAATCTTGGATTTTCAAAACAATTAGCTCCTGCCACATTAACTCTTCATATAAATTCTTTTCCTAATAAAGTACCATTCTACATATATATATTATAATATAAGTGTGCTAATATATATTATAAAAGTGCTAAAAAGTGTATAAGGTGTAAATTCTAGTTAAAAACATATTTATTATTGCATACACAAATTTATCCATATTGAGTAAACATCACCAAACTCAATGTGGGCAGGTATTTTTTTATTTTTTTTCATGGTCTGCCTGCCAATGGATCTGCTGAAATGTGCCATTCTCTTGAGAAAGGGCCCATGAGGCTCGAAACATGTCATGTGGGCACATGCAATAAAGTTGCAGTTAATCCGCTTATCTCCTTTACCTCTTTCATACATTATATTCTGATTATTTGTGTGCACAAATGAATGGGTGCATAGATAGAGGTAACTGTACCTTCCAGTACACTGTTGTGGATTACCTGCAGTTACAGTGTCTCAGGCCTGTGATTGCTTGTGGGATAAAGGTGGCCAGGGCACTTGAAGGGAGAAACATTTTGCGTTCCTGTGTAAATGGCATTAAAGTGATTGTAATCACCTTAAAACTGAATAAGATAACTGTGTGCATGTGCACTGTTTCACCACACCTCCAGTCTTCAATCCTATAATCCCTGTCTAGTATGGCATTTAGCAAGCACTAAGGCTCTCTGAGCTTTCAGACCGGGAGCTTGCTGGTATCGAGAATATCTCCCTTTAGGAACTCCTATGTGGTCTGTAATTAAAACGGTTTCAGGGTTGGGGGGTTGCATCAGAAATCTAAAAGCTTGTTTTGAGGGTGGACATGCCCTTTAAAAAATACATCTAAACTCTAAATAAAAATGTTTGAGAATATTAGGGATCAGCATAGTAGATAGCAGGGACCAGGGCACACTAGGGAATAAAAAACACAGCATAACAATCTTTAAAAGTGGAAACAAAATAGAAATATTTATTAAAAATATGTGAAACAAACTTTTGCATTTATTTTTTTACAGGAGAAATGTGGTAACAAAAAACGGTACACAGATTGTGGTCTAAGAAAGACACTAAAGCTAGTTACACACACTAGTGATAAAGATCCGATACTGTTGGATCCGACAATATTGGACTTTATCCTCAGTGTATGTGTCAGCTTTCCCGATAGTGCCTACGGCCAACGAACGTTTTTGTCGGCAGAGCAAAACTTGAAGATGTTTCGCTAGTCATCCGACTGGCTTTCTTAATTCAGAATTACTTGTACAGGAATCTCTTGGCAATATTCCTCGGGTCAGGACACAGCCATGTACCTGCATCTTAAGAAAAAAGAACATACCTTTGAAGATTGTAATGTCAACATCTTGGCAAAGGAACATGACAGGTTCAAGAAAGATGTCAAGGAGGCCATTTATGTGAAAATGAAGAAACCAAGCCTTAATAGAAGTGTGTGTGTGGGGGGGGGGGGGGGTTGACACTAACTGTCTGCCATATACAATGCTGTTTTGACACCTTACCCTGGGCAGTTTCGATAACACCCCTTAGCCTCAAAGCATCCACACCTTGCATTCAGAAGGTCCCTAACACATGGATGTCATATGCTAATTGAGACTTTCAAGGGTACTTATATTGCCAAGAGATTTCTGTACAAGTCATTCTGAATTGAGAAAGCTAGTTGGATGACTAGCGAAACGTCTTCAAGAATTAAACTTTAAGTCCAGTTGATCTAAGGTTGGGTACACACCATCCATTATTTTCGACCAAAATTATCGGCTGGTGTGGGGCGGGCGGCTGCGACCGACCTCGATCGTTCGTTCGTCCAAATGATTGGTCGTGTCGGAAAATTACGAACGATCATGCGATTCCCTGTGGGTATGCTCGATTGATTGTTTGCATTTTCGTCCGCGACCGACGCCATTTGTCTCGGCCGATCGCTCGCTCGTAACGAATGCTGTGTACCCAGCCTTACTGAATACAACAGATATACCATGACCTGGAAGAATAAGAACTTTCACAAGCTGACAGACAGAGTCTTGCAGATTCTGTAATTTTTAAAAAATCTTTCCTTTGTGTACCCACCTTTTAAATGATAGCACATTAAATTATAAAGGTAACAGTTTATTCATGATAGGTATGTTAATTATATGATCTTAACAAAGCTCTCTGATAATTAAATTAAAGAGCCTTCCATCATTGTCCAAAACATTTCTGTTTCTTTCAGAACCGAAAACAATGTAATGGAAATTTGATTAGACTGAATGTTTACATTTTTCAGAGATAATTAATTAATGGGGAGAAAGAACAACTCTACCGTATATACTCGAATATAGGTCAATCCGAGTATAAGCTGAGGTACCTACTTTTACATGAAAGATTTGTTAAAAATGATTGACTCAAGTATAAGCCAAGGGTAGAAATTATAACCACTACTGCCTTCTGATTCAGTATTTGTTTTGAGGCTATAGTTTTCCTTTTAATGAACAGCAGAATTACAGTAGTCCCATACAGTAATAGCCATACTGGATTTGGCTATTACTATAGGCAATCTTTTTAACAATAGATCACATTCTCCTGTAGTCCCATACAGTAATAGCCAAATCCAGTATGGCTATTACTGTATGGGAACTAAAACTCCCAGCCTCCCAGTATGCTTTAGTAGCTGGGAGTTGTAGTTTCCACAAATCTTCAGTGACAAGCACCCCCCTGACGTCACTACTCGGTGCCGGGAAGTGAGACTGGCGCCGAGTAGTGACGTCAGCCGGCAGATGCGGAGTGAGCGACAGCAAGGTTGCAGAGTGAGAGGTGAGTGACTCGAGTTTTTAGGCTATTTTTAAAGCCAAAAAACCTTGGCTTGTACTCGAGTATATACGGTAAATCATGAGCATCATATAAGATAACTTCTACTTTTTAAGTTGTTAAATGAAATTATGAAATATGAACAGAGAATCATATTGATATTTTTGTTAAAGAAAAATAAATGTAAAATATGCCAAAGAATTTACAATGCAAAATAGTAATTGACCATAGAAATGGTAATTGACAACCAGAAGAGCAGACAATACACAGTAAATAATTATATGATACCTTTTATGATACTGGTATTGTATGATAATCGTGTTCTGTCAGATGGCAAAAGAAATTTCATTTATTATGAGAAATGTGTAATACAGTTAGTTTTCGCTACAGATATTATCAGTACACTAATCCAAAAGATTGATCCATTTATGTCTAGCTTAGTACACATAGAAATATCTGTTGTTCAAAATCCCTATGTAGTATTACTTTGGTAAACTCCCTCACTAGAAGGGAGATGTGTAGCTGTTCCTTTGCCTCTGGTAGTAATGACTAGTATGGATTTACTTCTTTAGAGGACTATCATTTTTTCTATTAGGCTTAGTTCAGAAATTTATTGTGGTTTTCCCTTATTTCTAGAATATGCTAGTGACTGGTGCTGTTGACTGTAGTCTAAGAGGTTGGGACTTGAGGACTGTACGTCAGCCTGTATTTGAACTTCATGGCCACACCTATGCAATTAGGCGAGTAAAAGTAAGTAAGCGTCAATAACTTGTGCCAGTGGTGTTAATGGATAAATTATCTATATTAGGTAAAAACCTAAAGCTTCATACACACTTGAGATCGCAGGTGCCAACCCTCGACACACAATGTCTATAATTGCTGGTTTCAGCCAATAATCGTGCCTTGTGTGGGCGATTTGATGTCCAAACAGACATTTGGTTGGCCCTGTTGACCAATTCGCCTGGCAGATCAACAAATGATGCCCGGAACACATACACACTTGCAATTATTGTCTGAAACGGATGTTCGTTGCGCGTATGCACACGCTCAAGGGCAATCGCCGGGGCAAAGGTTTACGTGTGTGAAGCTTAAAATGTAAAAATTTGTCTTGATTGTTATGTATGTAACACAAAGTTCAGTGCCATGGATAGTTTACAACTAAATTTGAGTTTACTAAATAAAAAATCCTGTCCTTATTATTTATGGCACCCAAATTCCCAAACAAAACCATGCCAACCATATAGCTGCTTGTTAATTTAAATTTAAAACATTTATACTGTTCATGTTGCTATTTCATACTGTGCTTATTTTTTCTCTTTTGTTCTCTCTGTTGTTTAGCCTATGCTCTTCCATTTTTCTCTGTCTTCTCTTACCGATTTATCCATTCTCCTGTTTATTTCACTGCATGTTTGTAGCTTTCTCAGAATTTACAATTTTTTTTCTCTATTTCCAATGGCCCTCACTTCTCTTCTCTTTCCCTTTATGACACATTTATTTTTGTCATTATACCTACATTCTTTCCAACTTCTCCTCCTTTCTGTTCCTTTTCTTCCTCTATATTCCACTGTTGCGGTTGTTCTCTCTAATATCATTTTGTGTGTGCGCACAAATCTGTATTATCTGTAACATAGACAATTCATTTTTGCTCGCAGTGCTTATATTCCCGCAGATAGTGTGTGCATTAATTTAACCTGAGTGTTTAGGCCTGCTGAGTTTTGTGCACATGCATGAGAAAACGTTGCTTGAGAGGGGGCTTCTCCTTTAATCATTTCTCCTTATTATATTAATTTTTTCACCCTTCATCCAATGTCTCACCAATCAAGCTTAATATGCCCAAATAATCCAATCTGTTCCCTCATTAATGCTTCACCCCCAATTGCATTCAGTCTGCTTCCCACCATCCCTTTTTTACTCTTGAGTCAGCTAACCCTGTCTAATCTGTATCCACTATTTTCACTTCTCTAAAGCATGCCATACACAGGGTTGATTTTTCAATTCATTCTACCAATTTAATTTGACATATCAAGTGGTTGTGTGAAAAAAAGACAATCAGACCAACCCATCTTTCCATCCACATCTTTGGCAAATTTCAAGCTGAAATCTGCTACAGATCAACAGTGCAAGATTTTTATATTGTTAAAATTTGCTTAATGCAATGTCTGTCATCTGCTGACCCTTATATGGCCTTCTTAACTCTACTTGCTTTGATGTTTCTGTGATGTATAAGGGTGGCCATACATGAAACATTATTATTGGCCATTTGACTGATCATCATAACAGATAAGGGAAACATTCTGTCAGTCCATTTTTGACTTTGGACACCACACAAATTAATTATCAACCAATAATATCATGTGTATTGCCAGCATGTGTATATAATGTTTTGTTACATTTGTAATAATTACTTTTAGTTCTTCTGTTGGACAGGTGTCCAGAATATGGAAATGCTACATTTTTTACATGCTGCTATATTTATTTAAGGGGCCAGTTCATGTACCACAATTCGCGGATCGTTTATCGACAATATTATAATATTTTGCATCCCGGATTAGTGTGTGTATAGCAATATTTAATAGCAGCACGGCAGCCATGGCCCAATTTCTAATTGCACAGAGTTGCCTAGGGAACTTTCCCCCCTGCTGTGAACACGTGTCTAAACTAGCGATTGCTCTGTGCCTTATACGGTACCATTCCTAATTTGGCCTTTTAGCAATTTTACAACAATCCAAACCTATGTCTAGCTTAAGCCTTTTTAAAATCAACACAACAATGACATGTTATTAACAATATACAAAACTGAAAATAGACATATTTGTACTTTTACAATAATCTATATTATCAACCAAACAGAATTTTAAAATGCAAATTTTACAATCTATGGGTTCTGCAGCATCACTAATTACACGTTCAAAGTTTCTGGCATTTTATGGTTAGCAATTCTTCTCAAGAAGAAGTTTGTCCCCCACCCCTTAGGACCCAACATAACTTTGTTATACTGAATTAAGCATTAATAGAGAATAAATATTGATATTGCATTTCAATATTTCTCATTTACCTTGTATGGTACTGTACATTCACATCTATACTGTATGGAGTTTATAGATAACCCTTAACTTTTTATGGTCGCTGTTCATTGCATTTTTCTAATCACAGAAACAGCAATGAAGAAGAAATGTAAAGTAATGCTTGAGGCATAGCAGCTGTCTGCCAATAGATGTTGTCTAACCCATGCTAGTAAACAGGGCATATGGGTTCTGGCACAATAACAGATTTTTGTGTTTTTAGTCACTGTAGTTTGTGCTGTGCATTTTTATCTTAACCTTTAGAATTGTATATTTAGATTTTGACAGCAATGGTTATTCACCCCTAAAATGTACTGTCAATAAATAGCAACATTGCCTAAAATGATGTAATGTGGAATCTATATAAACCTTCTAAACTGCATGTGTCCTTCTTGTCTTTGTAATGCTGGCCATACACTATTCAGACATTTGATATAGTTGATGTTCAGTTGGGAGCGTTAAGTGGTAAAACTATGCATGGCCAGCTTAAGTTAAAATCACCAGTTTACTGCTCTGGGTGCTGTGCCATTTACCTATTTGTTATCATGCTTACGGTGAGGTGGTCTGATAGCCATTCACTTGCAATAAATATTTAAATCAATAGTTCCATTACATGCTCATAAAAAAAACATTTGCCTACAAAACAAAGAAGAGGGATATGCGAAGTTTCTATTTTCTCTCCATTTTTATTTTCTACATAGATTCTATTTTATAGCATAGGTGTATAAAGTATCATCTGTTTTATAAAGGTTCCACTGCATTTAGGTTTTAAAATCTAATGTATTGGCACTGAAAAAAGAAAAACAGTTTGCCTGTGGCTTGCAAGAGCTAGTTAATGAGGAGCAAATAGAAAAGGTTCAATATCTGCCTACTGTCTTGTGGCTGATCAGCCAGATCAAATAAAGGTATATTGCTTCCCTGATAACGGTATTGCCAGAAACCCATGTGTGTAATTATTGCTGCCCTGAAACCTATTTGTTGTCAAATATATACAGCATTAAAAAAAGCTCACTGTTTGCCTAGTCCTATTGTAAAATGTAAGCTGCATTTAACAACAGCCACAATTAAGGAAGTGTTTCTATTCATGCTGACTGTGTTTACAGCTTTCCAACTGGATTAATTATTTGAGAGTTTTTTTTCACAAAATTATATAACGAAGTTCCCCGTTTTTATTTTCTTAATCTGACTGGACTGGCAGGTAAAATACCCCAAGAAATAAGCACGCTTGTAGCCTTTTTTATTTTCTACAATTAAAGATATGCTGTAGGTAATAATATACATCTAACACTACATCATTTTTATGCTTAGGCATAATAAATTGATTGCATTTTTATGACTAATATATTATTTCCGTAGGTAAGCTGTTTCGTTTTCTCAGTCAATTCTTCTTCTTTTTTGTAGTTTTCGCCATTTCATGCAAACATTGTGGCTTCATGCTCCTATGATTTCACAGTGAGGTAGGAATCCCTAATTTTTAAAATAAGTTAAACAATTGCTATCACAATGCTGAATATGGCATTTTTTTAAAGAGTGTAGCCTAAAAGTACAGTATAATTGCATTTGAGGCGGGAGTCAGTATTTCTACTTCACAAAACTATTTGACTATTAGTTCCCCCAAAACTTGGTGAAGAGGAGTTGCTCACTGTTCTACAAAAAAGTATTTGAGTGTAAGAATACTGACAATCCTCTACCAATTTTGGCTCAATTTTATTCCCTAGAATAACATGGGTAATACAGTGTGGGGTGAAATAATAAGAAAATGGGAAGGGATGGATGATGACCTAAAATGTATGTGGGAACCTGTGATAAAAAAATGGATAGAATCCTACCAATCTGCTTAGCATGTGAATAAACCAGATATCCCACAAATTGTCATAGACACTTGGCTGCCCCTTTTTACAAAGATTATTCTTATTTTTAAATTATTTAAAGCCCAGCTACCATTTCATGATTTTACTCCCTGCTGCTCTGGGGCCTGTCGGGACCAACAGCATATGACTATACTTTGGGTGGAGTACACAATTTTTAAAAGGCTTGGTAAAACACACATTGTAACTCACAATATATTCAGTATCTCACAAAAGTGAGTACACCCCTCACATTTTTGTAAATATTTTATTATATCTTTTCATGGGACAATACTCAAGATATGACACTATAATACAATGTAAAATAGTCGGTGCACACCTTGTAAAGTGTAAATTTGCTCCTCAAAATAAATCCACTCACAGCCATTAATGTCTAAACATGGTTCCTGTAACCCATGTCGATAGTCTGTCTATAAGCAAACTGTGGGCTTTCTTTTCTATCATCTAAAGAAGAGGCTTCCTTCTGGGACAAAAGCCATGGAGATCAAATTTGATGCAGTGTGCAGCGTATGGTCTGAGCACTGACATGCTGACCTCCCACCCACTTAAACCTTGCAGCAATGGTGGCAGAAATCAAATGTCTATGTGCAAAATACAACATCTGGATATATTGCTAAGCATGTGCACTCAACTTCTTTGGTTATCCATGGCAAGGCCTGTTCTGAGTGGAACCTGCCCTGTTAAACTGCTGTTTGGTCTTGGACACCGTACTGCAGCTCAGTTTCAGGGTGTTGTCAATCTTCTAGCATAGGCCATTTTTATGTAGAGCAACAATTCTTTTTTTCAGATACTCTGTGTAATTTTTACCATGAGGTGCGATGTTCAATGTCAAGTGACCAGTGTGAGAACAATAACACCAAATTTAACTCAGCTGCTCCCCATCCACTCCTGAGACCTTGTAAAACTAACGAGTCACAAGAAATCGGGTAGGGAAAATATCTAATTGGACACAATTTGGGCATTTTTCACTTAAGTGTGTACTCACTTTTGTTGCCAGCAGTTTAGACATTAATGGCTGGTGTTAAGTTATTTTGAGGGGGCAGTGAGTTTACAGTTATACAAGATGTAAATTTACTACTTTACATTGTGTCATAAGTGTCATATCTTTAGTATTGTCCCATGGAAAGAGGGGTGTATTCACTTTTGTGAGACATTGTGTGTTTTGTGTGTTTGTATGTATATATATATATATATATATATATATATATATCTTCAGGTTCAAATGCACTCATCCAATATACTATGTTACTATATTCAGGTGCCTCCAGGTCACACAGCTCCCATTCGCTATGTGTAATTTATGGTTCAAATTTCGAATATAATTCCCGGGCACCCTGTTGTCTTGTGAAAACCAATCACTCTTTATTCAACGTTTCGACGTCTCGCAGGACGTAGATGTCCTGATGAAGACGTCCTGCGAACGTCGAAACGTTGATAAAGAGTGATTGGTTTTCACAAGACAACGTGTGCCGGGAATTATTTCGAAATTTAACTATATATATATATATATATATTATATAGTGCAACTAGTGGAGCTCATGAAAGGCAAGTTGGGGTAGAAAAGCAAAACTTCTGTGTATTACTATTATACTTCTAAGATACACTCTTTGAAAGATCAGTATAATGCCCTTTAATATGAAGTACTAAGGAAAAGAAATGCTTTGTTAATTATATCTTTTTCCTGTATAACACACCTGTTTAGTCATTTGATGTTAAGTTGACCAAATAGCCTTTTGAAACAGCCTGCTTTTACAGGTGCTGCTTAAACTTCTTTCCCACGTTTTTATTAAATGGCTAAATGACCAGAAAACAAATACAGTAAAATATGCTTTAATAGTATAAAATAGTAACATCTATACTCACACATATTATATTATTATATACATTATATATTCAACAGTCATGTACAATATATGACATTATTTGGTCTATTCTTATTGTCGTTTTTCTTGTGATTAAATGTTTAGGAGATGCAGCTTTTTCTATAAAATTTGCCTTTGAGACTTTTGTTAACTGTATTTGCGGAAACATGGTTTTCCATGGGATACCTAATTTATTTTTGTTTTAGCTCATACTGTAGTTTTTTTTGCCAAAAAGTATTGCAATGCTGTGTGTATGCAGTCATAACCATGGAGATTGGTTACTCTTAAAACACCATTCAATTTTGTTTTTATGGTTACACACATCTGCTAAATGGATACAGATAATTTGTTTTTTTTGGAAGTCTAACAAGTCATCCATTTACTAATTGCCACGTGGAGTCAGGAAGGAATTTTTTCCCCCTTCATAAATTTGGTGGGTTTTTTTTGCCTTCCTCTGGATCACACAGTTAGGCAGGAAAAGGATATTGCTAGGGGTTGGACTGGATGGACGTATGTCTTTATTCAACCTCAAATACTATACTATACTAATTATAACCACCACTGACCATTATGTGAAATACAAATGGCAACCTACAGAGCATAGGCATATAAAAGATTAAAGGATCAAATAAACTACTGTGCAATATTATTATTATTTATTATTTTTTTCTTTTATTACATATGTTCACTTGTCTTTTAAGTTTCTTTTAACTGTTGTAGCTTTTCATACTGTGTATTTGGCCAGCTACAACCATAGAAAGACCCTCAAACATTGTTTTAATCAACTGTTTCTGGACTTTCAAGTAAAATGTGCTTTAGACCAAAGTTATGCTTTAAGCCCTTTATAACTAGTTTTCATATTATATTTTCCAATTAAAACAGTAGAATGGTCTTTCCAGAAAATATTTTACTGGTATATAAATGTAATTCTTATGGGTCAAAATATGGATAGAAGGTGAGTACAATTTAGGGCTAAAGACGTTATGCTATACTTGCGTAATGCTTAAACTTACAAATCAACCAACTTTCTTCCTATCTTCAGTAAACCCCAGCACTCCAAGTTGTTTCAGCTTAGTGTAGGGCACCCAGTCAGCGAAATGGATGTTCGGTAAAGCCTTGAGGCCCAACCGTCGACCATACATTAACAATAGTCACCAAAATGGCCATTCATCCTACAGTCTGTATGGACCTTTTGATAAGCATTAACCTAACATTGAAAGCTACACTAGGAAAACTCTTTTTGTCCCTTTTAGAACAATTAAAACAATATTATATGTAACTAAGAGATGGGAGAGACCATTAATATTGTATGCCATTGCTACAGCACATGGCTGTTATGAAATGGCAGTTAAAAATCAATAAAAAGAAATGAGCATGCACATTGAATATTACATACATTATCATAGTATTTAAAGTTATACATTCCAAACAAATTGTTTTTGTTTCATATTTATGATCATAAAAATAAGAAATCCATCCAAATACTTTAAGGTATCACTTTGATGAAACATCAGAACTAGATACCTTGGGTCATATTTCTAGCATTTTTACTGTATCCCTTTTGTATGAAAATAATAAGACCTAATTATATAAAATTAGGTTCATTTCAACATGAGTTTCCTAATAACCAACAATTTAAAATTTAAGATTGGCCCCCAAACTAAAATCAAAGGTTTTTTTCTCTGCTGCCTGCATAATAAGACAACTGAAAAATCCATTAAAATAATAATTATATAATAATTAAGAGCATATTCTAGAGTATGTTTCAGGACTGACTTATAGTTGGAACCAGCATGGATTTAGGAGGAATATATCTTGTCAAACAAACTTGCTTGGTTTGTTTGACAAGAAAGTAGGTAGAAAATTGGACTCTGGCATACAGTAGATGTACTATACTTGGATTTTCAAAGACTTTTGATATAGTCCCCCATAGGCGACTAATGTATAAGCTAAGGTCTGTTGGTCTGGGTGGCACATCTGTACATGGATAGAAAATTGGTTGATAAATGGGATGCGGGGGTAGTTGTTAATGGGCTTTATCAAATGAACTAAATTGCTAAGTGGGGTGCCACAGTTTTCTGTGTTGGGGCCGCTTCTATTTAATGTGTTTTTAATGATTTGTAAGTGGGTATTGTTAGCAATGTTTTCTGTGTTTGCTGACGACACAAAACTTTGTAGACCATTGAAGGCTTCAGAGGATGTGGCAATCGTTGCAGGGGGATCTAGATAGATTGTCACATTGGGCTGCTAAGTGGCAGATGAGATTCAATGTTGATAAATGTAAGGTGATGCATTTTGGACTTAAAAATCCTTGTGCTGCTATACTATAAATGGCTCTGTGTTAAGTGAATCCCTGTTAGAAAAGGATCTTGGAGTTTTGGTGGATAACAAACTTAAAGGTAGCAAGCAGTGCCCGGTAGCAACAGCCAGAGCCAGCATGGTATTGTCTTGTATAAAGAGAGTTATGGATTCAATGGAGAAAAATGTCATTCTCCCTCTTTACAAAGCATTGGTAAGTCCCATTTGGAATATGCAGTACATTTTCTAATCCTGTGTACAAAAGGGATATCTTTGAAATGGAAAGGTTTCAGAGAGGGCAACTAAATTAATAAGGGGATTGGGCAAGCTTGAATATGAAGAGAGATTGAATAAGTTACAATTATGAACGCTAGAGAAAGGTGCTTGCGTGGGGGATATGATTACTGTGTATAAATACATTAACGGCCATACAATAAAATAAATCTGGGGCATTGTTCACCATTAAGCATATCAGAGGACACACGGACATCCCTTAAGCATTGAAGAAAGAAGCTTAGGCTTCAAGTTCGGAAAGGGTTTTTTACTGTGAGAATGGAACCGTCTTCCAGTAGACGTTGTGATGGCAGGTTCATTGGACAATTTTTAAAAAAGGTTGGATGGATTTTGAAAACAAGGAAGGTTGCAAGTTATGGTATTGATATATAAGTAGAGTTGATCGGGGATATTTACAATTGCCACTTGGAGTCAGGAAGGAATTTTTTTTCTCTTCAGAAATTTTTTTTTTTTTTTGCCTTTTGCCTTCCTTTGGATCAACAGTTAGGCAGAAATGAGGTATTGCTAGATGGGTTGGACTGGATGGATTTATGTGTTTATTCACACCTCAAATACTATACTATACTATTGTTTGTTCAGGTACCTTTATTCATAAAATAAAAAATGCAAATACCGACCTATATTATGGCCTGCTCCCATAATGCACACACTTTAAACATTATTTGATGCTTGGTCAGCATTAATAGATAAAGACATATCATCTCTGATCTATAATTTTCCTTTTCTTGGCAAATAGTATATATATATATATATATATATATATATATATATATATATATATTCAGGTTCAAATGCACTCATCCAATATACCATGTTACTATATTCAGGTGCCTCCAGGTCACACAGCTCCCATTCGCTATGTGTAATATTATGGTTCAAATTTCGAATATAATTCCCGGGCACACTGTTGTCTTGTGAAAACCAATCACTCTTTATTCAACGTTTCGACGTCTCGCAGGACGTAGGGTAGATGTCCTGATGAAGACGTCCTGCGAGACGTCGAACTTACTAAAGAGTGATTGGTTTTCACAAGACAACGTGTGCCGGGAATTATTTCGAAATTTAACTATATATATATATATTATATTATATAGTGCAACTAGTGGAGCTCATGAAATCAAGTGGGGTAGAAAAGCAAAACTTCTGTGTAATTACTATTATACTTCTAAGATACACTCTTTGAAAGATCAGTATAAATGCCCTTTAATATGAAGTACTAAGGAAAAGAAATGCTTTGTTAATTATATCTTTTTCCTGTATAACACACCTGTTTAGTCATTTGATGTTAAAGGTTGACCAAATAAGCCTTTTGAAACAAGCCTGCTTTTACAGGTGCTGCTTAAACTTCTTTCCCACGGTTTTATTAAATGGCTAAATGACCAGAAAACAAATACAGTAAAATATGCTTTAATAGTATAAAATAGTAACATCTATACTCACACATATTAATATTTATTATATACATTATATATTCAACAGTCATGTACAATATATGACATTATTTGGTCTATTCTTTATTGCGTTGTTTTCTGTGATTAAATGTTTAGGAGATGCAGCTTTTCTATAAAATTTGCCTTTGAGAACTTTTGTTAACTGTATTTGCGGAAACATGGTTTTCCATGGGATACCTGTAATTTATTTTTGTTTTAGCTCATACTGTAGTTTTTTTTGCCAATAAAGTATTGCAATGCTGTGTGTATGCAGTCATAACCATGGAGATTGGTTACTCTTAAAACACCATTCAATTTTGTTTTTATGGTTACACACATCTGCTAAATGGATACAGATAATTTGTTCTTTTTTGGAAGTCTAACAAGTCATCCATTTACTAATTGCCACGTGGAGTCAGGAAGGAATTTTTTCCCCCTTCATAAATTTGGTGGTTTTTTTTTGCCTTCCTCTGGATCAACAGTTAGGCAGGAAATGAAGATATTGCTAGATGGGTTGGACTGGATGGACGTATGTCTTTATTCAACCTCAAATACTATACTATACTAATTATAACCACCACTGAACATTATGTGAAATACAAATGGCAACCTACAGAGCATAGGCATATAAAAGATTAAAGGATCAAAATAAAAACTACTGTGCAATATTATTATTATTTATTATTTTTCTTTTATTACAATGATGTATCACTTGTCTTTTTAAGTTTCTTTTAACTGTTGTAGCTTTTCATACTGGTGTATTTGGCCAGCTACAACCATAGAAAGACACTCAAAACATTGTTTTAATCAACTGTTTCTGGACTTTCAAGTAAAATGTGCTTTAGACCAAAGTTATGCTTTAAGCCCTTTAATACTAGTTTTCATATTATATTTTTCCAATTAAAACAGTAGAATGGTCTTCCAGAAAATATTTTACTGGTATATAAATGTAATTCTTATGGGTCAAAATATGGATAGAAGGTGAGTACAATTTTAGGCTAAAGACAGTTATGCTATACTTGCGTAATGCTTAAACTTACAAATCAACCAACTTTCTTCCTATCTTCAGTAAACCCCAGCACTCCAAAGTTGTTTCAGCTTAGTGTAGGGGCACCCAGTCAGGCGAAATGGATGTTCGGTAAAGCCTTGAGGCCCAACCGTGCGACCATACATTAAACAATAGTCAGCCAAAATGGCCATTCATCCTACAGTCTGTATGGACCTTTTGATAAGCAGTAACCTAACATTGAAAGCTACACTAGGAAAACTCTTTTTGTCCCTTTTAGAACAATTAAACAAATAATATATTGAAACTAAGAGATGGGAGAGACCATTTAATATTGTATGCCATTGCATACAGCACATGGCTGGTATGAAATGGCAGTTAAAAATCAATAAAAAGAAATGAGCATGCACATTGAATATTACATACATTATCATAGTATTTAAAGTTATACATTCCAAACAAATTGATTTTTGTTTCATATTTATGATCATAAAAATAAGAAATCCATCCAAATACTTTAAGGTATCACTTTGATGAAACATCAGAACTAGGTCATATTTCTAGGCATTTTTACTGTATCCCTTTTGTATGAAAATAATAAGACCTAATTATATAAAATTAGGTCATTTCAACATGAGTGTTCCTAATAACCAACAATTTAAAATTTAAGATTGGCCCCCAAACTAAAATCAAAGGTTTTTTTCTCTGCTGCCTGCATAATAAGACGAACTGAAAAATCCATTAAAATAATAATTATATAATAATTAAGGGAGCATATTCTAGAGTATGTTTCAGGACTGACATTATAAGTTGGAACCAGCATGGATTTAGGAGGAATATATCTTGTCAAACAAACTTGCTTGGTTTGTTTGACAAGAAAGTAGGTAGAAAATTGGACTCTGGCATAGCAGTAGATGTACTATACTTGGATTTTGCAAAGACTTTTGATATAGTCCCCCATAGGCGACTAATGTATAAGCTAAGGTCTGTTGGTCTGGGGTGGCACATCTGTACATGGATAGAAAATTGGTTGATAAATGGGATGCAGGGGGTAGTTGTTAATGGGGCTTTATCAATATGAACTAAATTGCTAAGTGGGGTGCCACAGTGTTCTGTGTTGGGGCCGCTTCTATTTAATGTGTTTATTAATGATTTGTAAGTGGGTATTGTTAGCAATGTTTCTGTGTTTGCTGACGACACAAAACTTTGTAGACCATTGAAGGCTTCAGAGGATGTGCAATCGTTGCAGGGGGATCTAGATAGATTGTCACATTGGGCTGCTAAGTGGCAGATGAGATTCAATGTTGATAAATGTAAGGTGATGCATTTTGGACTTAAAAATCCTTGTGCTGCTTATACTATAAATGGCTCTGTGTTAAGTGAATCCCTGTTAGAAAAGGATCTTGGAGTTTTGGTGGATAACAAACTTAAAGGTAGCAAGCAGTGCCCGGTAGCAACAGCCAGAGCCAGCATGGTATTGTCTTGTATAAAGAGAGTTATGGATTCAATGGAGAAAAATGTCATTCTCCCTCTTTACAAAGCATTGGTAAGTCCTCATTTGGAATATGCAGTACAATTTTCTAATCCTGTGTACAAAAGGGATATCTTTGAAATGGAAAGGGTTCAGAGAAGGGCAACTAAATTAATAAGGGGATTGGGCAAGCTTGAATATGAAGAGAGATTGGATAAGTTACAATTATGAACGCTAGAGAAAAGGTGCTTGCGTGGGGATATGATTACTGTGTATAAATACATTAACGGCCATACAATAAAATAAATCTGGGGCATTGTTCACCATTAGAGCATATCAGAGGACACACGGACATCCCTTAAGCATTGAAGAAAAGAAGCTTAGGCTTCAAGTTCGGAAAGGGTTTTTTACTGTGAGAATGGAACCGTCTTCCAGTAGACGTTGTGATGGCAGGTTCATTGGACAATTTTTAAAAAAGGTTGGATGGATTTTGAAAACAAGGAATGTTGCAAGTTACTGGTATTGATATATAAGTAGAGTTGATCGAGGGATATTTACAATTGCCACTTGGAGTCAGGAAGGAATTTTTTTTCTCTTCAGAAATTTTTTTTTTTTTTTGCCTTTTGCCTTCCTTTGGATCAACAGTTAGGCAGGAAATGAGGGTATTGCTAGATGGGTTGGACTGGATGGATGTATGTGTTTATTCAACCTCAAATACTATACTATACTATTGTTTGTTCAGGTACCTTTATTACATAAAATAAAAAATGCAAATACCGACCTATATTATGGCCTGCTCCCATAATGCAACACTTTAAACATTATTTGATGCTTGGTCAGCATTAATAGATAAAGACATATCATCTCTGATCTATAATTTTCCTTTTCTTACAGAATAGTAAGATTGAGAGTCTGATGGTTGGTTACCTGTTTAATTGGATAGGGTATATGTGACTAAAACGGATTACTTCCTTTTGTCTTAGTAATATCAATAATCTATGCAATATTTAAACCAAAATCAGAGAGTAGTTTTTTTTTTCTCCTTTTTTATTGTTGTGTTGGCTATAAACGACAGCTCTTGTCTATCATATGTGTCTTTTTCTTTCATACTAAGATTTGTTGACATTCTTTACTAAATAAAATAATTAGTCTAAGTGTCTTATACATTCAGGTCAGGGATGTCAGCATTTTTTTTCTAATTGCTAAAGTGCATCAATAATGGTTGTCATTTAGTGATTTGTTCAGTACTGCCATATATTTCCATTTAAACAATTACTTTGCTAGCCAGTGACTACAGTTCTATAATTCTGTCCCTCTAGTGCCGGCTATTATTTTTACATATCAGAATATGATTTATGCCTGGCAGCCCTATTGTATGATTTAAAGAAAGCCTGCAGCCTATGAATACTTATTTTGTATGAATACATTTTTTTGTACAGGGGAAGAATATATAAATTTGTATTACTAATCATGTTTTTTAAAAAAAAATGTTAAACAAATGGGAATTCAATTTTTTCACTCGTTAGCTGCATACAATGTCAGCAAAGATATGTACTGTAATATTGCTGTATTTGTATGTATGTGTGTATTTGTAATTTAAAGATAAAAAAAGGGGTAATATATACACAAAATTGTATTACCAATCAGATTGCAAACAATTGTCTAACATATGCCTATTATTAAAGCGGTGCCAATGCTAAAGAGGTGCCAATGCTAAAGAAAAAAACGTGCAAATTAAATCTTTCTTTTTTGTGTGTGTGTGTGAAAATAAATATTCGCCTGCAGTTCTGTTGTCATTGTTGATATGTAGCCCTCTTGGGAATGTTTTGCTATTTTCAAAGAAACCGTTCCAGTTCCAATTTCACTTTTACAACCAATGGTAAGGAGATGAGGGAATTTCCTCTGTAATATCACTCATACTGATCAACAAGAACATGGTACTCAATTTTATTCTTGCATTCCACATTGAGATAGACAAATGATTGGGTAAAAAGTAGTGTGTGGTCATTCTATACTACTTTATAATTTGATTATATAAGGTAATTTGATGATATAATAGCCAGAATAATTGATTTGCATAATTATAATTGGTGAGTTTTAAACATTATAATGATCACATACTTTCTATGGTTATATCTAATATTTTTGTACTATTTAAAATTTTAAAAAGAAATGTTTTCCTTTGTAGGGATCTTGTCTCTGTCTCGATTGAGTGTCTCAATAGTGTGCACGGTCATTTTGGTTAAATAAAACTTAAAGAGCATGTCCACCCCCAAAACTAAAATTTAACCCCATACTGGACCCACTGTGTACTTTAAAAAAAATCTTTACCTTACATCCCTGCTCCTTATGGTTCTCATGCAGTGCCTTTTCAAAGTCTAGGAAAGGGAAGAGTAGAAGCTTTCAGTGAGTCATCTGGTCCCTGCTGCTTCCCTAAACCCCCTCTCCCTCCCTCCCACCGTCTGGATCCATCCTCTGCAGGCATGGCACCTAGCTTTAAAAAAACCTTTGGCAATAAGGTAGGTATCCTCTGCCCACCCCCAACCGCCAAAATATTTCTTAAAAATAAATGCCCAGATCGCTACTTACAGACCCTTCTCTCCCTCTGCGTCTTCAAAGCCAACAGACGCATCTGTGATTGGCTGCCTCTCAGCCAATCACAGACGCATCTGCTGGTCCGGCCCCTGCTTGCAACTTCCCCAACCAGGGAGCAGGATCAGAGATGACGCGGGAGAGAAGAGGCTATAAGTAGCATATCTTTAAAGAAATAAATCTGAGTATATTTTTAAAGAAATAAATCAGCGGTTGGGGGTGGGCAGGGGTCACCTACCTTATGCCAAAACTGAATTTTTAGGGTGGACATGCCCTTTAATTTCTTCCACACATTTTGTCAAACACCACTGCACACTTTTCTGCATTTAGATGAATAAAGGAACACCACATGGCCAGAATTTACCATAAAATTACCATGTAAAATATGGCGTAAATTTGACACTGGTATTATACTTCACCTGTTTGCAAAAAAAAATCGCTGTAACTTCACCTTTTTGTAAATATTGAATGTATTTCTTTTTTCTTGAACCAAACTACACATAATGTCATTTGCACCAGATTTAGCTTATTAAATCTTGGGAATTATAAATGTTTGTTTCCCTTAGACATAATAAAACACTATTGAGCAATTCATATACACACCATTATCTTTGCAGTCTGAATCCTTTTTGTTTAACATGAGGCATGATTCTTTTATGTTACTGATTTGTAATTTTAGCCTTGAGATCATACAAAGGATGAACAGACTTGTTAATCTTGGTAGTTATGCCAAACATTGCTTTTCTCCCCAATTTTTCTTATTTTTTTCATTATAGATAGATAGAGAAATCTGTTTAGGGTGTGACTTCAAACATTGTCAGTTAAAACCATTGCCTTTTGAATTTGTAGTTCATGTCAGTTATAGTTCTAGCTCTATAAATTATTGTATGTATAGTTTATATAATGACTCTTAGGGACGCAGCACTGTATAATCACAAAATACAAGACACTTTTAATCTCTTGCATCTGTTTATAAATTCAATCTTTAACACACAGTAATTTTGTTTTAAAAAGTCTTGTTTTGTGCTTTAACCCTTTCACTGCCACAGATCGTATATTCACGATCTATGCAGTGAATGCACAAACTGCCACAGATCGTGAATATACGATCTGTGGCTTCCCCCCTCCAAAAATTTTTTTCCCCCCTGCTAGGGGCGATCGGGGGGCAGCATTCAACTGCCCCCCTAGTCCCCTCGATCCCCCCTCGGTTTCGTCCAAGTCCGAGGGGGAGATCGGGAGATATCCTACCTTCAAGCCTGCCCTGCATATGAGCTGCCGGTCCCACGTGGAGTTGGAGGAGGAAGCTGAATGGGAGATCCTGGTGACATCACAGAACTTCCTCCTTCACCAGGATCTTCCCATATGGAGGTACACTGCTGCCCCTGGTGGTCCAGTGGAGGTACTGCAGTGTGATCTCCATATAGATCATGCTGCAGTACCTAGTATAGTACAAGCTGTCATGCTGACAGCTTTACTATACATTTTGTGAATGGAGCTCAAAGTTCCATTCACAAATAGGATTTTTTCTAAGTCTTTGCTACTTAGCGAAGACTTAGGAAAAAAATGGGGACAGAGATCAAAATTTGGTGATCACTTCTGATCACCAAATTATTGATCTTTGCCAATGAATGAAAAATCACTTCCTGGAAAATGATTTCCGGGAAGTGATTTTTCCGATCGGATTTCGAATTGGAAAACGGGCATTTATGCCCGTATTCCAAGTTCGGTATCATTCCCTAAGATGATTTGATGATCATCTTTGGGAATGATCCCCAAAAAATAGGGGAAATGCACACAAAATAAAATCTTAAAGTGATACACACACCTTTTTTTTTTAACCTAAAAACTATAAATTAGCAAAAAAAATTGTCTTCTCCAAGCTTCCCAATGTCCCCGGTGATATCGCTAAAGTAAACGCGGATCATTATTGTTCGATTTCAAGGGAAACTAAGCCTATTTTAGTAGGCAATTTTGCAGAGGTACCAAAAAAAGACAGAATTTAACTTTTAGGATCAGTAAAAGTGTGCAAAAACTTGTGGGACTCTCCGTACTAACTGCTTTTCACTAAAATACCACTAAAAGGGGGAGTGGGGATAGGTGTGGGGTGTGGGTTGTGGCGTTTTTTTATTTTTTCTTGTAATGGCAATTGCGCATGGATCCCATTTGAGCTAGTTGGTGGCCCCGTCTCTGTTTGCACCCACCCATATGGCATACCGTTTGATTCAGGACATGTGGGAGATTGCCGTTTAGTGGGTTTTTTTACTTGCCAAGTGGGTTTAGGTAGGATTTCAACCATTGAGTCCTCTTATTTTATTTTTTCACAAAATCTCCTAAAAGCACGGACTTCTTTGGATCAGTGGGTCTGGAATTCTTCATGTATGTATGAAAGCATGGCATGGTAACGTAGCTGAAGGTGTGTAGATTCCAATAATATATAGTTTGGGGGGGAATTTCCATGTTTTGGGACTGTTTCCTTAGAAAAAGTGTAGGCTGTTCAAATTACAGAGCACTTTGATTCTTTCTTGTAATTGCATTTGTGCATGCGTCCCATTTGAGCTTGTTGGTGGCCACGTCTCTGTGTGCATCCACGCATATGGCATAACGTTCACCCAGTCTCATTAATATTTTGCAAAAAAAAAGTCTCCCAATCTTTACTTAACCTTTCCCCTCTCTCCTCCGGCTGTTCAGAACTCCGGTGGGCCGCCGACCGTGATTGGCCTGCCCCAAAGGCCAATCACGAACAACTGCTTGCCGGGTTTCCCGCCCCGCTGCTCAATTCCATGGCAGAGGGGCAAGAAACAGTTGGCTTCGGGGAAAAGAGGAAGGTAAGTAAGATTCGGGGGACTTTTCTAACAATAAATTAATGCGGTTTGGGGCTGGTGGAGCATGCCCTTACCGCATATCAAAAGTTTTCTAAAGGGGTGACCTGCCCTTTAAAGGTTACTGAAAACAGGAAGTGGACTGTGTTTAAGGGGATTTTAATCCTTTTCACATCTAAATTTTACCCTTGGTAAATAAATGTAAAAAAAAAAAATCTGCGCCATGTGGCTGAATTCTGATGTTAAGAGGCAAATGGAAAGAAGAAATAGTGGCGCCAAGGGGGAGGCTGAAGGCCACGGAAAAGTCACAGGAAAGGTGTGACATCCGATTACCGTGAGCTGCTCCTGGTCTGCAAAAAGCGTGTTGGAAAAAACGTATGTATCTTCAAATTGGCTGAAACGTATTTTGATGGGCGATGGCTTGTTTAAAGCTAGAATTCATGCCAATAACATTTAAAAATTTTTAGTTTGGTTGGGGTGGAACTTGTCCTTTTAAATATTTTTTTTCTCCTCTGTATACACACAGAAGAATCCAAGGTACAGATATAATAAAGTATTGTAGCAATACGGTATAAAAGATGCAAGTGCGGTCTGGTTAAACCGAGGATATGGTACAGAACAAACACTAAATAAGATTAATATAATATCTCCTGGAAACGGATAAAACACATCATCGGGACCTTAGGAGCGACTGTTCAGTTTATCTATAGGCCATTGTTTCTTATTTTGCAGATTCCCTCATGTCTGTGTGCCTCTGGATTGGAAAAGGGCTGATGTTATTCCAATATTCTAAAAGGGTAGTCGTTCACAGCCGGGTAATTACAGGCCTGTAAGTTTAACTTCAGTGGGTTGGGGAAGATACTGAAAAGTTTAATAAGGGAAACATATTCAGAGTATGTTTCAGGACTGACATTATAACTAGCAAGCAGCATGGATAGGAGGAATAGATCTTGTCAAATTAACATTGTTGTGCTTTTATGAGGAAGTAAGTAGAAATTTTAGACTCTGGCCATAGCAGTAGATGTAGTAAAACTTGGATTTCAAAGGCATTTGAACAGTCATTGATACAGTCCCCAAACAGGCGACTAAATAAATGAGCTTAAGGTCTGTTTGGTCTGGGGAGGCACATTTGTACATGAATAAAAAATTGGTTAATGAATAGGATGTGAGAGAATTGTTTATGGGGCTTCATTATTATGGCTAAAGTGCCAAGTTGTGTGCCACAGGGGTTTCTGTGTTACAGCCACTTCTATTATTAATGATTTTGGGAAGTGGGTATTGTCAGCAAGTTCTGTGTTTGCTGACGACACAAAAACTTTGTCGACCATTAAAAAACTTTACAGGATGTTCAATTGATGCAGGGGGATCTAGATAGATTGTCACATTGGGCTGCTAAGTGGTAGATGAGATCAATGTTTATATTTAAGGTGATGCATTTGGACTTAAAAATCCTTGTGCTGTTATACTATAAATGGCTCTATGTTACAGTGAATCCCTGTTGGAAAGGGTATCTGGAGTTTGGTGGATAACAAACTTAAAGGAAGCAAGTAATGCCAGGTGGCAACAGGCCCCGAGCCAGCTGTTATTGTCTTGATATAAAGAGAGGTATGGATTCAAGGGAGGAAAATGCTATTCTCTCAGGGAAATCAGGATATTTCTAGATGGGTTGAACTGGATGGTCTCATGTCTTTATTCAACCTCGGATCTATTACTATATATGAAGGGATCAACTATGTATATTTGAGGCTAGTGATGTTTATTATACAATGTTACAGGGACTCATCCGACTGAGATATAACATAATTTCCTGTATGGAACAATATAAATAGCAACCATGGACAGTCATGTGTTCTCTGTATTTGCAGGGAACCTTGACTGATGAAGGGACATGGTAAGCCGAAACTGCATTTGTGGGCCTGCGTCTTATGTGATGTAATTATTCCTTATTAACAATATTCTTAGAAGAAAGTGCTGTGTCTGTTTGTCTTTTTTTTCTATTATAAGGATTCCGCAACGGGAGAAATCCCATAGACATTGCCCCCTGCTACTTGTGTCTTCAACCACGCCCCTTAATGGGAGGGTCCTATTGCCTTTAATATATAAGCACTGGATGGGCCCTCTTCCCTCATTTTAAAAAAAGCCAAAGGGCTGAGGGGGGAAGGGAGAGAGCCTGTTATAATATATCCAGTGTTGAAAGAATGAGAAATGCAAAAGTTTGCTAATCACACATTGAAATAAAAAAGAAATGAAAAGGTTAGACGTTAGGACCTTCCGACTGGGGTTACCTTGACGTGGTTGGAAGGCTCTTTTCATTCATGTGATCACGTAATGTTTACTAAAACTCCTTTGTTTATAAAGTATCCAGTGTGCAGATAACAATGATTTGTATGGGGCCTAGGAATGTGCATTGATTATCTTTTCTATGTTTGTATAAATGTTTGACCAGATCAGTAGCACTTTCTGTAAATGTAGTTGTAAATTAGCCTAATTGGAGTGTCTCCACAATTCTGTATGTATGTATTTATGGGAGGCTTGGTTAAGCCTCCATGGTGGTAATAGCCCCCCAACGCGCCCTTTTTGGGAGGTCCTATGCCTTTAAACATAAACACTGAATTGCCTTCCCTCATTTAAAAAAGCTAAAGGGCTGAGGGGGAAGGGAGAGAGCCTGTTATCTGGATCCAGTGTGTAAGAAGAGAAATGCAAAATGTTTGCTAATCATAATTGAAAGTAAAAGAAAATTGAAAAGGTTTAGACGTTTAGGAACCTTCCAGGACTGGTATTACCTTGACGTGGTTGGAAGGCTTTTCATTCATGTGATCACACTAATGTATACTAAAACCCCTTTGTTTATAAAGTAATGCAGTGTCAGATTACATTATATTTGTATGGGGCCTAGGATATGTGCATTGATATCTTTTCTATGGTTTGTATATATATATTATATATATATATATATATATATATATATATATCCAGTAGTATATATGGCACACAGGTCTTCAATGCAAAGATTTTCTTATTGTATCAACGTGCCATGTAATCAAAACAGCAACGTTTCGGAGCTGAATGCTCCTTTCTCAGCTTAACAAAAATGGCATCCATGTATGAACACCCTCCCACTCCTTATATACTGATTGAAAGGAAATTACATCACGTATTAACTTGTAACACCCATTCAGTAATTAACCAACACTAAACTGTTTACAATTACATAACTTCAGTATAGAATTCTATTACCCATATATCTGTCTTGTCCCAACCCACAGCCGCATAGCCTACAGGGGAAAAGCTGGGATTGATTCCATACCCAATTACACACCTAACAGGAAATAAAAAACAAATCATAGTTCTCTACTGAGACCATGCGGTGTCAGTGAGTTCAACCTGTGAACCCACCACACTTTCCCTTTGCGTTAATCTCTGTACTCGGTATCTCCTCCTGCCGTGGCACAGGAACGAATTCCGAGTGCCATATATCTCAAAGTCAGAGTCACTGTGGCCCTCTACTTGTAATGTTTGAGACGGTAATCTATCGTCCCTCTGTCTGATACTGGATCTGTGCTTTTATATCCTTGGCTTCAGGGGTTGTGGTTTCCCCCACACAATTTTGGCAAGGACACCACACACACAACCACATAGGAAATCTCATGTCATACTATATTCATTGTGAAACCTCTCCATGCTGGGGTGGGGAATTCCTGTCCTTTTGCACAAAATTTACACTGTGCACAACGTAGGCACGGAAAACATCCCCATTTTTTTATCCCCATAAAAATTAACCCTTTTTTCTTTGGGGAGCATATTCATATCGTTTAAAGAGTCGGACTCCACCGTACCTTTCTATTGAATCCCGGGACCTCTGAATTCCTCTACCTCTGGGTAGCATTCTTAAGGCATGCCAGTCCTCACAATCTGGCCAATCCTGTCACTGCACCCCCAAAAATCCATAATCAGCGGAATACGTTTATCTTTGTTTGTGTCACCACCTGTTTTGTTTCGAAAACACTTTTTTCAGCGTCGTGAGCAGTTCCCTCTGGTAAACCCCTATTTCGAATTTCTGCATAGTCGCTTGTATCGGGTCTTCCCTTTTTTCAGGGTCCGAACTATCCCATTGGACTCTCTTCAACTGCCCACGGTATCGCTTTTTTAACATACCCGGGATGGAAGCTCTTTACGAAAGCAGCTGGTTTTCGATCCAGTCGCCTTCGTATAGAGCTCCGTATGTATACCCATATCCTTTGATCTCTCACATCCAAAAAAAACTAATTATGAAAATCATAATTCAGAGTATATGTAATATCTGGATGTTATGGCATTCAAGAATGTAAAGAAAACTTCCAGGGATCCATGCCGCCCAGCCGCCATAGTAGGAACACGTCGTCTATGTATCTCCACCACGACAGACAATGTCTGTAAATAGTGGAGACACATTAGACACAAGTTCATCTCTAGCCACCACCATGAAGATGCTTGGCATAGGCCGGAGCGGCATTGGATCCCATGGCAGTGCCCCTCTGCTGAATGTAGAACCTACCACCAAAGAAAAATAATGTTATGCAATATTAATTCAAGACATTGTCAAAGAATCGACTTGGTCTTCGTCATATAACCAACTTAATTTGAGGCAACCTCACAGATCCTCTATCCCCTGAATATAGGGGATAAGGTATATAAGGCATGCCACATCAAGGGTTACTAAATATGACCTCTTCCCAATTCCTCCCACCCCACACACACCCCACCTTTTTTAAAAAAGTTCAAGGTGTCCAGGATGAAGACGTCTGGATACCCCGACACCAATGGGGCAAGAACCCTGTCCAACATGGTGGCATCGGGGTAAAGATTGGAAACCTACACCTGATACAATAGGCCATTCCAGGCGTGTTGGACAGGTTCTTGTGAACTTGGGCTGGTATATAAAGTCGGAATTCTGGGGTGTCCCACTGTTGAGGTATTTTTTCACATCTTCCGCAATTAATTCCATCTTTCAGAGATGAAATCATCCATTTGCGCTTAATGTCCCCACATGGGGATCAACAGAACCTCCCTATACACATCCCTCGATAATTGCTTAATGATCTCTTGTTTCATAATTACATTGACATCCAAAACAACAATAGCGCCCCCCTTATCGGAGGGCTTAATGACCATGCCTTTCTATTAACCACTATATATATATATATATATATATATAATATAGTAATATATATATATATCTCCAAGAGATTTGGAAGCACTCTCAGGACACAATGCGTGATGTGTGATTAATAAAAGTTACTATATGATACAAGTTCTGGCATCCGCATCTGTAATTTGGCTGAGACTCAGATTGCTGCTGGAAAATTATTAGAATAGGTAAACTTTTGCACCTCTTATTGCAAAGTGTCCATTTAAAATCTCCAAACTACTAAAAATTGCTCCAGTGTGGCTGTACAATTCAAGTGTGTCAACCGCCTACAGCCACGTCTGCGTCTGCTCAACATCCAACAGGAAACCAATGTAATGAAAGGGGCACAGGCATAAACAAGTTTGCGATCCAAGTGATTTTAATTGCTGCTTAACAAGGTCACAAATGTTTCTCAACCACTTGAAAAATAACGCTTGCCCGTTTGAAAACATGTTATGACCTTGTTTAGCAGCATTAAAATCACTTTGGATCGCAAAACTGTTTTTGCCTGTGCCTCCCTGCATTACTTTGTTTTCCTGTCCATTTAAAATGTCCTATATCTTTGCAATTAAAACAATAGCAAGCATCTCTTTTACTTTTTTAAAACTTGTTTTATAATAGTTAAGGGACCCATACAGAAGTGTAATCTTCTGAACCAAAGGTTATATTATGCTCATCTACTCCGTTGATGAAAAAGATCTAGACCCTAAAACTTTCAAAAAAACATTACAATATTAGAAGCTTTATTATGATCTTCTACAGCTATTTTTTTTTAGCACAGCCCTAGAAAAATAGCAATCCACTCCTGGAATGTTTAAAATACCTATAGCTCGTTGTTTCCACTGTCTATAGTGTCCATAATAGTAAGTTCATCACAGGAAAAAAGCAGATTCAAGGACTTCAAGACATCAGTTGGTAACCACTGTGCTGCCCTATCGATGTAGTTATTTGTCTTCAGAGTAAATAAAATAACTTTAAAGGAAGTAATAAACTTTTAAGGTTTGTTTGAAGGTTAAATTGGGAAGCAGCATGCTTTCTATTGATATGTGAGTCGCATGTGTTGTGAGTTTTAAAACTATTTTTTTTTGGTGTGTGCTTTAGTTTTCTAATTTAAGGATTATATTGTTGTAGGTGTGTCCAAGAGCCATTTGGGCCGTATTCCGAGCGAGACGCGCAACGGAATTAAACCTCTTTGTTGCCAATGGCAGTGCGAGAGACACTTGCACAGGGGCTTTTAAGCTATTTACTTATGACTGCACGGCTGAACTACGTTACTATTTAATGTAAGTACCTGGTTGAATAAAGAACATGTTATCTAGTCCAAATTACTCAGCCAATTCCCATATTTTGCTGCCTAAAAATTGTATTCAGTTCCATATTTTTAACATTCTCACAGTGAAAAAAAACCCCTTTCGAAATTTGAAAGACTATTCTTCCATCTGAGGTGATTTGTTTTTGTCCTCTGACATGTCTATGGTGACAATGCCCCAGATAATTTATTTTATGCCAATATGCATTTATCAACAGTGATCATATCCATTGAAAAAAAATTTTTCCATGTTGCATAATTGTACAGTTAATTTATCCAATCTGTCTTCATATTAAAGTTGTGTTTTTTTAGATTTACTGCATGTTCTAATATACATTTATAATGTTCTTATTTATGTGTTTAATATAATATATATGCTATGTGTTTTTTTAATAATAAAGTAATGTATTTATCTTGGATAAGTAGTGTGAATACCCTTTTGTGTGTGGGGACACACGGAATATGGTTCCTTGCCCCACATTAAGATTGTTTATGGTTTATTGATAGTTGAAGTGCCATGGAACCTAGGTGTCCATGTACAAGCGGAGTCTTTTTCTTTTTTCTTCTTAATCTTGATATTCATATTAAAGTTACCCTAGTCCCCTTTGGTTGCCCTAATCTGAACCCTTTCCATTTCCATGATCATCTTTTGTACACACGATTCTAAAACTGCACTAACATATTCCAAATGAGGCCTATCAGTGTTTGTTAAAGAGGGAGAATAATTTCTCCCTTGAATTCATTACCCCTCTTTATACAAGACACATTATCATACTGTACTAGCTGTTGCCGCCTTACACTGCTTGCTACATTTAAGGAAGTTTGTTATCAACCAAAACTCCATATCCTCTCCAACAAAGATTTCAATTAAACACAGAGACATTTATAGTATAAAGAATTTTAAGCCACCAAATACGTCCCCTTCCTGTATCAACATGAACTCATCTGCCATCTACGTAGTTTCAATGTACATTTATCTGAATACTCCTGCAACATTTATACCATCGAACTTTAAGTTAAATTTTTTGCGTCACGGCAAACAACAGAAAAAACTTGCTGACAATACCTACTTCCAAATAACAGATTTTTAGAATAGAAGTGGCCCCCATCACAAACCCTCTAACTTAAAATTGTCTGTGTTGCAGAATATGTTTTATATTCAGAATGAAATTTTGGGGGGCCATACCACAGGAACTTATATTCCAGAAGATTTTTTATGTGCACACAATTTTTAACTTGCAGAATGTGTGCGCACACACCTTTAGAGAGAACACTGCACAGAACCCTGTGGCACACCACTTAGGACCTTTAGAAGTCCATACATAAAGCCCCATTAACAACTACTATATGAATTGGATCATCCCAATTTTCCATCCATGTACAAAAATGCCCCCAAGCCCAACAGCCTTGTACATAAGTCAATTATGAAGATGGTATCAAGTACCGTATATACAGTATAAGCCAAGGTTTCAGGCTTTTAAAAATAGCCTGAAAAACCGAACCTCGGCTTATACTCGGGTCACTTATCTTAGTGTGCCAATCCGGCTGCCGCTTCCTCTGTTTTGTCGGCTGACAACCTTACTCACGCCTGTTCTCACCTCCTAGAAACCGAGTAGTGACGTCAAGCGGCAGATACACAAGCGAGCAGCCAGGCCGGATTGCACAAATGAGGTATGTGAAAACTTACCTGGATTGTAGATGCCCAATAAGGTAACACTGTACTGTCAACTAAAGCATGGTGGGAGTGTAGTTTTCCAAAACATCTGGAGTGCCAAGTAATTGGGGGTAATAATGTATGGGATTACTGTCCATTTAAAGGGCAACTAATGCCTCAAAACAATACAAATCAGGAGGATGGTATCTTGTTAAAAGATTTGCTTCTGATTCTGTAATTGTTTTGAGGCTTTAGTTGCTCTTAAATGGGGACAGCAGAATTCCCATACAGTAGTCCCCTGTACAGTAATAGCCCAAATCCAGTATGGCTATTACTGTATGGGAATTCTGCTAATCACATTATGCTGCTGCCAAAATATGCAAGAGATAAAAGGGAACAAGGTCGGGTTCGTCTTTTTCTGGGGATTGTTTTTACAAAAACTAAACACGGCAGTTTGGGATGGGTGGTGTACCCTATACTAGGAAAAAGCTTTTAATGGTAGGGGATACGCCAGCCATGAAAAGAGATCTGGAGGGTTGGAGGGATGGGAGTGGCTCCTATGCACAAGCAGGAAAAGGAAAAATTAGTCACAGGATGACACACAGATTAGTTTATAGTTTTATGTATATTATAGTTATTTGAGGTTGAATAAGCCATACGTCCATCCAGTCCAACCCATCTAGCATATATCATATTTCCTCCTGCCTAACTGTTGAGCCAGAGGAAGGCAAACCCCCCCACCAATTTATGAAGGGGGAAAAAAATTCCTCCCTGACTCCAAGTGGCAATCATAATTTCCCGGATCAACTCTACTTTATGTATCAATACCAGTAACTTGCAACATTCCTGTTTCAAAACCTATCCAATTTTTTTAAAACGACCAATGAACCTGCCATAACACATCCACTGGAAGACAGTTCCATAGCTTTAACCGTTCTCACAGTGAAAAACCCTTTCCGACTTAAACCTAAACCTTTTTTCTTCATTCTTAAGGGATGTCCTGTGTCCTTTGAATGTTCTATTGGTGAACAATTCCCCAGATTTATTTATGTATGGCCATTAATGTATTTATACACAGTAATCATATCCCACGCAAGCCCTTTTCTCAGCGTCACAATTGTAACTTATACAGTCTCTCTTCATATCAAGCTCCCAATCATTTATTAATTTAGTTGCCCTTCTCTGAACCCTTTCCATTTCAAAGATGTCCCTTTTGACACAGGATTCAAAATTGCACTGCAATCCAAAGAGGCCTTACCAATGCTTTGTAAAGAGGGAGAATACATTTTCTCCCTTAAATCCATACTCTCTTTATACAAGACAATACCATGCTGGCTCTGGCTGTTGCCGCCGGCACTGCTTGCTACCTTTAAGTTGTTATCCACCAAAACTCCAAGATCCTTTCCAACAGGGATTCACTTAACAGAGCCATTTATAGTATAAGAGCACAAGTTTTTTAAGTCCAAAATGCATCACCTTACATTTATCAACGTGAATTTCATCTGCCACTTAGCAGCCCAATGTGACAATCTATCTAGATCCCCCTGCAACGATTGCACATCCTCTGAAGTTTCAATGGTCACAAAGTTTTGTGTCGTCAAACCAGAACTTGCTACAATACCACTTCCAAATTATTAATAATTAAATAGAAGCGGCCCCACACAGAACCCTGTGGCACCCCACTTAAGCATTTAGTCTAATTGATAAGCCCCATTAACAACTACTCCTGCATCCTATCTTAACCAATTTTCTTACATGTACAAATGTGACTCCCCAGACCAACAGACCTTTAGCATTATCATATGCACCTATGGGGGACTAGTATCAAAAGTCCTTGCAAAATCCAAGTAAATACATCTACTGCTATGCCAGAGTCAAATTTCTACTTTACTTCTCAAAAACCAAGCAAGTTGTTGACAAGATACTATTCCTCCTAAATCCATGCTGGTTACACTTATAATGTCAGTCCTTGAAACATACTCTAAAACATGTTCCCTTATTAAACTTCCAGGATCTTCCCCCCACTGAAGTAAACTTACAGGCCTGTAATTACCCGGCTGTGAACGACTACCATTTTGACTATTTGGAATAACATCAGCCTTTTTCCCAATCCAGAGGCACACCACCGGGACACGGGAATGTGCAAAAATAAGAAACATGGGCCTAAAGTACCGAGGATTTTTTATCTGGTCTAGGAGATTTATTATATTAACCATATTTAGTTCTTTCTGTACCATATCCTCGGTTAACCAAAGTGCATTGAATCTTTTATACCATTATTGCAAACTATATCAAAAACAATAATACCTCAAAATAATCAAGCCACCTCTATGAATAATGTAATATAACTAGAAAAAAACAGATAGAGGAAAAACGGGCTAGTAAAAACTTTAGTTTTTATTTATCTTATTAAAATCTATATCAAAAAATATCCAAAAGGTAACTTAGCAGAGTACGAATATAATTATTACAATCAGGTGCAAATATCAAGTCCACATCAGGCATGCTAGTAATAAGCAGCATACCCCACCTACAAAATATAAGTAAATTTTAATATACAGACTCCCATCCTCTCCATATACTTATTCAGTCACAAAAAAGTCAGTGTCGTCCGTGCACGCAGTCAGAACTTTGAGCAGAGTAACAAGTAAGGATTGATGGACAATGCCATAATTTCGCGAGAAGATATGAGGGAGACCATAGGTGAGGGAGCACCCCAAACGCGTTTCGCTCCAAAGGGGCTTTTTCAATGCGCTACTATCGGCGTTGACACGCCGAGTTTAAATTACGAGATACGGTCAGCTGATCAGATGCGTCACGGGTCATGTGACGTGGCGCCAATCAGCTGGAGCCATCCAAAAACTCGTTGCAGAGTTTAAACACGGGCTAGCTCTAATAAACAGAATTTCATAGTAATGCGTAACTCAATATATACAGTATTTACAACTATTTACCTTCCCTATATTTGTGTGTCACATAGTACTTTTAACGCTAACCCATCATGGCCACAAACAGGACAGGTCGTTCCTTATAATCAGAAGAATGACACATTACAATGAAGGATCTATACAATGTTTTACGCTGAAGACATAAACATCGATAGTTGTGTATAGATATTTCAAAAGTCCATTTATAGTCCAGGTATGTTTCGTCAACATATATCCGATCTGTGTCACGTCTATCAAAAAAAACAATAGCTCCATATTCCTCCAAACAGGTAAGGTCAAAGAAGTTATACCAACAGAAGGGGGTCCAATATGGTAAAACATAGATACTGCGTTGCTTCCAGCAATAGTCATATAGGAACCAGTGTCACAATCGTATCCATAATAGCGTCCTGTAAGTATGCAAAGGAACCATATTCCAGAAAATCAAATCAGGAGGTTGATCAGAACTAAGTAAGCGATCCATCCATATTCAGCGTGTGCTATTAAGCGCGCAAGGAACCATATTCCGGATTACTCAGATCGTGGACGGTTAGTCAGAACTCAGGTAGCGATCCAACTATAAACATCATCCAAAAACCATAAGTCTATGAAGAAAAAATCAAGCAGTCAACAAAAGGGATAAAATCCATTTCTTCATTTTAAACCACCGGGATTTAAAGTTTTAGGTGAAAATACACAGAGTTTCTGCTCGTAATAGTGCATTTTCCCAGGTCCCACCCTGATACTCATGCTTCTCTCTAACAAAACCCATACACCTTAGGCCCCTGTGTTCTGCTCTGATGGATTCCCAAAAAAATGTTTTGCCAACGCTGGTAAGCGTGGTGTCAGTAGTATTTTCTCTAGTCGCCAATGCTAATATTAGACAGATGGCAATGCCCAGTCTAGATTTTTAAAATTGGCTGGTTTTCCAACATAAATTTTGTTTGCATGGACAAATCAATGCATATATCAAATTTTTCGATTTACAGTTAAAATACTTACTGACTCTTAAATATATCTTCCCATCTGAGCTAGAAACACTTGGTGATTTGTCCATAAATTGACAGTAAAGTTCACCCCCCACATGGGGAAGGTGCCCGTCAGTCGTTATACCCCTCGGCAAAAGCAACAGGTTTTCTGGAAAATTGACTTTTTACCAGCTTGTCTCTGAGTTCGGACATCTCCTCGCTGTAATAGAGGGTTTTGATGGTAGAAATTAGTTAGAGTCTGATCATTTGTAAGTAATGCCAATTTTTTGTATTCACCTTTCTCACATCACACACACTTGGTATTGTATTTATTTTATAATCTCACGTTTCAACAGGGGTTTGTAGGCCTTTTTGGAATCCAAGGTCGACTGTGAAAAAAACGTGAGGGCCGCAACCGACAAGTCTTCAAAGTCTATTAGGGTACCCCCTATCATGTAGTCTGGTCTGTAATAACGTCGCCTCCCTCCATAATCCTTTTTTGTCTGGTACAGTTACGTCTAACTTCTCGAGAAACTGGCTTCTGGGATCCTTTAAGTAGAGATGGAGTATGCACTATCATAGTGCAATAATGTATTGTGGCTGTCGGCTTTTCTAAATAGTGATGTGATCAAGAATCCGTTCTCCTTTAGGAACTAGCAGGTCCAAAAAATTCTACCTGTGTGGGGAAGATATGATGTGTCAGGAAAATATAAGCTGATTAGTATTTAAAACATTGAGGAACTCCAAAAACTTTTGGGAAGTACCGTTCCATAAGATGAAGAATGTCGTCTATATATCTCTGCCACAACTCAATGTGCAGTATACGGACGAAATGACCTTCAGTGAATACTATTTCCCTCTCCCACCACCCCAGGAATAAATTTGCGTTACGCTGGAGCACATTTGGCGCCCATAGCTTACACCATGGGTCCTGTAGGTAGTACTTCCTGTCAAAGACAAAATAATTATTTTTAAGTACAAATTCCAATAGCTTCATGATGAAATTGTTCTTCTTGGTGTATTGAGCTATTTTCTGTATTTCAAAAAGTATGCCACTGCTGTCAAGCCCTGATTGTGTGCAATGCTGGTGTAAAGCGATTCGACCATCAATGTAATCAGTAAAATGTTGTCTCGGTACAAATATTCTGGATCTTCTGTATAAAATCACCTGAATCTCTAATATACAGAGTTCAAAGTGAGTACATGGGGCTGTAGAAAATTTATCAAAAACTGACATTGCTGTTCTGTAACACTGCCCATCCCGGAACAATGGGTCTCCCAGGTGGATTGTCTTTATTTTTATGAACCTTCGGGAGGATGTAAAATGTGGGACTACAGGATTTTTTACCTTCAGAATTTAGCTGTACGTGTCGAAATGGAACCATCAGTGCATGCAATATCAATCAGCCCAAAAAGTGCCCGGGAGAATTTAGCTGTAGGATCTGCGGGAGTAAGACATAGTTAGATTTATTCTAAGCTGCCTCTGGACTTCCTTACAGTACAGTTGTGTGGCCAGACCACTATATTCCCACCTTTGTCGCAGGTTTAATTTGTATATCAGGCAGTTCCATCAGTTCCTTAACGTGCCCATGTTCCAAATATGTCAGGTTCTTAGAATTCCATGTACTCTGTCTCATATTCTGTATATCTAAAAGAGTATTTTTATAAGAACACATCAAGACTAGCAAATTCTGAGAAAAAAGGAAGTATATTCTCTTTTAGGTCTAAAAGCTACCTCATTAGGTCCAGTGTATAAGCTTGATGATTCATTAGAGCTAGGGTTATCCAGCGAAGGGCTATTACCAGTTTTACAAAATTTCGCCTTTAGTGCTAATCTCCTGCAAAACAAAAAGAGGTCTTTTGTCTGTAGTTCAAAGGTTGAGATGCATAGTTGGACAAAAAACTCAGTCCCTTTTCAATACAGACAATTGTGTCTCATTAAATGATGTGGAGATAAATTAATCACCTGTAGTGAGTCAGTAGTAATGGAATCAGAATCTAAAGAGTCAGAGAGGTCATTTTCTGTAATGGCCCCTGCCCATCCGTCTGGGAATTCTCTTTTGATTTCGTAATTCCAGTATACCTCCGCTGGCTTCTAAGTTGTTGCTGCCCCCTAAAAAAGATTCGGCTTCACTTTCTGATTGTGGTGGAGTCTGAGGGTATATTACGTGTGCTGTTCGCCCTTCTCCTTTTCGGTGTTACGCCTGTTTTTATTATGTCTCCACTTATATACTGTCCCGAGCGTAAATCCTGTTTGTCACGTGTAAGTTATTTCTCTTGACTGTAGCTATATCTGTCTCTATTTTTGTAACTCCTTTTTAAGGTCAGCTTCCAATTCTCAATTTGAATTTTCGTAAGTTGTGCATGTACTTCAACCTTCAGTTTATCAATTTCGCTTTTTATATCGCCTGAAACCCTACGTTCATTGTCTATCAACAACTGTATGAGGGTCAAGGAACATTTAGTCAATGCTGCCTCCCAGTCCTCTTTAAACGAAACTGAGGGTTCCCAAGAAGGTAAGTAAGCATCCGCAGTACTCTTGGTATAATTCCTAACGTAAGATATTTCTCAATGCTAGACAGGTTCCACCAAGACTTCGCATATTTAAAATGTAATTGTTTAAAGTATGTTGGTATACTTCTTTGACTTACCTGGTTGGAGAATATGGAGCTATGTTTTTGATAGACAGTGACACAGATCGGATATATATTGACGAACTATATCGACTATAATGGACTTTTGAAATACATATACACAACTATCGATGTTATGTCTTCAGCGTATAACCCATTGGATCATCCTTCATTGTAATGTGTGCATCTTCTGATTATAAGGAACGACCTGTCTGTTTCGTGCCATGATGGTTAGCGTTAAAAGTACTTGTGACACACTATATTACAGGGTATTTGTAAATATGTATATTGAGTTGATTACTATGATATATGGTATTATTAAGCAAGGATTAACTCTGCAGAGTTTTTTGATTGGCTCCAGCGTGATTGGACGCCACGGTCACATGACCCGTGACGCATCTGATCAGCTGACCGTACTCTAACATTAAACTCGGCGTGGTCAACGCCGATAGTAGCGCCATTGAAAAAGCCCCTTTGGAGCGAAACGCGTTTGGGGTGGCTCCCTCACCTATGGTCTCCCTCATATCTCTCTCAGAAATTATGGCATTGTCCATCTAATCCTTACCTTGTTACTCTGCTCAAAGTTCTGACTGCCGTGCACGGACGACACTGACTTTTTGTGACTGATAAGTATATGGGGAGGATGGGAGTTCTGTATAAATTTACTATATATTTTGTAGGTGGGGTATAGGCTTGCTATACTAGCATGCCTGATGTACTTGATTATTTGCACACTGATTGTATAATTATATTCGTACTCTGCTAAATTACCTTTTGATACTTTTTGAATATAGATTTTAATAAGATAAATAAATACTAATTTTTATAGCCGTTTTCCATTATTGCAACTATACTGATATGATATCTGTACTTGGATCTTCTATAGTGTATATAGAGGGAAAAAAATTATTTAAGACATTTGCTTTATCGCCATCCTCCGTAACTAACTTATCCCCTTAATTAATGGTGCCACATTCTCATTCCTCATTCTTCTTACTATTAATTTACTTTAAAAAAATTTTTAGGCTTAGTTGATCTTTGTTCAGCTATCCTAACTTCATTATTAATTTTAGCTAGTTTGATTGCTTTCTTACACTCCTTGTTACAGTTTTTAATAAACCCTAAAGGCCCCTTTCCGTTCCCTCGGCCTTAAAGGTTTTTAAATGCCTTTTTCTTCTGAAGAGCTGCTTTTACCTGGAAAATTTGCCTTCCCGAAATGAAAAGACTTTGTTATCGAAAGGAAAAGTGCGGCTGGGTTAACAAAGAAAAAGGAGTTCCTGAATTTGCTGCAGGATAATTTTCTCTCACAGGTGGTTGAGGTTCCTTCTAGAAAAGGAGCTCTGTTGGATCTGGTAATATCTAACATTGTGGAGCGCATTATAGATATAAAGGTAACTGGTTAGGGAATATGACCATGAAATAGTGACGTTTGGACTTTGTTATCGAAAGGAAAAGTGCACTGGGTTAACAAAGTCCAACGTCACTATTTCATGGTCACTATTCCCTAAGCCTCCAGTTCCTTTATATCTATAATGCACCCACAATGTTAGATATACCAGATTCAACAGAGCTCCTTTTCTAGAAGGAACCTCAACCGACTGTGAGAGAAAATGATCCTGCAGCAAATTCAGGACTCCTTTTTCAGTGATGGCAGTTCAACTAGACCAATCAATGTCAGGGTAATTAAAGTCCCCCATAATGAGCACACTCCCCAAACTTGCAGCCCTTGCCAATTGCATATGAAGTTGACTCACCTCCTCTGCTAGCATTTGGCGCTTATAGCAGACACAACAATGACATTACCCCTTCCTTTCCAGTGCCTAATTCCACCCATATTGCCTCCACTTTATCATCCATATCGCCAGTTATCTCTGTTTTAAATTTGGCTTCAATTCTTTTTTTAACATAAACATATACTCTCTCCCTCCCCTTTCCTTTTTTCTCTGTCCTGCCTAAACAAGCATATCCTTCTAAATTTACAGCCCATCATGAGAATTGTACAACTACGTTTTCTGCTATACCTATTACATCATACTTTTCATTCAATGCCATAATTTCCAATTCACCCATTTTGTCAGGCAGGCTTCTTGGATTTGCAAACATACATTTTGGATTATGATCCTGTAATTTATTCCTACACTTTAATACACATGCCTCCCTATCATCTATGCTAGCCCCACCCCCCTTTCCGCCCACCACTGGCCTATCTACACCTGCTTTCCCTCTGGGCTATCTATCCCAGTGAGACTGCTAATACCCTACCTCCCAAACTAGTTTAAAAATCTCCACCAACCCTCTAGCCATCTTCACCCCTAAACAGCTGCACCCGCCATCAGTGAGGTGCAACCCATCCCTATTAAAGAGCCTGTAGCCGACAGCAAAGTCTGCCCAGTTCTCAATAAACCCAAACCCTACTTCCTTACACCACTCTCTTAGCCACGCATTAATGCTCCTAAGCTCCTGCTGTCTCCCTGGCTGCGGTAGTATTTCTGAAAAACACTACCCTGGAGGTCCTTGCTTTTAAGTTGGCCCCTAGCTCTCGGGAAATCAGGTTTAAGGACCTCACCTCCTCCTCTAACTTTGTCATTGGCACCAATGTGAACTAAGACCGCCGAGTCACACCCGGCCCCACCCAATAATCTGTCTACACGATCCACCACATGTCGAACCCTAGCACCAGGCAGGCAACACAGTTCGGAATGTAGGGCCTTGGCGGCAGATTACCTTATCTACCTTCCTTATAATGGAGTCCCCTACCACTACCACCTGCCTTGCATTCCTGATCCTTCGTTTCCTCTCCTTGTATCAGAGATGGCAGTCCCTGGGTGCTCAAGGGACTAGCCCCCCCTACAGGCTAATTCCTAGGTGTCCTCCTCCACTTCATTACCTAAGGTGGCAAATCTGTTGGGACGGACCATCTGGGAAGAAGCCCCCTACCCTTCTGTCCCCCACTTCCCTTGTAAACCCTAAACAAATTACCTCCCCCCTCAACCTTCCCGTCCCACTTCCACCCACCTCTACTGGCCCCAGCCAGTGCCTGCTGGCTGCTCCAGGTTCCTATACATACAAAACTGTCCCTTCTAATACACCCACACCAGCACAGTGACGCACAAACCCTGTTTAATTGCCCTTCTTGTTTCAATGTCCTTCTTTTTCTAAGTCCTTGAGATCAAGGTCCTAAAGAGAAAGGGACACTTTCACTCTAGTTCGTAGAGTGGGAAACTTCCTTTTGTTAGGTCCAAACCACAGGAGCTCCTACAGATAGCTCCTACTTCTCACTTTCTGGGACTTTGAACGGCACTGCAGGAGAACCATTTGGAGTAAGGTAAGAATTTTTAAACACTATCAGTGGGGCCAGTAGTGGGTAAATTTTAGTTTTGGGGGTGGACATGCCCTTTAAGCTCACGGGTCTGTAATTACCAGAGTACCATTTTTAATATTGGAATTGCATCAGTTTTTTTTCTAATCCAGAGTCATGTTTCCGGATATGAGGGAATCTGGGAAAACAAGAAAGAATGGCCTGGAAAAAAACTTAACTTTCCCTTAGGATCTAAAGATGTATTGTATCTGGTCCAGGAGCTTTATTTTGACTATGCCAGTTAACCAAAGTGTAATTGCATCCTTTATACCATTATTGCTACTCACATTTTTCATCCTCCTGCATTGAATTCACCTCTCGATTCTTCAGAAACTGCCTTTCGTTCTTTTTCACAACCGACAAAGGATCACAAAAGTTCTATTCATTTTTCGTTTGTATGTCGGTGCGGGAAAATGAACAGAAAAAGGTCGTTCCTGAAAAACTGATTGCGTGGGATTGGTCAGGAGGGAGTTCCGATTTATGGAACCTTTACTATTAAAGGGTATGTCTACCCCCCACATTTTTAATAATGCTTAGTGCCCCCAAAACCTTGACCTTTGCGAGGGTCTAAGCTTTCAAAGGTGCTCATAAACCTACTTATCAACCTTCGTTCTTTTGCTTGCTTCCAGACCTTGCATCTCAGCCAATCACAGGCACCACTGCCAGTTGGCCCCTTCTACTTGCTTCCGTGCATAGAAGCAAGCAAAAGAATGATAAGGGTACGTAGGTCTGTAAGTAGGTTTACCAGCAACGTTGAAAGGTTTTGGGGGCACTTATTCATTATATCAAAAGTTTTGTGAGGGTGGACATACCCTTTAATATACTTAGTTTGCTTTGTACAGCTATCCCTACTGCAT